>CM055907.1:49251188-49926188 GCA_029582155.1 Panopea generosa
TGTTGATGTGTCGGCCCTTGTTCATTTTGTTACACTTTTAAACTATGAATCGATTGATTAACTATTTACATGTAGCATCAAGTTTATACTATCGAGGGCTGATATACGTCGGCAAGTAACTAAAAACTCTTCCAGTGAGACGCAGTTTCGTATATTAATCATCACGAAGACTTAGGTGTGCAGGATTTGATCTCACGATCCCAGGATTAATACTCAGATGCGTTATCGGCTGGCACTATGTATCGAAATGAAATAAATTATGTAATAAAAATAATGTTATGCTCATAACGTCAATCATAAATATTTATATACGATTTCATAAATAATCTGTGCTGTTGTCATATACACGAATTTATACTTATCACTTGCTGAGTAAATCCTACCATGTTCTTGCACAGTGTTTTAATAGTAAATAAGTAATCTCATATCGATGCAATTATTATGCCTGGTTATCCATGCCAAGAATTAACAATCTTGATACATTAACAAAAGTCAATATTAACATCGAATACAAATTTTGGGCTCCAAAATAAGATACTGAACTAAATAATTGCAATGCAATCCTCTATATAAAAAAAAATATTGGTTGGAAATTAATATAAGAATTATTCGAAAATATGTCATATTACAAAATTAAAAATAATGAACTTATATCCTAACTTTAATGTAGAATTAAAAGCCAAATTCAACTTTCTCACAAAGACTTTTGATCATGAAGTTGCACTTGAAAGACAGCAGTCTTTTTTTAGTACTGTGTGCCTCTAAGCATATCCCTTTGTGTAATGTTTCATCAACTAGCTTAACACAGTAAATCACAATTTGCACCAAAATGTTAACACAGAGTTTAAAGGTAAATGTGACACTTTCAACCAGCAATATGTCAGTCACATACTGTCTCACCGTATATGCATATACACTTGTGTCAAATTGTATCCATATAGCTGCAAGGAATGCACATTTATGAACGACTTGTATAAAAACTGAGATGGGACGTGAGGATGCAGACGCCGATCCTAATGTTAACGCCATCACGAACCGGGGTGAGTACAAAACACCCCTTATCACAGCCGACATGAAAACATAACGAGCCGTACCCTGAGGATAAGCCAATCGAATATAATATAAAAAATCATTTAATTCACTTAGAATCCGTTCAGTAATATACATTTAGACCAGAGTTTGTTGATATTATGTTACAGTACACGCAAGTAATGATGTAAATACGTATACTAACCATCATTTTTCATTTTACAACTTGTCTTAATCACAAAACAATTCCTAAGGGTTTGCGTGTCAATTTAACAAACAACGTTTATGGTTCACCGTCTACCCCATTCAATAAAACTTGGAATAAGGTTTTAACTAACATTTCTTTCAGTCTTATGCAGTAATCATGTAATAAATATACACACCAATCAGCTGTTATGCACTCCGAAATTCAAAAGTTAGAAAATCAAATTTTGAACCTTCATTCAGATTAAAAAAAACACAAAAACATTGCAAAAATATATCTCCACATTAGTCTCAAAGGAATCATCCATTTTTGATAGAAATCGAAAAAAGAAATTGGAAACTAATGGAATAGTCAATATGGCTGAACTTACAAACGTTTATAACACCAAAATTAAAAAGAAGAGAAATCGACGATTCAAAGGGTAGCTATTAAATAAAAAAAAATAACAATCTCACCCCTAGATATAATACCATTAACCTATCTACTGTTACACTCAAGGAGTCAGAAGAGTCCCATTTGTCTAAAGGACTCAATTTTTGTCATAAACCAGTATCATTTGATCGTGGCAAATTACTTAATGACACCAAGCAGTTCAGTAGACGACTTAGATTGAAAACATATTTCAATAAGAAAGAACCATTATATGATAATTCTCAAGTACAAATTGACACTGTTTCAAATATCTCTCGTATATCTGTTTCAAATACGCTATAAACAGTTTCTGATCCAGTTCCTTTTCCTGATGAACTTACTTATGATACATATAAACAATTCAAACAAAAAAGTACCTGACAACCACCAAAACAATCCCAAGATCTTGAAACCTTTATTAATTCAGTTGAAGCAGGCATATCCTCTCACCAGCAGAAGTACTCATACTTCGATAACATTACACAATAAGAACGTTAAGCTATAACAACACTTAAAAACAATACAGAAAAAGTAATCAAACCAGCTGACAAAGGATCAGCTGTAGTTGTAATAGATAAAAATCAGTTCACTTCTGAGGCTGAACGTCAACCTAATAATCCAGTTTACTATACAAAACTCAATACTGATTCAACTATGGATTACGTAAAAAGGGTAAATAAAACTGTTGATACTTTGTACAAAAATGGCTACATGAATGAAAAAAAAAGAAGATTTTCTTACTATCACAAACCAAAAACCTTGTCGTTTTTATATTCTTCCAAAAGTTCATAAACATGACAACCAAGGTCGACCTATTGTGTCTGCTAGTGGTCATCTCACTGAAAGAATTTCTGAATTTTTAGACTTCCATTTAAGACCAGATGTACGTAATTTACCATCACACTTACAAGACACAACATATTTTTTTTTTAAAAATTGCAACCCAAGGTCAGTTACTAGAAAAACACTTTACTTGTCTCTTTGGACGTCTTTTCACTTTATACAAATATTCCTCACGACGAAGGTATTGAAGCGTGCAGGGAAGTATGGGACTGTAGATCGATAAAAGAATCACCCACAAAATATCTTGTAGAACAGTGGTTAACACTGTTTTGACGTGTAACAACTTTGATTTAATGGTGAACATTACCTTCAGATCAATGGCACTGCTATAGGTACATGCATGGCACCTTCATATGCCAATGTGTTCATGGGCCATTTTGAACAAAGTACTTCAAGAAGCTCCTGTTAAGCCACTTTCTTGGCCCCGTTTTATTGTTGATATTGACATGCGATGGTGCCATGGTCGTGATTACCTTGATGATTTTATTAATATCGTTAACAACTTTCATCCCACTATAAAGTTCACTGTAGAAATATCAAATGATGAACACATATTTTTAGACACGACGTCTAAGATTATAAACAATACAGTACATACTGATTTATATTCAAAACCAACAGATACACATCAGTATCTTCTTCCAAGCAGTTTTCACACTAAACATATTTGTAAAAACATTCCGTACAGTTTGGCACTGCCAGTACGTCGTATATGTACTGGTAATGTGAACTTTGAAACCCGTTCAAAAGAACTATTACAGCATCTCACTGAACGCGGTTATAAAAAAAACAATGTGAAACTTAATATTTCGAAAGCAAGGAAAAAGGACCGAAAAGAAACACTTTCATATACTTCAAAAACAAATAGACCTCTGATTGTATCCATTTTGTAGCAATATATCATCCTAATCTGCCAAAACTTAGATCTGTCATCGACAAGCATTGGCCCACAATAGAATCTTCAGACAGACTCAGAGTCAGTCGTTTGTTTCCCAGGAATCCGATTATAGCATACAGGCAACCTCAGAAACTGCATGACTTACTTGTACGAGCAAAGACAAAAAAGCATTGGTGTAGGTTCTGTTGTTGGAAAATCTGGTCTTTATGGCTTAGCACGTTGTCAAACATGTGGAATTATGCCAGAATCATCTACAATTAAACAAACTTCTACGGGAGTCAGTATTTCCATTAAGTGTCACGTTACTTGTAAAACGGCTAACGCCGTGTATGTAATGAAATGTTCTAAATGTAGTAAAATGTACATTGGCGAAACTTAACTGTCGTTGAGCCAGCGTGTAAATCTGCATAGATCTGATTGGAAACTATGCAGGTTCATTCACTCGCCCGTTTTCTGGTGTATTTTACATTGAATTGATCATGATCCAGATTGGACGGACAACCATAGCAAAGATCGTGAAACTTATTGGATTAGACGATTCAATACCCTTTATCCATAAGGTATAAACAAAAGCACTGGTCTGTATAATTTGGTATGTTTGAATATACTGTATATTATGTACATACGTTCCAATAAAACTGTACTTTATTTCTCTTATTGGTGTATGCGGCGCAATCTTTTTTTCATAATAGTCGCCGTGCAAATACTTACGACGTCATAGCGCTTAAGAGTACACGACGTTGTGTGACGTCACGTTAGAGTGACTTTTTCTTAAATAACAACTTTGCGCTTCACATTTTACTCAGCACAGTTTGAATTTTACCGGCGTATTTCACTGAAAACACGATATTTTTTCATATAAATTTCACAATTTGCTTTATATTTTTGTGAAGTATATGCGCGCCTTAAAGCGAACATCATAATTTGTGAACGTTTTCACAATTCTATTATTTTTTTATTGTGATTTTTTCATACTTTCATGTTTTTATCATCGCAATCGTTTGACATCTTAACATTATCATCATTGATATTTTCAATTTCATCCCCTGAAGTAAGAGTAACATATATTCCAAAAGCGCTCGTTTTTTAAAAAAAATAGTTTTTAAGAATTCAGTATTGTTTGGGTATATTAATCAATTTGTAATAATTAATTTATTTATTATCTCTCCCATATATATATATATATATATATTTATATATGGGTTTTGTAATTGCGTATCACGGAACTTGCTTTATTCATTAACATAATTTGCTGCTATCTAATTGCATTGTGTCAGAATATAACATAGCTCACCGCATATGAGAAAATAATTGAAATAATGATGTTACTTATTCAAAACAATTCTTCCTAATGAGAACCTTAACGATTATTTTTGCCATTGATATAACTCACAAAACTATTATTTTATATAGAAATTACAGTATGACTATGTGTAAAGTTGTTAAGTGACCGTTATATGGGAAAATGTCATTAGGCTTATGGTATACAATTTGGTACATTTCTCAATTTCTCAATTATAATTTCTTATTTATAGCAGAATATCGTTTTAAAGCATGTTTATAATGAATTGAATTTATAAACGAGAGTTATTTTAGAAACACAGAGCAAACTGATTCAAAAGTAAGCATTAATTCATGTTTTAATATAGCAGCACTATTCTCCTCCATAGCGCCACAGCCTTGTCTAGTGGTCAAGCATTCGCCTCGCATACGAAAGGTCGTGGGCTCAATCACTGGACACGTAAAACCAAGGTCATAAAAATGTTACTAGAAACTCGCTTGGCGCTCATCATTGAGAGGATAATTTTAGGTTTGGACTACCCGATGTGAATAAAAATATATCATACCATGTGTCTGCATGATACATTGTACTCCAGTGTGGCAGCGCTATGAATACTAACTCAAGTGGACACTGTCGCGATATGACTGGGAAAATGTCAAAAGCGACGCTAAACACCATAGAAACATCAACATCTTCTCCTCCGAGAATATGCTGCTGTCCTCATGGTAATCTAATTTATCAATTATTAATGCAAAGCTAATACTTGTCCACGTTCAATTTGGTTTGGTTAGCCATTTCTTCTTTCAAATTGACAAACATAATTAAAACTGTTTCGGAAGCATCCGTCACAAAGTATATTCGATTTCATATCCACCAATTACTGTCCATATCAATTATTCATTAACGAGACGTTTCGAGCGAAGCCTGCATCATTACGGTAATTTGGGTTTGGAGTCGTTGCTTCAGTAACGAGGTAACATCGGAGACTTGATCGAGACAGACGCTTGATGTTTACAATAACACTTACTGTCCATTACCTAGAATATGTGTCACAACAATTTCCACAATCTTTCCAAAAATAGTCACTAAGTTATGTTGTGTGGTGTTTAAGAACACAGCCGTGCGGATGCAATATAAGATGTAAATTTCCGCAACATGCAAAGGTAGATTAATTCAGGATGGAGCAAACAGTTATAGAACCTGAACACTGCTATTTTTACTCTACTAATACAGATGCAATATAGCTGTATCTCTGCTGACACCACGAAATTGTCTAATCACTAACTTTTAATTCTACACATCTTATTATCAATCTACATGTTGTAATTGTTTTATGCCTTAACCACTAATGGAAAAAGTATGCAAATAGAGCTTTTCCCCATTTTCCAGACGTTCATCGCACTCTCTAACACCCTCGACTCATTATATTCACCTCTGCCATTGGCTCCGGTGTCACGTTAGATTCACACTTTATTGGTGTACAATAATACTTATATATCTGGTGTTTCTTAAAGTTATGCATTATATTTTGTATGCCTTGTTCCATATTATCAATATTTCCGATCGGTATAGGTTAGAAGAAATATTACTTCAATTAATATGTTTAAAATCGCATTCAAATTTGATAAATTTTGGCGAAAACTGTGTTATTTACGTTAAAGGTTCGTTTTAAAACCCTTAATTCTCAAAAACTACTTAAATAATAAACATGAATATCTACCAATAACTCTTTGATATAGTGTATTTTCAAATAAGCTTTATTAGAAAAAGAAAACATTCAAATCGTACGCATTCACGATCAAAGCGCGTTTTTTGCGTCAACGGAACATTTTCAAAACCTTTTATATCGAAACATACTTGAAATATAAATATGAAATTCTGGCCATAACCCCTTGGTATAATACATTTTCAATCGGCGATATTTTTAAAGTTATCAGTACAAGTTTTATAGGAAATATGTCCATACGAAATATACGCATTTCCGAAAATCAACGTTAGCCGCCATTGTTTCTACATGTGCACCGCTCAGAAAGATATTGACCCTAAATACACGATGTTCTTTATTTTATTTTATTTCAAGACCGTGACGAATCGCAAGTTTAATATATATTTCAACAACAAACGTAACTATATATATTTGTCATTGTGGCTTAAAGGAAATATAAGAGTTTAAATCTGGGCATTTATTTTGCAATATTTGCTCATTTTCAAAAATCTGGACGTTATTTTGCTAACATGCAATTCCTTATTTTTCAAAATATCTACAGTGATTTTTTTTAAACAGCGAACCATTACGAAATTTAAACCATATTTAAAACATCGGTAGGCATGCGGGCGGATTTTACGAGTGGTTTTGATGAGTATTTTATGCTGATCGGACACCGTCAAACCATGACGTCATGTTTATTCATGCCGCCATGATGTTGGAGTTTTGGGCCTCTCTTATTTGGTAAGTCTTTTGATTAAATTTAAATAAGTAATAACACATATTTAGATATATTATCAGTTTTTCCTACCGATATAGCATTTACATGATTGATATAACAAAGCCAGATTGTGATAGTCCTAACAAACAAGGTAGAACTTATTAAACTACTGAACAGTACTCAGCATCTGGAAGTTAAAGTGACAGTGAATACCCATCCAAGTACTAACCCCTAATTTGATGTTTCAACCATTTGACTATAACGTTAGCTCAACAGCGTATACATTCACTTCTATATATTATTAAAAACAGATCTCCTACACACATGCTCCCACACATGTGTTTATAGTATAAATATGTTATGGGCGCGTGTATGTGATCCATATATGACACAGTGTCACAGGCAATATGTCAGTGGTCCTGTTAGATCAAACGGTGGATCAATCATCCTGTAAGTCCCAGGTTCAAGTTGCGGATTGGCTGCATTTTTTTCTTGTCCTGTTGCATTGACGCCCAACGACAAAATGTAACTTATATACCTTGTTTACCTAATACCGTGATATACCTATATGTCTGCATAAAACATTATCCAGACATGCGCAAAGCTCCAACTTCAGTTAGCGGCGGCATTTTCAGGGCTTGAAATTTCTGATAAAAGCTACTCATCCACCCTTTCCAACATTATTAATTGAATTCTTAATTTCAAATAAATACTAAGGTCAGTTTCTTAAATCTTACTCGTCCTGACCAATTGTTCACTCGTCATAGCGAGCCCTGATTTGTTTCCATTTCGTACAGGCAACTCATTATTACTCAGCACACTTAAAGTAACTTTATAACTGTTTATATCTGATGCCATTATTTACATGGTTGACTAAATTTAAGACTCACTGTATTAGGTATGACCAGTATATATATTTGGAGAAACATTCACGTGATTCTCTCATTTGTGAGGGAATATATAAAACATGCATGTATTCAAAAATCACTTGCATTCCAACGCTATAGTTCATGTACACAGACAACAGCTGATTTATTCAGAAGTGCACTGTGACATCACACATATATAAACAAAGAGAGAGAGTTAGTGAAAGAAACCCGCAGACCATTCCCCTCCAATCCCCCGACTGAGTAAATTTAAATTTAACATCATTTTAATAAGATCTGTGACAGTGGACCTTCATTAATCAATGTCATCAGACGCTCTCTGCTACTGTTGCGAGTTGTATATGGAAGCTGCTTGCTGGACTTGAATAATTATAGTAATTAGCATTATACTGGCTAGTAAAACGTTAAAGCAGGGTACGCTTTTGTCATTTGTGTGTGTGTGTGTGTGTGTGTGTGTGAGAGAGAGAGAGACAGACAGACAGAGAGAGAGAGAGAGAGAGAGAGAGAGAGAGAGAGAGAGAGAGAGAGAGACACACACACACACAAGGTACATATTTATATGTCAGAAATATTTTTAAGTCAGAATAAGGGAACATAACTCCTTAAATTATAATCTTGTCGAAAAATCCTGAAGATATGCGTTTGTTTAGATGTTTGTGATCAAATTTGATTAGAATGGGATGCAAATTGTAGGAAGAGTTGAGGTCACAAGGTACATTTGTATATTCAGAGGGATGGACAGTTAAAACACTTTTTGCCCTCCAGGTCTTCGACCTGTGGGGGCATAAAATTTGTTTGTCCCTGTCAGTTATCTACGTGATAATCTCAATGAAATATGATTAACCCTTAATAAAATGATCGCTCAAATTTTTGCTGCTATTTACTTATTAATCATTATTATACAATAATGGAATTCATTAATAGGAACCAAGGCTCTCGTAAACTTCTTTATGAGGGTTAAGGGTTTCGATTACCTAAAAAAATGTCAGAATAAATATTCTATGGGAAATCACTTTCAACTGTACACTGACAACTAATCAATATAATCAAATTCAATTAAAATATTTTCGCTTAATATAATATTTGATATTGAATTCATAAAATTACGCTTGGCTATATTTTCTAATTGAAGATTATTTTGAGACTAGTCTGAATTATTGTGAAAATAACAAAAAAATCTTAATATTTTATTTTGAATTTGATAAGTGGCCTGTTTACTTTTTGAAAAGCTTAACTACTGAAAATCTTTATTGTCTCCTAATAACAGAGTGATCAAAGTGAAATCAATTAATAAAACAATTTATCATTTAACAAAAAGAGAACAATGAACTATGAAGTGACCAGTGTGAAAATCTGAGTAAAGGGGATTATGACTAGTCATTGAAGGGATTTTGACCACCCTGCATTTTTTTCCATGTGGATTTTGACTACCCTGTCATTATTTCTATAATGATTCTGACAACCTGTCATTTTTGCCATGGGGGTTTTGACTACCTGTCATTATTTCCATGGGGATTTTAACTACCTGTCATTATTTCCATGGGGATTCTGACTACCCTGTCATTTTTGCCATGGGGATTCTGACTACCTTGTCATTTTTTCCATTGGGATGTTGACTACCCTGTCAATATTTCCATGGGGAGATTGACTACCTGTCATTTTTGCCATGGAGATTTTGGCTACCCTGTCAGTTTGGCCATGGATTTTTTGACTACCCTGTCATTTTTTCCATGGGGACTTGACTACCTTGTCATTTTTTCCATAGGGATTTTGAATCCCTGATATTGTTTTCATGGGGATTGTGACTACCTTGCCATTTTTTCCATGGGGATTTTGACTACCCTGTCATTTTTTCCATGGGGATTTTAACTACCTGACATTTTTTCATTGGGTATTTGACTACTATCAAGGAAAACTGGACCAGCTTTCTACTGTCTTGAGATTTTGATTGGTATCTAGACAAAAGCCCCTTGGTCAAAATATGTACCCTTGGTACACATGGGATTTTGACAATTGGGATTTTGAAGTACACTCTATATAACTACAATAAATAAGACATGTTCTTGAACCTGCATGGTTCGACCACAAAAGCCACCGCCACAGTGCTTATAAGTACATTTTAATATCTATGTTTGCTGTGTTCTTAATTCATAGCGTTCCTTAGTTTGTTCAAATAAAGGAGCTAGGGTTCCTTGTGGTCAAGAGAGAGACTGGGTTCTGTAAAGGGGATTAAGTTTTAATTACTTTTGGTTTTAAGTCACGAGGTCACTGCCATTTTCAAAATAGCTTTCAAGCCATTTAAAGATCGTCAACTGTTTTGTCTGTAGCATTGACAATACGAGATTCTGTAACTTCCGATTATATTCTCCCTTTCAGCTCGCCCAATAGATCAGGGCATCACGCTGTTTATCTCTTAAAAAATGTTTTCATCTTAACAACGAACGCTCATGTTGATATCTCTAACCACTCTCTAACACATTCGACTCATCACATTCATTAATGAGTGTAACGAACGATAACTCTGCGAGATGGACAAATCTTCAATGTGTGTTTATATTTGCGTAGTAATCGAGAAATTGCTCTGCGTAAAATACAAGAAAATAATTCGTCATTTATTCGTGTAAAACTGCTTTGTTGGTTTTGTTCTAAAGTAAAATAGTGATGCTTTGTTTCCAGTTTTGTTGTCTGGTTTTTAACAATATGCTTACATCTGCATGAACTGTAATTAGTTTCGTAAAAAAATCCTGACATATAGCCTGAATGAGTGAATGAGTGTAACGAACGATAACTCTGCGAAGGAAATTGCGTTCGTCGGTCTGTCCATACGTCTGCACGTCAATTATTTTTGACAGCACTGCTGCTCCTAAATTGTCTTAACCACTTTTCACCAAAACGTGTTATGAAATGGTAAAACAACATTCCTGCACATTTACCAAATAATAGGAAGGTATGTAACCAACTAGACAGCATTCAAAGGACACTTCCAGCTAAGCATCCTGAACACAATTAATATACAGAATACAAATACTAAGAACAATACATACATAGAAAAGAAGTGACAACAGAAGTCACCGCCTGGGAACGGTCAGCAGCAGAGACGACACTATGAAGCTTAATTTTGGGCAGCGTTAAGCACCGTTAAACAGCAAAAGTGTTTAATGTCTAGCTCCCTTAAATTATCGCGTGCTGCGTGCTTATATGAGGTTGAGCCAGTGTCCAGGAAAATATGTTAGCTGACGTTATCAAACGTTTAATCGAACTGAACGCAGACGGGTTATAGACCGACGTGCACATAAGGATGATTTAGCATCATTTATTCAGGTTCATTTCAGTTATTTATTTTACTGTAATAAACAGAGAGAGTTTCCACACGATTGTCATAGCATTCCATGCAATCAGTGTGACATATCCTCGGGGGGCAACACTATGTTTGCAATAAATCGTCTGTTGATCACGCGCAATCGATGATTATGCTCGGCTTATTGCTAAAAATACGCTGAAGTTCAGGGCCACAGCATTCAATTGAAATTGAAAATCTGGTTTTATTCAAATGTCGCTTAGGCAATTTGTCATTATCAATGTCAAAAATACAATTAAAAAAAAGTATTTTGGTTTAAACAGTATTTTATTCAAGAAGTGTATATAGTATATTACATAACATTTGCAATTCATAAACTGACAAACAATTCATGGAATAAGGATATAGAAAAAAAAGCTAATTGGCATGTATTTATTTCGCTCGTTGGATTTATTTTGACTTACTTATTTTAAACAGGAAACTTAATAAAATGTAAATTTGTTGAAATTCACATTTTATAGTGTTACTGGGCATAAAAAACAATAGATAAAAATATAACAGAATGTTAAACAATGGATTTATATATTTTACATTTTAAAATGCCTGTACGCATGTCACCCAGATAGAGATAAATGTATTTAATAACTTGATATAAACAAATAGCAATTATTTTTATTTATAAAGAAACTTGGCAATTAATATTAGTAGATCTCCTGAAACTATCATGTAATAATTTATTCTAATGACATGAACTTTTCTTTGATAAATTTTACCCATTTTATTTTTCCATACGCATATCGAAAAGTATAAAGCCATTATACTTTGTTAAAAAAACAATGCTTACACAAGAAAAAATGCATTTCACACCTGTGAATTTTCAAGGTGCTTTATTCAAAATTTAAGTGCATAACGTTATTCTACATTGTTACACTGTTTCTTTAGTAACAGTAGCAAGATTCTAATGCTAAAAAAGAGTCCTACGTAATTTGGTTCAAAATAGTTTTAAAAAGTAATTTCTTTCTGCTGTAACACATCACTGGTGTTAAGAAAATGAGTTTACAGGAATAACAAATAAATGAATTTAAGGGCATCAAGGTATTCTTTTTTAAAATATAGGGACATCACTGCACAGTCTGTAGGATAAAAAAGACCACGGAAATCATACACCTAATTTTGTATAGAATAAAGAGTAGAACTCAACCGTGTTGTGAGACCTGAAGCATTTTAGTTAAATGTTTGCCACAGACTGTTTAGCTATGATTTATTCAAAATATATGACGTATTTACACACACAGCAATTTTCCAGACAACATCTATAACCCTGATTCATCTTTCTTATTCCGGTACTTCCCATGTGCAAGCCCATACTGTCAATTTCTCCTGTTATGGTATCCTGTACTCTCTAGTTTATATTTTTACGTCATGCAACGTGCATAATAACGCAATCATTTTGCAGTCTTAAGATACCAATTATCTCAGTGAATAACGACTTACTACTCAAACGGCCGTTATTAACATGTCAGTCTGTCTTTGGGATTTCCATAGAATGTGTTTTGAATATGATGTCTTTGCACTTTGCTTTCTGAAAATTGTCAATGTTAGATATAATATTCTAGTGTGTTTCTTAAGCAGTTGTACAACTACCGAAACAGATGCCGCAGGGTATTATTTAGACTTAATACTCGTCTTGATTATACTTTTCTTTGCTTATAGTCGCCATTATAGCAATTGTATTTTGCTATCTGGAAACCAGCGCTACTGAGACAGACACAAATAGGTTAATAAACATTACTAGATAGATTCGTTATTAGAAATATCTGAAGAACATATAATTTGCAGCTTTCTGACGGACAAACGCGGAAGTTATAAGCATTCATTTTAGCGGCTAATTACACTTTTGTCTATTTCAAATGAACATATGGCCGTGAACGCTTATTTAAGCTTCGGACATACGCATAAAAGCACTACAAACTAAACATTTACCTGTTTTTGCACTACATGGACCGGGTGAGGTGTAATATTTTCGATGAAAAGTCAGACATTGTATATTATATTTGTTAAACATTTAGAAACCGTTAAGACTTTTTAAACAGCATAATAGGTAGAACTAAACAAATGTAAAAACAATCACGACTGAGTGTTAACATTTTTTACATTTTTATTCTCAGATTTACCTCGATCGATCGAGGCTTTTTAGGAAAAGTGCAAAAAGGAAAGTGTACAAATGTATAAAGTGGACAAATCAGCAATGACAAGGTTTGCAGTAATTAATTACGTAAACAAAGTCATACTTTTAAATGTTTTTTTTTAACTTAATCTAAGGATTCAACATTTTTACCGGTATACGAGTGTTCCATGAGTATATAGATAAACAACAGGCCTAATATAGCCTATATAGCTGCACGCTTTATTTCTGATATAATTTGACAAGTTCAAAACTAATTTGAGATTCTATGATAATAAACATCGTTGAAAAGTTTCCTTAGGTTTGGATAAAAAAATGTAGGTCCCAATGTTTAAATGTTAAATGTTTATGAAATTTTTTTGTCTGACTCTTATATTAAGTTGACTTTGATACAATAAATATTATAAACATTCCTTCAACTATCTTAATGAAGCAAACTAACGAACACAAGAAAATGATGTTTATATTCGCAAGGACTGTATTTGCGTATGGATTAATATTAAACACATGCCAAAACTTGATCAAGAGCTGTCAGAAGACAATAAAGCTCGCTGATGGAATAAAACTCACAAAAGTTTAATCTGCTTAATGGTCAATATATATATATATATCAAAAGCATAAAAAGCAATGTGTAATGAAGCAGGAAAGTTAATGTGAACAGAATCAGAAAGATAGTTTGGAACTTAGAGGCAAAAACCAAAACTTAAACACAATTAAACGTAAAAGCGAACATGCTTGTATGGCTAAGTCCAATAGTAGATGCGTCACTTGGGTCAGTATATATATCAAAAGCATTAAAAGCAATGTGTAATGATGTTGTTGTTGTTGTATGGTGTTTAGCGTCACTTTCAACAATTTTTCAGTCATATCGCGACGGTGTCTACTTGAGACAGTATTCTAAGCGCTGTCACACTGGAGTATCATGCCGCAGACACATGGTATGATACCCCACCCAGTCACATTATACTGACACCGGGCCAACCAGATCTAGAACTATCCTCTTAATGCTGAGCGTCAAGCGAGGAAGCTCCTAGTACCATTTTTAAAGTCTCAATGTGTAATGAAGCAAGACAGTAAATATGAACAGAATCAGAATGATAGGTTGGAACTTAGAGGCAAAAAACAAAACTTAAACGCAAACAAAGCAGAAAAGTTTAACCTGCTTGTACGGCTAAGTCGAATAGTAGATGCGTCATTTGTGTCAGTATATATATATACCAAAAGCATAAAAAGCAATGTGTTATGAAGCAAGAAAGTAAATGTGAACAGAATCAGAAAGATAAGTTTGAACTTAGAGGCAAAAATGAAAACTTAAACGCAAAAGTTTAACCATGGTGTCTACAAACGATGCCGCCGATGACACCTGGGTCATGGCAATAGCTTTCCTTTGACATTCGTCCCGGCGAGCTAAAAATGAAAGATATTAAAATAAATGGTATGTGATTCCATATTGCTGGACTCAATCACATGAAACGTTTTCTATTGTGCCTTCCTTGAACTTGTACAACCATTTTAATGATAAAAATAAAATAAGAATTATATTGACACAAACCTTTCTGTTGTTTTGTAATCTTTTCCAATATTGCCAGGATTTCATCGGATATAGCGTCTGATCGGATATACGTAATCTGCGGCTTAAACCCACCTACTGACAAATTTATATATACAGTGTTTGCCATTGAGGTCCAATATTCGTCCAATTCTGCCATAATTACGACCTGTTTCCATCTAAAATGAGTTAGAATCGTTTTTATTGCCACGGCTGTCTGCGAAAAACTGGCTCCCATTGAAAAGTTGATGGAATTATCCACGTGTGGTAGCACGGGATATGGACTTACAAACGGTCGTCCGTTAAGCGCGGCATACTTCGAGAGTTCTTTGTCAAATTTGTAGTTTAATGATCCTATAAACACATCAATGTCCATATTTGCGAATATTTTTCCAAGGGAAAGGTTTTCATCCTCGCAGTATGATAAAAGTTCTATCTCGTTAGATAATTTGAACTCTGTGTCTGTGGATATATTGTAACTGCACGTTTTTTGAAAAAATGCTGCTGTGATTCTAGCTGAAGGTGAGGCTTTAGTCAAAGAAGGCGGGTTTAAACACAAGGTTATGAGAACATGAAAAAGCACCACATTACCCATTATCCACCGTGTTTTGGCGCGGCTGTCCGGAGAAAGTAGACGAAAACATAGTTTACATGTACTCTAAACGTATAAATGGTCAATTCTGTCTAATTGCATAATCAAAATATTTCACATTTACATATAATGCGTACCTATATATGAGTATACTTGTTGTAACACATTGCAATGTTAATCAGGCAATAAGAATAACAAGACAATTACAAAATACTGAGAAATGCAATTGTAAACTTTTGCGAAATAAATTCACCATATACATGCATATGGCATATGTGCAATTCAATAGGAATACTAAACGTTATATTTCTATTTATTAGTGTTAGAATTCCAGTGATCGGTGCGTAAGCCGTGATAAAGCCAGTTCACATATGTGGCAAGTATTGTTTTTCTTTTTCTTCTGACAATATTTTTGAGAAAATGTTTGACAATAATGTTCCTTTCACTTGGTTGGATTGGCTTCCGTTTTATACTGTTGTATCTATACCGGTCTCTTGAGTTTGAGGTACGCTATGTCACCTTGTCACCATTGATTGAACTAACCAGTCACGATGGTTTACTATTTTACAAATGCAGCTTCCTTGACTTCAAAACATAGCATATGTGCTTCTGTGGACAACTGAAAAATATTGAGAAATACGTACAAACGTTATGATGTTATAGAAATAAAAAACTTGGATACTATTATTTCAAAGCTTTAAATCTTATTTTAATGGTATGTTGTGACTGTTTCGTAAATAATAACCGTAGAATATGTATCATATATATAATATGTAGGCCTTATATTTAAGGGATGTCCGAAGGATCGGTTTAAACATATTTTATTGCATAATTCACATAGCCAACGGGTTGGGCCACAAGTTTTAGCAATATGAGTTACTGCCCTCCCCTTTCAATATACAAATAACATAAGTATCAAAAGCTTGATAAGATATACAGATGCATTGTATGTTATTAATAGTCACATACTATTAAATATACACATATGCATTATATTTTAGGAATAGCGACGCACTATTTAATATATAATTTTTTATATATACATATATATATATATATACGTAAATATATACTTTCGATAGCATGTCAGTCAGTTAGCGTTAGTTTTGAAAAGTTCATATATACATTATTCAAATATATAATTAAAATACCACCCTCAGAGTGTGTATGTGCTATGCAGAACTTTGATTTTGTTTCAAATGTCAAGGGATATAATTGTTGTAATGAATGAATAAATAAATAAATGAAATAATTGGGTTTAACGGCGAACCAACACATTAAAGGTTATTCGACGCCAACAGGAAGGAAGATTCCAGGTTCTCTCTACTTGTAAAAAACAACAAATTAACATACAGATAAAAAAAATCAACTATTGAATATGCATAATGAGTCTTGAACCTCCAGAGTTTCAGTACATCCTATAGTATATTACTGTTGTAAATACTTGAAAATAATCGTATTTTGCCAATCGTGTGTCTAGGTTACAAAAGAAAATACAATAATTCTTATGCTAATAGTATTCCAAACGCTTGATCACTATACTTTTATTAAATAAGTATATACTTTCATGAATATGAAGAATTTTATAATAAAATTTGAAGATTAATGTTTATATGTTTCTAAATTGTTATATTAGGTAGTTAAGGTAATACAATACCCAATACATTGAAATCATTATATTCCAAAACACAAGTCTAACAATGTAACTGATTAATTGGTAAACGCTATGTAGATAAATAGAGAGAAAACAATGAGAAAATACTGCTGCTTATAATAGCACATACATTTATAAACAAGAGCTGTCGGAGAAAAACGTTTACTCGACTATTTTAGAATTTCCACTGAATAGTACTTTTATCTATAATTAGTACCATCAGAAAAAACAACATAACTTTATCAATACCAAACCATATTTAATATCAGCAACTTAGTAGATACATGGATGTGTTGTGGAGATTGGGACCGGGTCATTGGACTAGTTCTTAGACCATTTACGAAAAGTGAATACTGTCAGAGTATTTAATTTAACACAAAACAAAATAAAAAACAGGGGTAAACAATAATCATAATAATAATAAAATGAAAAACGGGAGGTGGGATCGGGGATCTTGGAACGTTACGAAAGTTAAAATGGGGCACATTATTTGATTTAACAGAAAAAAGCTCGGACAATAGGTAAGATTGGGAAAGTATTTACAATCTATCTAATACAAACAAAAATCAAAACAAAATCTTAACAATAAAATAAATAAATAAAAAAAGACGGTTGAGAACAAAGACTGAGGGGACTTTATAATGTGATCTATACAAACATTTATAAATTTTGATACATTTACAAAAATTCATATCAATACCCAATAACAGTTTTGGACTCCTCATTGAATTGGATACTGAAACTAAAAGTTGTAACGGTCGATATAATACACATGAAAAATAATTTCAGCAATTGGTAAAAAACTTAATAGACAGTAGCATAAGAATCATAATACAAAAGCGAAATTAATATACAACTTGCACAAAAACTTTATCTTAGAGTTATACGCCAATTTTTCACCTTTTCATTCAAATATTTTACCTTGAACTTGAATAAAGTCAATCGTTTATGGTACAAATTGCCTCAAAATATAATCATACCCGCTTATGTCGAGTTACATTAAATTTTACTTAATTGTATAATTGTAAGCATGCAAAGTAAATTGCAATTTGCACAAAACTATAACGCAGAGTTTAAAGACAATTATGACATTTTCACCCTGCAATATGGCATTGAGTTTTAGGTTAGAAAAGCCATATATGCAACATATTGTCTAAGAGTATAAACACACTCACGCATGCATATATCGATCTATATAACTGCAGTTCATGAAACAATCGAGATAGTAATTACGACATTAAAAGTAAATCTTGTAATAGTCTATGTAAGTATTTTGACAGTTAATTATTTTTGATAATATTAACCTCCCCGAACCTCCGACCACAAAAAAACGAGGTAAATAAATAGATCTCCATGTGAACAAAATATATAAAATGTTTTTTATTCAACGATTTGTTAACAAATTGAGTTAAATCCAAAGTTTTCTGCAGAAAAAGTTGTTATTGCTTTTTAATTCAATTTTACAGTTCCAAAGTAGGTGTCTCGTCTCGGATTTCTTCACCACATAGACTGTAAAAAGCATTATCAGGCCATCGATCACTATATACCAGAATAATAGCTGATAAATGCCAAAGTCTTATGTATCAATTTCAAGAGATTGCCAAACATAATTTTCAAATATTGTTCAGAGGTTATCTAAAGCTATCATTATCATCGTCTGCAAGAGCAATATTTCATTGCGACATCTTATAGAAGAATGAATATTCATGACATTGTTACCATGTGAACAGAAAACAATACACTAAAATAATAAGTTAAGCCAGGGAAATACATAAGCAACTGCAAAGAAAATACTGAAATATCTGTCTATATGGCTAGACATATCGATTAGATATACTGAATCTGAATAGCCAACAAGCATACTTTAAAAAAATAAAATAATAAAAACAGAGTTTGATTCCGATATTATGCGAATACCAACTTTATAAAACAGATATTTACCGACATGGAAATATCATATCTAACTTATAACTAAGATGCATTCCAAGAAACAATATTATGGCCTTAATTCCTGGAAAATGTTCTCTGCAGTCATGCAATTTGAAAGAAATCGGTTAACACCCACTTTTATCTCACAAAACGGCATTTAACGTAAAAAGACAACTGGCTGAGAATGAAAAAAAAATGAAACAATTATTAGAAATGATTAATGGAAAAATATAATTTGAAATATTGTTTTAGGTATTGGCATATATGGAAACACACGTGATTAACGTTGTTATGTAGTTATAGTAAAGAAACAATTATTTGAAAATGCTTGTTACACCTATTTTTCTCAGGAAAGTTTAAATATATATAACGCGCTAACGTCTCTCTCTCTCTCTCTCTGTGTGTGTGTGTGTGTGTGTGTATGTGTGTGTGTGTGTGTGTGTGTTTGTGATTGTGCACGTGTGTGTATATCATAGGGATTGACATATGAACATTATTATATTATATCTTTACATATACAAAATATAATATTAACTACATAAACAGTATTAATTATAGCAAATAAAACACACCAATGATTATAATACAATATATATACGTTTTAATGACTGAATAATGCCATGAAGGGACTGTAACCAGA
This sequence comes from Panopea generosa, assembly GCA_029582155.1. Lineage (NCBI taxonomy): Eukaryota > Metazoa > Mollusca > Bivalvia > Adapedonta > Hiatellidae > Panopea > Panopea generosa. The sequence continues at coordinate 49,271,018 of CM055907.1, forward strand.
TTTTCTAAGTCAAACAAGGGCAATAATTTGCACTATATTCATGCAAACTTATTGATTGTAGTAGGTTTTATGACTTGGGAGTCGTGTGTAGAGTTTAAAGTCAATACATGCAATATTTACTGAGAAAGGGACTTGAACGCAAAACTTTAACCGATGTGTGACACCTACCCCGACGCAGACGACGATAACGCCGTTGAGTAGCATAGCTTTCTTAATTCTTCAAATAGTCGAGCTTATAACGAATATTTGCCGAGTTGTTTTTTATATTGTAGCGTCAACAGAAATACTGAAATTTCGTTTGATCTCTAAAGGACAAAATGCTATGTTTGTTAATTTATCATTCAACATTTGAGCGTATTGTTACGTATTGAACGTTTACAAAGCACAAATAAGAATATCTGAATTATTGTGAAAAGAACCACAAGGTTAAACACAAAAAAACGTTCGTGCCAACTCAAATTCTACGCTTAGTTAGAACACCAGTTATTGTAGTAACTATAACAATAATTGTAATAACCATAATGGTGTCAGAAGTGACTTTCGAACCTGCGTCTACACAAATCTCACTTTCCTTGGGATTGGTTGGATATGACCAGGAGCTGCGGGAACCAAGACAATGCTGTGCAGTTGGAGTCAAACGGTTAAAGAGGGGAGGCGTGTAGTGAAAATATATAGGTAACTTACAACAAAATCTCTGTAAAGTGTACCGATAGTATTGTAAGTTCAGCAACGAAGTACGAAGCAACTGCATATAAATACGCATGCGATAAAGTGTAACATTAATGCTTTATGTTTTGGAGTCTTTTATCATATGTATTTATTATAAAAACAGTTGCACGTGTTCAATCTTAGTATGTTCTATATATATATATACATATATATAGTTTTTTCTAGCTTTAATATCATCATTATAAAAACAGTTGCACGTATTAGTATGTTATATATATATACATATATATAGTTTTTCTAGCTTTAATATCATCATTATAAAAACAGTTGCACGTATTAAATCTTAGTATGTTATATATACATACATATATATAGTTTTTCTAGCTTTAATATCATGATTAGTTTTAAGTGGGAAAAGAGTGACATCTAATATCATGTGGAATTACATTTCTCAATATCTTTTTCAAATTAGTAAGTAATGTGAAGATGCATATATACAAGGGTGGTCAAAAGTCACAGTCACCAAACACAGTATAAATATAAATAATACTAATAAACACTACATAAATATACAAAAATAAGAAAAAAGGAGAATAGTTGTAAAATCTATTAGACTAATATTTTGTACCTCAGTGTATCTTTTATAATCTTACTGGCATTGTCTAAAAAGTTTACGAACAGTCTTTGTACATTGTATGTACAGAAAAAGTGACAAACTATGTTTAAGCAAGTATTTTTGTTATTTATACTCGTCAAATAAAATCTTATCATCTGAAATATTGCACGTCCACTAAACAACTCAGTCATACCACTATGGCTGTGAATAACGAGTGACAAAAATGAAAAATGATATGTACAACAAAACTTTGTGTTTTTCTTATCACTTTTGGTGCCCATGGTAACAAGGGTAATTAGACAGCTTTCAAGTCCCAACGCAACACTAGCTGCGCATTAGTTACGCGAGCTTATTGATCACTCTTTACTAGGGCACGCAAACCAGTGTGACATTGCCAATCTAATAATCATTGAGCATTTGCTGATAATGCTGGATATTTTATTACGAAATGCCCAATAATTTTGTGTTCAAATACAAATTATCATCCGATTTGTGATGTTTGGTGATATTAAGCCGACGTCAGGGAGCGTTAGGGGTGGATACACAACACAATGTATTACACTACTTACTAAACACCTCAACTTCAGATTTTCCTCAACTCAATTTTTTGAAATGTTATTACTAAAGGCTTCATTTACACCGATAATTTGCTTGATATACCAATGAGTAATTTGGTACCAATTGATATCCTTTACCAATGAGTAATTACAAGTCCCTATATCAATTTATTGCAGTCCTTTAATTTTCTAAATTATTGACTTTAGGCAGGATTTACACAAATTGAGAATCTCAGCTTGGGATATTTAGAGAAATCGGTCCAGCTAGTTTCTTTTTATGTGCAGGTTTGTGCTTCCATTTAGATTCGTTCATCAGATAAACTGAGGTGAAAAGGTATAAAAATAAAAGTCAGTATATAATACTATATATTTTCATGTATTATCAAACCACTTTTTGTAAATTATTATTAACGTTATAACGTGATGGTTTAATTAAGACTAATTACTTTAGAAAAATGATTACATACCACGTGGCAACAGTAACTTAACTAGCATGACTAGGCAAATATTTTGCTTATACACTGTTATGCTGTGATTACGCGATAAAGCAAACTGTTTGGGTCCCCAGGGTACACGAAACGTTCTGTCAAGCGCGCTTACTGAATTGAATCTGTTTCAAGCTTATCCAATAATGAGCTTATTCATTAAATTTAGGGCCTTTACTGATGACCATTGCACGTGGTGAAAATCGGAACAAAGGTACAAACATGTGGTTAGAGATTTATCAGGAATTGGGTTATCTTTATTAAGTATTTAACGAAGCGTTTTGATCTTTTTAAAAAAGGTAATATTGATTTTGTCGAGTTTTGCATGGATACCTTTATTTCATTCTGACTTCTAATGAATTGTTGACAGAGCAAAGAGCGTGGTTGGTTGTATACCCATTACCTCACATCTGCAGATTTAGATCTGTTATACCCTAACGTCAAATCATGGAATTCCCTGCCTGTCACACATTCCATAGCACTGTACTGCCTTTAATGACAGATGACGTAATCAATAATCCATTTAAAGAACTGACCATTCATTGTACTCGTATGTCACCGTTATCTACAACGGGAAGAACTAGTGGTATTTTATGGCAGTTAATAATTCTTATAATGTATAACATTTCATTTTCAATTGTTTTAATATTTTAAGATGGAGTTTAAAGTGGAGTTAAGAAATTGATTGCATACATAGGTAAATAACATCAAAGGTCAACCATGACGACTTAATGAGGGATATGACAGGCTAATTGAGATGAAATGTCAGGCATAAAGTGTTATGATAAGAAATAGCCATAGACTTATCATGATGAAGAGATGACATGTTGGTTTTGTGGTAAGATATGGGCGTGTTTTTAATGGACTTTGTAATACAGAAACTGACCATTAGCAAGGTAGTAATGAGTTTACCAATCAGGGAAAAGGGCTCGAGGCCTCTTTGGGAGGGTGAAATAAGATCTCCTTTAGTCAGTTGGAAAATAGACCTTGCTTAGAGTGGGTTAGTTTCAGGCTAACCTAAGTAAAATGTGAACTTTGAACTTATATAAGAAATATATAAACATGAGAATAAAATGACTTTAATTAAATCCACCCTGTTTGAATGTCTGTTATGCCACACTAGGACAATTTCGGTTAACGACATTGATGGCAGCTTTAAGTGAAGTTTTGGCAATATATGACAGTTTCGTTTTTTTTTCACCAATCCGGAGACATTATAATTTTTTTGTATGTTTGTGTTGTATTTATTATGGTTGTTCTGGGTTGAGTGATGTTGTAGTGACTATTTACATAGACTGATACGTGTCCGGTTGGACATATAGTCTTAATTCCAATGTAGTGTTTTATTATTATATTAAAATCAAATTTACTCTTCGATTAATGTTTAACATTTTGTTGAAAATCAATTGTCTCGTCTATGTAAAAGTAAAGTTATGTCGTATAATGTAATCGTCATCAGTACAAGCAAGCAGAATGTCTGGAGAAATGAATTAACCATTTTTATATGAATTAATTCCTTGATTATGGTGGGCTTTTCAAGACAAATGTGTCTCTGTTGATGTGGCCTTTGTAACTCTCTCAGATTATTTGTTGGTATTTCAGAAACCTGGCCACAGTTGATTCATTCGCAGTTATACTAAGAGTAAATACATTTGACAACGCAACTTATATTAAAAAAATATCACAAACTCGTGTTGCTCTGTAATTTTACAGGTGTGTCAATCCATTCTTAGACTCCCCTGAGTCGTATTCACCAACCATTTTTGAGAATATTCTTAGATTTAAGCTTGAAAAAAAATCAACCTTAGATATCTAGTTTACCATGACAGATAAAATAATTTTGTGATATGTTTTACTTTATATTTAATGTCCCTGCATGATTTTGGTCTTAGAAACAAGTGTGTTTTTCAAAATTCATTATTGAGTTCAAGTCAAAAACTATTCTTAAGAAATGATTGGTAAATACTACTCCAGTTTCATATAATAACCTTTTTCTTACATTTGCTCAGAGCAACTCATCCTTCGGTCATCTACAGATGAAAATCAATTAACATTTTATCACATTTTATTTTTTGCTTTAGTTTCTCGCGTCATTTGTCTGCAAAGAAACAATGCCACAAGAACATGTAAATAGAATCAAACAGTTCATTGTTATCTTATAATGATATTAACTGTGCAGTGGAACGAGGTGTTTGGTCTAAATCATTGTAGTATACACTCGGCAGCCATTTTGATATTGCCATGTAGGATGACGTAAAATAAATTTTAGCGTGCATGGAATATCATGCTCTAGTACCGATAGTTTGGCAAAATTGCCATTAACGACTTTTAGGAAATAAACTACTCTTTATATCATTTTACTCAATCGTAATGTATTACTATTGATAGTAACACATATAATTTGGATTGTTATACAGTTGTTGTTGTTTTTTTTGCAGGTAGCTTAACTAATTGATTGATTGACTGATTGGATATATTTTATACCATTGATACAAAACAGAACAGAACAGGAATTTAATTTTTTAGACTTGACCATCATAGCTTATCGTCATAAACAAACATTTTCAATGCATGCAATGTTACTGTTACAATTTTATACTTACTCTAAATCAATATACGTTGAGAGTGGTTTTAAACAAAATAACATTGCAAAATCTAGTAATTATAGTATTTGTCAAGCAATATTAGTATATAAATAATCATTGTATTTTATGTATGTGAACTTTTATATATAATTTACCAGATTGTTTCTGCATTTGAAATATTTTGTCCAACATGATGCTACTCTCGTTAACAACGACTTTAGGTTTGTATTTATATCTTATAAACTTATTATACTCGTCTGGTGTAGTATTATGACTAACAGACGATCAGTTAACCGTACCAATATTTCCTGGGATCACGGAAGGTTAAGTACGTGAGACATCTATCACTGCAAGTAACTGATTGAATCAGATTTGAGGCGAATACCAATGAGACGCATTGTCGTATCTCAATCATCACGAAGACTGTGACCAGACAGGGTTTCGAACTCATAGTTAGATACCGAAGTGAAACAGTATATCAGTGTTACATTTTGTATGCGCTTTACTTGGAGATTGTGCCTCAATCTTCCCAGGCATTCTTTAATATGCATACTATATAAGAGTTTCATCAACAAATGGTCATGCTATAAACATAACAGTTTTTCTTAACAAGAGCTGTCAGAGGAAAAGCGCGCTCGACTATTCGAATATTTGTCACAGAAGTACGATTGAGACTGATGACAAATAAAGCAAATAAGACTTATCGTATTTACAAAATTGACAAAATTGAGTATGTGTTAACTGCAATACCTTGTATGAAGTTACACACAAATACATGCAGAGTTATAAAAGTTCTAAGTAAAACAAAGGCCCTTATTTGCAAACATATATGCCTTAAGTTGATTTCATGACTACAAAGCCATATGTAAAGTTTCAATCAAATACATTGAGCAGTTGGTGTAATACGGACTTGACAGTACTTGCATGCAAAACTTTATTCAGAATTCTATGTCAACGAAAGGCAATAATTTGCATTTTATTCATGCAAGAGTTATCAAACATAGTTATTGTAGAAGAGTTGATGACTGGGAATGATTATGTAAAGTTTCAATCAAATACATTGAGTTGTTGGTGAGATATGGACTTGATGGTACTTGCATGCAAAACTTTAACCAGAATTTCTAAGACAAAACAACGGCAATAATTTGCATTATATTCAGGCAAGAGTTATGTAGCTTAGTTATTGTAGTAGGGTTGGTGACTGGAAAGATTTGTGTAAAGTTTCAAGTCAATACGTGAAATGGTTACTGAGATATGGACTTGATGGTTCTTGCACGCAAGACTTAAACTAGATTTTCTTATTCAAACAAGGGCAATAATTTGTATCATATTCATGCAAGAGTTATCTAACTTAGTTATTGCAGTAGGGTTTATGACTAGTAAGACTTGTTTCAGGTTTCAAGGCAATACATGCAATGCTTACTGAGATAGTGACTTGCATGCAAATCTTTTACCAGAATTTCTAAGTCAAACAAAAGCAATAATTTTCATTATATTCATGCAAGAGTTATTTATCTTTGTTATTGTAGTGGGCTTTGATGATTAGAAAGGTTTGTGTAAAGTTTCAAGACAATACATGCAATGGTAACTGAGATAGCGACTTGCATGCAAAACTTTAACCAGAATTTCTAAGTCAAACAAGGGCAATAATTTGTATCATATTTATGCAAGAGAATTCTAACGTAGTTATTGTAATAGGGTTCATGACTAGGAAGGCTTGTGTAAAGTTTCAAGGCTAAACATGCAATTCTTACTGAGATAGGGACTTGCTCGCAACTTTAACCGGAATTTCTAAGTCAAACAAGGGTAATAATTTGCATTATATCCATGCAAGAGTTACCTAACATAATTAATTTAGTAGAGTTGAAGACTGGAAAGGCTTGTGAAGTGTGTCAATCAAATACATTGAGTGGTTGGTGAGATATAGACTTGAAGGTACTTGCACGCAAAACTTTAACCAGTATTTCTAAGTCAAACAAGGGCAATAATTTACATTATATTCATGCAAGAGTTATTTTACTTAGTAATTGTAGAAGGGTTGATGACTAGGAATGCTTGTGTAAAGTTTTAAGGCAATACATGAAATGGTTACTGAGATAGGAACTTGCATGCAAAACTTAAACCAGCATTTCTAAGTCAAACAAGGGCAATAATTTGTATTATATTCCTGCAAGAGTTATCTAACCTAGTTATTGTAGAAGGGTTGATGACTAGGAAGGCTTGTGTAAAGTTTCAAGGCAATACATGCAATGGTTACTGAGATAGGGACTTGCATGCAAAATTTAACCAACATTTCTAAGTCAAACAAGGGCAATAATTTGTATTATATTCATGCAAGAGTTATCTAACTTAGCTATTGTAGAAGGGTTGATGGCTAAGAAGGCCAGTGTAATGTTTCAAGGCAAAACATGCAATGGTTACTTGCATGCAAAACTTTAACCAGAATTTCTAAGTCAAACAAGAGCAATAATTTGTATTAAATTCATGCAATAGTTATCTAACTTAGTTATTGTAGAAGGGTTGATGACTAGGAAAGCTTGTGTAAAGTTTCATGGCAATTCATGCAATGGTTACTGAGTTATAGACTACCGAAATACGCAAAACTTTATTCAAGGTGTGACGCCGAAGCCGACGCCGACGCTTGAGTTAATTGAATAGCTCTCTTTATTCTCTGGGAATGTAGCATGACGTTTGTTAGCTTATAACTTCTTTATTTTCCTTTGAAATGTTGATAAAAATTTTATGAAACAGAGATTAAAGCAAAGACGTAGTTACAACCAGTCCAACTTCAAAGCAACCTTAAGAGACGCCGTCTTTATCTCAAACAAATAGTCAATTAATTATAAATGTTCTGAGTTAAAATCTAATGGAGTAATATTTAAATTACATACATCACTATGAAATGAAAGTTGCAAGAGAACCGACACAATCGGAACATTGTGTTGCAGAAGCACACGGTCTACAGAATCAATGACATCAGCGGTACCTGCAGAACTACTTTGGAACTACTCCTACTACGAGGAGTCGCTGCCAAGCGGTTATTCGGTCGGCACATTGCCACGCCGAAAATGAATGGAGAGTACTGCTGTCATTAAAATTACTTTTTCCCAATTATTTTATTTAGATAAACGAAATTTTTTTATAGACAATTGCCAATATATATTGTTGTTATCTAAAATAAGATAAAATCCAATTTCAATTATTTGAGTTATTGACCAAAATCCTAGGTGTCTGGTTAGCTGGCTAGCTGTTTTGTTTGTTATATAACAGCAGAGTTATCAACAAGGGAACGTTACGTATATGTGTATGAAAGATGAACTCTAAGTTATTGAATAGAATATGTGTTGCATTTGGAACGCTTATGCCGAATGAGTATACATCTGGTGTATTTAAGTCAAGTCACCCCGGGAGAGTATGGAAATTACTTTAAATTCCAGTTTATGTTCTAAATTATCTATCCAGGGGGGACCAATCCAGTAATAATCTAATAGGGGAAAAAACGAAATCTAATAAAGCAAATGAATAGGCACAGCGCGTGTCTAAAGAGAGATGTTCGCATTGCCATATTTTTCATCAATATTTGTGATATGGTTGTCTGTGCTGCCGATGATTGTAGTATATATGATCATTTAACAGCTATAATTGATGTCAAAGTTCAAAGTAAAAATATAAACACTCGTATAGAGACCCGTATGAGAGCCATATGGAAGACTAGTGTAACTAACCGTGTTAAAGTATCATTATAATTCGGGAAACAAAGATCTGATCCAGAACTGAATAAAATACAAAAGGATAAATAAATTTAAATTGTTCGTCGTGTATGTCAAATACAAGTAACGTTTGTTTTAAATGGTTTTGATAAGAGATCTGATGTAGATTGATATGATTAGTTTAGTTGTTGGTTATTTGTCATCTAATTTATATTGCTTTTATAGTAAAGATTGTGTTTGTATCAATTCGAAATTAAATTAATCTATAGTATTTTGATATGTTTAGAATATACGGTACTCTGTGATATTTAGTTTGTAAAATACTGTACTCTGTGATATTATTTTGTAATATACTGTACTATGTGATATTTACTTTGTAATATACTGTACTTCGTGATATCTACTTTGTAATTTACTGTACTCTGTGATATTTAGTTTGTAATGTACTGCACTCTGTGATATTTACTTTGTAATATACTGTACTATGTGATATTTACTTTGTAATATACTGTACTTCGTGATATCTACTTTTTAATTTACTGTACTCTGTGATATTTAGTTTGTAATATTCTGCACTCTGTGATATAACTCTGATATATACTGTACTCTGTGACATTTAGTTTATAATATACTGTACTCTATGATATTTAGTTTGTAATATACTGCACTCTGTGATTTTTACTTTGTAATATACTGCACTCTGTGATATTTAGTTTGTAATATACTGCACTCTGTGATTTTTACTTTGGAATATACTGCACTCCGTGATATTTACTTTGTAATATACTGTACTCCGTGATATTTACTTTATAATATACTGTCCTCTGTGATATTTACTTTATAATATACTGTACTCTGTGATATTTACTTTTGTAATATACTGCACTCCGTGATATTTACTTTGTAATATACAGCACTCCGTGATAGTTACATTGTAATATACGGCACTCCGTGATATTTACTTTGTAATATACTGTACTATGTGATATTTACTTTGTAATATACTGTCCTCTGTGATATTTACTTTGTAATATACTGCACTCTGTGATATCTACTATATAATTTACTGTACTCTGTGATATTTACTTTGTTATTTACTGTACTATGTGAAGTTTACTTTGTAATATACTGTGCTCTGTGATATTAACTTTGTAATATACTGTTCATTTTCACATTATATTTTGTTATATGATGTACACTGTGATATTTACTTTGTAATATCTGTACTCTGTAACAGTTTTATTTTGTAGAACAATGTACTTTGTGATATTTACTTTGTAATATTCTTTTCTCTGTAATATGTACTTTGTAATACAATGACTTTGTGATATTTACGTTGTAGCATGATAAATGCAATGATATATTCTTTTTAATATAATGTTTTTTGTGAACATATTAAAAAGGGTCTTGGAAGAATGAACTTGTAAATTGAGATTCTTTCTCTATATATCTAAGAAGAAACATTCAATGAACACAGTCACCATAACAACACAAAAAAAATCAAAGAATATCTTATACTATTATTACAATCCGCATGGTTTGGGGTAAAATACCCCACCCATGTGAGCCGTACGATGGAGAATAAAACAGTCACCAATGTAGTTCAGAGACAGACGACACTTTCAGTACTTTAATAGAACCTGTTGGAAATCTCCTATTCCACAGTTATCAAGGTTTTGGCTTGGTTTCATTTGCATAATCAGTTATTGATGTTATTTAACAATCTATATGTTAATTTGTTGGTTTGCACATGTGGAATAAACGTGGAGTTGTCTATCCTATTGGTGACATATAAACTTCAATATGCTGATACGCCATTAAATACCAATTCATTTATGATATCATTACATGTAGTATAGTAAAATAATAATAAAAAAATCTTATGTTTTTTTTAAAAGCTTTTTAAAATTCATAGATTCTCTATTATAATTATATATGTTATATTATGTAATTATATATATGTGTTCTTCCGTTGGGGGCGTCGTGGCATATTTATCAAATAAAGTAAAGTCGAAACAATGAAACTACGGTGGTAAAAAGTCGAAATTATTTCGTTTGTTCACCATAGTGTCATTGTTTCGACTTTTCACCATCGTAGTTTCAACTTTTCACCATCGCCGCAGACTACTGTTATATTCACGCTTTAAACTAAAATGGCATTATGGAGGTTGACCTATTCCCCCGATACATTTTAAAATTTACTTTCTTGTTCAATGTCACATCTGAATTTCAAATTTCTTAGATAAAATATTTAACTTGCATTATCGTGCATTGAAATCTCTCGATATGTTGCTTTTTGTGAAATTAATTTCGTAACTGTATCAATACTTGATTTCTCACATGTTAAACGTTATTAGAAGATGTAATAACGTAAAAGTGCACTTAGTCTACGTATTGTTCCTAAATGGAAAAATGCTATATTGGAAATTAAACTACTGATGTTTTATTTTGAGATAAATGGTATTTATATCTTAGACTACTAGAATTGCTTTTACAATGACGACTCCTTGTTGTCATAGTCTGGAATGACTATCAATCCAGGGATCGTGAGTTCGAATCCCCACCCGGTCACAATCACCGTGATGGTTGATATACGGCATTGCGTCTCATTATCATTCGTCTCTCACCGCTGATTCAAGTTTGAAAGTTTTCAATTACTTGCGTAGATAGGGTGTGCTCGAGTACTGGTTAACCTTTCAGGATCCCAGGAAACAGCGGTTAGGCTAACCACGATCGGTCTGTTAGCCCTCGATGGCAATCAATCAATATTCAATCAAATACCAATCTTCAGCTTCTACCCAGAATCAGAGTCGAGAGCGACTTTAAAAAAATGTTTTTACTTACTTTTAAATTAAGATAAAATTGATTAAGTTTAGGTTAGATAGCAACACAATATACAATGAATCGTTATTATACTAATTGTTTAAATAACATATGACTTACGAAACGCTATTTGAACAGATCATATCTGCTTTTAATCCTAACCACCCCACTGAAAATACACGCTGATATCTGTCTGTTATTAACATTAGTCTAAAACTCGGCATGAGACGTCTACCTCCCATGGTAATTAATAGAAAGTATTAAGACATGCCAAATAATAGTGTTTTAAGTGCAATGTATTGAATTTAAATAATTATTTACCCAGAGTTAGTTACTGTTAATATCGCGTATCAAACGAGAACTTAAGCACGAGCACTGAGCAATGAATAAGTTGCTCATATTGGATATTTGGACGAAATCTTTATTTCGAAAAAAATAGGGTAGGTCTAATTAAAAATATACTGTTGCTATAATATGATTACTTTTCTTATTTATTCATAAATCCTCATCCATTTCCGTAAGTCACTTACCCTTTGTCCCGTTTTTATTTTAATCATTGAAATCTATGGGGAGAGATATACAGAACAGAGCATTCTTTTATTTTGGCTTAAGCATTACAAAAGCTTTCACTATAAATAACATAAAGCACAGGCAAAAGTACATATCAGTATTAAATACAAACATTTTAGGAAATATGGTAGTAATAGTGAGGGTGAATTGTTGGTTGATTTGTTATTCATATGTGACTTATTAAAATATTATCATAAATCTTATCTAATTAGCTGTTTGCATTGAGCATCTGTTTTCGTATTTTAATATATATGATGGCAAAATACACAATTTCAAATTAACAACATGTTTAACACTTAATGCACATGTATTTACATTAAGAACAAACCAGGCGTACAGTGAATACTGTGGGGTGATTATTCAACCAACCTTGAATACTCATATAATATATTTGTTTAAAAAATCTTGCGTTACGCTGCATTTACGGTAAATGGTCATTTCAAATACAGTTAAACATGTGTAAGCGATCACCTCTTTTACATGTCTTAAGCAGCCACAATTGCTATTTCCCAATTTTTATTCTTTCAGATAAAATTAACCTGTATTTGGCAACAACCTGTCTTTAAAAGTCACTTGCGATATTCATAAACTGGCTGTTCAAGACAAGACAGACTCGACTGTATGTTTAGCTACAACCCGACAAAATATCAGCTTATCATAAAACACACTGTAGCGGATCAAATGATTCCTTTCAAATTTAAAGTCCACACATTCTGCACAAACTTCATAACTTTGGATTTTGATTATAAATTCTGTAATTTAGAAATAATCAAACACATAAACAACGTTTTATTCAAATGATCAAACATCTTAAATATTCAAGAGTTCATATATGAATAAACCCCGTGTCTCAAAAGAGGCGCATTCAAATCCAGATCTGGGACGGACCATAATATACTCTTTAAAATCATTCCGAAACAGTAAATTTGTTTCTATTCCAGATGCATATCTGGAACGACCCATTGATGACGATTTGCATTATCGTTTTTTTACAGCGTTGCTGGCGATATTGGAACACAGCCTATGGGAGGCATTGACTCTGTATGTTTGTCCAATTCATAGATAACACTCATTTATCAATATCAGCGGCGAGCAGAGCACGCTGAATGGCTAATTAAGCTTCATAGAAAACATGCGTGAAAAACGTCGGATGAATGATTGCTTATTGTTTTTATGTGGGTGTATAATGTGATCTTTTTATAGTGGGGTTTAATGCCATTTGCAACACATATAAGATTATATATGGTATATCCGGGTTTATTGAAGGAGGAAGAACTGAGAATATATCTGAGATGAACCATCTTCCGTAAGATGTTGACAAATGTTCTCACATAACGTTTTGGAGCGGGCGGAACTCGAACCTACGAACATGGTGGCGAGAGATAAGTGATCTTAAGACGGCGCCATCGACCACTCGGCCACGGAGGACCCCCTACAACGTAATATGCAGGCCGCAATATTCCACCCACGTCACGTATTACATGATAATAATTTAAAATCGGGCCGTGACTCATTAATAAAACATTTATGTTCATCATTGCCGTGTGGCCTTTTAAATGAAGCGAATACCTCGTGTCATTTTAACAAATACAAGTGAACTAGGCGGTAGTGTAATGGATAGAGTGATGGCCGCTCACGCCAGAGGTTGCGGGTTCGATCCCCAGCTCGACCCGATGCCTCTCATAAAACAACACTCAGTACTGGTTCTAACAAGGAAGCGGACTCGAGAGCGGTTCATATAAGCTCTGAGCTTTCATCGCAATCGAGCTAAAATATATTATTATATATGAGTTACAATGTAACCTTAAATAGATTGCAGTAAGTAATGTTTTCAAAATGTTTAATATAGACATCACACATTACTGTACAATAATTTTTTTAAAATCACTTAACACGCATTTATTGATGTGAATAATAAAACAAATCGATATCATCATGGTTCCAACAATAAACACGTTTTACATTTAGAAACATTTGATATTAAGTTGTTATGAATTAATTAATTATTAATCATTTAACTAACATGTATACAACATCTTTGTTTTGTATTGCGGTTGTAGTATTTAACTCATAATTGAAGCAAAACGAACCATTTTAAATTTGCTTGAGTGTGCCCCTATTAATAGGTTAAATAAGATATAAATGATATGTAAAATTAATGCTTGTAGAGATTAATTAGATATATAATTTTAACATAAATTATATATATATATATATATATACATATATATATAAGGCAACTGATATCTAAAAATATGACATACATTTTATTTTTGTATATTTGAAACTAATAAAATTCATTGAAAAAACATAACGTAACCAAATAAAGAAAATAACAGACTCGGTCTTATTGTGTACATGTACCCTCTTAGTACTGGGTCTTGTGTTGGACATTATGTCATATTTTCTTATTTTTGAATTTTCCATTTAACTTTTGATTAAAGCAATGCTTGTCAAAGAGACTATATATTAAATCGCAGATAGTTTGAAAGTTGTGGCATTGATTAATATAAGAGCAAAATACACTCAAATTTGGATTGAAATGAGACTTATAGCAAATAAAAAATAGTAATATTATTATAAATAACAATTAATAACATTAAAATAATAATTATTTTAAATGAGAAATAATTTAGAAAAATTGTCTCATTTGTCGTATGCTTAACAACTGCCATCGCTATATCTATCTTCTTACATCGATAATAAAGCGTTTAATATTCAGTTATTACTCAGAAAAGAGAATAGTTCGTTTCCCGTTTCCAGAAATTCTGCACAAATTCCCAAATAAATTCGATATTGATTATGTAGCACGGACTCGTAGGGACGCTTAAGCGACTATCGTAGAATCTTTGTAATTAGATAATGCTAGATAATAATCTACTCAATATGACAATATTCCTAAAGACTACTAAATGAGCACAAGTTGTCATATTAAACCGCGTTATACAACTAGTTGGTCATTGTGTGTTTTGTATGAATCGAGTTTAACGCCATTTTTACACTTTTCACGTTTCCTATGGAATATCCAGTTTATTGGTGGGGGAGGAGGGGAAGACCTCAGAATGAATCTAAGTTGAACACCGCCCTTTCGCAAGGAACTGGCAAAGCTTCTCACATCAAGTTTTTGAACTGAGCAGGACTCGTACCTACTACCTTAGCGAAGAGAGGTAACTGATCTTCAGATGGCGCCGTAGACAACTCGGTCAGGAGGACACCATAGCAAATGTGAAACTTATCTAATCCACAATAACGTTTCTGTTTTAATGACAACTTTTTAACCAAAACTTGAATACAATATTACCAATAGGAGACATGGCATGTACATGTGCATACTAAGAGTATAAATATGATAAACATGATACAGACAGACAGGAGAAATGACAACAACACCGATTTGGAACTGGCAGTTATATAAAATGCGGCTGAGGCGCTCAAATCTGGTAAACGGGTGCACCCAACCTCGATCTTCCCCCGTCGTCACATCATAAAACGAGATGGCGTCAAAACAAGAAGTCCTGACTCGCTTATCTCTTACGGTGTTTAACGCCATTTTCAACACATTTCAGGTTATATATGGTATATCAAGTTTTACCAGTAGAGGAAGAACTCAGACTGAGTAGAACCACCGTCCTCTCGCAAGCAACTTTCTAACATAAAGTTTATGGAACGAGCGGGACTCGAACCTACGACCTTAGCGTGAGAGGTTAGGTTATCTTAAGATGGCGCCTAAGACCACTCGGCCACGGAGAACCCGTAAATACATATAAAACGAACAAAGATAATGCGTTACGTAAATGTATTCGATGACTTTGCAGAAGCCATAGCTATGCGATACTTATAATCATGGTACGGCAATATTGATATTAAACTTATGGCAGCTATTGCATTGTAATTAGAAACATAACACTGTATGTTATATGACTCTTTTGAATGTGGCTCTCTAAATCACCCGGAGTTTCTATATCCATTTAGCATAATTTGTAATGATACAAATTGGCTGAGTTCCTCCAATCATAAATAAGAAGTAGAACATTATATGGCTTTCTACTTGAGTTATACTTGATATTTGGCATTGTATACCTATTACGGTTGCTTCACAATAATATAAGTTATGTCAAAGACATGCTAATGTCCGTATGCATAAAGCGTTTTAGTAAAAATTTCATTTTAATAACTAAGGTCTAATCAATGTCTATGGTTTTCGTTACATGTTGTATTAACAATAACGAAGATGATCTAAAGATTTAGATCCCGTCTTACTATTCAATGACAATATCAGCTTAGTAACCTATAAGAATGAAACAAACAAGAACATGTTAAATTCTGAGATCTGACTTAAGATGGTCTTTGATGTTTTCTACAAAATCATTAATTTTACTCTAAACAATTTTTGATATGTTTTCACACGTATGTATGAAATTGAGAAAAAAAAAACGCCAACGATTTATTACTTTTATGTCAATGCAATACGCTCAAAATGGTCGCAATGATCGATATACTAGGCGACATCAAAGAGAGATTAGTTTTCGTGAAATTTAGTTTTTTTAAACGTGTTTTTAAATTAACATCATTTTTATGCTATAGAGGACTAACAGACGCGCTGTTAATCAAACCACTCTTTCCTGGGAGCCTGGAAGGTAATTAATACTTAAGCCCAGTCGTCTCCAGTTAGTAACTGGTACGTTAACCAGTTGAATCAGTGGTGAGAGACGAGGAACAAAGAGACGCAATATCGTTTAATATTAATAATCACGGAGACTGTTGCCCAGAGGGGATGATGCGAACTCACGACCCCTGTATTTAAAGACAGACGCGCTACCGACTGAGCTAACCGAGGCTAAGCCACTTCAAATTTACAAAATAAATTTTGAATAAAATAACTTCATGTACCTGAAATAATCGATACTTGAATGTTTGTTATCTTTTAGTCAGTGTTATTTACTGATGGTCCCATGGAAGGTTAGCTTTATACTAATTTGGCGACCTGCTTTATATAGACATTCCTTGCTTCATTTATTTACAGTTTTCTATAGCTCTGCTTATTATAAAAAGTCAGTAAAAACCACCGTAAAACAAACAAGAGAAATATCTATAAAGAAATCAGAAACGTTAATATCAAGTTTAATATCTTGTGACAGTATTGCTTAATATACAGTGTTACAGTAACCAATCCTACATAGTTCAATGTGTGAAGATGTAATTAACTTTTGTACCGAGAAAACTGGAAAGCTTTCATAATATGATCTTTGTATCATGTTTTATGCTTGTATAATACACAATGTTTATCATATTCCGTATTCAAATTTGAAGACAAAGATTATTTTTGTACCAAGAAACCTTTCTTAATGCGATATTTGTTTCTGTGTTTCAGATATCTAACGTTATAATTGCCATCGATGGCTAACCGACGATCATTTAACTTAACCAGTCTTTCCTGGAATCGTGGAATGTCAACCAGTACTCAAGCACACCCATCTCTGCAAGAAACTTCCCAACTTGAATCAGCAGTGGGAGACGAATTACAATGAGGTTAAATACCGTATATCAACCAGCACGAATAATTTGACAGTGCGCAAATTCGAACTCACGACCCTTGGATTGATATTCATACCGAGAAAACTTTTGTTTTACTATGTTCGGAATGGTAAAATCCTGTCAGAAAAGTTTGTTCAAGACTATGGCATACTCTGTATGACCAAAATGTTACGCTTAATACTTCCAGACAGGGGAATAGAAAAAAATAAACTGTACTGGATACACTGCTTCAGACGCGGTAATTGTATTAAGTATAAAGGTCTCTAACCGGAGGAAATGTATCAAATTATACACAGAAAGATGAAAGAACCGAATTGACTAAGTCCACAAGGAGGCATGGACTATGAGTTAACCTAATGACGTTGACTAACCCAGATAATCGATAGCACATCAGTTGAACTGAGAATGAGTTTATATTCATTTGGGTTTAAACTGACAATGTGCTATAAATTATGTCAAAGGAGAATGTACGCTTCCACATTTGCTGGTTTTTTTTATATTTCTGGTGTATAAATACTATAAGATTATTTTCAAATGTAAATGGACTATTCATTTTCAAAGAACTATATCAGGATTTTTTAAAATGTTAAAATTGGCTTAAAATATTTTTTCCAAATGTATATATACGCTCGTACTCTCTGGTCCGTATTGCCATAAATACTGTCGATTTAAAAATGCCAAAATAATAGATTGAACCATAATTGTCAGAAGACAACAAAGCTCGCCGATGAGATAAAACTCACCACCAATGCAATGATTGAGACTGGAGACAAACACCAAAACTTAAATGCATCTAAACGCAAAGTTTTGCCTGGTTGTGTACAGATGCAAAATTAAGTCTTAAAGGGCCATAACTCTGTTAAAATGCAACCCAGAGTTACGATTCTTGTATCTGTGTGTTTCAATGATGATGGTGAACACATATGCGAAGTTTCATTCATATCCAATGAATGGTTGCATAGATATCTTACCTGATAAAAAACTTTAACCTGAAAAATTAAGTGAAAAAGGGGCCATAACTGTGCCAAAATGCAACTCAGAGTTATGGTTCTTGTCTGTGTGTCTTCAATTAATGATGGTGAACACACATGTGCAGGTTAATTCACATCCAATGAGTTGCATAGATATCTTAAACTTAAACGCAACTAAACTAAAAGTTTAACCTGCGTGTCTAAGTCCAAAAAGGGCCATAACTGTGCCAAAACGCAATCCAAAGTTATGGTTTAGTCGCTGTGTATTCCATTGATGATGGTTAACACACATGTGAAGTTTCATTCACATCCAATAAGTGGTTGCATAGATATATTAAACTTAAACGCAACTAAACGCAAAGTTTAACATTGGTGTTTAAGTCCAAAAAGGGCCATAACTGTGCTAAAATGCAATCCAGAGTTATGGTTCTTATCTCTGTGTGTTCCATTGATGATGGTGAACACATATGTGAAGTTTCATTTACATCCAATGAGTGGTTGCATAGATATTTAAACTTAAACGCAACTAAACGCAAAGTTTAACATTGGTGTCTAAGTCCAAAAAGGGCCATAACTGTGCCAAAATGCAATCCAGAGTTATGGTTCTTATCTCTGTGTGTTCCATTGATGATGGTAAACACACATGCAAAGATGCATTGATATGGAATGAGTGGTTGCATAGATAACTGAAACTTAACGCAAAAGTTTAACCTGGGTGTCTACCGACGCGTCCTTGGGACTTCGTCCCGGAGAGCTAAAAAGGCTTCCTAACTTGGACTACGCGCCTAGGTTGGACTAAAATAGATTTCCCCGCTTAAAATGGCAACATAGTGTGTGAAGTATTAAATGAGTCATGTGATTTCATTTTGATTTCAATTTGATCGCTTTTACAGATTTATACGTAGTAAATAGGAATAGTCGGAATGGTGATGCGAAAGTCGTCAAAAATATTTAAAAGTTGTCTAAGTTAACATTATCTTGTAGAATATATTTCAATCATACAGTTAACGTAGAAATTCCTTGCGGTAGCATGTTTGATTTTCATACAAGTCACGTTATCTTGTAAAATATGTTCCAGTATACAGTTTACCTGAGATCCTTTAAAAATAAAGAAAACAATTCTGCAATCATTTCGAAAAATAATGGTGTCTGGCAAATTTTTTGTCCATGCACAACCGCATTGTAAGCTCTTATCTCTATAATGCCAAAATCGATTTGCCTTTGCTCCCGTATTATTCTAGTTAATTTGTCAATTCAAAAAAACATCCAATAATCTTGTTGGTGTCATATTTAGCCCTAGTGTTGGCGGACAACCTGTTTTTCCCATTATCCATATCAGTATTTAAAGATGAATACTAGAATATTTTGTAAAATTGTATGATTAACTTATTGCTTAAAACGTTGTTTTTTTAATTAGCAATTATTATTACTTTATTATACTTTCTTTAGTATACACACAAAACAAAACATTATTGTTGTTGGTAGAAAGTCTTCAAAATACTGGACAGTAGTTGAACGAATGTACATCTGTTCAATAAACAGGAAAGACTTGCTACTAAACTGTATGGTTGGAGCATATCCTACAAAATAATGTGACATGAATATCAGACATGATACCGGGAGGAATTTATGCGTAAACCGTTTAAGAAAATGTTATTGGACTTGTAACATTTCTGTATGAATATCTAGATGGGCTACTGGGGAGAGTTTATGGAATAAGCATATTGTAGTTGGGAGATATTCTGCAAGATATGGGACTTATGCAGCACAACTATATGCATATCTAGATGAGATTACAGATGGAGGTCGTTTTTTTACTAAACCACAGATTGCTAGAATAGGTCCCACACTATATGGAAATCGTATTTGCATATGTATATATCAGGATGAGTATTAGAGATGTTATGTGTAATCTATCTTAATGTATGAATGCGGTTTACAAGACATTGAACCTGTATTTAAATGAATTGTATAAATGACGAGACGATAGCTTTTGGGAGGCGTTCTTGGAAAACTTTATAAATGTTAAACCAAGTGTTGATAAATATATCCTACTGATGCAAACACATAAAGTCAGTGCATTCAGAAACTTAGGTTACTATGCTAACGAATGTCTTGCCCTACGCAAAAAAGTAACTTAATCAACATATACTGTAGATATAGACATAAAAGTTTTTTTTTTATTTTAAACTCATTAGAAAGTTTTATAGATTGAATTGGCTACATTTTGGTAAAAAATCATGTTTTATATGTTTGTTTTAGAAATTCTAGGCGGTATATATAAATTGCTTATAATGTGTTATATAATGTATCTTTCATGAGACATTTCGATTGTTAATATGTTATGATAGACAAAAGACTGAGTGTATAGTTTACGTCTCAATGAAAAAATCTGTATTCTGTTAAATCATATTTCATTTTTTTATAATATTCGCTTACAATAAGTATGTTTTTATTGTTGTAATATACAAGTCCGTTATCTATCGTTAATCAATCCGTTAACTATATGCATTTTGCATTATTGCAATATAAATGTGTTAGTTACATTTTATCCATCCGTAACCATGTCTCTCTTCGTGTTGTTACAACATTCATCCAAGTTTAACTATTCAATATTCTTAAACATTCACTTAGCGTATTATTTGCTGTTACTGCTTCCATTCATAAGCAATTGTATATACAATGGGTATTTTTGGTTTCGCCAGTACGTTATATATTGGCTATATAGACAATAACAAGTGAAAACATGAACTAACTATCCCAAGTGAGGATTACTTGTCAAATACTGAACCCACAAAAGTAGATAACTAAAGTGTATGATCAAATTGTGCCTTCAACGACGGACTCTTTTATAGATAATTTTGTATGGACCAAAATGTCAAATAAAACTCAAATAAAAATCCTATTTACCAGCATATTTATATGCTTTAACGACTCTTAGCAATTTAGATATTAAAAAGTTGCTTTCAAAACATAACTAACAAACGGATATTGCCTGTAATACCAGTGCACCGTAAAAACATAAAGAGTGCAAACATATACACAGGACACGTTTTTATCTTTGCTGTTCGTTATGTTACTAACAGTCCATACATAAATCTAACTAGATGTTCGATTTTTCTGCTTCCATCCCTCTTAATTGAATCAGTAAAAAAGTGCCTAAGTGCATCTAGATGCAGTGTCATTCTATACTGACATGGGCTACAGGAAATTTAATTTTGGTTCAATCCAAATTGAATTCGAGTAATTAGATCTGATTCGATTGATATTCAGGACTACGATGATAATAAATTGAAATCAGACAAGGCGAGACGTCCTTGACGTGCACAAGCTTAAACATAGTATTTACGTGAATGAAGGTATCATTGAATGTCGCTTTCAATATTGTCTCAGGCATATCAAGACAATGTGTCATCGTCTTACATTACAGTAGATAGTAGATTATAGATTGCAGTAGATATATGACGCAGTCATATAAATATCGAGGTTGAAATAAGGAAACCCCAAGCCATCTTAGTCCTTATATAACGTGTATCAAACACAAAACTAATACTACTGGCAGATCGAAGGAATTTAGAGAATCGGATTATTTTGGGCGCGCGTTTGGGGTGTGGGGTGTGGGGTGTTTGTGCATACATTCCAGCCAAAGAATGTTTTAAAAGAAAAAGGTTTTACTTTTGAAAATCGGTCAAATAGAACAAATTTACAGCAAAAACTGATTTTGAATAGGAACACCAACGCAAATCTTGTGTTGCCAATAGTACTTATCACTCACATTTTGCCTGGAATTTGCCCACCAAAATCATATTTTTGAAAATAAATTTGAAAACAACTGTTGTATTATAGTTAACCCGTAGAAAGACTGTTTAACTAATGCATATTCCATGTTTCCCTCCGAATATTGAGTTCACAAAATTAATAAATCTTTGGAGAAAGCATGCACCACAACCAAAAGACACAATTTTCAATACGATGTATGTCACATTGCACGTCATATACGATAAATCAAAGATAAATCAAAGTACCAAAAGTACTGATAGACAGGCTTTACCAAATATCCATACGCCCACCTTATTTGATTGACATTGTTGCAGTATTAGGTTATTTTACATAGCATATTTTAAAAAATGAAATCATACGATGTCCACAATATGTTTTATTGTATCGTTTGTTTTACATGTTTATATAAAATACATGAAAAAAAGAAAATCTTGGAACAAAAGTAATTCCTGTCGCATATAACAATTTTTGCGGTTATCAAGACTGTGATCACTACGTCATAAACAGGACTATGCCTTTTGGCATAAAGCTCGGCTTAACAACAAGCTCCGTCCGCTAACAGATTTTCTCTACAGATAAAAAAACTTTCTCTGGGATAAAATCCAGAATCTTGCCGGTGAATAAATGAATATCAACTAACTGAGGAAAACGTATGACAAATGGTCGCTCTGCCACTGAGTCACACATAAAAAATTATTTTGCGATAAAATGGGAATGAAAAAAATAGTCCTGTTGTTTTGCTCTTAAAATGTGTAGGCAATATGATTGTATTCATTTTTGAATGAGGGTAAACGACATTTTAAACTCAGTATACGTTGTATATGGCATCTAGGTTTTACTTATTGATAATTGAACCATCACCGCACATATCCAGTAGTAATAACTTATAGAGTAATCTGATACATTAAACATTGTCCACGTGTTTTATTGCGTGATATAAGATTATTAAGCATAAATAGAGACTTTCAATGAGCTCACATGTGCACGTTTGCACAACGAATGGATATGATGGGTGCATTGAATGTCATTGGATAATAAGTTGCTGTCGTCTGCAATAAATTGAATTTCCCTGCAAGTTGTAGACAACTTTTAAAAATACTGTAATTCTAAACATAGCGTTTATGTTGCCAGTTTTGCTGCTGAAATGCAATAAAACAACCAAGAAATGCGACAATACTGGGAAACTTCATAGACTTTTAGTTATATTGCTGATGTTGCTGATTTAAGCAGTATTTTATAAACAACATGTATCATTGGGTAACAACGAAGTTGAACACAAATACACCAACTCACCTAAAAAACTGAAACATTCGCTCGCAATCACAAGAAAATATTAAAAGGTATAAAAAAAACAACTGAAAATTGGTCTACCAAACGTGTTACTTTTGCTTTATAGAAAGTGTAATAATAAACGTACACTATAATTAGTGAGAGAATATCCCACTAGCAAACTTAATCAAATAAACTTTCTTATTAATTAATCTTATTAATCATAAAATTTACGGTACACACATACAGAAAAAAATACAACATTGACTCTCGCCTTGGAACGGTCACTTAAAAACAGTCACTGGTGAGTTCAAATTTGGTTTACAAATTAAAAAAAAACACTCAACAATCCGTTGCAAAATATGGCTCAACAATCATATAATATACGTCCAAAAGGTGACTTAGACATTGCATTATTAGAACTCACAAATATGATTGTTAAATACATATATATATATAATATAGAAATTATACATTCTGCACGCAGAATTACTCACTGACTTTAAAGAAGCTAAATATAAGACTTAGGAAACATAAGAGTTGATATGCATTGTAAGATAAAGAAAAACAACAAGTTTAAAAATAAATATATAATGTAATCATTAACTTGGAGAAGCTGAATTAACAGAGTATGCAAATCAACCATATGGCAGGTCAACCCTTGAAAAACGTAACTATATCTAAATAAACCTTAAACTAACTATGAAGAATTTGATGAAATATGCATACTGTAAAAAAAAAACTTATGCATGTAATACAATACCATAACCCAAGACGATGAGCTCGATGACAATATTGAATACGAGAAGAATAGGACACAAACAACAATGCAATTGGGAATGCAAAAACAACAAAGAAACTTGATTTTAATTGAAACTACAATATTAATGTGTACTGCTGCATTTAATATATCTTAACGCAATTGAATTAATAAATTTAATTATTGTGAAAACCTCTGTAATGCTTTAGCCAAAATTAAAGAATGTTATAGTCTGTTATAATCTAATATCAAACTTCTAATTAAATGCTCAATACGTTAAATATCAAGCGATTCATTGATTAAATAACTTGTAGTTGTAGTGTATATATACCTGGATAGTGCAGAAAAAAACAACAATAGTGGTTGGATTTGTTCAATTTGGCGAAACAACTTTACGATGCACTTTTAAAAATATTAAACCCCTGTATGATTTTTCTTAAGTATGTATGACATCAAACGTATGTACACACACACTAACTTTATTACCACTACGTTACGATAGTGGCTTTTTATATCATTTGCAAGAGGAAAGGTCTTGTTTGCAAGATTCCCATCTTTAATCTGTGTTTACTACATGTACAACTTTATATAATTTTAATCCATTTCCAAGACGTAACATCTTATCTGCAAAATGCTCATGTTTAATCATTAACAGTATAAGTAGTAATTCAATCCATATATTAATTTGTATTATCATTTGATGTTCATTCTTTGTAACATAAGTAATACATTATGGTTAAACCAAATACTACCTTAAAAAAACATACCCTTAAAAATCAATTAACTGTTATAGAGTTATTAAAATTGTCTAACACAAGCACATGTTATTTTATTTTTCATGTTACATTCGGCTTAACAAAATAAAATACACATTGTCTCAAAAGCAATGTGTCAAAACCATGAATAAAATACCAGCTTCGTCATAAGTTTGTAACAGAAAATGATTTTACTAACAAAGAGTAAGTTTGAGCAGAGAACAAAATGATAAAGAAAACAAATGCATAAAGCCCGAAGAGAAGAAATTAGTTCCTAAATGTACACACATATCTAAGGTAAATAAAATGGTTTACCAAAATGCATTAACAATCCACAATAGTATGTCTCGCGTAAAACACCGATGATTACCTTAGTTCATAGAGCCAGATATTGCTATTAAATTCTTATTAAAATCATATTTAATACACAAGATGAATTAAAATTCAGTATAATTTATTTACACAACCAAAAACTTTAGTAATTACTCGATTATTTTCAAACGTCTAAAACACTTTGGAATTTTCATATTACTAATAGATTAGAGCATATTGAAGATAGAGTCAGGTTCCTTTTTATAAACAGAAGCAAACTTTAAATTCTATTTTCAGAAATTATCAGAGAGTGTTGTTATAGCCATATGAGATGAGTAGTGTCACTATGTTGAAAGAGTGCATAAATAAAAACATTGTACTGAAACACAATTAACTCTTTACTTCATATAGTCGCCTTCAGACATCTCTAATATAGACGCATTTGGACACCTAATATAGAAGGCTTTTGAATTATTGGGTGAATTATGTTTATATTAACTGACAGAGTGGAAAACAGTGCAGGAATCTGAACTCTTCCTGCACTGTTTTCAAAGGTCTTCTGTGATTGGTGCGGGAAAACGCGTATCTATGGAGTAAAGGGTTAAATTGGAATTTAATACACGTGCTACTAGCCTTCATATTAACAGCTTACAAATAATAAGCATGTTGCCGGTTTGACTGTATGTTGCATCAAGCTCATGTGATCAACACATTCGGACTGGTACAAACTGTACAATAAAAATAAATTCAAGTTGATGCAGTTATGTCAGGCATCAGTTCATTGCAAATAATTTGGTTAAGGATGTGAGAGTGTTACAGCCGATAAAGAACTCCGTCTCATGTTTGTAATTTCTTCTAAATACCTGGTTGTTAATTAATGTGGTATTCAGAGCAAATTTAATTATGATGTGTATTTTCACGTCTAAAAATGAGGTTTTTAATTAAAAACCTAATTATAATAATTATGTACTTTTCCGTTGGTTAAGATACAATGTTAAATTGCAAGTATCATTGCATGTGAGGGGAGATTCAAAGATCGTTTATCGTAGAACATTTTGGTCAGTCATCACATTATCCTAGGAAATGTACTTTGTGGTCAACCCTTACGGACTGAATGCAAGATAATTGTAATCTAGTTTTAGAAGTTGTTGTTGTTTAGTGTTTAGCGTTGCTTTCAGCAACTTTTCAGTTATATCGAGATAGTGTCTACTTGAGACAGTATTGTAAGCGCTGCCACACTGGAATATCATGCCACAGACACATGGTATGATACCCCACTCAGTCACATTATACTGACACCGGGTCGATCAGACCTTGAACTATCCTCTAAGTACTGAGCGCTGAGTGAAGAATTTTCTAGTACCATTTTTAAAGTCCTTAGTATGACCCAGACAGGGATCGAACCCACGAACTTCCGTATGCAAGGCGAACGCTCTATCCTTTTGAGTTCGAGTCTAAATCTCAGATTTTAAGTATTGATGAATGTAGGTCCATTATTCATTATTGTTATCATGTCCATGCTTCCAATGGATCATGTTATAAATATTATTTATGCATGTTTGCAAAACTTTTAAACTATAAGAACTATTTCTTAATATATAAGCCCACCCATTAAACCTACCTATTCAAATGTCTCCATTATACCCCTAGGTACATTTAAATAAACATACAAATGTATATATCTTATATTTATACACTACATTATTTTATCAATAATGCAGCATTGCAACCGGAAACGAAGCTTGTGGTCATATCAACTTATTTGTAGCAATTAATTAAATGTCAATTTGCATTAGCACTGATTATGCTTAATGATTAACTGTGTGTACACCGTAACAAGTTCTAATTAATTTGTTGTCATTCTCTATGATATGCTTAGAGAATACTATTATCGTATTAATGTGCAGTTAACACCACTAAATCATGATTAGTAAACACATCAATACAAAGTTACACAACCATACACGCTAATTTAACGACATCAAGTTGTCGTTTCGAACCTCAGTTTAGTTCACATCTCTTATGTGAGAAAGTTTACTTGTGGAAGAACTGTTGCTCATCGCGTTATACAAATGTTATGTGCGTTGGATGCAAAAGCCAAAAAGTAGTTGAAAGCATATTAGTTAGTAGTACGGATGATCCATGTGCCAAGCGCCACGAAACAATTTGGATAAAGGTTATTAATAACAATTTTGATAGTAAAAAAAAAAAAGTTAGTAAGACGCAATGTTCTTGATATTGATAACAATACCAACAATAAATATGTACGAGAACAAAAAAAACAACAAGTCTTGGAGTAAAATAAAAAAATGAAACTGAGCACGTGTACGTACCAATGGAAAACAATAATGGAAAACAATCTCATGTTGGGCAAACAATAACAATGTTGGTCAGTTAAGCTACATGTATATGAGAAGGTTCCACCACCAGTTAAAACCCATATGCATAATTGTGGTGGAGACATGGGACTAACTCAGATCTATAACAACATTGTTCTGCATTATGGAAACGACCATACCATTAGTGAGGAAAAAACCGACAGTAAAAAAGTTCGCATAAGTAGTGAGAGTGAAACACAAGTATCTAGGTAGTCAATTTGCTACTCGTATGAAAAAAGCCATATAAACTTTTGATACACTGCAATGGTAAATGTATTAGATAACGTGCTTTTGTTAATTATCACATTGATAATAAAAATGAACTCTTAGAATTTCCTGGTAACTTTTATTCTTACGTATGATGACTATGATTACAATCATAGGATAGTCTCGATAAAGAAGAATAATGAAGAATACGGAAAATAAGAGAGTTTGGTGGAGCTGTTAATGCACAGTTAGCATATTTTTGTCGTTCACACAATACATTGATTGTGCTTAAGCGTGAAATAAAGTTTCATTTAAAGCAAACAAAACGTATTTAATAAAAGTACTTCACTCAGCTGTGATCAATTTAAACAATTATAACAATTCATAAATAATTAACTAGTCGTAAATGAGTCCTCGAGGACTATTTAAGCAACAAAATCCCCACATAATTCTAACCGATAACTGAGAAATGTTACCGATGACTAAGTTTCATTGCAATCGATATTAACACAATTAAGGGCGTAGATTTATGAAGTTAGTCACAAAGGACAGTTTTACATTGTTTTATTTTGTTAAATGCCATTTTGTCAGTGGAAATACTAGTTTTAACATATTTTATTTCTAGTCTTTACAATATAGATAAATGCAACAAAAAGAATAGGATCAGAACGAAATTATTTTTTCTTTTTTTAATGAGGCTAAACGCCATTTTCATCACGTTTCAGGTTATATATGGCATAACCAGCTTTACTGGTGGAGGAAGAACTCAGACTGAGTCAGACTATGTAGAATCACCGTAGTTCCGCAAGTAATTGAAAACATTCTCAAATAAAGTTTTAAGAACGAGCGGGACTCGAACCTACGACCTTACCGGTGAGAAGTAAGTGATCTTGAGACGGCGCCTTAGACCACTTGGAGAACGATAATAAATATGAATCTTATTATCGAATACTATTGGCAGTAAGTTCACAGTATGAATAAGCTTCATAATTAGTACATTTCTAACATTATAAATGATATAGTTTGGAAGAAAAAAAGTGATTATTTAATAAATTTGGTTTAAAGAATCGAAAAGGAGGAACATTTTATTTTTCGTATTGAAAAGACAGGAAAATGTAAATGCAGAAATTTGGAGTACTGTTGCGTACTTTGAGTAAGACTCATGTTACATGAACAGAAATTGATCTGCTTACAGATCACTATTTATATTTAAAAGGTAATATTCACTCTGTTGGACATGGGATACAATAATACATTATATCATTCAATCATAATTACTTTGTTCGCTATCAAGTCTAAATTCATAATTATGTTCATGCATTTATATCTTTAAGTTTTCAATATTAACCATGTTACCTGCCAGATTCTTTACAATTTCCATTCTATTTCAATTCATTTCTAATAAAGATACACGCATTTTATTTAAAAATAAACCGAAAAAGGTAACCAAACAAACTACAAAATAAAACGTCGAACCAAAACCAAAAATTAACGTTCAAGGATAAATTGAGTTTTTTTGTCTAAAATATTACACAATTTGTAAGAAAATAGCATGCTACATACTTGCGCAATTGTATAAAAATAATGAGTAACAAGGAACTTACCAATCTATATTCCCTGTTAGTAGATTTAACTGTTAAAATATATCTTATATTTCCTTAAATTTTATTAAAAAAAAACTAATAAAAACTAAAACGCACTTTAAAACACACACAAAAAAAATGGATTTAAATTGTCCAGTGTTAATCAATTTAAGAGCAGCATATCACACGCATTATGTAACAACTCACGTTACGAATTTTAAAAACTAATTAATTAATAAATTTCTAACTGAAAGTTTTTCAGCCTTTTTAATTTAATATGAATAATTTTCATTACAAATCTTATTAAGACTACGTCAAAGTCAATTAAAATTCAGATAACTAATCCTAATATCATCACACATGAAAGTGCCAGCGTAAAAAGTAAACATCCAATGTTTCCGAGTCACAGTCCGGAATGTCGTATAGTTCCAATATAGCACTCCGCGTGTGTGAGTTGTACAAAAATAATCCATTTTTCAATAATTGCGATGTAGTAAGTGGTAGCCATAAATTATTGGATCTCAACTTATGATACAAATGGATACAGTCTCTCGGCTTAAAGACAATAGAGATTCCGCATTGTGTGTTCACAGAAAAAAAAGGCGATACAGTGATTATTAAACTGGATGAGAATCATCTTATCACCATTAATAAATAATATCCAAATGATTTGGTATGTCAAATCCACCTATAAATGACAAAAAATATATACAAATTATAGAGGTACACTTACTTTAAACAAAATATCCATTCTAAAATTATACAGCACCTAAATACTGCGTAACAACCTTCGCATCGTCATTGTGTGTTCACATTTAGGTCTTGTGTTCATATCGTGCTCGGCTCGTATTTGTGTTCGTGCTAGTTGTTCGCTGTAATAAAGATGATCATTTCATTTGAACAATTTCTTTACACGAGCGAGAAAACACGTTTATTATTTTTCTCTCATTTTCATATCTTCAAAATTCATAATTTCCCACATATTTATATGTAAACGTGTGTTTATATATTGGCGATAATAATATTAACACAGTCTCTTAACCGTTACTCGAAAACATGGCTATATTCATAAATCAAACCAGTACCACACTCTGAATCAATTCTCAGCGTATAATATTGGTTCTTTATTCAATGTAGGAGTTTTGATAAATCCCACAACTAACATCTATGTATCGAGTTATACAGCGTTCGATGTAATGACTACTACATGTTTTTGTTCACGTTCTTTTTAATATTCAATATAGGACGATCAGGTGACCATCGGCTGCGATCAATGAATCATAACTTTATGCTTTCTCTACAATATGAACATGAATATACAATATCACAAATATTTTTGAAGTGTGCACAGTCTTGCAATGACCTTCATTTTTGGCCGAGCTTTAGGCCAAAGTCACAACACTGCTTATATCGTCGTGATCAAGATTTGCAGTGTTAATCACCGCCAAAATGATCATACGCGACTCGGACTACTTTTGATTCCTCGCGTTTCATTTTTAAATATAAGCAAGCAGAAACAAATCACACAATAAAAATATATTGCGATCATTGCATTATGTCGTCTGTTGTTTTAAAAAATGTTGCATAAAATAACCCAAAACGCTACATATTTCAACCAAATAAGGAATGCGTATGAATATTTATTTAAGTCCGGGTATCAGTACAGTCAATAACACTGATATGAATTTGTACACACTATCAACTTTTCAATGTTTTCTGTAGTTCAGTATTATTACATATGGTAAAACCTAAAATATTTATACATTTCTCTCGGTTTTCAAGAGAATATATTATATGTTTGTTTGTAACAGTGCTCCAGATAAGCTTTGCTTGAAATGAGTATTTCACTCACTAAATTGCTATGCAATGCTAATTTTCAAAATGTTACGGGTAAAAAGAAACATTTAAATTAAATCTCTTTTCAATCACCACTGAAATTGTCGGTATTTAACGCTTAATTTACCACTAACTTTAAATGTCAATGCTCTATTCAGAAGTTCAAATGTCAAGTTTGAAGTTTCATCGACTATATTTCTAAATAAGATACATAATTGAATGTATATAAATAACAAGAAATGTCACTGGTAAGTGTTACATGTCCCCTCCCCCACAAATGGTCTGTGAAAATAACGATATATTCTATTATATGACATGTTGATCACTTGTTGACCATCTATGCATGATAAAATTACAGGCCAGACACGAAATACCGGACGGAAGGACGGACAGACACGGCTTTTACTATGTGCCACCCAAAATATTGTAGTGGGTGTGGGAGGAGGCATAAAATGCTTAACGGAAAAAGTGCATGGTGACAAAATACAGTCATTTCTATTTAAAGAATACAGATCATGCACCATGCTCTTGTGGGCGTGCTGATTAATGTCTGGCTTTTTCATCGCAGAACGTTTTCTTATATATTATCATGTATATTGCGGAAAAAAATAATACAAAATTCAAATGAATGTTATTTGTAGTTTCATTATAGTTCTTTGCTGATATTTAAATTTGTAACAGGATTTTAATTGTCTAAGGTTTAATATGAACATTTCATAAATTATTAACATAGCATACTGTTAAGACTGGTACAAAGGGTCTGAAGGTTTTTACATTTAACCCCTAATGAGCATCAAACCGATTTGCTTTTTTTTCTTTTAGTCACATAGGCTGTTTCCAAACGATCATATTAGATAATGACGTACCGCCATGTAGCTATAAAGGCTGGTGTACCAATAACACACATATTGTGTGATTCTAAAGAAAAAAAAATGTTAAAGACTTCGCGTCATATTTACTGCATTTACTATATGTGATAAACATATATTTTTATTTCATATATATAAGTCAATCCCAGTAAGTTCGGTCATTAACGCGCCTGACTATCATTCCATGTGCCGTGAATTTGAATCCCCGCCCGGCCACAGTCTCCAATATATCTGATATACGACATTGTCATTTGTCTCTCACTAATGATTCAAGCGGAAAAGTTATATCAATTACTTGCGGAGATTGGCATGCTCGAGCATTGGTTAACCTTCCAGTATACCAGGAAGTACAAAGGGACTTGTATACGTGACTAATCTCATCTCTGAGTATGCTTTTACATATTCTAACACCCTATTGGCCAATTCAGTTGATCAGCTGTCAAACATTCTAATCGAATATGACAGCGTACGTTTGTTCATATCGATTAATCTGGCTCGCTGCTTTCAGGAATTCCAGCATAAACTCGAAATGATTGCAAAGGTCGTTTCTCAGAACTTTTAGAAAATTAACTATTAGATTTATAAGAATATCAAAATAGTGGAAATAAAATAATGGAATTAGCACCGCAGTCAAAGAGACGATCCAAAATGATTGTTTCGGGTTTCATAATACTCGGTTTCTGTTGGCTATTCATCATGTCATAAAGCGTAATCTAGATTATCGGCGACGCTTAATTTTCTAAAAGACAAACGTCTTGACAAGTTCAATCGCGAATAAAACTGTAACGGTAAACTGATAAAATATTTAATTGGTTGATTCAAACAATCGGACTACCTCGGATATTTCCATAGTATTTCAAAAGAGTATTGTTTGGATGTTTATTTCTATATTCATTATTTTATATTATTAAATATGTTCTATGACAAAGATCTTGTGGATAACTGCAATGACTTCCATCCGATTAAGTAGTTTTAAATTTTATTATGAAGTAACCATTGTAGAGATGTTGTTTCAGCCAATCAGATCGTACTTCCAGATTCAAATATTTATTCTACACAAATTGCCAATACGTTTGTCTTTTAGAAAAGGAAGCGTCGCCGATTATCAAGACTAGATGAGGCATAATGTAAATACGTGAAGCTTTAGATACAGTATATTGTAACTGGACGGAATCTTAGAGAAACTATAATGTAAATAGGTGGAGTCTTATAGACAGTACAATGTAAATGGACGGAGTCTCAGAAACATTATAATGTAACTGGACAGAGTCTTAGAGATATAAATATATATATATAGTATAAATAAATGTAAATGAATTGAGTCTTAGAGACAGTATACTGTAACTGGGCGGAGTCTTAGAGACAGTATAATATAACCAGACGGAGTCTTACAGACAGTATAATGAAACTGGACTGAGTCTCAGAGATAGTATAAATAAATGTAAATGAATTGAGTCTTAGAGACAGTATAATATAACTGGCCGGAGTCTTAGAGACATTATAATGTGACTGGACGGAGTCTTAGAGACAATATAATGTAACCAGACGGAGTCTTAGATACAGTAAAATATAAATGGACGGAGTCTTAGAGACAGTATAATGTAAATGGATTGAGTCTAAGAGACAGTATACTGTAACTGGGCGGAGTCTTAGAGACAGTATAATATAACCAGACGGAGTCTTAGAGACAGTATAATGTAACTGGACTGAGTCTCAGAGATAGTATAAATAAATGTAAATGAATTGAGTCTTAGAGACAGTATAATGTAACTGGGCGGAGTCTAAGAGACAGTATAATGTAACCAGACGGAGTCTTACAGACAGTATAATGTAACTGGATTGAGTCTTAAAGACAGTATAATGTAACTGGATTGAGTCTTAGAGATAGTATAAATAAATGTATATGAATTGAGTCTTAGAGACAGTATAATGTAACTGGATTAAGTCTAAGAGACAGTATAATGTAAATGGATTGAGTCTAAGAGACAGTATAATGTAACCAGACGGAGTCTTAGAGACAGTATAATGTAACCAGACGGAGTCTTAGAGACAGTATAATATAACTTGCCGGAGTCTTAAAGACAGTATAATGTAAATGGACGGAGTCTTAGAGACAGTATAATGTGACTTGACGGAGTCTTAGAGACAGTATAATGTAACCAGACGGAGTCTTAGAGACAGCATAATATAACTGGCCGGAGTCTTAGAGACAGTATAATGTAACCAGACGGAGTCTTAGAGACAGTATAATATAACTGGCCGGAGTCTTTGAGACAGTATAATGTAACTGGACGGAGTCTTAGAGACAGTATAATATAACTGGCCGGAGTCTTAGAGACATTATAATGTGACTGGACGGAGTCTTAGAGACAATATAATGTAACCAGACGGAGTCTTAGATACAGTAAAATATAAATGGACGGAGTCTTAGAGACAGTATAATGTAAATGGATTGAGTCTAAGAGACAGTATAATGTAACTGGATTGAGTCTAAGAGACAGTATAATGTAACTGGCCGGAGTCTTTGAGACAGTATAATGTAACCAGACGGAGCCTAAGAGACAATATAATATAACTGGACGGAGTCTTAGAGACATTATAATGTGACTGGACGGAGTCTTAGAGACAGTATAATGTAACCAGACGGAGTCTTAGATACAGTAAATATAACTGGACGGAGTCTTAGAGATAGTATAATATAAATGGATTGAGTCTAAGAGACAGTATAATGTAACTGGATTGAGTCTAAGAGACAGTATAATATAACTGGATTGAGTCTAAGAGACAGTATAATGTAAATAGATTGAGTCTAAGAGACAGTATAATGTAACCAGACGGAGTCTTAGAGACAGTATAATGTAAATGGATTGAATCTAAGAGACAAT
Source organism: Panopea generosa (assembly GCA_029582155.1). NCBI lineage: Eukaryota > Metazoa > Mollusca > Bivalvia > Adapedonta > Hiatellidae > Panopea > Panopea generosa. The sequence goes on from CM055907.1 coordinate 49,306,173, forward strand.
GTAATGTAACCAGATGGAGTCTTAGAGACAGTATAATATAACTGGCCGGAGTCTTAGAGACATTATAATGTAAATGGATTGAGTCTTAGAGACAGTATAATGTAAATGGATTGAGACTAAAAAATGTAATGTAACAAGACAGAGTATTGGAGACAGTAAAATATAACTGGCAACAGTCTTAGAGACAGTATAATGTAAATGAATTTGAGTCTTAGAGACAGTATAATGTAACTTGACGTAGTCTTAGAGACAGTATAATGTAACCAGACGGAGTCTTAGAGACAGCATAATATAACTGGCCGGAGTCTTAAAGACAGTATAATGTAAATGGAATGAGTCTAAGAGACAGTATAATGTAACCAGACGGAGTCTTAGAGACAGTATAATATAACTGGCCGGAGTCTTTGAGACAGTATAATGTAACTGGACGGATTCTTAGAGACAGTATAATGTAACCAGACGGAGTCTTAGAGACAATATAATATAACTGGCCGGAGTCTTAGAGACATTAGAATGTAAGTGGACGGAGTCTTAGACACAGTATAATGTAACCAGACGGAGTCTTAGAGACAGTAAAATATAACTGGCCGGAGTCTTAAAGACAGTATAATGTAAATGGAATGAGTCTAAGAGACAGTATAATGTAACCAGACGGAGTCTTAGAGACAGTATAATATAACTGGCCGGAGTCTTTGAGACAGTATAATGTAACTGGACGGATTCTTAGAGACAGTATAATGTAACCAGACGGAGTCTTAGAGACAATATAATATAACTGGCCGGAGTCTTAGAGACATTAGAATGTAAGTGGACGGAGTCTTAGACACAGTATAATGTAACCAGACGGAGTCTTAGAGACAGTAAAATATAACTGGACGGAGTCTTAGAGACAGTATAATGTAAATTGATTGAGTCTAAGAGACAGTATAATGTAACCAGACGGAGTCTTAGAGACAGTATAATATAACTTGCCGGAGTCTTAGAGACAGAATAATGTAAATGAATTGAGTCTTAGAGACAGTATAATGTAATGGACGGAATCTTTGAGACAGTATAATGTAAATATGTACAGTCTTAGAGACAGAATATTTATGTAACTGGACGAAGTCTTAGAGACAGTTTAAACGAGTCTAGAGACATTATAATGTTATAGATTGAATCTTACAACCATTAACTAGGTGGAGTTTTAGAGAATGAATAATGTAACTTGGTGGAGTCATAGAGACAGTATAATGTAACTAGGTGGTTTCGAAATGTTACTGAGTTGAAGAGACTGTGTTTGTTATAAGAAAAAAGTGTATCGCGTGGCATATCGTACCATGTGTTAATATTACTTCAGAAATATGGTTATGAAAAGAAACAAACGCCGTATTGAACAAGAGCTGTCAAGGGACAGCGCGCTCGACTATAAAAATATTTGTTACAAAAGTACACATTTGATTAAGACTGATGACAAATCAAAGCAAATAATAGTTATTCAATTTCCAAGTCAAACAAAGGCCTTCGTTTGCAAAGAAATCTGGCAAGAGTTATCCCACTTGATTAATTGAGTTGGTTTGATGACTATAAAGTCAGCAAAGGAGAAAAGTTAAACTAAAGAACGCAATTGTGGGTTGTATTCAACACATTACATGTTGCATGTAGCAGAGGCATACGTTGTAGGAATTATACCTTTGGGTAGAAGCAATGTCCTTCCGCAAAAAATAGCAAACTTTCTCATATGAAGTTTTCGTAATTGAGCTGGACTGAAAAATGAAAATTCCAGCGGTAAGATTTAATAGGATTTGGTTAACTTATTTGAAGTTACAAGGCAGAAGATGTTGTTCCAACAGAAGAAGTAATAAAAGCTATTACAGTATAACAAACACTACAATCAATATATGAAACACATGATAAGTAAAATGTACCTGAAACAGCCGGTATCAAAGTCAACACAGAGGTGTCTAACCCTGGTTTACAGGACCTGGTGCATATACATGTTAATACGCACTGCCCTTGTTTTAAATTATGGCATTTCCGTGTCTAAAAACCAGATTCAAACTCAAAATCTGAAATGTTGTTTTTTGGCTTAATTTCAATATAACATAATTAGAAAATATATAAAAATTAAGTTATATTACTTAACTTTTGCTATTAGATGTCGAGTTTGAGTCTGAGTTTTCAGACTAAAATGCTTGATGAATTTAAGCCCCGATAATGTAACGAAATATATGTCTATACAACATATGAGCACGAAGATACATGTCATATCACAAAAACAATATATATGTCTAAATAGTAGACAAGCACGAAGAAAAATGTAAGCGCATTAAAACAAATTATATGTCTAAACAATAAACGAGCACGAAGAAACATGTCATATCACTAAAACAAATTATGTCTAAACAGTAAACGAGCACGAAGAAAAATGTCAAATCACAAAAACATTTTATATGTCTAAACAACATATGAGCATGAAGAAACATGTCAAATAAAAAAATATATATATATGTCTAAACAACATATGAGCACGAAAAAAATGTCAGATCATTAAAACAATATATATATATAAACAATATACGAGCACGAAGAAACATGTCAGATCACTAAAATATATTATATGTCTAAACAGTAAACGAACACGAAAAAACACGTCAAATCACAAAAACAAATTATATTTCTAAACAGTAAACGAGCACGAAGAAACATGTCAGATCACAAAAACAAATAATATGTCTAAACAGTATACGAAACGAAGAAACACGTCAGATCACTAAAATGAATTATATGTATAAATAGTAAACGAGCACGAAGAAACATATCAGATCACAAAAACAAATTATACGTCTAAACAGTATACGAGCACGGAGAAAAATATCAAATCACTAAAACAAATCATATGTCTAAACAGTAATCGCGCACGAAGAAAAATGTCAGATTACAAAATCAAAATATATGTCTAAACAACATATGAGCACGAAGAAACATGTCAAATAAAAAAAAAATATGTATGTCTGAACAACATATGAGCACGAAAAAAATGTCAGATCATTAAAACAATATATATATTTATATATATATATATATATAAACAGTATACGAGCACGAAGAAACATGTCAGATCACTAAATTACATTATATGTCTAAACAGTAAACGAGCACGAAGAAACACATCAGATCACAAAAACAAATTATATGTCTAAACAGTAAACGAGCACGAAGAAACATGTCAGATCACAAAAACAAATAATATGTCTAAACAGTATACGAAACGAAGAAACATGTCAGATCACTAAAATAAATTATATGTATAAATAGTAAACGAGCACGAAGAAACATATCAGATCACAAAAACAAATTATATGTCTAAACAGTATACGAGCACGAAGAAAAATATCAGATCACTAAAACAAATCATATGTCTAAACAGTAATCGGGCACGAAGAAAAATGTCAGATCACAAAAACAAAAAATATATGTCTGGACAGCATTCGAGCACGAAGAAAAATGTCAGATCACAAAAACAAAATACATGTCTAAACAGTATACGAGCACGAAGAAAAATGTCAGATAACAAAAAGAAAATATATGTCTAAACAGTAGACGAGTAAGAAGAAAAATGTCAGATCACAAAATATATGACTAAACAGTAGACGAGGACAAAGAAACATGTCAAACCACAAAAAGAAAATGTATGTCTAAACAGTTACCGAGCACGAAGAAACATGTCAGATCACAAAAAGAAAATTTATGTCTAAACAGTAAACGAGCATAAAGAAAAATATCAGATCACAAAAGAAAATATATATCTATACAGTGGACGAGCACGAAGACACGTGTCAGATCACTAAGACAAGTTATATGTCTTAACAGTAAACGAGCACGAAGAAAAAAATATCAGATCACAAAAAGAAAATATATGTCTAAACAGTAGACGAGCACGAAGATATATGTCAGATCATTAAAAGAAAATATATGTCTAAACAATAGACGAGCACGAAGGAAAATGTCAACTAAAAAAAATCAAAATATATGTCTAAACAGCATTCGAGCACGAAGAAAAAGGTCAAATCACAAAAATAAAATGTATGTCTAGACATTACTCTTTTTACGAAAACAAAGTGAGTGTCAAGACAGTTTACGAGCATGAAAACAAATTATATGTCTAAGCACTATACCAGCACGAAAACAAGTTATATGTCTATGTAATTTACGAGCACGGAAATAAAATATGTGTCTAATCAGTATACGAGCATAACACAATATATGTCTAAGCATATTAAAACAGTATGCAAGGACGAAAACAAAAATATGTCTCATTAGTATACGTGTACGAGCACGAAAACAAAGTTTATGTCTGAGCATATTAAAACAAAATATATGTCTTAGCATATTAAAGCAGTATACACGCACGAAAACAAAATAAATATCTAAGCAGATTAAAACAGTATACGAGCACGAACACTTGCCTCAAGACATATACACCTCTCATAAATGCTGCCTCTTTTCTAAACGGTAGCTTAATATCCGCTGTGAAGCAATTATCTCCCATTTTAGTGGGCTCTTATTGGACATTAATGCTCACAAAGTATCAGCTTAATATCGCGATGGTGTCAGATTAGCTAACGTTATGTGTAGTATCAATGACGTCGTTAAATACATGGCTATGGTGTTTGAACTAAAACGTGAAAGCTGATTTATAAATGAATCCCTTGGAAGCATAGATTGCAGCTAACTGAAAAAATAACAAACTAAGTTGCATCGAGTATGATCAGGAATTGCATTTAAATATGCAATGCATGTCACGCCCCCTGGCGCCGGCGTTATTCGTAATCAACACAGAATAAGCACCGCAATAAACTGTGTGTAAATTATGACACAGTAATTGGTTTTGTACATGTATGCAACATTTAATATACATGAAGCATGCAATATTGTTCTAAAAATCGAAAGTATTAATTTAATTTTTATTTTAAATCAATACAACTCGGGATCAAAGGCAAAAGTGAGGCAAGTGCCAGTTTGTCACTGATGTAACCGTTTAACCTATTCTAACGCACATGATCAGAGAGGAAAGTGCCAGTTTGCCACTGATGTAAACATTTAATCTATTTTACCACAATTGTTCAGAGAAGAAAGTGTCAGTTTGTCACTGGTGAAACCATTTAACCAATTTTAACGCACTTGATCAGAGAGGAAAGTGCCAGTTTGTCACTGGTGTAAACATTTAATCTATTTTACCACACTGTTCAGAGAGGAAAGTGTCAGTTTGTCACTGATGCAAACATTTAACCTATTTTAACGCACTTGATCAGAGAGGAAAATGTCAGTTTGTAACTGGTGTAACCATTTAACTTATTTTTACGCACTTGATCAGAGAGGAAAACGCCAGTTTGTAACTGATGTTAACATTTAATCTATTTTACCACACTGGATCAGAGAGGAAAGTGTTATTTTGTCACTGGTGTAACCATATAACCTATTTTAACACACTTGATCAGAGAGGAACATTTAAGCTATTTTACTGCACTTGATCAGAGAGGAAAGTATCATATTGTCAATGGTGTAAACATTAATCCTATATAACACACTTGTTCATGATTCGACGAAAGTAAGCACTCATCATAATCTCAATGGTATTCTTAATGCACATATTGTATATTGCAATTATTCTATAATTTGTAATGCAGTACCTTTTGCAAAGCGCGACAACATCATGAGTAATCCGTATTTACTTGACATTAAGCAAATTAGCAATTCAATATGTTCCTTTCCTTCCTCTTTCTACAAAATTTATACAATGCCATGCGCTCCCTCCCCAAGTAAAAACAACGTGTATTTTTCTATTAAAACATATGTTTAACGAACAACATGTATATATTGTACATATAACTGTACTAGTTTGATCCCTCGAATATTGCCCTCATGCTAATACCCTATATTTTGTTACGGGTCGGTAGTGTAGTGGATACAAGTTTAAACGACCGCGCTAGGGCTTTTGGGTTCGATGACACATTCAAACACAACACTCAGTATTGGTTTTATAAAGAAAACGGACTGGAGAGTGGTTCATATTAAATATCATGAACTTACATCGAAATCGAACTAAAATAAATTGTGTAGCTAAAATAGAAATCATATCACGTATCAAATGGTGTATACATGTAATAGGAGAGACCACCCAGCCTTTTTAAGCACAATCATATTTCGGAGTGAATGTATTGATTTTTAAAAATATTGATTTGGCAAATTATATAAAATTACCTCACTGACAAATTTTGTTCAATAAACACCAACAAACACGAACTAAAACAACGGCAAACAACTGAGTGATGTAGTCATTAATTTATACACAATTAGTATCATTCACCGATATTTAGACGCTATTATTACATCATTTCTCACGCAACATAATGGAAACAATTATATTAGTGCTCTACAAATGAGTTTCCCTTCACTTTTTACAAGGCAGTTCTATTGTGTTTCATTTATATTTGTGATTACTTTATGTTGGTTATTAACCGTTTTTTATACCCAAAACCCATAGAAATTGTTTTTAGACATTTCTTCCTAGAAACATACATTTTTATATATACACGTAAATGATATTCGACATTTACATATAAAATGATCAGTTTACTCCATGACAATCATCAAGTTTTAAAGAGAAGACATCACAAAGTTTTGTTAATAGTACAATATGGTTTTACGACACATGGTTACAACATTTTTAAAATTAAGTCTTGTAAAAACTCGTGCATATTGTTCATATTGAAAATAAGAAAATAAACTGTAACCGGAGAAAAATCAGCCAACTCCTGATTTGATCTCAGGATTAGCTTAAATAATCTTGGTAGTGGACCATCAGCCAATGATACAATAATAAAATATCTAACTTAGGATTTCTAAATCCTATTTTTCCCATACATGTAACATTTTTATGTAAAAGATAAAAGTTTCCTACGTGTATCTACACGTCAATGGACATTAACCATTTATTTGAGCAACCCTTCTTATTGGGATCGTTTATACCAAACATGAACAAAATTGACTGATCAGTGTTTAAGAAGAACACTTTTGAACATTAACAGTTTTATAACTTTTTCAGCCCCTAAATGGATATCAGTTTCTATTTAAATGAGTCAGACTTAACACAAACTCTATGTAACTTCTTACGTTGTGCGGTGGATTCACAAAGAGCAGAACATCTGACCACAACGACGAGCATCCCAAATTTAACTAGATATATATGGCACTTATTTGGGGAAACCTGTACTCTGCAGACATTGACAGCGGTCTTTATATAAGATACAAGATAACATGTGACTCTTGTCAAATTTAAAATTTGTCATAATTATATGTGTATGATTAACTTGTTTTTATAATAGTCAATTTGCAATGGATTTTTTTAATCCAAATCGTTTGTTTAAGTATATCATTCGTATGTATACTAATGTATGTAGAAAACGAAAGTTATTTAAATTTGAACAATCATCAATGAATAGTCATGTATTATATTGAGAAATATTTCAGTGTCACATTTTATTCATAAAATGAATAATTCACGATAAATATAAATCATATGTTTACTGTCCCATTAATGTAGAACGAGTATAACCTAAACATAAATAATAATAAATAATAAAGCATTCACGTGTAGCAGTTTGTGTTCACGAATAGCCATAATCACGTACATTAAGACATTACGTATAACCAAAACTAGTATAATGTATATTAAGCAGAAAACGAAACATCGAACACCAATAGCACGAACATATCACTACATAGTCAAATCATCATTAATATATTATAATAAATTGAGTCAAATATGCAGCAGCATTGACAACATTACCACCAATCCCTTGACAGTAATAGTGACAACATTTACCACCATAGCTTTGGTAAACCCCTTAACACTTGGCCAACAAACGCTCCTTTTTAATTGTGCGATGATGACCGGATACACTTGGGTCTTACTTACATTGAGTTCATCATAAAGTCATTAACGAACAGAGACACCCGTAACCAAGATTAAACTCCCCAGCAGCGTTTTGAGCCATTGACCGTTCCAAAGTGTTAACCATTTGTTGTCATTTCTCATATATATATTATGTACATTATTGTTTTAGTTGTGTCTGTGCTGCTTTGCTGGCTGAGTTCTCGGAATGCCACGTCTCCATTTGGTTAAGATTTCTATTTTGGAATGATATCAGTAAAACCAACTGCCAAACTTTCTCACATAAAATTTTAGTATTGAGCGAATCTGACGCTGACCTAAAACAGTGCCTTAGACAACTCGGCCACGAAGGACCTGCTACCCCTTAAGTAAAGAAAATTTATGAAATGACTTTTTGTCTCGTTTACACTACGTATTCTTTTACACTAAACGATCGATATTTCATTATCTTATTCAATTAATCTTAATTCATTTATCTATTTTTAAAATATGTATAATCAACAACAATGCAATCGAAACTTCCTCAAATGGTATTTGAGTAATTGAATACCGCACGCAATTATAGGGATATAGCCATTCATTTCAATACTAATTTCGATAATAAAAAACATGATCGATATTCAATCTAAAACCTAACACATCGTGATAAGATACAGCCGCGTGTGTTTCGTGAGCGTCTGCAACTCTATCATCACTGCTGTGCACTGAATAGGACGTGCGTGAGGAAACGCAATTTACAATACAATAACGTCCAAAACGGCTGTATTTAACAAAATGACACCTAGTTGGCTGGCTGGAACTAACCACCGAGCTCGTTCACCCAATTTGATTACGCCGGATGAAGATGAAACTAATCAGCTTCACAAATTTTGTGATTCAGATATATATTGCCAACGGTTATAGCATATTCCGGCAATAAAGCTATATAACACATTAGTAATCAATGGTATAAATTTTGTTAAAAATTACACTGGCGAGTCATGTTCTTACATTAAACTTGTAACAAAGACCCCAATTAATTAAATCGTAATTGTACAACAGTAATGATATTGTCATAGAGAGTCCATCTTGTATGTTGAATGTTCTGAACCATAATCTCTGTCAAATCCCAACAAATAGCTTCGACTATAGAATCGCTGTCAAATCCTAACAAATAACTATGTTTATAGTATCACTGTCAAATCCTAATAAATAACTTCGACTACAGAATCGCTGTCAAATTCCAACAAATAACTTTGACTATAAAATTGCTGTAAAACCCTAAAAAATATATTCATCTATAGAGTCGCTGTCCAACTTTACAAATAACTTCGGCTATAGAATCGCTTTCAAACCCTGACACATAACTTCGACCATAGAATCGCTGTCAAACCCTAACACATAACTTCGACCATAGAATCGTTGTCAAACCCTAACATATAACTTCTACTATAGAATTGCTGTCAAATCCTAAAAAATAACTTATACTATAGAATCGCTGTCAAACACAAACAAATATCTTCCGACTATAGAATCGCTGTCAAACCCAAACAAATAACTTCCGACTATAGAATCGCTGTCAAACCCTAACAAATGACTTCTACTATAGAATCGCTGTCAAACCCTAACAAATGACTTCTACTATAGAATCGCTGTTAAACCCTAACAAATGACTTCTACTATAGAATCGCTGTCAAACCAAAACAAATAACTTCCGACTATAGAATCGCTGTCAAACCCTAACAAATGACTTCTACTATAGAATCGCTGTCAAACCCTAACAAATGACTTCTACTATAGAATCGCTGTCAAACCCTAACACATGACTTCTACTATAGAATCGCTGTCAAACCCAAACAAATAACTTCCGACTATAGAATCGCTGTCAAACCCTAACAAATAACTTCCGACTATAGAATCGCTGTCAAACCCAAACAAATAACTTCCGACTACAGAATCGCTGTCAAACCCTAACAAATGACTTCTACTATAGAATCGCTGTCAAACCAAAACAAATAACTTCCGACTATAGAATCGCTGTCAAACCCTAACAAATGACTTCTACTATAGAATCGCTGTCAAACCCTAACAAATGACTTCTACTATAGAATCGCTGTCAAACCCTAACAAATGACTTCTACTATAGAATCGCTGTCAAACCCAAACAAATAACTTCCGACTATAGAATCGCTGTCAAACCCAAACAAATAACTTCCGACTATAGAATCGCTGTCAAACCCTAACAAATGACTTCTACTATAGAATCGCTGTCAAACCCTAACAAATGACTTCTACTATAGAATCGCTGTCAAACCCTAACAAATGACTTCTACTATAGAATCGCTGTCAAACCCAAACAAATAACTTCCGACTACAGAATCGCTGTCAAACCCTAACAAATGACTTCTACTATAGAATCGCTGTCAAACCCTAACAAATGACTTCTACTATAGAATCGCTGTCAAACCCAAACAAATAACTTCCGACTACAGAATCGCTGTCAAACCCTAACAAATGACTTCTACTATAGAATCGCTGTCAAACCCTAACAAACAGCTTCGGCTATATAATCGCTATCAAAACTAACACATAACTTTTACTATAGAATCGTTGTCAAATCCTTACAAAAATTTCGACTTTATAATTAATTTTACTTTTCCTCAATATAGACCGTTTAACTGCACCGATTATGCAAATATATTTGCAAGTTACTTCAACAAAATAAAGAACAATATGACTATGTCGAAAATGATACCATAACGCGAGGAATTGTGGGACATATACATCGATAGATTTATTTCGGCATAACATATGCTTATACATGAATCCAACACATGTTGCATAATCAAACATTAAATCTACAATCATGAACGTTATATCAGACCATGCACGTAAATACCAAGAATAACACAAAACGAGAATATCATCACATCTCACTCTCATTGAGTAGACCCTTATGACCACCATTTACATATAACGGATTATAAGGAGAGACTTAAAGTAATTAGAAGTAATTAACAGTTGATAAAAAAAACCCAACAGAGCCCGTGTTTTACTAATCTTCGTAAGACTAAGATTTTAGTACGAAAACATTGGTGACACATACATTTACACAAAGTTATTGTGAATTTTAAAATGAATATTATAAACAAGACTTACAAAAGTAGTTTAATAAGTGAAACACTAAATTCATGACTTTTTCATAACTTCAATATCAACACTATGAATTTCGTAAACTTAAGAACGTAAATGACTAGTATCCAAGAATGTTATGAGAATTTGCCAACATGAACCATTCATTCATTACGGCTATTATGTCTAATATATACCACTAGTCTCTATTATTCAAAATGGTGAAATAGCGAAATAAAACTTTTCAGGTAGACCAAAAAATATAATTTTCTCCAATAGTTTGATAATTACAGACCAGCACATTTGTATTTAGAAGAAATAAAGATAACTATCGTTACATTGTATAAAAAAATTTTTTTTGTAGAGTAGTAGTTTGTGGTAGAAACTTTTGCTTCCGTATTTCCAGGCACTTTGTTATGACAAATATCCTCAGTGTTTATATCATATTGTATTACATTTCAGACTAATCTCCTTACGTCTATAAATTTTTTTCAAACGATCCCTAACTAGCCAAAGCTCCTTTACATTAATATCACGGTGAACAATACAAATCTTACACTAAGAAAGTTATTCAAATGTTAAATACAAATCTTACACTGAAGACCTTACACGACGTAGTTCTCCGCAATGTACATGCGTTGGTATCGAAGATTATCGGTGTCTTTCAAAGCTATATCTGTAGTTCAAAACTATTCAAACAAAACACAAACATATTTCTATAACCGACAAATGGTTTCGCCGACGTTGCAGTTATTAATTCAGACATAAATAGTATCATTCATCAATATTTAGACGCTATTATTACATCATTTATCACGCAACATAATGATAACAATTATATCAATGCTCTACAAATGAGCTTACTTACACTTTTTACAAGGCAATTCTAGTTTGTTTCATTCATATTTGTGTTTCTTGTATTTTCTTCCACATATAATTTTATATATTCACGTAGCTAATATCGTTCAGCAATGGTGATATTCGACACTTACATATATCAGTTTGCTCCATGACAATCATCAAAAGAGAAAAAAACACAGTTTTATTATTTATACTGTCTGGTTTTACTACACATGGTTACAACATTTTTAAAACTAAGTCTTGTAAAAATAAGAAAATAAACTGTATCTTGAGAAGAATCAGCCAGCTCCCAATTTGATCTCAAGGACTTGCTTCAATAATCTTAGTTTAAATAATATTTATTCTTTAAAGGAACTGCAGTGCATCCGTAACCGCGGATGCTGAATTGCCAAAATTCATCTACCTTCGTTATAAAATTTTGGAACAGTCTTCTTGTTAAAATTCAGAGCGTGTTAAAAAGACAAGACGGAAGCAGCAGACCGGGTGGCAGGAGGTAGTTTGTTCCATTTGGATATAGTTGAGGGGAGGAAAGGTGCAGAGAAGTGTTGGGTATTGAAGGAAACATTCCAACTGTGGTCAGAATTGCGTAGGCAGTAGGTTGCAACAATACCTACTGTCACGGGGATCATATTGGATAAGTAGTAAAGGGGTAGAGCATTTTATAGAAGTGGATCGATTAGTGTTAACGTCTGCGGGACTTCAAGGGCTCAAGAGCGGATTCTTTGAACACGTTATTAAGTAATAGCAGGTGTCTTGCTCCCGTAATGATTCTAGCTGCTTCAATTTGAATTTTTACGAGAAAGTCTTTCTCAGCTTTGGATATATTATCCAAAACAGCGTCAGAGTATTCGATATAGGCCTAATGAAAGATGTGTACAAAGTTTCAAGTGACCGACGATCCAGAGTGAATTTGAGAAAGCGCTGTTTGAATGTTGACTCGATTCCAAGCTTTTTTGGTGATGTCTTTAATGTGTTTGTGCCATGTGCCATGTTAGATAGAGTGATTCCAAGGTGTTTGTGAGTGTCAGCGTCCTGTATTTGAATAGCGTTCATGAATATGGGCGGGTGCTGGGGTGTGACGTGTTTTCGAGAAATAAGTACAGATTCGGTTTTAGCAGGATTCAAAGTTACTAACCAGGTTGAAGCCCAGTCAATGATCTTTTGTAGGTCAGAATTCAAACGGAGAGCAGCATGTTGAGGATTATCGACAATAACATAAATGGTTGTGTCGTCAGCAAAGAGGCAAATCGCTGAGCCTATTTCAGAAACAGTATCATTGATATGAACAAAAAATAATAATGGACCAATAATTGAGCCTTGAGGAACACCAGCGGCATTGTACACCCGTGCCTACAGCATCATTGTACACCACTGCCTATAGCATCATTGTACAACGCTGCGTACAGCAACTTTTTTTATCCCTGCCTACTACAGCATCAGTGTACACCCCTGCTACAGCATCATTGTACACTCAGTCTACAGCATCATTGTAACCCCTGCCTATAGCATCATTGTTAACATCTGCCTACCACAGCATCATTGTACACCAATCCCTCCAGAATCATTGTATACCCCTGCCTACAGCATCATTGTACAACCCTGCCCACAGTATCATTGTACATCCTGCCTACAGCATCATTGTACACCCCTGCCAACAGTATAATTGTACACCCTGCCTGCATCATCATTGTACAGGCCTGCTCGTAGCATCATTGTAAACCCCTGCCTACAGCATCAATGTACATTTTTGCCTACAGCATCATTGAACAACCTGCCTATAGCATCAATATACACCCCAGCCTACAGCTTCATTGAACACTCCTGCCTACAGCATCAATGTACACCCCTGCCTACAGCATCATTGAACAACGCTGCCTACAGCATCAATGTACGACCCTGCATACAGCATCAATGAGCACCCCAGCCTACTACAGGATCATTGAACACCCTTGCCTACAGCATCAGTGTACACCCCAGTCTACAGCATCATTGTACACCCCTTCCTAGAGGATCATTGTACACACCTGCCTTCAGCATCATAGTACTCAACTGCCCTCAGCTTATTTGTACTCCCTTGCCTACAGCATCATTGTACACCCTGTCTACAGCATCGTTGTACACTCCAGCCTACAGCATTATTGAACACCCCTGCCTACAGCATCACTGTAAATCCGTGCCTACAGCATCATTAAACACCTCTGCCTACAACATCACTGTAAACCCCAGCCAACAGCATCGTTGTACACCCCTGCCTACAGCATCATTGTACATCCTTGCCTACAGCACCATTGTACACACCTGCTTACAACATATTCGTACTCCCCTGTCTACAGTATCATTGTACACACTGCCTAAAGCATCATTGTACACCACTGCCTACAGCATCATTTAACACCCCTGTCAACAGCATCATTGAATACCCCTGCCTAAAACACCATTGTACACCCCAGCCTACAGCATCATTGTACACCCCTGTCGACAGCGTCATTATACACCCCTGCCTACAGCATCATTGTACGACCCTACCTACAGCATCATTGTACACACCTGCCTACAGCATATGTGTACTCCCTTGCCTACAGCATCAGTGAACACCCTGCCTACAGCATCATTGAACACCCCTGTCTGCAGCATCATTGTACACCCCAGTCTACAGCATAACTGAACACCCCTGCTTACAGCACCACTGTAATCCCGTGCTTACAGCATCATCGAGCATCCCTACCTACAGCATCATTGTACACCCCAGCCTACAGCATCATTGAACGACCCTGCTTACAGCTTTATTGAATACCCCTGCCTACAGCATCATTGTACACTCTAGCCTACAAAATTATTGAAAGCCCCTTCCTACAGCACAATTGTATTCCCCTGCCTACAGCATCATTGTACACACCTGCCTACAGCATATTTGTACTCCCTTGCCTAAGCATCAGTGAACACCCTGCCTACAGCATCATTGAACACCCCTGTCTGCAGCATCATTGTACACCCCAGTCTACAGCATCACTGAACACCCCTGCCTACAATATCACTGTAAACCCGTGCCTGCAGCATCATTGAACATCCCTACCTACAGCATCATTGTGCATCCCAGCATACACCATCATTGAATAACCCTGCTTACAGCTTCATTGAATACCCCTGCCTACAGCATCATTGTACACTCTAGCCTACAAAATCATTGAAGGCCCCTTCCTACAGCACCATTGTATTCCCCAGCCTACAGCATCATTGTACACCCCTGCCTACAGCATCATTGAACACCCCTGCTTACAGCGTCATTCTACACCACAGCCTACAGCATCACTGTAAATCCGTGCCTACAACATCATTGAACATCCCTACCTAGAGCATCATTGTACACCAAAGCCTACAGCATCATTGTACACTCCAACCTACAAAATCATTGAACGTCCCTTCCTACAGCACCAATGTATTCCCCAGCCTACAGCACCATTGTACACCCCTGCCGACAGCATCATTGTACATCCCAGCCTACAGCATCATTGATTGTACACCCCTGCCTACAGCATCATTGTACAACCCTGCCTATAGCATCATTGTTAACCTCTGCCTACCACAGCATCATTGTACACCCGTGCCTCCAGAATCATTGTACACCCCTGCCTACAGCATCAGTGTACAACCCTGCCCACAGTATTATTGTACACCCGTGCCTACAGCATCATTTTACACCCCTGCCAACAGTATAATTTTACACCCTGCCTGCATCATCATTGTACAGGCCTGCCCATAGCATCATTGTATACCCCTACCTACAGCCTCAATGTATACTTTTGCCTACATCTTCATTGAACACCCTGCCTATAGCATCAATGTACAACCCAGTCTACAGCTTCATTGAACACTCCTACTTACTACAGTATCATTGTGCATCCCTGTTTACAGCATCAATGTACACACCTGCCTACAGCATCATAGAACACCCCTGCCTACAGCATCAATGTACACCCCTGCCTACAGCATCATTGTACACACCTGCCTACAGCATCATTGAACACCGCTATCTACAGCATCACTGTAAACGCACGCCTACAGCATCATTGAACATCCCTACCTATAGCATCATTGTGCACCCCAGCCTACAGCATCATTGCACAACCCTGCTTACAGCTTCGTTGAATAACCCTGCCTACAGCACAATTGTATTCCCCTGCCTACAGCATCATTGTAAACACCTGCCTACAGCATATTTGTACTCCCTTGCCTACAGCATCAGTGAACACCCTGCCTACAGCATCATTGAACACCCCTGTCTGCAGCATCATTGTACACCCCAGTCTACAGCATCACCGAACACCCCTGCCTACAGCATCACTGTAAATCCGTGCCTACAGCATCATTAAACACCTCTGCCTACAACATCACTGTAAACCCCAGCCAACAGCATCGTTGTACACCCCTGTCTACAGCATCATTGTACATCCTTGCCTACAGCACCATTGGACACACCTGCTTACAACATATTCGTACTCCCCTGTCTACAGTATCATTGTACACACTGCCTACAGCATCATTGTACACCACTGCCTACAGCATCATTTAACACCCCTGTCAACAGCATCATTGAATACCCCTGCCTATAACACCATTGTACACCCCAGCCTACAGCATCATTGTACACCCCTGTCGACAGCGTCATTATACACCCCTGCCTACAGCATCAATGTACGACCCTGCATACAGCATCAATGAACACCCCTGCCTACTACAGTATCATTGTACACCCTTGCCTACAGCATCAATGTACACCCCAGTCTACAGCATCATTGTACACATCTGCCTACAGCATCATTGTACACATCTGCCTACAGCATATTTGTACTCCCTTGCCTACAGCATCATTGTACACCCTGCCTACAGCATCGTTGTACACTCCAGCCTACAGCATCATTATACACTCCGCCTACAACATCATTGCACACACCGCCTACAGCATTATTGAACACCCCCGCCTACAGCATCACTGTAAATCCGTACCTACAGCATCATTAAACACCCCTGCCTACAACTTCACTGTAAATCCAAGCCAACAGCATCATTGTACACCCCTGCCTACAGCATCATTGTACATCCCTGCCTACAGCATCATTGTACAAACCTGCTTACAACATATTCGTACTCCCTTGTCTACAGTATCATTGTACACACTGCCTACAGCATCATTGTACACCACTGCCTACAGCATCATTGAACACCCCTGTCTACAGCATCATTGAACACCCCTGGCTATAGCACCATTGTACACCCCCAGCCTACAGCATCATTGAACACCCCTGCCTACAGCATCACTGTAAGAATCATTGTACACCACTGCCTACAGTATCATTGAACACCCCTGCCTAGAGCATCATTGTACACCCAGCCTACAGCGTCATTGTACACCCCTGTCGACAGCGTCATTGTACATCCCTGCCTACAGCATCATTGTACACCCCTGCCTACAGCATCATTGTACACACCTGCCTACAGCATCATTGAACACCGCTATCTACAGCATCACTGTAAACGCGCGCCTACAGCATCATTGAACATCCCTACCTATAGCATCATTGTACACCCCAGCCTACAGCATCATTGCACAACCCTGCTTACAGCTTCGTTGAATAACCCTGCCTACAGCATCATTGTACACTCTAGCCTACAAAATCATTGAACGGCCCTTCCTACAGCACAATTGCATTCCCTAGCCTACAGCATCATTGTACACCCCTGCCTACAGCATCATTGAACACCCCTGCCTACAGCGTCATTGTACACCACAGTCTACAGCATCACTGTAAACCCGTGCCTACAGCATCATTGAACATTCCTACCTACAGCATCATTGTACACCCCAGCCTACAGCATCATTGTACACTCCAGCCTACAAAATCATTGAACGTCCCTTCCTACAGCACCATTGTATTCCCCAGCCTAGAACATCATTGCACACCCCTGCCGCCAGCATCATTGTACATCCCAGCCTACAGCATCATTGATTGTACACCCCTGCCTACAGCATCATTGTACAGCCCAACGTACAGCATCATTGTACACCCCAGCCTACAGCATTATTGAACACCCCTGCCTACAGCATCATAGTACATCCCAGCCTACAGCATCATTGTACACCCCTCCCTACAGCATCATTGTACACCCTAGCGTACAGAATCAATGTACACCCCTGCCTACAGCATCATCGTACACCCCAGCCTACAGCATATTAAACACCCCCTGTCTACAGCATCATTGTACACCCGCATACAGCATCATTGTATACCCCTGCCTACAGCATCATTGAACACCCCTGCCTACAGCATCATTGTACACCCCGCCTAAAGCATCATTGTACAGCCTTGCTAACAGCATCATTGAACACCCTGCCTACAGCATCATTGTACACCCCAGCTAACAGCGTTTTTGTACACCCCTGCCGACAGCATCATTGTACACTCCAGCCTACAGCGTCATTTTACACCCCTGCCGACAACATCATTGTACACCCCCTTCCTTCAGCATCATTGTACAACCCAACCTACAGAATCATTCAAATACCCTGCGTAGAGCATCATTCAACACCCCTGCCTACAGCATCATTTTACAACGCTGCCCACAGCATCATTGTACACCTCTGCTCACAGTATCATTGTACACCCATGCCTACAGCATTATTGAACACTCCTGCCTACAGCATATTTTCTTTTATTTACACTATCTTGTCTTATAACATGAGAGTGAGGTTGGGTTCACCTGTAACCAGGATTAAACTCCGCTATAGCGTTTTAAACAATTAACCGTTCAAAAGTGTTAACACTTTGTTGTCATTTCTCATTTATATACATATGTACGTTATTGTGTAAGTTGTATCTGTGCTGTTTTGCTGGATGTGGTCTCAGAATGCCACGTCTCTGTTTGTTTTTATTTTGTTTTTATTTTCCTTTTAGAAATTTATCTCATTAAAACCACAGTGCAGCAAGAACCTGGCAAACTTTCTCGCATAACATTTTTAGGAGCAAGTGAAACTCAAACCTCTGACCTAAGCAGTGAGGGGAATGTGGTCTTGAGACGGTGCCTTAGACCGCTCGGCCACGAAGGACCAGCTACCATTTAAGTAAAGAATATACATTAAATGACTACTTATTTCCTTTACACTACGTACTCTTTTGCACTTAACGATCGATATTCCATAACATAATTCCATAAATCTAAAATCTTTGATGCATTTTAAAAATATTTATAATCGACGAAACTACAATGCATTCGAAACTTTCTCAAAATTAATGATATTTGGGTTATTGAATACCGCACGCAATTATAGGAATATAGCCATTCATTTCAATACTAATTTCGATAATAAAAAAACATGCGCGATATTCAATCCAAAACCTAACACATCGTGATAAGATACAGCCGCGTGTGTTTCGTGAGCGTCATCACTGCTGTGACTATTATGTGCGTGAGGAAACGCAATTTACAATACAATAACGTCCAAAACGGCTGTATTTAACAAAATGACACCCATTTGGCTGGCTGGAACTAACCACCGGGCTCGTTTAACCAATTTGATTACGCCAAAAGAAGAAGAAACTCATCAGTTTCTCAAATTTTGTGATTCAGATATGGATTGCCAACGGTTATGTGAGATTTCGCCAAAAAAGCAATATAACACATTAGTAATCAATGACATGAATTTTGTTGAAAATTACACTGGCGAGTCATGTTCTTACATTAAACTTGTTATAAAGACCCCAATTAATTAACTCGCAATTGTACTACAGTAGCGATATTGTGATAGAGAATCCATTTTGTATGTGGAAGGTTCTGAATCACGATCTCTGTTAAATCCCAACAAATAACTTCGACTATAGAATCGCTGTCAAAGCCCAACAAATAAATTCGACTTCAGAATCGCTGTCAAATCCCAACAATGACTTCGACTATAAAATCGCTGTCAACTCCCATCAAATAACTTCGATTATAGAATCGCGGTCAAATCCTAACAAATAACTTTGACTATAGAATCGCTGTAAAAACGTAACAAATAACTTTGACTATAGAATCGCTGTAAAATCCTAACAAATGACTTTGACTAAGTTCGACTATAGAATTACTTTCAAACCCTAACGAATAACTTCTACTATAGTATCGCTGTCAAATCCTTACAAAAAAATAGACTTTATAATCAATTTTACTTTTCCTCGATATACACCGTTTAACTGCAGCAATTATGCCAACCATGATCGCTGTCAAAGCCCAACAAATAAATTCGACTATAGAATCGCTGTCAAATCTAAACAAATTACTTCTACTATAAAATCGCTGTCAACTCCTAGCAAATAACTTCGACTATAGAATTGCTGTCAAACCCTAACACATAACTTATACTATAGTATTGCTGTTAAATCCTTACAAAAATTTCGACTGTATTATCAATTTTACTTTTCTTTTATATAGACTGTTTAACTGCCGCGATTATGCAAACATATTTACAAGTAACTTCAACAAAACAAACAACAACATGACTATGTCGAAAATGGTACCATAACGCGAGGAATTGTGGGACATGCATATACATGCATAGTCTATATACATCGATAGATTTATTTCGGCATATGTTCAAGTATATTTAACAAAATAAAAACAACATGGCTATGTATAAAATGATATTATAACGCGAGGAATTGTGAGGCATGCATATAGATGCATAATCTATATACATTGATAGATTTATATTAGCATGACATATGTATATACATGAATGTAACACATGTTACATAATCAAACATTAAATATACATTAACGAGCGTTATATTAGGCCATGCATGTTAATACCAAGAATGAGACAAAATGAGAATAACATCACAACTTACTACCATTGAGTAGAGCCTTATGACCACAATTTACATATAACAGATATCAAGGAGAGACTATAAGTAACTAGAAGTAATTTTCAGTTTTAAAAAATAACAACAGTGCCCATGTTTTACAAATCTTCGTTAATCTAAGATTTTACTACAAAAACAATGGTGACACATACAGAAATATCATTAACACTAAGTTATTGTGAATTTTAAAATGAATATAATATACAAGTATTATAAAAGTGCTGATATTTTTTATTAAGTGAATCACTAAATTCATGACTTCTTCATAACTTCAATATTAGCACTATTAAGTTAGTAAACTTACGCTCGTAAATGACAGGTGTCCAATAATGAGTAACTTTGCCTACATGTACCATTCATTCATTACGACTATTATGTCTAATGTATATTACTAGTCTCTATTCAAAATGATAAACTAGCGAAATACAAATTTTTCAAGGGGGCCAAAAATACAATTTTCTCCAGTAGTTTAAAACATTATAGACCTGAAGACTTGTATTTAGATAAAATAAAGATATCCAACGTTAGAGTATTAGTTTGTGGAAGAAACTGTTGCTTTAGTATTTCCAGGCAATTTGTTTTGCCAGATATCCTCAATGTTTGTATTACAGTGTATAACATAGACATTTAATCCTAATATCCCTTTGTCTGTAAATTCTATGAAACAATCCCTAGCCAGTCACAGCTCCGATAAGTTATATTGTATTAATTTTTATAGTAGAGTATCAATTTGTGGTAGAAACTGTTGCTTCGGTATTTCTAGGCACTTTGTTATGACAAATACCGTCATTGTTTGTATTACAGTGTATAACTGGGACATTTCAGCCTAATCTCCCTTTGTCTGTAAATTCTTTCTAACAATCCCTAACCAGCCAGAGCTCCGTTACATCGCTATCACGGTGAAATATACAATGAATGAATGAATAGAGTTTAACGGCGTACCAACACATTATAGGTTATTCGGCGCCGACAGGAAGGAAAAGTCCAGGTTCACTTAACATGTACAAAAACAACAAATTAACATACAGATAAAAACTACATCAATAAATGAATATGCAGAATGAACCTAAAACCTTGATACCTGCAGAACTGCAGAGTTTCAGCAAATTCTATCATATTACTCAATTTGTCGCTTCTTACGACATGCATAAGCCACAGTAATTCTATTCTTGCCATCACTTATGGCTCCCTGGAACCACACAGGGGTTGATAATTTAACCACAATAGTGAACATGACAAAAAAAGATAAAATGAACATGACACGCATTCGGAGGATTCCTACCCCTCTGCAGAGATCGACAGTGATTCTATTCTTAGCCGGAACCACACGGTCTTGAATTATACAAATCTTACACTTAAGACTCTACACAAAATGTAGTTCTCCGCAATGTACATGCGTTTGCATCGAAGATTATTGGTGGGATTCATAGCTATATATGTAGTTCAAAACTATTTAAACAAAACACAAACATATTTCTATAACCGACAAATGGTTTCGCCGACGCCCTCTGTATAGGCACAGTACAACCATTCGAAAAAGAAAGTGCTCTTCTCATCATATTTTGATAGTGCGGAGGTTGACAAACAGTAAAATGTAGGTGTCACTTCTTTTATTTCTATGAATGGCAAGCCTTCAAACTTTTATTATTTACTATAGAATAAAGAATAAAAATCAATGGTGTGGTTACACCTATAAGAGAGACTTGAGTGAGATGGAGGTGATTTTTTTAATTGTAATTGTACGTTAAATAACCCCATCTTTACACTCTCAGTCTTAAATGACAAATTTGAGACATTTTCTTAATAAAAAACAACATTTTGGCAAGTTTATGCCCCAAATAAAGCATATTATTATTTACATAGTTACAAAGAAATTTCATAAAAAATAACAAAAAAAATGAAGATTTTTTATTTTGTATGATTGAAATGTGCAATTATTTAACATATACATTGTATTGAATAATGTATTTTGGTAAGATAATGTATTCAATGTGTCATGAGACTAATTTGGTATGAAAATGTTAATGAAATTATGTAAAAAAAAATTTTGGTAAATTTAAAAAAAAAAAATTCTTATAGGCATACTACTGCATGGACCATTAAAAAAAGGAAGTACTTCCGTGGGGTAGTCGCATAATGGCGGTTATATATTGTCCTCGTTTCTTCTCCTTTAAAAATGCATTTTCCTTATTATAATGCTCATTTTTTTTATTTGAATGGCATTATTGATGTATTTTGAACATTTTGACAGCATTGTCATGTTTGAATTGTGAATTGATAAAAAAAAATGATGTTTAGAAATTGTGGTATAAATACATGATTTTGGAAGTCTTCTTTCACTTCATCAACAGTGTACACACTAAACAGAAACAAATCTTATATGACATATGGCCCTAGTTTTTACATCATATTTAAATAGTGCATAGGTTGGCAAAAAGTAAAATGTAGGTTTCACTTCTTTCATTTGGGATTCTCTATGAATGACAAGCTTTCAAACTTTTATTATTTACGATCGAATAAAGAACAAAAACACCTAAATGACACTTAATGTCTTTATAATTACACTCTTATTACAAGGTTTACTCACTGTACAACCTTTTTTGTATATTTACTTTCCATCCTCCTTGTATATGTACCAATCTGCCACTTATGTTATTAAAACAAACAGGAGATAAACTCCATAAGCATTTTGCTTCCGTATTAATTAACTAATGTTATTGTATATAAGATTGAATGTATGCTATATTTGAAATCAAATATGTTTAAATCATAAAGTGGCAGTAAGGCACTTGAATATTGTACATTTTGCACATGTTCAAAATGACATGTTCTAATTGGATACCAACTTTGTCGTTTTTCACGCATATGCATTATAAACGTTTGCACATTTTAAAATAAAATATCGAAGATTACACATTTTGCACATGTTCAAAATTACCTGTTCTAATTGGATACCAACTTTGTCGTTTTTCCCATAGATGCATTATAAACGTTTGCACATTTTAAAATAAGATATCAAAGATTGTACCTGTTCAAAATAATACCAACAGTGCCGTATTCACGTAGATACATTATAAACTTTCACACTTTTTAATATAAAATCGCCAAAGTATGAATAAAAGATATGTCTTTAAACAAGACAAAGCACCATACACTATTTTCACTTCATGTCCGTTGGATTGGAAATATTCAGTGATTTTATCACTTCATAATTTAACCGAACGACGTATAAACTGTTGTTCACATAATCGCAATATTTATTACAAAGCGCAATAAAGCATGCAATACAATATAAACAACATAAATAATGTGCGTGTAAACAAAACGAAGCACGTAAACACGTCGTATAAAGCCTGAATATTGTAAAGCTTCACTTTGAGGGATGTAAAACTGTTCTACAAATAATTCAATATGTGAGGCTGCAATACACTCTCTATCTCTCCATAGTACTAATCGGTGTTTCGTTGAGGCCATCAAATATCTATATCTAGTACATAAACCTGTTTAATTTCCCTTTTTGGTTACAAGGTCGCTTCTATATGACCATGAACAATTTGTTGAAAACATACCTTTATATCATTTATCGTCCAAATGTTTATTTTTAATGTTGTACCTTAAAGGTGTCGTTTGCTAAGTTTATAATTCAATAATTCAATAACAAACTTAAAGGGTGTTTATGTCATTTTCAGTCTTAACTTGCATGCAATTATTTTTAAACTTACTTATTTAGCATCGATTTTGAAACAAGTTCTTAAAACTTAGACGAATCTCTCGAAGTCTTCCTGGGTAGAACCAGTACAAATCATAACAATGCAGATTAAGTGTTTTGCTCAATAAAACCACACCTAGTTGTAGCGGGAACCACACCCAGGACATTCCGAGCTTGGCGTCAATGCTTTACCACTGGATCACGCTCTGTATTAACATGTGTATTTAAAATAAAGTAGTCCGAATGTTTTTCCAAAGTATTTGCACATAGCTGGGCATGTGTTCGGACATATTCACCACTGAGATTTATGTTTATGGTTTGATCATGTTTTGACAACACTGCAGCTGTTATTTGTCGAACGCAAATATGGAGACCAAATAAAAAAGCAGGCTTAAAATATGATTTGTGTAAAACGTACCTCTAAACTGATCGATACTCCCATACTCGTATCCAAGGACACATATGAGTTACACGGTCATGGTTATAAAATGCGAACATATTGATATGTGAATATACTGGAATGTTACAATGTTTACGTTATAGCAAAAGCATTTTGTAACAACCCGCTTGTGTATATAGTCTCCACAAAATAAGTTAAGGACCATGTCCTTTACAAATTCAACTGGATTAAAGTTCAAACTGTTCTGTGGACATACCCCAAATGCCACCTATTTATTTTAACGATTTTTGAAAAATGGAGGATGGTCCAATTCAACTGAGAGTTGTGACAACAGTCATCTACTTGTTTGATGTTGAAAGAACAAGGTGAACTCTTAAACTGATAAATAATAATTTATTGTATGGCAAAAGCTGTTATTTTTTAAATATGCGTTTATTTTCAAGTTTGTTAAAACAACTATTGGGGGTTACATATGGATTTTGAATTTATTGGCAACACTTGTGTGTGATATAGTATAGTTTTATTCACCAACCATTCTCAAGAATATTCTTAAACTTGAATTCAAGAATGAATTTTGAAAAACACATTTTGATACCATTTTTTTCAAGCATGCAGAGACACCTAATATATAGTCAGATAAACTCTTATAATTATTCTACTTGTCATGGTACACTCAATATCTAAGGTTGAAATTTGGATTTTCAAGCTCAAGTCTAAGAATATTCTCAAGAATGATTGGTGAATACGATCCCAGAGCAGCTCCAAACTTGTTTTAAAAACTGTCACATACACCATTTTAATGTAACATCTATGGGAAAAATTACCTGGTACTTAACTTTTTTGTGGAGTATACATTGTATTATAAATATGGTTATTTAAATAATGTGTGTATACACTTCAAGTGCACATATCATTTAAACTTGTTGTGTTTACTAACAAACACACCGGTATTATCGTTTTATAAATCATAATATTTTGTTTGTTTGTATCAATTGTTTTACGGTAAAGAATTTTTGATATGCTTATTATCAGTAACAGCAAAGCTGAACGTGTTAATTTTAAACACGTGTATGTATTATCAAGGACATGTATAGCTATATATCCCAATAAAAATCCTTGATATTATGTTTATGACGAAGTCATAATGAATTACGAACCTATATCTAAATGTATAAATTCAAAATAATATTAAAGAATATTTATATAATTAACACCTGACATTTTATGTTATTTCTTAAAAAGTATCAAAACAATTGTATCATTTCATTGTAGCGAGTTGACAAACGTTAAAGCTCCAGACACATTACTGGAGTGTCGTAGGTTCGACTTCAAAAAATGGGTTGTGCCGTTGAGTTCACATAAGCTTAATGCAGGCTCCAGAGTGATTTATATAAACATTAATTTATTAATACTGTAATGTGTTCCTAATAAATGTAAAACGAAATATGTTTCAGTTAATGCAACATTCCTGTACAATAAACAACTTCTTTGTGCACTGCATTACTGTTTTTAGAAGTAGTTTAATGACTGATTTTATACAAGAGAAAGTCCTATGTAATAAAGTTGATATACTTGTTTATATTATCGTAAAACGTATTAGTATATGTGTTTGATTCTTCTTCATCAAACATATATATGATTATGTATCGTATTTATATTTTGTAGTTTAGTATTCTAATATATGTTGTTTAAATGAAATATGTTGTTGTAGTTAAGTAACACTATGTTACATTAAATATACGACCGATTTCCTTTGGTATCGTTATTTATGTTTATTCATCAAAAGCATTATTTCGCGTTACCACATTTGATACTTCGTTCAATTATGAATATAAACGTATACGCAGATTTAATACTTTGAAACAAATTCAGTAGTTCATTTTAACATACCTTAATATATATCTTCATTTATCCTATCCTTACACCGTATCTATTCGTCGAATATGACAAACATATCACATTTTCGTATCACTTAAAGATAACCAATTTGAAACGTTTTTCGTTTAAATATAATAGCAAGTTTATAGCTGTTCAACATAGAGTATATAACATTCTACATTGAGTTGAATTTTACAGTACTACACACGAGATGTGATACATTTTTATCCCATTGTTCACATCCCGAAATCCAATATTTCTCTGCTACACTTCGAAATGCCTTTTAAACTCTACTGAATCACTGCCAATGCCACTTGTTCAAACAAAATTCATTTTTCAATACTTGAGCAGATGTAAGCGGTGCCCATTTATTATTTGGCATGTTGATTTTTCCCATTACAGCTGAGGCAATAGGGAGTTGGGACAGACTAATGGCGGTGGCATATATGTAACAAGAGGGATACATGCATGACCTGTGTTGCCAGTTATGTCAGGGACAAACTTATGACCTTGGAAAAGATGAAATAGCCTTGATACAGACATGTATTGCTGAGACAATAGAGATAGTTGGGATAGACGTATGACTTTGGAATATATGTAACAATTGGGACACATATATGACATTTGTTGCCAATTATGTGAATTATTGCCAAGATACATGTAGCATGGAGTTGTGAAAGGCGTATGGCCTTGGAATAGATGTTAAACCTGGGATACAGACATGAACATTGTTGTCAATTATATGAACTATTGCTGTGACAATCGGGAGTTGGGATGAATTATTAACGTTGGAATATATGTAACACGTAACGGTCATATATGACCTTTGTTGCCAATTATGTCAATTATTGCTGAGACATTCAAGAGTTGGGACATCGAGGTTTCTTTCAAGTAACCGTACATAATGTATTAAAAACGCGAGCACTCTATCTGGTAAAGCCTTGCGGGCAATGAGTACCTTGCTTAGCGTAACAAACACATATGAAATACCTATCAATATAATGTTTAACCTATTTGACTCATACGTTCTATCTGTCTTGAATTATGGTTGCGAAATATGGGGTTTTGATAAATCAGAGCAGCTGGAAAGGGTGCATAGAAAATTCTGTAAATGGACACTAAATGTAAAAATGTCTACAAATAGTTTATCTTTATACTCAGAAACGGGTAGATTCCCACTGTATATTGAAAGGTATATACGAATAATAAAATACTGGCTCAATTTACATAAAGAAAAAAGCCGAAATTGTGTTTTAAACACAATTAAAAATGTACAGAGACAAGAAATTGAAACAAACCACAATGCAAAAAACTGGTCTTCGAAAGTGCGAAATTTATTGTGCCAAAGCGGCTTTGCAGAAATATGGATGTATCCGGAATCAGTTATTGTAAACTTGTTCATACCTTTGTTAAGGAATAGATTAAGAGATATTCATATAAATCATTGGCAAGAAACTATTTTAATCCACACTTCGTTGTCTTTGTACAGAAATATCAAACATACTTACCAAATATCAGACTACTTGATAAAACTGAACAACAAAAAACATAGACACATTATTGCCAAAATAAGATTGTCATCTCATTGTTTGTACATAGAAACCGGACGTCACAGGAACATAGTTAGAAATGAAAGGAAATGTGTGCTTTGTAACAAAAACGATATAGAAGATGAATATCACTTTATTTTAATCTGTACTTATTATAATGATATGCGAAAGCAATATATCCCAAACTATTATATCAATAAACCTAGAATGTTCAAATTCATTAATCTTCTGCAGTCAAACAAAAAGTCTGTCTTAAACAAACTTGCATCATATTGTATCAACGCATTTAAAATGCGAGAACAGGTGCTTAATGCAAACACCTAATTAGCTAATATTTTTGATTATATTATAATAAGTCATATGTTAATAACAAGTGAACCAGCCATGTTATTCACTCTCACTATAATTACTATTACCACCATAATTATTATTATTACTACCATATTTTCTAAAATGTTTGTATTTAATATTGATATGCAATTTTGCATGTGCCTTATGTATTTGATTATGTATTTATATATGTTATTTATGGTGAAAAGCTTTTGTAATGCTTAAGTCAAAATAAAGGAATGTTCTGTTCTGTTCTGTTCTGTATTATATGTAATAGGTCAAACGTTATTATCATTGTAGTTTAAGTATTATATTCGATACGATATGAACTTTCAAATGAATGCACATGTACACATATTTTCAATGTACAATAAATTTTATTATACTAGTTTGTATTCATTGTGGTTATGCTGTGGTGATGGGACGTTTCCACGAATATTGCGCATTTCAAACATTTGCTTATTTTTGCAAATTTAATAAGAGATTTATTCCATCAATTATATTTTTTCTTATATCGAAAGCTCTCAGTATAATTTTATTAGTTTCAGTCTTGTTAATAGTTTCTACAAGACCACATATTAATTTATATGATTAAATACAATTATATTTTGTGCACGAAGCTAGTTTGATATGGGAATAAAATTGAAATAACAAATACTAAAAATCGTATATTACTAGACCCAAATACCAAGTTCTTAACACAATACAATACACAATTGCCATATAAAAGGCGGGCAACAGTCTTAGTGAACTCTACATCTAACATCAATTCTATTAAATTAAAATAACAAATAACGAGTATGTGTATATTTCATTATAATATAAAATGACTGTACTATAATAAAAAATTAAACACAATATTATAATGCATTAAGTCATTTACAAACAAATTGACTAGACTCTAAAAATCGTATATGACTATATCAAATTTTATCAAACACCAAGTTATTAACACAATACAATTCACAATTCCAATATAAAAGGCGGCCGGTAGTGTTAGTGAATTCTACATCTAACATTAATTCTATGAAATTACAGAATCATATATAACATTACTTGTTATAACTTTATTTGATTAGATTCTGGTTACTTTATTTATTACTTTGATTGGTTACTTTATATGTATCACATATCTTATTAAACATATCTTATTAAAGGGACTATATTGGCATATTACCGTCAACTCCCTGTCCTAAATACACACGCCCAGCATGAAGATACACTTATAACTTAGAGATAAACGCGTCTAAAGTGTCTAATTGCATAACCTCTTTATTTCAAACATCAGGTTTCTGAAGCCATGTTTTTGTATTTGTTTACATTCGCCATTTTTAACGAACCGCTTTCGGGTTACCGATCAATCATCGGATAACATCGTGAAGACTCGTAACCGATCTCGTTTTCGAGACTTTGTTCGGGAAGTTTACGGAGTTCAATGTAAACATTGCGCAATACTTTATTGCAGGACGTATTAAAGTTTTGACCAATATTCAATTACTGTTAATTTGATAACTTTCAAGTAAATAAAGGTTATACTTCAATACATTAGCATTATTTTGTGCACACAGCATTCAGGAAAAGTCTGGATTAATAGCGTGCTCGTGTTACTTGCCAATACAATCCCTTTAATAAATTGCTGAAATAAAAAGTCGAGAAACTTAATATTCACATCGTATTTTATTTCTTTCTAAGCATTCCCACCTGTCATAGTTTGGTTATAATGTTGCATAAACAGTTATTAAAGATAATTTGCTTACAATGAATAAACAACAAATACAAAACAAAGAATAACAGAATTATTCATATAAATTATTTTACAAATTGCAATTTGTAAGTTGATTAAACTAAATCCTTTCAAAATGAATTTCTCACGAATGATTTTATAATTTAAAGCAAAGTTGACTATATACGTGTTGATAGTTATGATTATAAAAATGACTTAGTAAAATACGCTGCTGTCGGGTTTAAGCTTTTAAGCATAATATTGTTTTCAAAAAAAAATGAATGAGAGACGATGCCTTATTACCAATTGAAAGTGAGAATCATGGTAATTATATTTAAAAGCGTAAAAAATACCAAAGTTGGCATTATAGAAAAATATTGTTGTTTCTTATATAAAGATTTTATACATTCTTATAAAGTAGCTCATTATAAATCATACAAATCATGAGACTATCACAAATAAGATATAACATACATAAAGTATATATTTCACATGTTTTTGAAATGTTAAAGGAGTTTCTTTTGATAAAATGGTTTCCTTGGAAGAGCTGGACGTTCTCAAGACAAGAAAATTGTATAATATGCCTTATTGAGGCTGTACAAGAGGGGTTATAAAATATGCAACAACCCATAGTACCGATTTATAAAATCTATATTCGTGCAACTATGAATAAACGTCACGATTCAAACGGACAAGAACAAGCATCCACACGGAGTCAAAGTATTGGACTTAACCCGAATAATAATGCAAAGCATTAAGTGAAATGTGTTATGCGGAGAGAGCATTTATTTTAGTGCATATCACATCTTTAAATAAGAAAAGTTTAAAATAAGATAAAAAATTCGAATTGTCATTATTCGTCTCACATATCAGACATGAAGACATTATATATTGGTATAGACTGATATATACTTGAACGCTTGGTGACATGACATGATTGAGATACTTACAGCTTTAATACACTATTATTAATTAAGTGATTACATACTTAGGCTAATATGGCAAACCTTGGACCAATAACTGGGCCACTGTGAAATCACTTAGATAATGACAATTTTATTTGTTGGTAATAACCGGGTCAATTTTCAATTATTATGTTTATGTAAATTAATGAAATAACAGTAGGCTAGATGATTATTTAGTGTTGCAAGCATGAGATAAAACTGGGTATCCGGTAGCATTCTTTATTTATAATAGGTTTCAGTTCACTTAAACATTAATATAAATCGATACCTTCAAAAGTATCAACCTCAACACAACAATGCCTTCTTTTTATCACGAGTTGATTTAAGGAGATACTTTAGGTTCAAACGAACGGAAATAGTCCATATTGGTCCAGTTTCGGTTCATATTGACCGAGTTGTGCTCGTATTGGTCAAGATCGGATCTTATTGACCGAGATCGCATCATATGGCATAATCTTTTTCAATATCAAGGCCAGTACAGAAAAGTGAATTAATAATGGCTTTTATCGAGCTTATTAACAATTGTACTCAGACTGCTGTATGTCCCAAAAGTAATAGGACGACCCTGACATTTTTGTATTTAGGGTGTTACATGCAAACCAATAGAATCAATGGATAGATCGACATATCTTCTATTGTCATGAAACATCAAATCAACTTTCAGTCATCATTAAGTTCATGCAAAAGTCACCATAGTAACGTGAGTTTAGAAGTACGAGGGACTTTAAAGTTAGACGCCATTTAAAAACAACAACATTGCCTTGAAAAGCAGACATCTTCCTCAATATCGCGCCAAATATTATAAAATAACAATAGACGTAATTTCAAATCATGTGCAAATGCCATTTAAAAATTCGACGTTATCGAAAAACATTTGAAATTATGCGCACTTTCGAAAAATCAAGTGCGAATTAGAATAGTAAAAAAATTGGACAACGTCACGTCTAGATTGGAAATTTGGAGTGTGGTAAAATTTATGTTAGGTGTAATATGACCCCACAGGATACTCTGAAGTTTATTTCACACAACTCTTTTACAGAAAGCATATCCTGGAGTCTTATCTATTGGTGGTACAAACGGGTTTCCAATGGTGAAACAAAAGTAACTGACCATCAGCTTTCTGGACGACCGAAATATTGTGTGATGAAAAGCGCTTTCAGTACCTCTGGGCCATGTGCCTGGTACATTCTGTGATTTGGATCTTCGAGGCATAATAGTATCGTAAAATGTACCAGTAGTGGGTGCAGTACCACAAAAATTGTGTTTTTGCAAAACGGTTCATTGTTCCTAAAAAGAATGACTTTCATTTGAATGTCAACTTGACGTCGCACAAATAACGTCAAACTCCCTTGTACTTTGTTACTTATACGTTTTGACTTGTCAAAATTGATGTTAAATGGTGGTGTATGATATTGAAATTTGCATGCTTATAGTTTGAATATTGAAAAGTATTCATGCCAAGTTTTGTTTGGATTGAAACACTAAAAGGCATATTTTTAAATGCGTCCTATTACATTTGGGACATACCTCGTAATTATCTGTAGCGACGTTTATTATATTTTTTTTCAATTATACTCGGTCATTTAAATATGCTACAGCTTTTTTTAAATTGTGATTTAAATACATAAACATACCACGTACATTCAATACATAAACAACTAAAATCGCAATGTTTGAGATAAGTGTTAGGTTTCTATGAAAATGGACGGCATTGCAATACTATTAAGAAGTTGTATCTGTTTTTATATTTTTCAGTTTTAGGGGTCATTTAATTTTCAATTTATATCTAATTATTTTCAACTTAACTAATGAAACTAAATGTAATTTCATTTCAATCCGGTATACATTATATTAAATCTTAAGCATGTCCAGCTTTCAGAACCATCCGTTCTATTGTTAATCAATAATCAGGGAACACTACTCAATTAAGAGACATATTTATTATAGCTTCATAGTTACTCCTCTTTGTTAAAATCTAAGCAATCAAATTTAAACGATAGAACTTATATCTTGTTAAAACTTCTCAATAAATCCATATGTATATGCCATAGATTTATATGTATTAACATGTGATATGAATTGTTTGTAAAATAAGTAATACAATATGAATAAATAAAACATTCACGCAAAGCAAACGAAATTACTATATTTAAGTTTATTATTTATTAATTGGTAATCAGTATATATGCGAGTATTCTAATAAAATTCTAAACATGGCGTCGTGGTCATTAACATAGCAATTGAACAAAACAAACCCCTTAAACTTATTATTATAACATTCTATATATGAACGTAATGCTATCCTTATCAAATTAAAATATAACTAAACTTACAACTAGCATGATATTTATTCACACAATGATTATAAACAACATGACAATACTAAATTGTGCGATTACAAGTGTTGTATAAAAGATAATTATACAAATCATATACCATGTGTCTGTTTGTCTACCCGGTTATATTTTGTTATACAATAAATTATGCTGAAACACAGATACGGGATTGTATTACAGATGTGTTTTTTTTAAATAAAGATGAGCATTTTGTGAAATTCTTATTTTCGGTTATATTTATTTAAGCTACCATGTTGATGTAATATATTAAATTATGCTTAATGATATGTGTGCAATAAGATTACTTGCAATGGTTTAAATGTTTTTAAAGATTTAATCATTATTTATATATCCATATCCTACAGTATAAACGTGTATTTTCTGGGCTGTTTACTTGAGATGTTACTGAAAAACTTGGCACCTCCAGCATTAGCGTCAGTGTTTTTTCAGTTCCAAGAAACCCTGTGTTCTCATATATCTCTCTTTGTTGCGTCCCTCATATCACATCAGTGTGCAAACATACGAGGGAAAAATACCAGAAAGGTGACCGCCTTAGTCCCAATTTATTGAAACGCGTATTTAAAACCAATTTACATTAAATGATATGTTGATATATTGATTGATTGATTGATTGATTGATTGATTGATTGATTGATTGATTGATTGATTAATGGTTTGTGCTCGATTGAATTAAGTGCAACTATTTTATCCATCACTGTTACACGATAATATAATTTAGATTTAAATTTATATTTTACTTCGATTGTGAAACAAATTCTTATAACTAAGACAAACCATGCTCGAAGTGGCGGAGGATCGAACCCACTCGGTGGCCTATCACTGTCCAACGCTCCACTTTAAAAATTTCCGGTTAATAATTAATTTCGACTATATATATATTTCCAAATACAAGATTGTTACGTGTATATTGAGTTAGTGTTTACTCTGATTATCATCATATTTGGTCGTTATTATTGAAATTTGTGCAATCAAACATCTCTTCGTTTATTTTAATTGATAATTAATAACTTAATTACTAGCTTTACTCATAATCAGTTTACAGTGTATGTGGTACTTGGTTAGTCAGCATGAAATGAATGATTGATTAATTGAATATTTAGCGTTATTGTATGCCATCGAGGGCTAACAGACGATCAGTTAACCTAACCAATGTTTTCTGGGATCCTGAAAGGTTGACCAGTCCTCAAGTACACCCCATCTCCGCAAGTAACTGATAACTTTCCCTCTTAGATCAGCGGTGAAATACGAATTATAATGAGACACAATGTCGTATATCAATCGTCACGGAGACTGTGTGAAAAAAAAATTGCAGAGCGGGAATTCGAACTCACGACCCCTGGATTGATAGTCAGACGCATAATTGAGCTAATAGGGCCCAGTTGCATGAAATTAAACTCAATGTGATTCTGTTGATGTTGATTAAAGTTGCCATTTGCATACAATTTGTGTTATTTTGTGTAATAATATCAATGCATTAGACTACATATTGTATCATGTTGTATCATACATGATCCATTTATGTATAGTTACTTTAACGCTTTATATCTATATCATTTATCTGTGGATATAAGACATCTTCTATTATAGTGCAGCCCTGTTAATGGCTTTTCTAATTGACGATAATAAGTTTTGTTTCGTTTTTATTTTTGGTTCACACCACTTTTATCTCCCTTGAGTACTCCGGACCTACAGATGAAGGAGGTAGAAATAAAACGTAAATTCTCTTTTTCTTCTTTTTTCAGGACTTTGTACTGCAATGGTTTGTTTTTGCTAGCATGAGTTAAATGGTCAGTATTTTAGAAATCACCACTGAAAATTTGATGCTGATACCAGCTTTCTGGAAAATTTTGTGTCATTTCAGAATTGTTGGTTCGAACCGCATCTAGGGCGAATAGTTGACATATTATTACTCTGGAAATTGAAAGGTCTCACAAAAGCATTGAATTTAAAAAAAAAACAACCTGGTCAAGGTATGCTTTTTTTCCTTTATAATTGCATATCTTGAACCAGTAAAGAATTTGAGCCGAGACACACGCTGCAGAATTTGATTTTTCACTCTGTTTTGGACATAACTGTTACAATGGAGCCCTATGGGAAATATAATAGTGGTGTGAGATGTAAATGATATTGACTATTTCATTTGATGCTCTCAATACATTTTTTTAATATTAATTCAGTACTCAATTAAATTATTGCTAAATCTGGTCATGAATATAAAAAAATAAAGTTTTTCCCCTGTTTATGTCCAATACCACCGTATAAGACACAATTTATTTCCAAAAGTCATGATTGTTTTGGTATTTTTTTTGTACTCCAATGCCATTTGCATCCATGTGTTTGTAAGTTATTACTATATCTGGTCATGAATGTTGATAATGAACAATTACATTAAACATTTCCCAGTTTATATCTGATCCCGTAAAAGGGAACAGTTTTTTTCTAGAAGTCATGATTTTTTTGTCATTTTTGTTTTTGTCATTTTTGTTTTGTTGTTCGCATTCCGTTCGCACCTCTGTATTTGTTTATTGTTTCACCGAATACATTCCTGGTCATTGCCACTTTCGGTCACATGTTTTTTGGTCGAATAGTAAAGATAAGTAATCGCATTCGGGCGGAATGTTAGTTTATGTTTCATCCGATTTAAGTCCAACCACTTAGAAAATACTGTTCCTAATCAGAATCTATTTGGATTGACTATAAAGATTAAAGATATATTATTTCATTTGCACTGTCTAATTTTGTGATAGAGTTAACGTTTGTAATAAAAAGGCTTCGGAAATACACTCAAATACAATAAGTTTAGGCGACATAAATGAAGATCAGTTAAATTCAGCAATTAAAAAAACGTAATATACTTAAATTCAACAATATGTCTAATATAATGAAAAAAAAACCAACGCGTGTAACTAATAATATTAGAAAATTGATGGATCCAAAAGTACGTTCGAACCAACATTTTTATTCTGGCATTCACAAAACACATTTTATCAGCGATCACTTTGGTACATATGCATTTATTAAAAATGATATAAATGGAAACATACCATATAAAAGAACAGTTCGGAACTATAAGCGCGCTGGTTTTAAAATGTTTATTAACTTAATTACCATTACAGACTAGATATTTGTACTTAATGGACATCTAGATGTTGCTACTAAATATTTTATTACAAAATTTGAAGACTTAGCGAAATTATGTATTCAAACAAATCTTGTAACAATTCGTCCAAGAAACAAGTCATGATACAACTCTGAATAAGACAAACACCTCGTTAGCGCGATAGGCAAAAACATTTATGTCTCAGCACAGGACAGATATCATATTGGCAAGTTCTCAAACAATTAAGAAACAAGGTAAATAACACGAAAAAAAAAACACTCAAAGAAACATATTTTAATTATCAAGAATACTCATTTGGTGACATAAACTCAACAAAGTGTTGGACTTATTGAAAAACAATCAAACTTTTGATTAAATAAAATTCTAAAAGTTGTTACAACATACCACCTCTTATTAACAATGGCAATCCGTATTATGTGTCTGACGTAGAAAAAGCCAATGCTTTAAACGACTTATTAGTGTCAATTGCATCAATTGACGATTCTTATATCAATCTTCCAACATTTTGAACGAAATCCTAAATGACATCAAAATAGAAATAACCGATCTTTTTCTAATTTAATTGTAAACAAATCCAGTGAACCTAATGAAATAAGCCACCGTATGTTAAAAGAAACATTAAAACTATTTTAATATTATTCAATCGATCTTTGCAAGAAAATAAATATTTTCAAATACTTGGAAATTACCAAATGGTATGCCATTATTAAAAGAAAACAGAGCATAAGATTCACCATCAAACTACAGGCCAATTTCACGTATAAGCTGTGTAGGAAAGGTTATGGAACGCGTGATACTTAAACACATTTACACTATATATATTCAAACAAATTTTTTATATAAAAAAAACAATCCGGTTTTATACCTGGACGTTTTACAGTTTGCCAATAAATTGATATTTACGATATCGTACAATCAAATTTGCAAAGCTTTTGATGATAAAACATTGATCGTGTCTGGCATGAAAGCATCAAGGTTTAATCTTAAAACTTCGTAAGTACAGAATATCTTGCAACCTTATCATTCATTTGGATATCGGACTATTTGCTAAATCGTAATCAGAGGGTATTTGTTAAATATTCTTGGTATGAAATAAAATATTTAAATGTAGCTGCGTCCCAAGGTTTTGTTTTAGGGCCTCTTTTGTTTTTGATTGATGTAAATGGTATTGCCAACTCTTTACAAAATGTAACGAGATTGTTTGCTGCCAATAGTTTTCTTGTTGAATCTTTAGCAGTATATACAGGCCATACTATTAATTACGAACTGCAGAAAATTTCTCTTTACTAGCAATGGCTAGTCAATTTCAGTCCATCGAAAACAGAAGTTTTTTTTTTACCAGTAGAAATCTTCCATCTTTATAGTTTGATAAACACAATTAACATTCGTTGATCACCATAAACATCTAGGAGTAACACTTAGTCATGACGTTACTTTGCATGAACACGTTTTGAATATTGTATCTTCAGCATCCAAAGTACTCGAGCCGAAGAGAATGATGAATTTCAAATTAAAACTCAAAACCCTTAATCAAATATACATATCTTT
Source organism: Panopea generosa (assembly GCA_029582155.1). Classification (NCBI taxonomy): domain Eukaryota; kingdom Metazoa; phylum Mollusca; class Bivalvia; order Adapedonta; family Hiatellidae; genus Panopea; species Panopea generosa. The sequence continues at coordinate 49,344,553 of CM055907.1, forward strand.
TCTTCGTCTTAACTTACAATACGCATCCATAATTTGGGATAGCTGTACTAAATACGAAACTGATACTTTGGAAAAAAATCAATAAGAAGTCGCGGGAATAGTTACAGGCCTAACGCATTCTGTTTCAATTGAGAAATTACTTAATGAAATCGGTCGGGTTTCTTTGAAAGACAGAAGTAAAAAGAAAGAACTAATTATTATTTATAAACAAAATCAAAGAGTTTTACTAACTTAACGCTATTTGGGATAACTTTTCCCTTTTACTTTATCCGAGTCAAATCCGTACAATCAAAGAAACCATCTCCTATCTTTTATAAGCAAACTTAAATATCTTATCAAACAACCAGTTGTACCAAAGTTATTTTTATTTGGTGAACGATATTTAACAGTTCAACACACTCGATTAAGAAATATTTACAATAACTTAAACACCGTACTTTATGTTAACCACATAAGAGATACTTCCAAGTGCGTCTTTGGTTATGAATTCAAGAGTATAGGACATTTTAGTGACCTATTCAGAATAGAAAGACTTAAACTATTTACAAATACGCATGAATTCCATCCCTTAAGTACTCTTAAATTGTTACAGGGCAATGAAGATCTAACATTTGAGACCATTCAACTTATTTTTAAACATTTTCAGAAAAAAAAATTAAACAAACTATACGTTTTCAAACTGAATATTGACTTAAATCTGTTAAGTTAATCTGCCACTTGTGCAGTTTGAACTACGTGTTGTGATATAGTGAGGAATCTATACGGTTTTGGCGGCATAGTACTTGTTTTTTTAAAAAAGTAGTTTCTTTTGTTTGTTGTGCTTTATCTTCTTTTATTGTTTTTCTTTCTCTTTTTGTCCTAAAATTCTTTTTTTTTTCATCCCTGTATATAGCCACATTGGAGTGAACTGTAACCAATGTTGTTAGAACTTGTAGTTTAGTCCATTTAAATTTGTTGTATATTTGTTATCATTTCATGTTCATTTGTATATGTGGATATATGTAACATGCATAGATATAATTTGACTCGTATATGATTTTAACATATGCACGTATTTATGAGCATAAGATAACTTCTAATTGCATTGAATATTTAGAGTAATTTTTTTATGCCATCGGGGACTAACAGATGATCATTTAACCTAACCACTGTTTCCTGGGATCCTGCATGGTTAACCGGTTAACCGGTATTCGAGCACATCCTATCTCGGCAAGTAACTGATAACTTTCCCACTTGAATCAGCGGTGAGAAACGAATGATAACGAGACGCAATGTCGTATATCAGCAATCAATGAGATTGTGACCGGGCGGATTCGAACTCACGACCCCTGTATTAACAGTCAGACGCGCTAACGACTGAGCTTATCGGCCTCTTTTCAAACGAATCTTAAGGTGTTTTGCACTGTCTTTAGGAAACCGAGCTGGCCAACCTACCAGTTATAATGTATTGTTATGTGCAGATACATTCCTGCTATGGAAATAAATGCTTTAAGCCTGGCTATATGTCAAAAATACGTTTTCATGAAAATCCTTGACCTTATTTTATATAGAACAAACAACAACATTCAACTGCGTGGCGAAACATTGTGCATGTTATTAATTAAACGGCATTCAATCTAACCTTGTTAAAGAACAAAGAGAAAGACAGAGAGACACGACAGAGAATATGGAATGAAAAAATATGGCCATGTCACGGAATGTCAATAATGTATTTAAGAAGAGTACAGTACAGTCAAGTGGAGTCAATAAATTCCTCCATCAATAAATTACTGCTGGATCAGTTATTGAACTTGTATTGATCTGAAAACTTTCGCTAGATTTAACACATCATTCACGTTACCGTAAAGGAAGCGTTCTCTGTCAAACATGGCATTAGCGCTAATTTTCACTAATTGTTTGCTCAGAACTATGCGGTAATAACCTTCCGCACGGAACGCATCACGTTCATGTGACACAGCAGAGTTTTACATTACCATGAAACACGCAATCGTAAACGCCAACAGCATTAACGGTGTTCTATCAAAATTATTATCTGCTGGCCTTTATTAGTTATACTAATTTATTTTATCTCGATTGCAAAGGAAACCCAGAGTTTATATGAATCGCTATTCCTGGATAGAACCAGTACAGGATGTTAAATTTTTAGTGATATTGGATTGAGCTAGGGATCAGACCTGCAACCTCTGGCGTGAGCGTCCACTATCAACTACATTGCCGCCCCGTTGAAGCGTTCTGAGCGAGTTTTATAATTATGGGGAATGGTTAGCTTATCAAAGAGTTAAATCGAATTTATAAATAAAAAAAAGTTTGCGATAAAACGCACGTGTGAAGCTTGTCATTGTGCAAACAATAATAGGATTAACCTAAAGCGTATTTAACATTTACTTTTGAAAATTTAGAAAGAAAGTTTAATAAGTATGTAGCAAAACACAATTCAAAAACAGCAATGAACATGCGAATTTGTTGTCTTTCAAATATAAAAGGTTAATTCAATTATTCCTGAATGGGGCTTTACGTCTTTTTCAACATATTTCGGGTTATACATGGCACATTCAGTACTATTGTTATTGGTAGAGAAAGACCTCAAAATAAATCTGAATATAACCACCGTCCTTCCGCAAATAACTGAAAAACTTCCCCACAAAGTGATCTTGAAACGGCGCCTTAAACCACATAGTCACGGAGGACCCTCACTTATTCTACCGCTGCTCAAGGTCATTTATGTCAGTTTTATAAAATATTGTTGCCTTCTCTTAAAACTACCATTGAATGGTACGGGGTATAGACATTTTCAAATGTCTTGCCTTGCAACATTTTTTTCAGGTTTAATCACAGGGTCAAGGTCTAGTGAATACGGAGTTCATAGCAATATTCCATCACAGCATTAATTGTAACTTGACAAAGCAAGATTTGATGATGATGAAGATGAAAATGATCTGATCCATTTGGGAGATAATAAGTAGGGGAAATTATGTTAAAATAACTTAATCCTGTGTTCACTACTTTCTTAGAAATGTATTGGTACCTCCTCGTAACTTACAACATTTAACTTATTGGATAGCTACGCTATTTAACATTATTTGACAAGGTTTGTGTTATTGTCACCTCAAAATAACTACAATATAATTAGAAAAAAATGTCTTAATGTGTATAACTTAATAATCCATTGTTATGTTTCATAAATTAGAAATAGATATTATATGGAAAGTATTCGGTCGAAAATGCAATTGAGCAAACATCTCTGGATCGACTACATGATAAGAAACATTGGCGGCAATGTCAGACAGGTGTTTTACATTTTTTCTTTTCCTACTCACATTGCATTTGTAATATAAATGCTTTAATGTAGATATTATATTTGTGTTATCAATTGTGTTATGTTTAATATAGTACAAACTTGTGTTCCTAAACATAATTTGTAGTTACTTAGGTTGTGAATCCCCAACTCAAAGTTGAGTACAGCGCACAATAAGTTGGGCAGCGTCAAAATGTCAGTGTTTTTCCTGAGACTCTATACCATTAACGCATTCATCCATTCCATTCCATTGTATTGCATTCATTCAATACTACAGTTTGTATAGTTACTAAATTAATGTGAATTTAATCGTGTCCAGATTATTTTTACACATCGCCGAAATCTCGAGCAAGTTTCAATCAACTTGTGTTCGGTCTATATAGTTCACATACCATTACAAGCAGGCCCTAAGCCATACATTAACAGTTTCCGATATTGACGATTTTCCTTTGATTTACTTAAAGACCTTTTATCTTTATTTAGACACATACTCTTACTGCCTGAGGAAAAAATCTACCAATCATCCTATTTTAGCAAATCCCCATAACTGAAATAGAAAATTGTTTTGGACTCTGCTTTGATCTGTATTGCATCTGTTCATCTGGTTTAGTTAAATAAGCAACAACCCTAATGCCCACTTATACTGGATGAGCACCGGGATTACAGTAAGAAATATAGAAGTATTCCTCATAAACATATAACCCGCCACTTTTGTATTTCCAATATCTTCATCAAATTATTGAGTAGCGTTAATATAATTTGTATACGAGTAATACGATATTAACTGACATGCCTTAATATTCTTTCTTATTAAACTCCAACTTTAACGCCAATTGCTTTGATACATTTTTAGAAAATATATAAAATACCAAATGGCAGGTTAGCTGTTCCATTTAGTATATACACTGAAAGGATTGACTGATTGATTGCTTAAATATTTAGCGTCATTTTATGCCATCGAGGGCTAACAGACGATCAGTTAACCTAACCACTGTTTCCTGGGATTAACCAGTACTCGAGCACACCCCATCTCCGCAAGTAACTGATAACTTTCCCACTTGAATCAGTGGTGAGAAACGAATGATAATGAGAAGCAATGTCGTATATCAATCATACACTGAAAGGAAAAAGAAAGTATACATTTTGTTTTTTAAAATTATTTCATTATTGGCTTAGTTTATTCATGTGATGGAAAATGAACTGATTTTTTCTTATTGTTTTGCTTTGAAATGAATTAAATGTTTGTTTTTTGATTTAACAATATGATGAAATATAAATATACAAAATTTATATGCAATACATTTATTATTCCTTGACCTGTCGACGTTTAAAGGTATGTATACTTTCTTTTTCATTTCTTTGTATAACATAGTACCACTTCCAACAAAGACACAAAACACTTCTCAAATAATGTTTATAAATACATGCGACTGTATATGATTAAATATTATCAAATAAAGTACTTTTTTTAATAGTTCACTACTTCTTTGATACTGTATAAAAATACATGCATTGGAATAAATATTCTGATAATGTTTTATATTCAACTAAGGTACTTTTAAAAAAATAGTTTTAACACTTCTTTAATATCATATTAATACAAGTATAGGATTAAATGTTTTATGTATTATATTCATAAAAGGTGTGGATGTTGTTCTAAAAATATTTGAACATTTCTTTAATACTTCGTATAAGTACATTAATATTTATTTTATGTATAATAATCAAATTAGGTATTGTTTTGAAAATATTTGTTTGATTATTTGCGACTGTTGTGATCTGCATCTGAATAAAGTCTAACAGACGCTAACCCAGCAAATTGCAAATTTTATTTCACATTTGTTTCACATCCGCACTATTTAAAATCGGCTGATGTTGACAATAATTACACATAAATAAAAGTTCCTTTCCGATTTTAATGATATTAATGCAATTCAGTTAATGCTGAATTACCATAAAACGAATGAGTACAGTCGCATTTGTTTGATGTAGACACTGTCCATGACCTAAATTCATACTATTAATAACATTCACGATGACATCTATTGTGCGATTTTGAAGATTTATTTTAAGATAAAATAAATAGTTTGCATCTGTTGTAACACATATTAAACAATAGCACATTGAAGGCGCATATCACTACTATCTCCCTTTAATAATCCGGACCTACAGATTTAGGATGTAAAATTACAACTTTAGTTCTCTTTTTCTTCTTTTTTTTGTATTGCAGTAATTTTTTTCCTTACATCTTTTAAATGGCCAGTATTTTTGAAATCACCACAGAAATTTTAATGCTGATACCAGTTTTCTTGGCGATTCTGTGAGATTTTAGAATTATTGGTTCGAACCGCATCGTGGGCGAATAAATTGATAGGTATCACAAAACAATTGTATTTAAATAAGACTAACTTGGTCAAAGTATTATTTTGTCCTTTATTATTGCGGATCTTAAACCAGTTATGAATTGAGCACAGGCACATGCTGAAGATTTTTGTTGTTTTTTTCACTGTGTTTTGGTTATAAATGTAGAATGGAACCTGAAGCATGATCAACATTTTAGTAGAGAAAGCCAAGTAGTTACTGACGTTTTCAAGTCTTACATTGATGTTAATGGACAGTAAGCGCATAACGTATATGTATATATGTATCCCAGCAATTGTACTGTAGATACATGTACGATGTGATATAATCCTCGAAAATGATGCAAACATAATGTATTTTTGTGTAAAACATGAATGTGTGATTATTGTTCATCGTGATGCAGGATTTGTGCGAGATTAAAACATATGAATTGATATTTTAATCATGCATGCTGACACAGGTGCAAAAAGCATACTCTGATGGGGTTTCTTTTATCCCCACTATCACGACATAATGGAGTGATGATTTGGAAAAAGAGCGATATTGGATTTATATGTTGCATGTTACATGTACCAGGTTTATGTTTCCCGATAGCTGTTTGGCATCTAACCGTTCAAAAACGTTGCTCAATTTTGTCACTTCTTTTCATTTGCGTTTGATTTTTGTCCTTATTACAATTATCGTAGACATATGTATATTGATTATGTTTATGCTATCCGTGCACTATGTAAGCTATTTTTAGATCATAAGCCGAAAGGGAAATAGTGCAGCTTTATATACTTACTAATAGTTTTTACTTAAAGCTACATACCCTATATATGAATTAGACTAAATTGAATTAGAATACTGATCTTAACTCTCTGTATTTATTTACACCCTGTGTACGTTCACATGACAATTGCATCCTTTGAAAGTCACGTCTCCTGCTGGAAACACACTTTTCCAATATTGAGAACAATACGTGTAATGTTTACTGACTGATATTTCTGAAACAGTAGTATATTTTACTTTCCATACTGACTCATACTATTGTCAAAGTGACAAGTTTAATTATGCTACAAAGGTAAAAATGCCACGCATGTTTAACATAAATTGGATAAAATATATACTAAACGTATGTTTGACGTATGTTTTACATGCGTGTCGATTAACATACGTTTAAAGTACGTAAATCAACAAATGATAATCAGAATAGCACATTAAACAAACGTTTACAGAAACATATTATGTTTAACGCATGTTAAACGTACGTTTGTCATACGTGTTTCTGTTCGTATGTTTAACATATGTTAAAATGCATATATAATTATTGCGCTAAAATCCTCCACAGCACTTTCCACAAACTACTTTTAGAAATATCACTATCAGAGCCATAGGCAGGGTCCAATTTAAATATAAGAAGCAAAAATTCATGTTTGACAATCAAAAACGCATGTAAAACAATACGTTAACGTCAACATATGTTATACGTATGTTAAACGCGCGTGGTACTATTTATATGACAAACGTACGTTTATGCACGTACGTTTATTTTAGGTTAAACGTAAGTTTAACATGCGTGGTATTTTTACCTGTGTAAAAGACTTTAACATATGTACACCATAGCCGAAATGCTACACACATACTGCGACAACTCCAAATGCACAGGTGCAGAACGTAATAAAACAACTAAGTTTCAGGCTAAATGTACTTTTAGATTGAATTTTCTAAGACCCAACTGTAAGTAGTAAGAATTTTATGAACTGTCTAATATATATATATATGGGAGAGAGATAATAAATTAATAAAATAATTAAAACACCCAAACAATACATATATAAACAGTTTTTATTTCATATTTACATTTATATTAAAGCATTAAATTTTTTTTTATATCAGTCACTGCTTTAGGCGATATTGCGGCACCTGTGGTGTTAAACAAAGAGAAAACCTACACTCAAGAGATATGGAAATGCAACACAGAAAGAGATATGAAAAAAATATTTTAAATAAGTAATTTTTTCCATTGATGTTATTGGTTGTTTACTTGAGATGCTACTGAATAATTTGGTACCTCCAGCAGTAGTGTCAGTTTGTGATTAAAACTTATTAATTTTTCATTTGATTGCGAATTAAATTGTTACAACTTATACAAATCACGCTCGAAATCTTCCATAGCAGTACCAGTGATAAGCATATGTAGAAAAATGTCTTGCACACCACACATAGCCCTGGCGGAGGATCGAATCATTGACCATTTGATCATTGATCCGATGCTTTACCATTGGACCACGAGCTCGATAATTTATAATTTAGCAATAGCGCGTATCATTTTGAAATTGCCCGATTGGATTAAATATTGTGAGGTAATTGAAACACTATATTATATATATATATTAGATTACACATTATTGTATATTCCGAATATAATATTTAGTAGTAAGCATACAATTATTATCGCAAGTGCTACAGATATGCCACCACCTCCAATGTAAACACATATATAATTTAACAAATTGTGTAAAATGGTTACAAACAGAATGAACTACTTCAAATGTCCCGAATATAATGTTTAGTAATATGCCACCACTTCCAATGTACACACATATATACATATACTATAAACTGTTCATAATTATACTTGTATTATTGTTGTTGTTGTTTATTTTGTTGTTGTAAGAGAAGTCGTGATTTTCACTTCTTGATTAATTATATATATATATTTTTTTCAATCAAAAGGACTTTTAAATGATTGCTTAAAAATCTAATTATCTAAGTCTTAGTACAATTAATTTCCTTGCAATTCTTAAAATGTTTTTTATTTTGCTTTGCCTTTGTACTTTGTAAATAATATGTAAATGTATCTTTAGATGACCCAACGGAAGATTTATTTCAAACTAGTTAGGCTACCCGTCTTAAAATAAAGAATTTAATTCATTTTATTCATTTCATTCATTCATTCATTCATTCATTCATTCATTCATTCATTCATTCATTCATTCATTCATTCATTCACTATAATATTTCTAGTCTACATAAGCCCGCTGATAAATAGCCTGAAATGATAAAATAGAGAATATCAAAATAAATCAATAAAGAGAATGCTCTCTCCAATGCACTCATCAGCCATTGATGATTAAAGTTGGTGAATCTGTTCAAATGTTTGTCTACCGGCAAGTCAAGTACTATTAGTAAATAATGGAGATACGGCAGTAGGGTGCAGTAATAAATACCATATCGAAGACATAAATAATGTGATATGAACAAATAAAATTTATCTACTGTACAACGTATCAACAACACATGCACGCTTCTAATGTCCGCCCAAAATGCATGGTAAGGAGGTTTAAACATTGGCCGCGTGGTGAAGAGGAGTTGCGTCTGTGAGCACAGTGTCACATTTTCTGAAACGTACTCTGTATCTTCCATACTTTAAATATCTATAAATTTCTCACAATATTTTCAAAGAAAAATAGAATGAATGAATGAATGTATAAATGAATGAATCAATCAATCAATTATTCAATGAATTGATAAATCAATTATTCAATCTACCTATTTAATCACCACAAATTCACTCACTCACTCATTCACTCACTCACTCACTCACTCACTCACTCACTCACTCACTCACTCACTCACTCACTCACTCACTCACTCACTCACTCACTCACTCACTCACTCACTCATTCAATTAATCAATCAATCAATCAACTAATCAATCAACTAATTAATCAATCAATCAAAATTAGTCACTCTCCCAATCAATTTAAAACTTACTCACACGCTCGAAAGCTATTACGTTACACTATGTGTCAAATTATTTTCCCCATGCTGCAAATGATCTGTTCCACATACACGTTCTATATAGAAACAGTTGTATAATTTTTCTGTTCATTTCATTATGAACACATAATATATGTGACCGCTAAATACACACTAAACACCTTAGTAAATATGCTAGTAGCACTCGTTTTTGCCGCTGCAAATGTGAAGAACAATATATTATGGTTAGTCCGATGTCAGGATTGGGACACTATACAATGTTTCCGCATACAGATATAGAGGCTTTAGTGATATAACTTAACGTTTGTAGTAAAAAGACACTAAATACGAGGTGTATCAATATTATATCAATGCTCTTTTTCGATACCCTCACGTGCAATATACTGAGCATAATATTATATAAAGCAATTATATTAGAATTCAATGTAATTAAATGAAAATAAGCAGGATTGAATATATCAAAATAAATTATATTTACCTAAACGGATGATCACGTAATTTTCAACCAACTTGTACACAAACTCCACTTTTCTCTGATTGTATACAAATCCTACGTAAGAAAATGCGTGCATACACGACGACACTCAATTCACAACATATAACTGATCTTGGCCAATGAAATGAACTGATAACGCGTTTTATAACAAAGGTTATTTAAACAAACAATAAATAAATCACATTGCCCTTGGTAAGTATAAAGTAAACATATTTACACACGTGACATTTTTCATTATATTAAATCTTTTTATACTCTTACTTGGACACGACAGTATCAATAGATGCATTTGCTACTTTAGATTAATTGACTGTGAACGGCACCGCCTTGATATTTAAATGAGAAACTAACATGTAGTTACATTCCCACAAGGGTATGCAAGTGCTTATTACCAGGTTGAGCAAACTGTTGGTTGTTCATACCATAGATTAAGAGCTCGACCCAAATTTCGACTCAATGGGCTCACATAACAACACTCAGGACTAGTTCGACCAAGGAAACGGGTTTGAGAAATATTCATTGTTGTTAAACGGCATGGAGGATCCATGATGAGTAGTTGTAAAATGGTTAGAGAGACAGCAAATGAAAATACCACCAAGACTGATTTTGATAGAACGAAGGCGAAAGACATAAATCAAACTAGAGTAATACTGATTTATATGAAGTTACTATAAGTACTTGCTAGATTGTAGGGGAAAAAAGATGGGCAAAACATTATAATATAATATTAAAATATTATAGTTCACAAAGCATTTCCGACCCAATTATGGTCCAGTTGCTATTATGTTTAGGATACTCCACTCAAATTTGCTAACCGATCAATTGTTATTCTCTTATTTATGTGTCTCTGAAAAGTAAATAGATATCAAATGGGAAATTAATGTAAAAGTAAAACAAAGTATTTCATGACTTTTAACGAATTTTATTTCACCAAATTTCTTTGAAAACCAATAATTTCAGAATTTGCACAATTCAATAACGCGTTTGACCGGCGTTAGCGCGCAGAACAGTTAAATAGCGTTGTCTCATGGTATTTATGTAGCGCTGAGATACGTTATTCCACCCGTCGAAAATATCCCTTGTAAGGTCAACAATGTGTTACCTTGGTAACAGTCGCACAAGTTTGTCAATTTCGTCCAAAACATGTGCTTTTAAATCTTGACTAAAAGGTGGCCACTGCATTATTTGGATGTTGTTGTCCTGAAGTAGCTGAGGGATAGTTCTTGCAGTATGGTAAAGTGTATTCCATTGCATGAATGATCTGCGTTTTCTTTGAACAGTCACCATATCAGTTTTTAGTTCAAACTATTACCTCCCCCCCCCCCCCCCCCCCCCCCCCACAATTATTTGAATATCCTTCTCCGAGTCGTCAAGAATTTCGTTCTCTGGCGTCTGACTTCTGGCGATTATATCTGGACTCGTTTGTAAAGATGATATTAGCACAACCTGATATGGTGAACATCAAATGTCTTCTAGTCCAATGAAGTCGAATTCACTGATGATGCTTTCTACTCAATAATAATCCCACAGAATGTTTTCTCGCTCTCAATCCCATGATCTGGTGGCAACTTGTTACTGTTTGACCACTCACGTTTCTGTTAAGAATGTGCATATAAAATGTCTGATAGAACCAGTCGCTTGTATTCCCCTATTACGAGGGGGTGTTACAATGATTTTACGATGCGTTGCCACACGTGTATTTGACCTTCAATAAAGACACTTCCGCTGCTATTGCAATGGTGAAATGTTGAAAAAAAGCTTCTGCTGACTGTTATGGACATCTATAGATATAATACACATTATTATTGCGTCTTTTTTTAGAAAACATCGGCATACATACGTATATGAATGTACGAACGGACAAACAAGAAATTCAATGAATAAACAAACTAGTCGGACGAATGAGAAATGATATAATACACAATACTGGACTTGAGCATAGAAAAAGAGAAAACGCTGAAAATTGATGAAATAAATACAACAAATGAACAAATTACACATTGTCTGTTACTCGTCAAATCAAAATATCTAACAAAATCGTGCCGACGGTTCGCCTATGCTCTTCCATTGTTATCCGACAAATTTCGTCTTTAGATCTAAAGAAGTTTTTGTTTGGAATTGAAACGTTAAACTATCCCTTGAACACCAACATATGTTCAAAACTTACCTCGTGCAGCGCGGGAGAAAAATGCGATTTTACGCCTTGGTACACGGCGTGACCGGAAGTATGGATTATTTTCTTATTTGCCGGTCAAATTCATTTGCAGGGAGTTTCAACTCAAAATATACAATACATTATTTGGTTAATTATTCAAAATAACAACATTATTCATAAAAGGGAAGTCTCGAAAATAATATGCTGCAAGTATCTTAAGCAATGTTACATACTTGTGCTCATATGCATGGTTAAGTACATAACTCACATATACGAGGGGCGATCATTATGTATTGTCCTTGGTGGTTCACAACTGAAACAAAACAAAGATATCAATTTAACTTTATCACATTCTCTGAAAGTATTCTCCACGGTACGGAACAAAAAAAATCAGACGTTTAATCCACATTTTATATAATGTAAAGGCACTGGAATAGAGCAGAGTTTTCTGGGGTTTTCTTTGCAACTGACTGGCGGCTTGAATATGTTCGTCCTGCGAGTATCTTTTTTACCCGAGGGAAGAGGAAGAAGTCACATGGGGCTCAATCTGGGGCATAGAGGGGATGGGGAAACACATCCACTCATTTATGGTCGAGAAATTGTAATATAGTTGCGGTTTTATGAGCTGGAGCATTGTCATATAGAAGTTTCATATGCTTCATTCTTGATTTGGACCATCTCTTTTGGAAATATTGTTTTCCTTAACACTTTGTCATGAAAGAGTTAAGCATTGACTCCTTTGCCTTTTGGCACAGTAACCTGAATGGCGGGTCCATTGATTGTGAAAAAAAACGGTATACAGAACCTTTTGCCGATGCGTTTGTAGAAGTGTATCTACGTTTCGTCGCCAGTGACAATGTTTGAAAGCTTCCTTTTATCACATATCGAATAGATTTTCAAAAGCTTTTTTGGAAATTTCATCCTTGTTTCCTTCTGTTGTTTGGTAAGCAAATGAAGAATCCATATTGCAGAAATCTTTCCAAAATGAGCTGAAATTTTCCGAACGATATACCAGTGATCCTAGCTAAGTATCGAACGGTATACTAAGCGTCCATTGCGAGCAGTTCTTTAATTTTCAATAGTGCAGACTTGTATTGTTGTTCACTGGTCGACCAGATTAAGGGTCATTTTCAACAGACCCCCGACCTTCCGCAAATAGCTGTGCCAACCTGCAAACTGTCCTATACGTATCACCATTAATGTCCACTATTTCACAAGATATTAATATCCGACATTTATATACACCCTAATTTCAGCAGATAATTTTTAGCGTTTACCAACCATATTTTACCACAGTGGTCTATCAATGACCACTGTCAAACTGAAATAGTTACGATCATAACAGTCCAAACATGTACATACTTTGTATCAATGAACAGGTATTAAATGAGCCTATCGATGCGTAAAAAATGGTTTTGATAGACACTACGATGTTCGAGAAAATCGAGCAAAGAGAATACATTGTGATCACCCCTCGTACGTGCATCATCAATAGAAACCACAAAAACAACAAAAACAAATTCTGTATTGTGTTTAATTTTTTTCCGCTAGTCTGTAGGAGCCGCACATAAGCAAAAGAACTATTCGTTTGATATTGAATATCCAATAACATGATCCAGAGAATGTGTGTTGTGTTTCCTCATTATTATTGGAAACCACAACAAACGTTTCAGTACCAGTCTGGACTGTAAGCCAATAAAGATTTGTAATTAAACAATGTTAGAACAATACGATATCGTTCTCTAGAACATTTCATATTCTAAATTAGTTTAGTCGGAGTCGTTTTCGGTCTGTTAACATTAAAATCGCTCAGTATAATAATGTCAGTATTCTTGCAGATTGTCCCTAGATACACCCGAACAGTCTCTTGGCAGAAACACAATGAATTGTAGGATTCACTGCACCACTACTTAAGCCATTGAATACTACGGACTTATACATTATGAAACGGAAATTAAACTATATTTATCTTTTTCAGATATGTTCTTTATTTGATACCAGGACTTCATACTGACTGTAATGAGTTAAATATATTTCTACAATATGAGTAATGATCAGTATATTGAAATGAACATATAGTTTATGCTGACACATGATACGTTCTTGCCAATGTTATCTTATTTCAGACTTGGTCGAAAAATATTGCTGGAAAATTGTTTATACATTAATACCATTGTAAATACATAAAAAAAGCTATCGCACAACTTTAGGTTTCTTTTTGAAAACAAAAGCACCACTACAAATAACAACCAAGCATAACTTATGGTAGCTATAGAACTTAGAAGACTGACGAGGTTAAGTCAATATATAAATGTGTCACTTTAATTTGGACTTTGAACATTGCTGTTACAATAATGGGATCCAAGAGAAATGTAATAATGGTGTTAGACGTGTAAGTCAGGTTCTAATCTCAATATAAGGACAATGCTGCATTATACTGGTCTATTGAAACACACTTTCCAAAGATTTATGGGGTTATATCACAACTCGATTCGTCAAAATGTCTTAAAGAAAACTTACATTTCGGTATCGACTACAATTATTTTCGCCACGTTAAAGGCAAATTGTTCACTTAAATGTAACTATAGTTTAAATCAAACCTTACTATTATCCCATTAAGTTACATATCCAGCGAAACAGAAGTACGGTTGTGGGATTGGGCCAAACAATGTGACATTAAAGTGAAACTTTTGTGACATTAAGTGAACTAAATATACTGAATGGAGCACGTATGTATGGTTAAAAGTTTATCAGAAGTTTATTCTGGCTTCTGCATTGTATATAATACTTACTGATTGTATAAGGGAAGATGTTTTGGTTATTAACACTAATGAATTCGCAAGGACACTGCTGAATTAACAAAATGGCCTTTTATAAGTTTTTTATATATATATAAACATATATACAAATTTTGAAAAAAATATATCGAAATACTTTAACAGTTTCTTCATTTGAATGTATTTTAGGTGATTCATGACCGAATGTTTTTTAGTCTTGTCTGGCTCTCTCTTCCGTGTGTTGTATAAGATATTGTGTATGAGCCGAGCACGGTCAAATATCATTATTGCTATACGTGTAACTTGCAGAAGAAATTTGGTTATACTATGTTTTCTAAGAGTTCCTTTGCCAATGAAAACTTGATAAATCCAATTTGTTGTTGAAAACAGAATTCTCTTCCTCTTTCTGTTCACAGCTTTACTCTCCATCGTACTTATAATTTGTAATTAAGCCATAATTCTTGTAAGCATGTATAGATAGTTAACAGTTACAGTTTTACATGTTGCGAAATCATTGAAAATTGTAAGAAGAAAAAAAAAACAATTTGAAAACTTATATATCGTTCAAAGAGATACATTCGTTTATGCTTATGTTATTAATATGTTAACACATATATAAGGGCATACCCAAAACAGTTATTCTTTCAACGAGATTTAATATATTTTACAACTGTTTGAAGGTTACACATTTTAACAAGATTTATTGGAGGAGGAATACCTCTGATGCATTTACACATATACATTAACTGAATTGAACCACAGTCCTTCAACGTTTAACTTTTCCTCATAATGTGGTAACATTGAGATTGGCTGAAACCTATGACATACGCAGCAAGAAGTACGTGCGTGATTGAGACGTAGTCAAGACCGCTCGGTCATAGAGGATGATCGTAAACACGGCCATGTTTCCTCCAAACTGTCCAACAGAACACAGATATCTTGCAAGATGAAACTTGACTATATTCTCACGTTGCTATCGAGATTCCCCATTATTCTTGTATGTCATTTTATAACCCAATGTATCATTTATAGAAAAATAAACGTTTTCATTGAAAATAAAACGACAATAGCAACGTCAAAACAAATGTGTATTCTTACAACTGATATCATTTGAAAATCATATTGACTGTAGGTTCGGTTAGATGATGAAATAAAAGTTACAATTTAACGTTCATAGTAAAATCAAACTAAATGAATATTTGTTATTACTCGATGAAAGCTCAGAATTTCGTTTTAAATATATCTTATCTTCAATCTTACACTTGTTTGAGATAATTTTAAATATTTCTCATTTTTATAACAAACAAAGCATATTGTACGCATAAAAGGCACACTTAATGCCGTTGTCAGAACAGTGACGTAGTTAACATGCTGATTAAGACACACATGTTATATGGCAACTAACAGCCAACGCCATCTGTAACTAGGGATAGCATGATAATACACCGGTAAAACAATATCATGGCAACAGTAAAATGCAAAACGATACTTGTCAGCTACGCACAGCATTAAATATTTGAAATGCAGTAGGTGCTATTTGTATTTGAATGATCATTTTTTCCACGTGGGTAGAAACAGAATGGTCCAAATGGATTTTTGAAAAATAATTCTTGAAAAATTCAAATTGTATAGACAATTGTTACCTTAACTAAACAAAGGTATCTGTACCTTCGTCAAACCCATGCAATGTAAATATATAGCAATAAAAATAAAAAGTTATTTGATTATCTAAAATTGATAAGACTAGAAGTGTTTTCTTTGTTCGTAGATAAGTCAAAAGTACAATTAGTGGCGATGAAAACATTGCAGCAAACGTGAAAATTTGTAAATACCTATGTGAAGACCGTACTTATAAGATCAATCGTTGGTTATAAAATACTGTAGTCGAGTGTATTTTCCTGCTCATGAGCATGCCCACGATCAAGCATGCTATCCAGTCTATTCCAGTCTATGTCTCCTAAAACAAGTTTATACGCCACAAATGAAAAAGCGTGGAATTCTATGTCTGTCCCACAATTCATAGCAACTGAACGTTTACTAAACTGTGACGTCATTCAAACTTTTAGTTGAAGCCACTGATAAATTAAATGTGCTCTAATGCGGCTTACCCAACATTGCTTTTGAACCAAATCGGGAGAAGTGGGTCCGTATTACAGACTACATGGTATCTAACTATTGAGTCAAACTTCTACACTTTAAAGGATAATTTGAACGGCAATATTAAATATAAGACAGTACGTAATTATAAATCTATATCCGGTTTCTTTTTTATGCTCTTATAAAACTACTATGGAAGTCAATATACTAATTTACTGTAAATCGTCTAAAAATATAATATTTTGTAACAATATACTCTATTTCAGAACATATCAACATGAGCGTACACTGTCGAAATATATAACATATGCTCCAATCATCAATTAAAATACTTTTCCAAACAAAGTGCAAAGTGATAAACACTCTTATAGTATTGGACATTTTACTTCGTTTTAACAGGTGTTTAGTTTGAAATGAAAGACAATCAACGTTCTGCAGTCGTAAAGAGAAAACGAAACATATAAAATACATTCACCAAATGCACTGGACACTGTGTTCTTGGACATAATTAACAAATAACTATTTTATTTCATAACTTTGATGTACCTTAATATATATATATATATAATATTTAAATGACCTTTAGGGTTCTCCGAAGACGAATGACCTAAGATGTTTTAAGGTCATGGGTTCGAGTCCTGCTTTGTCGCAAACATTTTATGTACGAAAGTGCCAGTTATTGGTGGAAGGATTGTGATTGATTGTGGTTGAACTTATTTTCGGACTGAGACCCTCCCCCAACCCCCCCCCCCCCCCCCCCCACCACCACCACCACCACCACCAGTGCAACTTGATATTCCATATAACCTGTCATATGTTCAAAAGATGTTAAACAGAGCAATACGCAAATAAATGAAACACATTAATAAATAATAAGTAAACTTAATTATGTGGTCGTACACATATTATGATTGAATTCAACAAAAAGCATTAGTAGTTGTTTCATTGATCATACAACATTCTATTGACATGAAGCGCATACGTTGTCGGAATAGTTTGTTACAAAACCGTCAACAGAGGCAATTAAATACACACGAAGAAGAAGTCAGTTTAATTACATTACGTTTGAAAAGTAGACATGTAATTTATAATGAAACACCATACGGAAGGACCTCAAGTGATTTCAATTAGCAGTTGTTACAGTAAAACAGCTACATTTATAATTAATAGAAACTGGCGATGGAACATTTAAAAGGATAAGAGCGCCGTAGGCATGACAATATTAAAACAGGTAATTGAACACAGATGAACAATTCATACCACAAAAATAAATTTGCTAAAAATGCTTGCGTATTAAGAATAACTTAAGGCCTTTTTCTCATTTTTTATGAACAAATAACATTGATATGATTTATTCATTTTCAAAACATGTTGGCTGACTATCACCAATAAAAACAATGTTAATAATACATATTAATTTATATCGGTATTTTGAGAATTTAAAGTGCTTGGCTTCAAGGGCGATTTGAAATGACCATATTATATCAGGCACTGGAGTTATGGAATATAAATTGTAAGACTAATCAATTTGAATAACTTGAACTATCTGGATGGTTGTCAAAATCCAGTCCAACAAATACATTTTGTCACGATAAAATAATATGCGAACTTATTTATTATAAGCAGTAAGTAATTACTGTTACAAGCAGTATCATGGTTAAATAATTGATTCATTAAAACAACACTATATAAGATGAAAGTGTTGATACCGACGGTAAAAAAAAACGCACCATGAAATAAACTCATGATAATTTATCAACAAATGCATGCTCATGCTGTTTGTCGCTGTTCAGCACGTGACGCCCGTTGTCACGTGACACCAGTTGTACATCTTGCGTTCAGGCAGCTCCCATAGATGCTTGATATGGCTTAAATCTGCCGAAAACGCTGGTTAGGTTAGAATTTAAACGTTTTTGTGTCTTAGAAACTCTTATGTTATGCATGACGTAATGAAGAGCGGAATGTCGCCCCCCCCCCCCCCCCCCCCCCTATCAAATACAACGTCTTACATGAATTTGCTTTATGAGACGCAGAAGTCAATTAATAGTGAACGTTAACAGTTGCCGCAAAAGGTATATGTACTGATTTGTGAACTTGAAGGTTCACCCCTATTAATAGGAAAGACAAAGATATTTCACAAAAAAATCTGATATTCTATTGTTTCTTCTATTGCCGATTCGTAAACAAGCTCTAAAACGTTATGTTTTGGTTAATTTTGACAAAAAAGGAAAAGCAGTATCAAAATATAATGTCTAAATTGAGTATATTTCTTGTTGCGTTTCCATTGACCGCCAGTATATATTTCAAGAATATATATTCAGTAGTAGCCAATTTTCAGTTGATTAGATTAAACATATTATATTACTGTACAAAATTAAATATTTAAAAACATATTTTGCAAAAGTCTTGGAATGAAATAGAAGCATATAGAATTCCTCTCCTTAATTCGCTGACTCAAACTGAAAACTTTACATCGACTTTAAAAGTGTCTCTTTACCTAATAAATGAATACTCAGGATTAAAAAAAGATTTCATCGGAGCTGAAAATGAAAATGATGATTTAACATTTGAAAAAGATATAAAGTGCTAGCCAAGTGCAATAACTGATTTTTCAAAATGTCAGTAACCAGTATGGATTCTTTTTGTACGAATGCATTCCTGAATAAGCAAGCTCTATGGATTTACGTAAATGAGTCAATGTAATAGCGCGATGAGTATGTAACGTTGCTGCACGTACGCGACCGGGTCTGACACGATCTCCGACATATCCAGTAGTACTATACCGGTTCGCAAAAAAATGAATTGTCTATATGGAACAGCCAAAATGATGTGCACCGGTATTTACCAATGACCCGGCCCGGAACATACCAATAGCCTGATTTATCTCAGTTTCATAAAGACGTGGCATCGCTGAATAAAAGTGTTTTTTAAAACAAATTGAAGTTTTTGTAACTGTGCTAAGCAACGAATGATTATTTGTCGATGTAAAATCTATAAGTGAAACACCAGATGTTGCGCACGTGTAAAGGAAATCGTTTTTTGTTGTCGGACGCATGAATGCTTCGTAAATTTTGAAAAACAATTGTATAACGGTTATCCGCCATTAAATCCTCATAGCCATGTATAACACATCCGAACTTGTATGATAACAAAAGACATATTTAAACGTATGAAGTGTAAAGTTTTCATTTTGGGCCAGTGTATTAATATTAACTTTCTCGCTATATGCTGAGATGTCGGTAAGGATCAGCTTGTACGTTTTGTCTGAACCGATATTCCAATATATAGTGAACATTAACGTATTGCAATTATGCAAAATCGAAAAGAACGAAATAATAAATTCCTCAATGCTTTCGTTTCGCTTTTTTTCAAGTTTACGTAACTTATATGAAATATGAAAAACATTAATTATAATAAACAATTTCGATATATGCTGGGATATCTGTAAGGATCAGCTTGTACGTGCCGATATTCTAGTATATATAGTGAATATTCAACGTATAACTATCCTGTTTTGAGAGATGTATGTTTAATTTTTTGTACCTATGCAAATATGTTTTTCAAAATGTTGCTAAACTTGTATACATGCTATTATTGTGCGGTTTGCAGCGGGATGGCCCTGGCCCCTGCAGACCCATTACGGGGTAATAAACGGGCAACCTTACGGTAGTTCAAAAAAAAATACAAAACGGATCAAATGTTAAGATATATCAAAATAACAATGGAAGTTGATAAAAAATGGGCAATTTAGAATGTAATATGTTAATCATGGACATTAATGAATGTTATATGTTAATCATGGACATTATAGAATGTAATATGTTAATCATGGTCATTATAGAATGTAATATGTTAATCATGGACATTATAGAATGTAATATGTTAATCATGGACATTAAAGAATGTAATATGTTAATCATGGATATTAAAGAATGTAATATGTTAATCATGGATATTATGAAATGTAATATGTTAGATATTAGGTGGACTTGTGGGCAACATTGGGATGGGAGGATTTATTGAGGTTTGTGCTAGTTAAACCGTATATTTCAAACTAGTTGGTTGGTCATCCAATTTGAAGTAAGGCTAAATAAATTACAACATGAAATGATGATTTATATTTTCCTTTTATACAATGTGCTCGTTCGTGTATTTATTATATTGAATGATTTGACATATTGACATAAATACAAGGTTTTGGTAATATAAACGAATGTTCAGTAATGCTGAAAATCCTTGTATATTTACAAAATGCTGTTCGAAAATCTGGAATTTACAGATGCTCAGGGATTTCCCTTGGAAACGTTGTTATGCCGAGGACAATAGTGAACATGTCGTGTTAAAATCTATTTAGTTGTTTTAGTATATTATGAGTCATTTGTGTTTCAACGAGGACCAGAAACTTAATTTCTCTTTACTGTTGTCCTAGAAGAAGAACCAGTACTTGAGCACACATATCTCCACAACAGATAACTTTCTCACTTGACGCAATACCTCTATATATTTCTAAATAACTGAGACTGTAGCCTGGCGGACGACGACCCCTGGGATTGATAGTCTGACAGGCTATCGAACGGGCTAACCTTGCCCGGATATTACTTAAGTTTTTATAACTGATACTTGAATATGGGCCACTAACATGAAATGGTCAATAACGACATCGCTTATTGCAAACTTTGTGTATGGGTGTACCGACCTCGCTCTTTTCTCTGATGTTACATCATCAACGATACAGTGTTAATAAACGTGCATGCATCCCACCTTAAGTCTCTTACAAAATGATAACAATAAATTTTATTTCATAGGACAATTTTTAAATAGCCTATTAAACCAAACCTATTAAATTGCTTTTTATGTTGACATTAACAACATCGTTTAAAGAAAGTTTTCTCTTCAAAATCAAAATAATTGCATTCTCCTAAATTGCATTCCAATTTATAACTTAAACAACACAACGTCAATAACAAGACGCATTTACTCTGTAAATTCGGCTTGTAATAGTTTAGGGATTGCATTTCAATTGTTTACAATGTGCACGTGATAACATGTAACCTTATATGTCACAACCGGTTGTTGTTGATTATCTACTCTTGTGTTATCACCATCTCTTTTTTTTAAATTTTCTACACGTCAACCAAACCTTTATTAATGGTAAAGTTTCGTGGATAATGGTGCAAACAAGTCCAGTTAGTTACGGATTGTGTCATTTTGTCTCACGCAGACATTATAAACCAAGACTTTGTTCAAAAGTTATTAATAAATATGGTGAGTTCGTGATTAAATGAGTTGTCAGATGATGTATCTAGCACACATTTACGTACTATGGATACACTTATGAGCTTATGAGTAGTATATCCACAGTCCTAAATTACAGTGTAACGTTTATTGTGTTCCATGTCAAATGAAGTATTTTATCAACATTTTGGCAAAACCAATGTGACAGCATCTTAGTATCATTTCTGCTAAATTCTGTATCCACAAAAATATTTTAATGGTCAACAAAAGACACTGTCCAATTTATTTTAAAAACAGCAGCAGCAGCAGCAGCAGCAGCAGCAGCAGAAGCAACAACAACAACAACAACAACAGCAGCAGCAGCAGTAGCAGTCTTAGTATGTTAACCTAAATAGCGAGGCGAAAGTGAAGCCACTGAAAGGCGCTCATAGACGGACATCTAATTTTGGTGAGTTTCATTTGTTGTGGTTAAAATTATTTAAATCAAACTTTTTAACGTTAAACTTTTCATACAGTTTTAATATATTATCAGCATAAGTTCGCCAGTCTTTTTCATTTACATGTATTTAGTATTTCCCCACTTTTGTGTGTAAAATGCTTCTACTGTTTCTATTTACGAACTACTGTTTGATTAACCTCAATCTATCCTCGATGTTGAATCCATAATCGCAGAACGCTTTTTCGTTCACCAATTCTTAGACAAACTTTGCAGAACTGTTTGATCATAATATAATCGTAGTATAATGAAACACGGGCAAGAAAAGATAAAACTAAAGTTAGTTTCATTACAAAGTGATTCGGTCTGGCATGGCCAAACAAAAAGTTATACTGCATGAACTGGAATCAGAAAATGATAAACTAATCGTATTCATGTTTCAAACATTCCTGATGTAATATTTTCACCATTTCGATAAGTAGGCTGCTTCACGTCAACACATCGGAAAACAAAACTAGAATTGTGCAACTGAGATGATGATCAAGCTGAGAGAAATCTTAGTTCATCGAGTGATTTGCAAAAGGCAAATGGAGATTATTTTTAAAAATTTTGAAAGGTACTTAAACTGTTCTTTAAAACGCAGCAATATGAGAATATATTGAAATGTTAGGAGAAACCTCTTATCATCAGTCGTTCAGGGACAGTTTTTTCTGTTTAATATTTATATACAAGTACCTTTCTGAAGTCATATGTAATTCATTACATTGAATAGCATAATACATGTACCTCACAACTCATCAACCCATTAGTCCCTCTCCCCTTGCAAAATTTCCAACACGCATTTTCATAATATGTTATATCAACTAACAACATATGAAACAAGTAGTAAGAGGTTAAGGTTATATTACATCTCATCGACATTAAGAAAGAATCTTACTACTGAATTTAAATGGGCATTAATCCGACCATGTCCCGGATTTGTGTTGACTACATTAACACCACTTCATGCATTTATTGTATAAACTGTAAATGTGCATATCGCGTTTTGTACTAGAAGTAATGTTAACAGCTAGTACTCATCGTGTTAAACAATACATATAAAATATATCTTTTTTTTGCAGTAGAGCATGTTTTAACATTGCATTTTACAATACTTTTTAATCGCTTGACATCCTTTAAAACAATACTTTTTTACTTATAAAATAAAATTAAATTATATTTGATTTCTCTGGAAGTAACTCAAACTCCATCAGACATTACAACATAAAGTAACATACAGCTGATAACGCTTTTGTTATGTTTAAGGTTATGGAAGAAGAATAAATTTCAACTTAACAAGAACTATTCGGTACCACGTTAAAACACAACACTCCTTACAAAATCATCAGACTTGGGTTTTACATTTAACAACAAACTTTCTTCATGAGTTCAGAATAAATTACGTGAGCTGACTATCACGCGTTATCACTCTAAACAATACAAACAACAAGCCTTATTTATGACAGAAGAAATAATTTCTGCAGTCTGATAGTCTAATCCCTCAGGTGCCAAGTTTGATGATACACAGCACATCTTCATGAACTTAGAATATGTTTACGGTTTCACTAATGATGAACCAGGAAATGGGTATCATGTAGATGCTGGTTGACTTGACAACGGTGGCAAGCTTAGCAAGATTAACGTCATTATATTCCGAGACAAAATGAATCAAGACGGTTTTGTTGGCTACTAACTGTCTGAACACATGCAATATCCATTGTGTTAAAATACTGTAGTCTTATGTAAAATTATCCGTCAGTACTTGACTAAATGAAGAGCTAAATGATAAATAAAGTGTTTAGGATTCGTGAAAACTCGATTATATCCTGGTATCAAGATATAAATTTGGATTTCCGGTTAAAGGTAAAATTGAAATGTTAGTGGTGATGTTCTTTGTTTATTTTACGAATGAGGTCTATTCAAATATTCCAATTCAACGTTTTTAAACAAAAAGAAAAACAAAGATAATGCCACGTTTGTTCCACAATTTCGAAGTTCTTGATAATGTTTTCCATATTTGCGGGCGAATGTGTTCCAAACCATTGTTGTTGAACGACCTTAAACACAGACAGCAATGACCATTTTCACAGTCGCTTGTCATACCTATACATGTTAAATGGCAGTTCTTGAACCATGAACAAATTCAAGAACCTAAGCCACGGCGTCCCAATATGACCAATATTTATATCTTCAAATACTTTTCCACAAAACAATAACAATAAATATGATCATAATAATGAATTTATGCTTTAATGCTCGGGTCAGATGACTATGTTCAAACCAACAATGTGCTGTACACGAATAAGGTATTGCAGCGATTTTTTATTAAGACAAACTTATGTTTGCAATATAATCTTCTTATTAACATAACATTTGTTGTTGAAATGAAATATATATTAGCGATGATGCCCAGACACCCATTAAACTGTTCGTTTTTTCATTTGATATGACATGCCAATATCCTTTGTTTTCTTAAGAGCATTGTAATTGCATAAAAGGTACAACTTCGTAACATCAATCAAAAACATTTTTTTTTTTATTTCTGATTTAAAGTTGATTGATCGATTAACTTCTGAGGTATAACTTGATAACTTAGCTTATTTTCAAACTTGATATTTAGAGTCTATCAGTTTTCCTTATTATAAAATATTATAATACAGCACAAGACAGGTTATATATCATGGTATACCAAGATGTTGTGGTTTTTTTGGTGGTGGAGAAAGACCATTTAATGTAACCTTGTGGAACACCGTTCCTCAAGTAATTTGGTCTCTAACCTAGGACCTCAGCCACAAGCGGTAAGTAGTTGTTAGACGACAAAATTTCAGACAAAGTTTCATGGCAATTTGTAAAATGATTAATATCGATAGAAAGATTTTGTAAACACATATCACAAAAGTGTAATATCACCTTACATAAAGATTGCATATGTACATATTAAGGGCATAAATATGGAAACAGTTAATACGATATTAGATTAAACTATAGTTAACACAGTATTTCCGACCAAATTCTGGTCCACTTGTTATGTTCAATACCTAATTTGTTTGCTTCGTGAATAAAATTAAACACTATTAAGAAAAGAGGAGTGACGTAAAAAGAGTGGAGAGTTAGATATTTAATGGTACATAATTATGCTCATTTATATCTCATACACATCTCACATATATCATATATAAAAACAACAAAAAACGAAATCTGTTTTATGTTTAGACTTTTCGAGTCTGATGGGAGTCGTATATAAGCAAATAAAATAATCGTTTGATATTTGGTATCCAATAACATGATCCAGAGAATGTGTGTTGTGTTTCCTCATTATTGGAACACACAGGAAATGTTTCAATACCAGTCTGGACTGTAAGCCAAAAAAGATTCGTAAATAAACAATGTTAGAACAATACAATATGTTTCCCCAGAACAGTTCATATTCTAATTCAGTGAAGTCCGAGACGTTTTTGGTTAACATCACCCAGTTCAATAATGTTACTGTTACAAGTAATCAGGCAGATTCTCCCTGGATGCAACCGAACAGATTTTTTTTGGTCAGAATTACAACAAAATGTAAGACTCGCTGCACCACTATTGACGCCATTGAATACTACGGCCCTATTCATGTTTGGATTGGGAATAGATATATAGTTATCGTTATCTGTTCTTTATTTTATATCAGCATTTATAATGTAGTGATTCCTGCCATATGTTAAATGGTTAGTATTGTGAAATGACCATACAATTTAAGCTGACTCACGATTTATAACCAATTCTGTTGTAATATAGACGCGGATGTTCGAATAACTGTGTTCGAAGATTGATTACATGTGTAACCCCCATTAATACACGAAGGTATCACAAAATATTTGACCTTTGTTTTGATAAAAAACATAACAATATAACGTATTTATAACTCCAGATCTTGTGTTGGACATTGATGGTACAATAATGTCATCCAATGTGAAATGCAATAGTGGTACAAGACGTGCAAGTGTACTAACGTTTTTAATATAATAAGGATGTTGCATTTGCCTAGTCTATTGAAACTACACTTTCCAAATATTCATGTGGTTATAGCTCGAAGACTCAATTCGTCAGAAAATTTACATTTCGCTATCGACTACGATTATTTTCGCGAAATTAAACCCAAATTGTTCCTTTAAATGTAACTATCGTTTAAATCAGAAATTGCCATTATCCCATTAAGTTACAGATCTAGAGAAACAGAAGTATAGTTGTGGGATTGGTCTAGACAATGTGACGTTAAAGTGTAACATTCGTGACCTTATGTGATATAACGCCAAAACTCAATATATTGAATGGAGCACGTATGTCTGGTTCGAAGTTTATCGGACGTTTATTCTGGCTTATACATTATATATAATACTTACTGATTGTATACGGGAAGACATTTAGGTTGATAGTATAAAGGTATTTGATAAACACGAAAATGCTGGATTGGAAACATAGTCTTTATAAAGATGTTTATTCCCACATTTTAAGTCAATTATATTGAAATACTTTTACAGTTTCTTCATTTGAATGCATTTAGGTGCTTCGTGATCGAAAGGTCTTTGATGTAGTCTTGATGTCACTTACTTGTCAGGTTTACGATGTTGTTTGAGACAAACTCGTCCAAAATACCATTACTGCGATATGTGTAACTGCAGAAAAAAGTAGTTGCATTATTTCCGCCGCTAATGAAAACTAGATGAATTTATTTTGTTGTTGGAAACAAAAGTGTTCTGCCTCTTTCTATTCACAGTTTTACTCTTCATCATGATTTAACCATAATACTTATTACCATGTGAAAATTGTAGTAAATAAAGCGAGTCATTGAAAAAGATTAGAAGAAAGGAAAAATTTGAGAACGTATCGTACATAGAGATACATTCGTTAAGGTATAGATATAATATAATAAATTTATGACGTTGCATTCATTAAATAAAAAGAACAGTTCTTTTTCAATTGGGTTTTAAACACATTTCAAGGTAACATATTGAAACCTAGGAGGAGGAAGCCCTCAGATGTATATAGACTAAACCACAACCATTCCGCGAGTGACTGGCAAACTGTTCCACATAATGTGGTTACACTGAGCTGGAAACAAACTCATGACCTTCTCAGCAATAAGTAAGTTCTCGTGAGAAGGTGTCAAGACCGCTCTGTCACAGAAGACGCTCCTAAACACGGTCGTGTTTGTTTAAAAAAGTCCAATAGAACAAAGCTATCTTGCAAGATGACACCATACCGTACGGTCACAATCAGATATTTTTTTAAATGTATCGAGATACCCTATAATTGGTAGATATCATTACCTAATCATTTGAATGTATCATTGAAAGAAATAACGCTTTCGTTAAAGATGAATTGACAATATCAACGTCAAAACAAATGTGTGAGTATTTATTGAATGGTAATCAGCTTGAGTTTGGGTTTTGTTACATTTTGGAAAATATAAGTATAATTAAATGTCTGTGAGATGAGAATGGGTTCTCAGTAAAACCAAACTTAGTGAAGGTTTGCCATTACCGGATGTAAGTCCAAACTTTAAATACTCATACTTTCTTATTATTTGAGATATTTTTTTCTCATTTTGATAACAAACAGAGCAGATAGTTTGCATTATACAATTGTTAGATCGGTGAAGTTGTTTTTATTTTGATTAAGCACACGCATGTTTTATGCCAACATACAAAGAACTCTACGTGCAACTATAGATAGCAGGACAGTGCAACGGTAAAACAATAGCGCAGCATTATTGAAATACAAACCGAAATGATTCAGCTCCGCACGAATTTATTATTTGAAATGTAGCAGATGGTAACTTTATGTTGCTGATCATGGTTTTCCGTGTAGGTAAAAACAGAAGGAACCAAATTCATTTTTGAAAATTCTCTTGCAACAATTAATGGCATTGTCAAAGCTAACCTTGTCTAAACAATAACAATAACAATAACAATAAGATGTTTATACCTAACTCTAACCAATTGCAATGTAAATATATAGTAATAAAAATAAAACAATATTTGACTATTTCAAATTTATACCCCTACAACTGTTTATGGATAAATCTATAGTACCCTAAGAGGAGTTAAAAACATTTCAGTAAACGGAGACTTTGTATAACTTTTATAAAAGGATTGGGAACATGCATCTCTCTGCTAAATGTTGATAAAATAGCACGCGAAGAATAAATATTTTGTCAAATTAATCATTCGGGTTTCACAGATAATTGATTTCTTATTCACAAATGTAAGCTTTATATAACATTAGATGTTTTATGATCTTTTGAATACGAAATAATCTCTTGAATTAAAATCATTTCAGTTTGACGGAACATTTCCAGTACTTTTCTTGGTGTTTTAGTTGCAGTACACACTTGTTTCATCATATATGTAAGTACTTCAAAAATTTCAAACACAATTCGATGGAATGGTCTCATTTTATAGAAAGTTTCATTGTTCCAATAAAGAATTTTGGTTTGTACTTCTGAGAAAATAAAAGTTAGGATATTTGAAACGAGATTTAGCGAGAGATTACGTGAATACGCGAGTGTTCATAACACTTCAATGAGTTTCTGTTCCTCTTCTTTATATGCCCTTGTTCAGAAGTAATATGTTTTTGGTTGATTGGCCATCAAATTACAACAACATGGTATCATTTTCTTTTAACTGTTATTTTATGGGATTAAAAGCCATTTTCAACACATTTCAGGTTATATATGGCATATTCAGTTTTATTGGCGAAGGACAACCTAGAATGAATATGAGTAGAACCACCGTCGTTAAGCAAGTAACTGGCAAACTTTCTCATATTTTTTGAGTGAACTCGAACCTACGACCTTAGTGGTTAAATGTAAGTGATCTTGAGACGGCGCCTTAGACCACTCGACCACGAAGGATAATTTTTCTTTTAATACCATAATATGATCATTCCTGTATTCATTTTATGGAATGGTTTGTTATATTGTCATCTATTCAAAGTCTTTGTAATATAACTGAATGTTCAGTGATACGGAATTCAAATTAAATTTACAAAACGCAGAAAGAAATTCATACCCGGAATTAACTGATTTTCAGGGAAACGTTTACATGAATAAATTATTGGGTAAATAATTTTAGCTAATTAGTTTGGATTGTATTGTGTAGGTCAAATAGTTATTTTAGCTAAAAAAACGTCTGTTTAAATTTATTTCGAACATTGTTTTTTTTACTGAATTTGTATATTTGTTTGAATATTTAGCGTCATATTTTATGCCATATGGGGTAACAGAGACGATCAGTTAACGTAACGACTCTTATCTTGGATCTGTGAAGGTTAACCAGTATTCGAGCACACATATCTACGCAATTAAATGACGAACGACAATGTTACAAAATGTCGTTTACACATGATCACGGAGGCGGGAGCGGGGCGGGGATTTGAATAAACAACCCACTCCCAACGAATTGATAGTAAAACACACTACCTACTGAGATAAACACTCCAAGCTTCTATGAAGTTGTTAAAATAATGCTTGAAATAACTTGATAATTATCTTGTAATGGTCTATAACGACATTGCTAATTGCGAGCTTAGGTTTTGTTTAAGGGTGCACCGACTTCGATCTCGTCACTATCGTGTCATCATAAACGCGACCGTGTAAATAAAAGTGCATGCAACCTGTCATGCTAACCAAGCATAAATCCATTGCTACAAAAGGAATAAATTTTATTTTTATGACATAATTTAAATACCCAATTAAAAAAAAAACAACCGAAATTTTCTTTTGAATTTACCAACATCGTTTAAGAAAGTTTTTCTCTTCAAGAACAATACAAATGCATTCCCCAAAATTGCTTTCCAATATAGCCTAAAAACGTTATTTTAATACGATTCTAAACGATGCAATTGCTCTGCAAATTTGGTCATGTTTAGGGATTTCATTTCAATTGTTAACATTATGCACGTACTTGACCTTAACCTTATTTGATAAAATTTGCCATTTATTAGCGGAAGGGTGGTAGAGCTACTTAGATTTATTCCGATGTCGTCCTCGACCAGCAAAACTGGATATGCCATATAAAAACTGAAATATTTTGAAAATAGTGTTTAACCCTATTAAAAACTGATTAATTAGCTGTTAACCTTGTAAATAGAAAAATAGGAATGTTGCAACATAATACATGTCATACGAAATAAAACATCTAAATATTTCGTGACAAACTTTTTGTAAAACAACTATGTCACACATGAATCGTGAAATAATTGTCACATTCGTGGAGGTCGTCAAACGATGCATTAGGTATAATAATGAGCTAAAACAATAACATGATTTCATAATTGTGTTCATATGTACAAGAATTGAAACCATCAACATCATGTGCAACAAGGATGCCCACTTTCTCCATATTTGTTTATACTAGCAATAGAAATTCTATATAAAGCTGTAAATAACGATAACAATATTGAAGGTGTACAAATACGCAAAAACATTTTCAAATACACAGCTTTTGCAGACGATGCCACATTTTTGTTAAATGGAATTAAATCTTCTTTTGAAACTCTAATATTATTAATTGATAGATTTAGCTCAATTTCTGGTTTAAAGTTAAATTCTAAAAAAATCTATTCTCCGTGTAGGCTCTTTAAAAACATCTATTGACATATTTTGTAAAAAATAAAATATTTGTTTGGATTAATGAAAAAGCATCAACACTAGGAATCGTTTTCACTAACGATAAAATTAAAAAAAAGACTTAAACTACGATCCCAAAATAAAACTGTCTTGATAACTGGAATAAACAGAAATTGTCGATATTAGGTAAAATCACAGTAATAAAAACATTTGCATTACCAAAACTAATTTTCCCATTAACAGTGCATGAATCACCTAACATAAACACTATAAACTTAATAAAAAACAAAATGTTGGAATTTCTGTGGAAGAAACCTGACAAAGTTAAGCATAAAACTATTATACAAAATATTGAAAACGGTGGTATGAAAATGATAGATATAGAACTTTTTATCGACTCAATTAAAGCAAGTTGGGTTAAACGATTAACAGATATAAACAATAAAGGCGTATGGAAGAGTATTAACATGTCATCAATTGAAAAATATGGTGGAAACTTCATCTTTGAGAATAACTTTAATTGCAAAGATGGTAATTCTATGTTTAACGAAATGCCCTTTTTATGTAACATAATAGAATCATGGTCAAAGATTAATTTTAAAACTAATAGTGAAGATGTTAATATAGCAAAACAATATATATGGAATAATTATTTCATTAAAAGTAAAGGCAATTTGTTATTTTACAAATTTTGGTAACAGCTAAACTCAAAACAATAAATGATATATATGATTCTAGATACAAGACCTTTTATACTTTTGAACGACTAAAACAATTATACAATATTAGTAATTCAGATTTTCTCAATTATTTTACTATTACCCAAAGCATACCAAAAAGATGGAAACACATTATTGAAACAGAGAACAAAGAAACTGAAAAAAACACCGTTATTACATCAAGTGAGGAATTGTAATTCTCCTAATAGAATGTTATATAATATGCAAATTCAGTTAATTAATAACGACGATGAAATAAAACCTCATCTAAAAAGGGAAGAAATATTTAACAACATTGACTGGAAAACCATTCACTGTCTACCTTTAAAAAGTACCATAGACACAAAACTAAGATCATTTCAATACAAATACATTATCAGAATTTTGTCTACTAACAAGTTTTTATCTAAATGTAAAATAGTTAATTCAAGTCTATGTGAATTTTGTGAGAGATATCCAGAAACTTTAGAACATTTATTTTGGGAATGTCACTATGTAAGAGCCTTTTTGACTCAGATCCATAACTTTTGTATTTCAAACAATCAACCTTTCAACATCTGTTTTCAAAATATATCGTTCGGGTTATATAACTCTTCATCAGTTGATTTACTTAACTGTATAATATTTCTTGCTAAATATTTCATATTTAAGATTAAATACACGAAGACAGTTCATAGTATTGAAGCATTCATACCATATCTACAAAAAAACTAAGCAAATAGTAAAACGTATTGCAATAAACAAAAAAAACTTAGGTCACATAAAAATGAATGGGGAAACATGTAAACTATAATAACAAAAACTATACTGCATACAGCTTCTCATCTTCTCAACTGTAAATTTCTACTTACCTTATCTACTCTTCTTTATTTTTTTATATTCACCCTTCAAATATTACTTGTAAGACATTGTATGCATGTTATGCTATCTAAAGGTATCATGTAATGTGTTTAAAAAAATTATATAGCTTGTATTGATACATGAACAGTTTTTGTATAACATTGTATTATGTCTTACATGGAATAAGAATATTCATCAAAAACATCATGTGCAATGATAGCACATTTCCCAACACATCTTCATCGCAGCAGATCACATTTAAACTCTATGTTTTGTCTTTTAATGAAAGTATAATATATTAAATCAGCCACGAAACAATAAGGCACCATGACTATTATTTAATTTAGAAAACACTTGCATGGAAGACATCACTATATGAACATCTGACACCACTAAGAGCTCCTTGGTCGGTAGACGGTTTACTAATACTCGCGTTTTTCACGCTTAATATAGAAAACGCCACCGCAAGTTGTTCATACTAATTGAGCTACGGTTAGACTATGAAATAATAATTCATGATCGATGTATACAATAATGTGTTACAATACGTCATGTTGGTTTGAATTATAGTAAAGCAATGCCTAAGTCTTAACTGTAGGATGCCAAGTTAGATATTGTACGATTTGTAAAGGAGTAGACAGCGTTTTAAATGATATACATGTTGGATTTGTTGAGCGGATTGTCCATTGGTAAAGCATCGAATCCATGACCGAAGGGTCTAGGGTTCTATCCTCCGCCGAGGCTATGTGTGATGTCCTTGAGCAAGACACTTTATCTGTATATTCTATCCAGGAAGACCTAAAGCGTGATCTAAGTTGGAATAACTTGCTTCATAGTCGAGGAAAATTAAAAATGTTTAAAACAATGTTGAACAGTTAGCAAATCACAATTATAGTAATTGACGACATAACGAACAATGGGCTTTGATCATGTTTCACCGTGTTAGATAGTACAGCCACTTTTTCTTCCTGGCAGTAGTGTGTAGTTTTAGATGAAATCATGTTGTATCATGATAGGCAGCAATGATTACAAATTATAACATTTTTATGTTAGTAGAGCGCTTTCATTTGGACAAAAACACAAGTCGCCGTGTTAAACAATCCAAATAACAAAGCATTTTGTAGTAAAATACATTAAAACAAACATTATGTCATTTTTGGGAATGTGAGACCATCACACATATACTGGAATCGTTTTGCGTCCTTTAAAACATAAGTATTCTATTTTCTCTGGAAAAAATATTTCAGCCAACATTACAGCATAAAGTAACATACAGCCGATAATATTTTGTTACGTTTAGGGTTATGAAAGTAATACCACGTTTAACAACAAAGAAATCACACACCTTTTTCCTGAATTCAGAAGCGGAATATCACGTGATACCACTCAAAACAATACAAATAATATTTATGACAGAATAAATCATTTCTACAGTCTGAAAGGTGAATCCCCAACGTGCCAAGTTTGATGATAAACAAAACATCTTTATTCAGTTAGAATCTGTTTACTGTCTTGCTAATGATGAATCAGGAAATGAATAGCATAAAGATGCTGGTTGACATGACAACACTACTTAACGTCATTATATTCCGAGACAAAAATGAATCAAGACGGTTTTGTTGGCTATTAACTGTCTGATCACATGCAATATCCTTTGTGGTATAATAATGTGGTATCATATGACAGTACTTTCCTGAATGATGACTTAAACTTTCGTTACGGATTCATGAAACACGATTTAACCCAGATATCTAGGTATATTTAGGCACGTACATAGCTGTCCGTCGGTAATTGAAATCAAGATTCAATTTGACAATCCGTTGAAAGAAATCTTTTATAATTATAATACAATTTTCATGAACGTTGAGATGTTTCATTTCGGTTTCAAGTCAAGTCGATTCAATTTCCTAACATCTTCCAATTCAATTACTTTAAACAATTAAAAAAAGGAGTTTTTACGACGTCTGTTCCACAATTCAAAGTGCTTGGTAGCGTTTTCATATATTAGCAGGCGGTTGTGTTGTCTTAACCATTATTGTTATTGAACGACCCATAACACAGATAGCTAGAATCGTTTTTACAGTCTCTGTTTATACTTATACGTGCATATATGGTGATTCTGTAACCACCAACAAACCATGTTTACACAGATATATATTACGGCTATTATTTTCTCATAAAAACAAACTGATGTGTGTAATAAAAGTAGAAATGGAATGTTTGTTTATTATAGTGTAACCCCTTTTGAAAGGACCAGCCACAACGGGCTTATGAGACACCTTTATGCTGTGCAAAATTGCTTCCCGAAAACTATCATGTCAGGCACAAGGTTGTTAGACATTCGGTACCTGTAAATTTAACTAGCTGCTGGACGAGAAATCGGCTGCATCAGAAAATGCCCAAGTGATTAACCCGGGATTGAAACTTCGGCCTCCCGCTGACGAGGCAGATGCATTAACGACTGGGCCACGGAAGACGGTTTATATAGCCTATTTTTAACATTATATACACACTGATAAATATATATTATCGATAAACTTTTAATAATTTCTTCTGTTAATGTTTACATTGCATGTGCATTTATTTCATATACTGTATAACTTAATTACATCAAACAAAACTCAATCATTCACTATCTATATTTCTGCTATTTCTGATTTACTTTTATTTGCTTATTTGTTTTTACTTTTCACGTACAACTTAATTTATTTAATAATTTTTAAAAATTGCTATTTGAGTGTGAACTTTTATCAGTAGAAAATTTATCTATATCTTTCGTTTAAGAATATTAAATTACCCAGAAACTAAATACACACTTGCATAAAAAAGCACAAGATTCAGCATGCAATCTGTAAAACATGCATGACGACGGTTGCCATAGGAACATACCGGTGATATATGTGATGTGTCCAAATATCTGGCAAAAATCGTAATTTAATGATGTGTTTTAAACTATTTGCACAAAGCCAGTGATTATAAATAAAGTCTCATAACCATCACGCGGTATCACGTCATGGCCGCATTGGTATTCATTAATGGTGGTATAATCTGTGTTTTGCTTGTTTGTTTGTTATGACCCTCTGACTAAAACTTTGATCACATTTATAATAGTAATGCTTATAGTAGTAATAACAATAATATTGATATTAATACCAATAAAAGTATAACAATTATAATAATAATAATAACAATAATAAAAGTGAAACTTACGAAAATCATAATGACGATAGTATTGTGTATTTTTCATAATTGATGATTTATATACAGATTTGGAAAATTCATGTCATTAGTCTGTTTTACCATTGGTTTTAAATGCTTATATCACATTTTTTGAATAGCTAGAAACACATTTTTGACATTGAATAAGTTATTTCGATTAAAGACATTCGACTTGGTATTAAAAATACAAAATAAAACTGAATACCTCTTTATTTAGAAATTATGATAATAATAATATAATGATAATTAAAATAATCATTAAATAATAAAGAAGTGTATCAACTACAGAACTGGTTTGAATGAATTCAATATTCCATGAGGTCCTCATAATAAAGATTTGGTTATATTAGCAAAGAACAAGCTCAATATTGTTCAACTGGATAGGAAAAGAAAAGGATCAATTATGGATTTAATTCAACGGAAAGGAGGTCTTATCACTCCAAGACCTCCACCACTGGACGGAATATGTTTCCACAACACTGTAAATGGGATTCTTCCAGTCCTTCACTGTTCATACAAAGTAAAAATGCTTGTTATTGACTGTCTTTGGTAGTCACTGACTTTTCAACAACAACAATGTTTATATAATATTACAACTGTAATTAATAATTTAACTCTCTGAAATTTCAGAAAGTGTTCAATGCTAATGGCCGACACGAGCCCTTTCGCCACCTTATAGAGAAGTGTTAACATATGCCGGCGTTTCCATACATGTGCAGGTGGGAGGCCAAGACTTATAGCCGAGGAATTGAACCTTGCATCGTATAACATTGATTTTGTTTTGATATAGTTTAATTTTTAAATTAGTGAAAATAGATATATTATTCCAAATATTTGCTCGATTGTATGATACAGGTAATCAGTATACAGAATATTACACTTTAAGTATTTGACTTGTTAAAAAGAAGAACATGTCGATTTCAATTTTTGAAACATTGCTAGATTTTTTTGAGAGTAGCAATATAATATTACGAATATTTACTCGATTTTATATAAAGTATAGGTAAACCTGTACAGTTCATTTTATGTACAGTCATATTTGATCTGTGAAACTTATAAACATGTCGAATTTCGGTTTACGATAATAATCGGGATGTGCAGCAGTAAATAATTTTAAAGTAATTTCAAAATAAGATGATTTCATTCAAATACCTATGGAATCATCTTCTTATTTTTTAAATGAACGCTATATATATATATAAACTTATATCTATATCTTGGGTAAAGCTATTTTATAACATCTAACTGCAACACATCGCCATATGTGGAAACCATGACTTTGACCAATCCAAAAAGCACGAATATTCCACTAAGACATTTCCCCATGAAACATTCCATAATGCATTGCAATCGTATGAACCTCCCGCCCACAATGACATCAACACAGTGAGTGCAGTTGCTCTTCGTACTTTCTCAATTATAATAAATTAGACATAGACATATTTTGTTGACTTTTCTTGACAGTATCTATTCTAAGTGAATGAGAAGAAAGTCGTAATTTAGTTAAAAAGTTGCGTATTGTTTTAGTACACAATAAAACAAAATAGTGTTTATAACCAAAAATTGATTTTTCATTTCTGTATAAAACGTTGAGATCCTTATTTAAAATGAGATATCCATTCCAGTTTTGAATAAAACAATCTACTACTCTTTGGCGAAATTGCAAAGATGTTTTGGACGAATTTCACATTATCTTATATTTGAAGTTAAATATTCATTGCTTTTAACGCTTTGCCGCAAATATATTGTTGATTCAATGTAAATGTACCTGTATAATTAAAAACAACACCTAGATAATTAAAATCATCTACAATATCCGATAACTTTTCATTATAGTGGAAACGTTCGGGATTTTTTAATCTACATCCTTTGCGAAAAACCACGACTTTTCAGTATTAGCTTGGAGACCCAAAAAATCGCAATAATCATGTAATCTATCAATACTTCTTTGCAGGACCTCCGGGCTTGAACCTATGAGAATCATGTCGTCAGCAAAAAGCAATAATATTAAAATAATATCATCCAAAGACATTCCACAGTTTACTCTATTTTGAAAAAAGAGCTCAATGTCCGCCATGAACAGAGCAAACATGATTGGCGACATTATTTCTCCTTGCTTTAAGCCTACTGAAATATTGAAAAAGTCTAAACAAGATCCGCTTAATTTAACACAATATTTAACGGAATGATACATTGATCGAATAATCCTAAGCAGTTTCCCCTTAACACCTAATTTAAATAACTTAAACCACATTGCGTGTCTATAAATTGAATAAAACGCTTTATTAAGATCAACTTAAGCGCAATATAGACGATTTTTATTGTTAAGAACTTTATTGATAATACATCGGAGTATAAATTGAGCATCTGATACAATATTATTTTCATCACAACATTTATTTACTCGCTCATTTAAAACACTAGTGAAAAGTTTGCCCATACAACTAACAAGAGTTATTCCCCATTATCTTTGTCACCCTTTTTGTGTAAAATATAATATATATACAGTTTCGTACATATGTTCGGTAAGGCTGACAACTGTCATGCTTTGATATAAAAGGAAAGAAATCTGATCTTAGTCGTACTGTTTGGTAAAATAATTGTTGAGTTTAATCAGCTTTAACTGTCTATTGTATTCTGTATCCGATACTCCACGACAAAAACTATACCAATACTATAGTAATTTTGATTTCTCAGTGAATTATTTTATATTATATTATTGTTTTTAATTATTTATTCAAATAGCTTGCTGTATACCTAACTAACACGTTAAATGTAGCCATATAAAAGTTATACTTAATTCGTATTTAAAAATATATTTGGACATTTGACAATGCCGTGATCCTCGCGTTGTCTCTTGGCACATGTGTTGTAAATATAATCATTATGCTATACTTTAGACCAGTGAACTTACGATTTCATAGTTATAAAAAGTGAACGTACCAAAATAATTCCTTGAGATATTCAATCTATATAATATATTAAAGGCATTAACTAAAATAAACTTTACTACGCTTACTACAAACTGTCCTTTCTATACTCATGATTAAAAGGTCAGAGATATGCATAAACGAAACATAAAAAATAACTTACTTCAGATCAGATAATAGAATATGATATGGCATCTTGCTCCGTCTCAACTTGAAATAGAACTATGCCTTGGGCGTCTTTGTCTAGATCTTAATGTAATGATACCATCCTTCTTGTATTGTTCAATTGTAATTTACTGTTTTGTAAGTGCGACGACGTTCATCTGGTCACTTAATTATCCGCCTACAAATAAAAATATAGTTTTAACCAAGTATACAGCATACAAGAAACAATATATGTTTTATTATCAAGACCTTTGTTTCAAGTACAACATATAAAAACAATTAACATAAGGCATATAAAATTACGAATATTCTATGTTGAACTTCATAGAAAAATCACGATCAAGGTAATATGCAATTATTCAAAGAAGTGCCGACGTGGGTTATATCATTAAAGCGGCCAGTAGAGAAAACGATATGTATGAGTTTACACATGGTTTATTGATGCACCCAACCTCTCTCTTTCCCGCAACGCCGTAATATCAGTTGTTGTTGTATGGTGTTTAGCGTCGCTTTCAATTTTTTTTCAGTCATATCGCAAAGGTGTCTACTTGAGACAGTATTCTAAGCGCTGTCACACTGGAGTGGATCATGCCGCTGACACATGTTATGATACCCCACCCAGTCACATTATACTGACACCGGGCCGACCAGACTTAAAACTCTCCTCTAAATGCTGAGCGTCAAGCAAGGAAGCTTCTAGTACCATTTTTAAAGTGTTTGGTATGACCGTAATATTAGAAACCGTGTAAAAAGTAACACTGCAAAACTTGCCAGACTAACATACTTACGTATTATTTTGTTTATTTCTATGTATAGTTATATGAAATACCCATCAAACGTATTAAGTATCGTAGGATAAAAACTAAACACCATTACATAGAAAGTGTTTTGACCTTATATAACAAAAAAGGATTGGATTGGGGATCGATATTTCTACTAAATTTAACATTTTTCTCAGTAGATGGTGTAATACCTTAGGCAGTCAATTACTGAAGCATTGTATTTAAATTATTCGAGTTGGAACAAAGTCACCTAAATGATGCATCAGTAATTGCTTTGATTCATTTTACAAAATTCAATTGTGGATACTAATAAACCGATGTGGTCGCTGTCAAAATAAAACGAGTGAAATAATTAAAATGAGTTATTACCACAGCTGAGTGGAATAATAACCGTTGACTTGATATGTGTGCACTTTCCACTTACAACATAAATAATGGAATGTTTCGATACTTGTATAAACAATAATTACATTTTAGTAAGTGTCCTGTCTGAAATCCAATTACACTTTTGCAAGATAAAGTCATATATTTTCATTTCTTGATCACGTTATCTGTTTCCAAGAGATGTTTTTATCAGTTATATTTGACTTTCATAAGTCAGTTGTAAAACAACGCCTTATACGTGGGCTCAATTATGTTCTTGATTGTAAGCTATCGCACACACGGGGCAGATAAAGTGTTGTTGGAAAATAGAAAACGTCCTGCTACATGGTGTAAAGAATGATGACAATGGCATTACTCCTCCTACATGGCCAAACACTAGTTTTCATTTTTATTTTCGTGGTTGAGTTTTGTTCTTACAATGAGTTTCGTTAACCTTAATAAATATCATTAGATAAACCATTTGGTACATAGGGCCATCAGTTAAGTTTATTTGATTAAATATAATTTCAGGTTCCTGATGGTTAAATTTACTTGCTTTTCCAAAGTTAAACAAACTATTTTAACAATAATGCCTCTCATATATTTTATCATATCGTATGATTTGAGCCACAGGCGATCTCGTTTACTATTATTGCCAATGATGCCTATTGCCATTTTATTGTAAACCTACAGTTGATTATTGTTTTATAAAAAAATAAAAATATTGTATTCAATATAATTTGCATTAAATTTGTATCATTCAAGTTTTGATTAAACTTACAATTTAATGTATTTCTACCATTTCGTAAAGACAATATATTGTATAGAGGGTTAACGTATGATTTATATTTTCAGATACTTAACACACTTTTACTTTGAAAGTTACTATTCACGTGGTCACTGTTCACTTCCACACATATTTAAAGGTGGGTCACTCAATGCCATCGAACGAAATGTTTACCCAGTCATCACAGAGACGGTAGCTGGTCGGGCTTTTAAACTCGCGATTCATTAATTGAATCATACGCGATGCATATTGAGCTATCCTTAACCGGCTGAGACAAGTGTTGGTGTTGTTCCAGTGTTTATATAATTCCATGGTTCGCTTATCGATATAACATGACTGTTTATGTTCAAGCAATATAATTGTTTTCTCTTCTGAGCGTTGCACTGATATACATTGTAGCTTTAATATTTGCTTTGGTGATTTAACGTTTATTAGATATCCCGTTGTATGTTTCTTAATTATGACCCTTTAGGGATGTACTTGTATCAATTGCAACGATATTGAAAGCGTGTTTTCAGGACATATAGATCCACATCTTAGATTTATTCATTTTCGTATGGATTTATTTCAAATGAAAATGTCGCCGTTGATATTACAAACTACCAGTTTATGAGGTACAAACCTCATCATGTTATCAATATGTATCACAATAAAAAAACACCATTTGTAATTGATTCAGATTTAAATGATTTTAACAATTCATTGTATGAAAATAAACATGTATTTGATGATATTTGTGATAAATTATTACAAAACGAAATTGATATTAACACATGTGTAAATAATTTATCTAGTATTATATATGATATTTCTTTTAAAACAAATGGGAGAACATTTAAAATAAATTCAAAACATAAAATAAAAAAATCTCCATGGTTTAATGAAACTTGTCGAAATGCCAAAAAACAATTTCTAAATGATAAAGGGGTTTTTAAATCTAACAAAAATGAAGAAAATAGATTATTATTTTTGAATAGTAGAAGAGTATTCTGCAATGCAAAAAGAGTAGCAAAATTTGATTTCCATAAAATCGAAAAAAGTAAATTATCGTCTCTAAGCAAGAAAACCCCCAGGAAATTCTGGAAACATATAAATAAATACAAGAAAAAGAATAGTCATAATTCAAGCGATATTAATATGCACGATTTCGTGGACCATTTTAAAAATATTTCAAATACACCGCATGGGCAGTTCGATCCTGATGAGCATATTCCGGATATGCAACCGGAAGCACTGTCTATTGATGCTCTTGACTGTCCAATAAGTATTGAGGAAATTTCAAAAACCATTTTCAGTCTAAAAAGACATAAAAGTTGTGACCTTGAAAAATTATGTCGCTGACTTTTTTATTGATTCTAAAGATTTTATTAGTCCATATTTAAAGCATGTTTTTAATCATATATTTGACTCTGGTATATACCCTGATGCGTGGTGTAGGGGAGTTATAGTTCTTATTCATAAAAAAGGAGATAAAACTGACCCTAGTAATTTTCGAGGAATTACTCTTGTAAATATAATCTCGAAAATATTTTCATTGGTTTTACGGAATATAATTAATCGCTGGTGCGAACCTGAAAATGTATTTAACGCTTCACAATTTGGCTTCAGGGATAAACGAAGTACAGCTGATAGTATATTTATTCTTCATTCAATTATTCAAAAGATTTTAGCTAATAAATCCAAACTATATTGTGCATTCATTGATTACGAAAAAGCTTTTGACACCGTTATTAGGGATGCCCTCTGGGTTAAACTTATACAATCAGGATTAAGCTGTAAAATGGTTAAAATCATTAAATGTATTTA
The DNA here is from genome assembly GCA_029582155.1 of Panopea generosa. Lineage (NCBI taxonomy): Eukaryota > Metazoa > Mollusca > Bivalvia > Adapedonta > Hiatellidae > Panopea > Panopea generosa. Next base: position 49,387,431 of record CM055907.1, read on the forward strand.
TGAAAATGTTAAATCTTGTGTAAAAATTCCGTCTAACAGTAATTTATCGGAATTCTTCGATGTTACGCTTGGTTTAAAGCAAGGGGAGCCACTCTCGCCTCTTTTATTTATACTTTTTATTAATGATATTCAGTACAGTATTGACTTTCAAGGTTTGTCTGAGAATGATCTAAATCAACTGTCTATATACATGATGTTATTTGCCGATGACATAGCGCTATTCACTACTGACTCAAAAAGTTTACATACTCAGCTTAATGAAATATCAAACTATTCGCGTAAATGGGGTCTCAAAATAAATGTTAATAAAACAAAAATATGTATCTTCGAGAAAAGAAAACAAATTAATAACTTTGATTTTTTTATAAACGGGGAACCTATTGAAGTTGTTGACACGTTTTGTTATTTAGGTATAAAATTCACTCACACGGGTAATATGACACACGCTGTGAACGCGTTATCTGAACAAGCATTGAAGGCTTATAACAACTTACTATCTGTTTGTGATATACTTAATCTCGACATTAAAACCAAGTTATCCCTTTTTGACTCGATGGTGGTACCTATTATCTTATATGGGGCGGAAGTCTGGGGTATCTATGATTTCAAGGAAGTGAATAAAATTCATATCAAATTCTGCAAACGTATTTTAGGTGTTCGTCAGCAAACCTCAAATCTAGCTGTATTAGGGGAACTAGGAAGATATCCACTGTCAATTATAGCTAAAGAGAGAGCAGTAAAATTCTGGACTAAGATTTTGAAAAGCCCAAATTCTATTATATATAGATCTTTTATTGATCAATGTGAATCTATCACTGGTAAATGTTGGGCAAGTAATGTGAAGGAATATTTGGATAGACTAGGATTTGGTGAACTATGGTTAAACTTTAATACAGACGTAAATTATCTACCCATGTTTAGACAAAGAATACGTGATCAGTATATCCAGAGTTGGAATACTGGCATTGAATAATTGCCTAAATTGGAATATTTTAGGAAATTCAAGAAACAGTTTATTTTTGAAGATTATTTAGATGTTATAAAAAATAATGCCATTAGAAAACAGTTAGCATGCCTTAGATTAAGCTCCCACGATTTAGAAATTGAGTTAGGAAGATTTAATAATATAGATAGAGAAAATAGGCTATGTAAATTATGTTCCATGAAAGTTGTTGAAACTGAATATCATTTCTTACTATGTTGCCCAAAATACCATAGCATCAGAATATTATATTTAAATAGTTCATCTTGGCCTACAGTTCAGAAATTTTCAAATATTATGTCAAATAAAAACAAGAAAAATATTTTAAAAATAGGAAAATATGTATCTGAAGCTTTTAAGATAAGAAAACTAGCACTAGAACAAGTAAATAATATTTGATAATGAAACTTCTTTACAATCCCTATATAATGTAACTGTTTCTTATACTCAATATGTTTATAGCTTAGTACATAACTTGTATGTGAATGATATTTATGATTTTGTTGTGTATTGTGTCTTGGCCATATTTATTTAAAAACTTTGTAAATGGCCAAAGGCAAATGTTTGCCGAAATTGCCAATAAAATTTGAATTTTAAAAATTGAATTTGAATTTGTAATAATGGATGTAATATTTTTGGAAACGGGTGATACTGTTATTTGATATTACTGGCAAACAGTTTCAGATAAAATATTATTCAAAAATTGATTCTAATTTAGGAAAAAAATTTAAAATCACTTTACTATATAAATCAGTGTATTGCTTTAAATGTTATTTCATAAAATTACTAACTCAATGTTCTTTTAGACTATAGCACAATTTACTACAAACGCTTTTTCGTGTAGTTTGTTTTATAATCAAATCACTTAAGCATTGTTAGGTAGTCTGTAAAATGGACCCAGCTCTCACGATTGGGTCCGTTAAAATGCAATATTGGAAAACCCACATTTTTGCACGTTGATTGGTCTTTCGCTTCAACTGAACGTTTGAATGACGTCACAGTTTTGTAAGCGTTCAATTGCTATGAACTGTGGGACAGGCATATAGTTTCCTGGTTTTTCGTTGGGAGGTTAATATACCTGATTTAGGGATATCAGGTTCTTCGATTGACTAGCTGTAAGGCGAATGACTATAAGAGACACCCTATAACAATAACATGATTTTCGTTCGTTTCATTCGTCTTCATTATGTGTATTGTAAAATACGTTGTACAGAAATAAAATATGACTATAGAAATTTAATAAACAGTTTAAACCAATATAAGAGAAAACAATCAGTTAATTTGAAAACAACAACAACAACAACAACAACAACAATAACAACAACAATAACAACAACAACAACAAAATGAATATTTTATTCATCGAGCTTGTGAGATTGACAACCGTACAACATGTTACTAAAAACCAAATCGGACTGTGTAAATTTGTTAACGTACATAATCGGCCAATTCGGTTATATTTCGGTATTAGTCTCAATTAGGACAATCGGCGAGGTGGTCCGAATGTGTAGATATGTAATATTCACAATAACCTACACGTGCTATATATAGTGATATTCAACCAGGCCGGTCGATCGTGATAAACTAAGTTTAAAACACTATTTGAGCTGGAAAACAATGGAGAGAATCGCTCTAGCATAAAATGTAAAAGGAACCTAAATAAAATTTTGGAAACACGCCAAAAAACGTAAACAGAACAAATTGTTGTTGTGCATATGAGCTTTTTCCAGCAATTACCCTGTAACATTATACAAGCTCAAATGTATACACATGCTCTATAAACTAGTTATCAAAAGTAAACATGTATTTGTTAAAACAATAAAGTGCTATCCATCATCAATTGCCAAATGACGCTTCCGTTTTTAATTTTCACAAAAGTGCGGCTTTCTGGATCTCTAATTTCTTCACACGCCTACTATACTGCTGTTGCGTAAGTAGTGACGTATATATATTGATAAAATATTAAACTGGTATAATACTATCCCCAACTGACTTAACAAAACAGTTATAACATATATTTCAGAGTCAGTAAACGCTTGAACTTTGTGATTAATCAGGGCCAGGTTGGAAAGCCGATGTTTATTGTTGTATATGGCGCTGAATCAACACAATGTATACCCATAGGAACGCTTGCAATGTCATAGAACACTGTTTAGTTAGTGTTAATACAATCAATCATTGGAGTCTTGTGCATACCGCTCTCTTCCCTGAAGCAATAGTTTGAAACATATACAGATATATTTATATAATTCAAATCGTTTAATCAGATATGTCTAGGTTTGTATCTTATTTCATCGTCTGTTAGGTTCCCACCGTTACGTTTCTAACATACACTGACAGAAACAAGAAACATCTTTAATTAGATTCCCTTTCATACAGTAACTAGATGCCTAAAGCAATCGATTAAATTCAATGGTATTGAATTTCTGTCTTATATCGACAGTTAATAAAACATTATTAATTGCTTGTCGTTTATAGAACGATCCAAATCAAAGGAAATCTTACATTTTATTGTTTGTTGACTTCTGGAGTGTTTTTGCACTACATTTGTCAACAAACAAAGATGTCAAAAAGAACTCCGGGAGATTAAACATGAATCCTTCTTTTCAAATGATATTTTAAAAAAGAAGGAGTTATGTTTAATCTCTCAGAGTTCGTTTTTCATTTCAGTTTATTCAATGTTAACAAACTTAAAACAGACATCAGAAATAACGTTGATGAATTAACAATTCAAATATGAAAAAAATTCAAAATACATGAGTATCACAATAAGGCAAATGTTATTTAAAATAAGAATAACAACGCTTATTTAACATCGCCACTGGTTGGTGTTATGCCTATAAGTTACCCTTAAATGTATCCTTAAATAACTGACGTGTATATTGATTTTTTTATTTTTGAAAGTAGTGGCAGTTTGTAGGAATTGATACGGACAATTGTGTCTGCATGGTCGTATGCACAAGTGCGAGATAACGGCCAACATGCCATTTTTGTTTGTTTCACTATTTCTTTTAAAAAATGATATACCATACACTGTTTGCTTACCAATTCAATCTCATGACACACTTTCTTACCAAAATACATAATTTAATATTGTGTAAATGGTGCAATTTGCACTTTCCAATTATTCAAATAATGGCATGTCATGATTTACCCTTGCCCTTCTTTCTACTATACATTGTGATTTATTTCGCCAAAATGTGATATTTATTAACATGATAATATGCTTGTTGTTTCCTACAGAAATCGATATTGATCAGTTATTCACACTAGAATTAATAAAATTGCAATCAACTTGATTATGACTTTTTCTTAACCATTTAAGGCCAGATTCTTTAATTTATCATTCTTCCGCTGGATTCGAAAATACTGAGCATTGTTTTGTTCAATGCGGTCGTTACAGAAAAAAAAAGATATTCACTTTTTCAATCTTTAACGTTAGATGAATACATTCAACTTTTTTCATCTGCCCATGACTTTATTAAAATCAAAGTACTTAGTGTACCAAAATCAGGGCAAATAATGGTCAAGTAGAAATTAAATAATAAAGTTTTGTGTCAAGTGTAGTCCAAAATATTTTTATAAGCATATTGATGGAAAGTGATAAAGCAAAGGTTACAATTTACAAACTGATGCTTGTCGTAGGTGTACGACAAAATACATAAGGCAGGATAATATTTTGTTTTATTTGTTTAGAATGTTTAGCTGTAAAAACAAGTTTTCATAGTTCAGTCTTTAAGCAGAAAAATGTTCAATCTCCTAGTAGAATTATGCAAACAATATTTAAAAAAAAACAATGACTGTTGCTTAATATGTGCAAAAATTGCAAATGTATATATAACGTATACATGTATGGACAAATAATTTGTTTTGTCTTTTCTGGGCGACAATCGGTGATGTATCCATCCGCGTGGCTTATTTGATAAACGAACAGGAAAAGAATAAGTTATTAATCAAATATACTATAACAATATTACAAAGTACCGAAAAAGGTCCCAGCTGGCTGGTTTATATCACCGTACTAAATTAGAATAATCAGAGATTTGGAACTATTTCTTTCGGATTTAGAAAGTTGTTACTATTTATAGAACTACTATTACACGAAGCTTCGAAATGCGACTACTAAACCTAGGCAAATTTGCCCAGGTAATTACAAGCAGGTTTTAAATTAAGTTATCTTACTTTCCATTAACTCTTGATAGACTTTCCGAATCTGATAGAGGTACAAGAATAATGTAATATACTTATAAATCTCGTTTAATTAAATGTGTCAAACAAACCATTTTAGTGTTTCACTTTAAGTCTTTTCTCTCTGCGCTTATTATTGTAACAAGCCCAAAATAAGAGAATTTAAAACGCTGGTTTGACTGTATACTGAAAATAAGATACTGTATTAAATGCTCATACTATTTTGTTAAAACAAAACAACGATAACAATCGGGCGTATTTTCATTGAATTTTAACAGTTTCGATGAGGTTCCCCTATTGAAATCAAAAGTCATAATTATAACGAATGCATTAAAACCGAGTTCTGCCGCCTTGTGCACTAATGTCTAGTACACACCTAGAATTCATGGCATTTATGCTATTCATAATTATGGTATTCCGTATCGGACATGCCGGGCATGATGACGTCGGCGTGAGTGGCTGTGACGTTTATAAACATTATTACATATAAATTGAGCATACATTCATCAATGAAGCAATAAGTCATACATTTAACACATTATGTGGAAAGGATACAGAAAAACCTTTTGAAGCTTTTGTAAATCTGCTTCCGTAACAATTATTTTACTTTCCATTATAGAATTTATCATATTGTACCGTACTAATTTCAATTTTAACCAAATATGCATTAAAACGTAAAAAAGCACAATAGTTTATTCTAGAATATTTCAAGTAATAGAAATATTGATAGAAGAAAATCAGAGAAAGAATCTTCACTGAATGTTCCTTTATTGGTTCTTTCAGATACAGGAGATATATGTTTTGCATGTTCGTGTTTATTTATAGGTGTAAATCAACGATTGATTTTTGTTCTTTATTCTACAGTAAATTATAAAAGTTTGAAGGCTTGTCATTAATACAGAACCCTAAATGAAAGAAGTCAAACCTACATTTTACAGTTTGTCAACCTATGCACTATCAAAATATGATGAGAAAAGTAGGGGTCTTGTGTCATACAAGAGATTTTTTTTCAGCTCAGTGTGTGCACTGGCGACAAAGTGAAAGTAGACTTCCGAAATCATATATTCGTATCCAAATTTCCAAGCATCAATTTTATTCTAAATTTACAATTCAAACATGACAATGCTTTCAAAATGTTCATATAACATCAATTATGCCATTCAGATAAAAAAAATGAGCATTTAGATAAGAAAAATGCATCTTTAAAGAAGAAAAAATGAGGATTATTTATAATCGCCATTATGCAACTATCCCACGGAAGCACTTCCTTTTTGCAATGGTTGTACTATGCCTATACATGCAATAAATAGTAATTATTTAGCTTTTGCTTATGTTTTGTTTAAACATTTTTATTGCTTGTTTTTAATACGACAAAAATATGGATGTTTACAAAAATTCTGATTCGTGTTCAGTAAAGTATATTTGCGAGTCAATATAAATACAAATTGAAATTTTGATTTTGAATATTGAGTAGCGTTTTATTTCCCATAGTACCAATACGCCATTAGAGTAATTGCTACACATATACTAAATTGCTACACATATACTTACCTATAAATCAATTGCGATCAGAAAAAAAAACGCGCTCAACCGGTCTAAATTACATGTATCTAAATAACATAAAAAAATGCAAAGAAGTAAAATACACCCGCACCAAGCCAGTAGTGTCATAAATAATGTTTGTAGATTTAATAAAATTTCATCGTTAGGGAATCATTAACAAGAGCAGTTAATAAGACAGCACACTCGACTATTCGAATCATTTGTCAGAAACTTTATAATTGAGAGTGATGACCAAAGTAAACAACAGCTGTCTCATTTACTAAATTAAGTAGGTGTTATAACCGCCAAACCTTGTATGAAATTTTAATTCAAAATATTCAGTGGGTGCTGATATATATAAACGTTAATAAGAATTTCTAAGATAAACAAGGGCCTTAATATCCAAAAAATGGCAAGAGTTATCCCATTTTGGCTTCATTACTGCAAAGTAGATATTACATAAAGTGTCAAACAAATACATTGAGTTGGTAGGTGAGATATAGGCATGATGGTACTTGGGGGCAAAACTTTAATCAGAATTTCTAAATCAAACAAGGGCCATGATTTGCATGATATTCAAGCAATGGGTATCTTAATAACTAACTTATTGTAGAAGATGTGATGACTGGATATTCTTGTTTGAAATTGCAATAAAATACATTGAATGGGTAAGATGTGCACTAGATGAAACTTACTAGCGAAACCGTAACCAGAAATTCTAAGTAAATTAAAGGCCACCATTTGCATTACATTCAAGCAAGTGTTATCTTACTTAGTTACTGTAGTAAGTGTATTGATTGGAAAGTCTTGTTTGGTGTTTCAAATGAATACATTGAGTCGTTGTTGAGATGTGAACTTGATGGTACTTGCATTTTAATCAAACAAGGGCCTTAATTTGCATTATTTCAAGCAAGAATTATCTAACTATTATTATAACTAATCTAACTTTTGGTAGAAGACTTAATATCTGGGGGAAGTATTGTGTGAAGTTTCAATGCAATACATGCAATGATAAATGAGATATAGCGTCGCATGCAACCAGATGGGATGCTGATGATTAAGGCGACGCCGATGTCGACGCTCGGGTGAGTACAATAGCCCTTTTCGGTTTTCAAATAATCTAGATAAAATCTTGTTATTTAGCGGAAATCAAATATATTGAGTAGAATAGCGTGTTCACCTTAACCCAATTAAACTTAACAAACATTTCTAGCTTTCCTTTCAAAAACTTTAGCGATGATCTAGTGGTAGAGCGCCGGTCTCATATGTGGAAGGTCGTGTGTTCGGTCCCTCACCGGGTCATACCAAATACTTGAAAAATGGTACTTGAAACTTCCTCGCTTGGCGCTAAGTATTGAGAGGATAATCCTAGTCGGCCCATGTCAGTATAATATGACCGGATGATAGATTGATTGACTGAATATTAAGCGTCATTTTATGCCATCGAGGGCTAACAGACGATCAGTTAACCTAACCACTGTTTCCTAGGATTAACCAGTACTCAAGCACACCCCATCTCCACAAGTAACTGATAATTTTCCCACTTGAATCAGTGGTGAGAGACATATGATAATGAGGCACAATGTCTTATATCAATCATCACAGAGACTATTGCCGGGCGGGGGATTCGAACTCACGACCCCTGGATCGATAGTCAGACGCGTAACCGACTGAGCTTATCGGGCCCGGCTGCGACAGGATTACACATCATACCATGTGTATGCGGTATAATACATCAGTGTCGCAGCGATTAGAATATTGTCTGAAGTAGACGCTGTGACTGATAAATTGTTGAAAGCGACGCTAAACACCTCAAAACATCATCTTCCCTTAACAGTCACATTTGAACATATCCGTACGCTTTCAGTATGATATCTTAAAGGAAGATTAAATTATTGATCGGAAAAAGTTAACTATTTTTATTAACAGTGACTCTCTAGCTTCCTTTCAATACCGGATAAGCATTCATGAAATATAATCAACACATCTTTAGGGAAACCTAAGTTGTCGAGCGGAAACCGTTTCCCTCCAATCGCCAAGACATGTTTTGATTTAATAGCTTCATATATATCATTATCAGGTGACATTTACATCATTAACACTATGTTATACAAGTAGCTTATACGAGACTGTCTCAACTTGTTTTATGGGACACTATTCATTGTGTATATACAGTAGAACTTCGATGGCTCGAACCCAACGGGATTGTACGAAATAATTCGAGTTAAGGATTGTTCGAGCCAAGTATTTTTCAACATCATACCGTACATGTATATACATCGAAATGGCAGTCGGTCGGAAACAAATAAGTTGTTCGAGCTATATTTGGTAATCCAGCCATCCGTGTTCGAGCTAACGAAGTTCTACTATATACTCTTTATAGAAAATGAACAAATACCTCGACACACTATAATTTATTAATATTTTAACCCTCTGTTTCACATATTATATTGCTAAAATACCCTTTTTTTGTGTCATACATAGTGTTAACATAATTCTTGAACGTGCACCCATTGTTTGTGAACGACTGTATACTTGCTTAACGATATAGATTATTGTATAAACCCAATATTCTATTTTTAGATGGAACTTTTCCTATTAGGGATGGCAGCACATTTAACTGTCGCATAAATTATACAATACAATTAATTCAATATTAATGTGTTACCTGTTTAGGACAAGTCTAGCTATAAATAGAATGACGTAGTTTCACAATAGCGTATTGGGTTTATAAAATATAAACTTTGATAATGTCGAACATTGTTTCATACGTAAAATGACATACATTTTATGTGAAAATAACAGAATGAGTGAAACGCATACTTACAATCGTAGGTGTTTATACTAACAGGGTTTTCACTCCAGAAAAGTATATCCAGTTTTAAATCACTCATACGCATCATTATTCACAAAAACACAGAACTATACATCATTTAATAAAACTATTCATTCAACTCATTGATATAAAACTATAACAATCACAGGAGGTACGATTTCCTCGTGCCTTTTACGCGTGTAGGTAGATTATACTGTACATTCGTTTTAAGTAGGTCCATTTATTACATCTAGTATGTCCTGATTAAGTATAATGATAATAATAATTATATGGTAAGTATGATTATGCATTTATTCTTACTTGCACTAAAATACCTCCCATGTTCTTAATGAAATATACAAAACGTATAGTCTGTTGAAAAGGAAAGTATATGTTTATATATTGTTAGTATCACTAACACTGTATATGATACTGAAATTGAACCAATGAACTTTATATCTACATTGAAATGAAAATGAAACGCACAGGTGGTTTGTGCAATATTTGTAACGGTTTGCTTGATACAAATTATAATTTCTACTTTGTCTACTGAGTGTTTGACTGACAATACATTAGTAAAGGTTGACTAGTACTATTGAAACAATAACACAAAAACAAGATATCCTTGTGCACAGTCATCCAGGTGAAATCTATTCAATGATTCACAGTTTAAAACATTTCCTAACAAACGTTTTGATAATGGTTGACTAGAACTATTGAAACAATAACACAAAAACAAGATATCCTTGTGCACAGTCATCCAGGTGAAATCTATTCAATGATTCACATTTTAAAATATTTCATAACAAACGTTTTACAAGTACGGATAACTTTGAATATATTGAAACGCATAGACCCGATGTTACAGCTATGCCAAATGAGCGTAAAAGTGTCTTTACATTACTGCTTCAAAGAATGGATCATGCGCAGATCGCTAGAATGCTGAATGTCAAACATTCCACAATAAGTCGACTTAGGACAAGACTGCGTAATAATTGCACGACCGAAGATAGATCATGTATTTGGTGTCGTCCATGCCTGACGACACTTATGCGAAACCTTACCGTACGTGAAGTTTACACACGGAATCAGGCCCAAACTGCCGTTGAGATTGCTCTAAACACGCCTGGTACACATAAAAATAAAATACTGCGAAAACCGATTGCACAAGAGCCCATAGACCATTTATAAAATACACCATAAACATAATGTAGAATGCAGTGTGTTGTTATACGCGATATAGTGACAATATTGTTACTTCGGTGGTCCTGGAGTGGTAACGCGTTGAATTTTTCTTAATGGAATTCTGAGAATTGACCAATAATTATACTATGAAATGAACATTTGATTGATTTTGATTGGAAACTAGTTTAGTAAAAAACATTTAAACATAGAAATGCGTTTATTTTTCGATATAGTGTAATTATTTAAGAAACATTCGATATATTATGCAAATTCCAATAAACCTTTGTATGTAAAACGTAAGTCAGGTCTCGCTGAGCAGTAAACTTTTGGAGTGCCATCTAAATTCAAATATCACTTTCTATTTCAACATATAAGTATAATTTTTCAAAATAACATAATAAAAATCATTTTCTTAACAGTAAATTAAACGAATAAAGTCACACCCAAAAATTCACAATAAAAAACATGTTTACCAGTTTGCGGCTCTAATCTGCGGGAGCACGTCAATATGACATGTACAGTATGACTTTGATGGCTCGAACCTGACGGGATTCGACAAAAATTCGAGTAAAGGGTATTTCAAGCAAAGTATTGCTTAACACCAAACCATACATGTACATATACATCGAAATAGGAATCTTGCCGGAACCAGATAAGTGGTTCGAGCTATATTTGGTGTTCCAGTCATCCATGTTCGAGTCAACGAAGTTGTACTGTATAAACTTCCAGATACATTTATGTTTTACGAGTGAATAATTCCATGGGATTGTATTTGTGAACATATTCGTGTATGTGTAAATTTAAAATTGATGGTTTCAAATAAAATTGAGAATACTATAAGTCTCCAAATTTAAAAATGACTGACGTATGGTATTGTTATTTACTATCTATCTGATTATTTCGCTTCTTATAATTATATAAACCGATTCGGTTATTTTGAAACTACGTCATTCAATATTTAGATGGAACCTTCCGTATTAGGGATGTTTGAAGTATGATAGCAGATAAACTATAAGATAAACTAGATATCAATATTCAGTGTTTGTACCACTGTCTGTTCCGATAGCGAAGTGGAAACGGTTTTAACTGTCAACCCAAATATCGCAAGTTCGAGACGATTTTTCACAATATCGATGGTTTTACCAAAAAGTTCTCAATGTCATCCAAACTTGACAGAAATAACAAAAATGTTCCTATATGCACATATGACTTTTATGTATTTTAACAAAAAAAATGCCAAACCACTTTACACAGCTCTAATATCTTTGGCGTAAAAACCATGATACCGTCATGTAATAATGTAAGGATGGAGTGGGGGGGGGGGGGGGGGGGGGGTTGGGGGAACACAGGCAATATATATATATATATATATATATATAAGAGGTTGCTACCAACACTCACCAAATTAAAAAACACATTGAAACACTACACTGGGATACTTTTATTGAAAATAAAATAATAAAAATCAACATAAATAAGGCTCGAACTCGCGACATTTGGGTTGACAGCTCAAACCATTACCACTACGCTATCGGAACAGAATGTAGTACAACACACTTTACATTGATATCTAGTTTATTTTATAGTTTATGTAACAGATAAATCTGCTATCATACTACAAAGACCCCTAATACGGAAGGTTCCATCTAAAAATAGAATGATGTAGTTTCAAAATAGCTGAATCGGTTTACATGGCATTACATTAAAATCTTTGTTTTAAATACACAACATTAAACTGATATTAAAATGTATTTCCGATCACCCTTTTCCTTTCTTTCTATATTTTTCTTTAATTTTTTTCCTTGATTCAGGATATAACAGTTTTTTTTTTAAAAAAATTATTTATGTTATATTTCTGTTAACAGTCTCTATTTGATTTATTTCCCAAAGTTTTAACAATAAAATCAAATCCCAAATGTATTAATATGACAATTAAAAAAAATTTTTTTTCACAATATCGGCCCCGTTTCATGACAGGCTCATCTTATTTTTTTTTCATTTATTGTAAACAATATTTAATTCACAATAATCTAGGTTGTAATATATTCAATATACACATTAAATAACAAGTGAAAAGGATCCAGAAAAAAAACTATAATAGTTTATATGATTGTATCTGTTTCCTTAAAACTCCTTTTCATTTATTATTGTTGCCTGTTCGCCTGTGATTGATAACTTTTCATGCCTTGGTCCAAATACCTCATATACCCAGAACCTGTATAAATTAAACAGCATGTCTAGTGACGTTGCAATTAATGTCGAGCCAGTTTTGGACTCAGCTAATTGTGTCTCAGTTCTTCACAATAATATCCGTAGTGTTAGGAAAAAGTTAGACTATATAACTGACAATTTCAATGATTTGTACATCTTATGTTTTATAAATAATACCAGTGACATTTAACTACAAACAGAAGGTTTTGATATTTTATTTAGAAAGGACAATACTGAACATTCTGGTAGAGTATTATACGTATCCAATGCATTTAATAAGACAAATAAGAGTGGCTGGATTATCTCTCAGAATCTTCACAGATTGAATTAAAATATACTAACCAAACTTATTCCACTTTGTAAAAAATTGTCAAAATCTATGTGGAATCTTAATGGACATTCGACTGTTGTTCAACTTATTGATATTTGTAAGCAGAACTTTAAAGCTAGTATGGATGAAAAGGTTTCTACATTGGTTGGTTTTGTTACATAGCAAAATCATTTGACAGAGACTGGCACAAAGGGTTAATATTCAAACTGGCAAAAAATGCGGAAATTAGTTCTATTGTGCAATTATAATCATGGATATTTTCTTTCTCATTTAAATAAAAACGACATATATAACCAGTTTCAGTTAAATCCATACAACTGGAATAATCGCCATGATCTTAACACTTTTCAGGGAATTGATATTTAATCTCGCTCTGCATTATATTTACAATTAAAGTTTGTAATGGTCTTAGATTTGACATTCAGGAGTCATTATCAATGTATTTCTCTATCCTAAATATAAAATCATGAGTTGTATAAATCACTTATAGTTTCAAAATAGTTCTTAATTGGTCACAGAAATATGTCTGTGGCAACGCACGTATGCAAAACAAGTACAGTAATTTAAATGCAGATCTATAAAATACCCACATCCGTGACAGTACGTCTTGTAATTGTGGTAACATGATCGAAAATGCTGAACATTTTTTGTTCAATGTAAAATGTTGCTAGGCTGTTGAACAAAACAAGAAATATTTATAAATTATCTTACAATCCTAATTTAAATAAGAAAGAAAGAACTCAGACGTTCTAATTAGTTCATTAAAAAAAACGTTTCGATCATATTTAGTTGCAATGAATCATAAATGTTTGATTCCATATCCGTGTTTGTACGTATGTGCTTGTGATAGGTTTGTTCAAATGTGTTTGTGTTGGTTTGTATTGCAACATATCGCCACTTTAGTTTGTAGATGCATTTTGAAGGACCGGGTAGGTGGTTACTTATGTTGTTGAAACTTGATGCCCGACCCTTAAGAATTTATGGATTTATGTTTTCATTTAAATGTTTGTGAAGGGTGCAATAAAGTGATATTAAATCAAGGTAAGCCAAATAGCCCAACTAATCTTAAATAAAAAAAAAATAAATGAGCCGATTTTTATTTTAACTTAGATACGTTTAGTTCAGTTAAATGTTTGTTAACGTAAACTAACATATTTTCTGTACACTAGCTCAACATTAGATTTGCACACGGTACGCGATAAATTTAGGGAATCTGGAAGTAAACGTGTTTGCTAAACGCAGACATGGTTTATTTTACAGACATAATTTGCTTCAGAAAAATATTCAGTACCATCCATCGAATGATGAAGTTTTAGTTGGTATTGATTATATAATAGATAAATTATCAGACAAAACTCAGTTAAGGTTTTAAATATTTAAGTAAAATGTTGATGAAACAGTACGCAAACTGAGAGCTACAACCTTGTCACTGCTCACGTGTTACTTTGTGACACGTGGTAATTCCAGATACTAATATTATACAACAGTATTCAGTATCATTCAGAACTGCTCTATTACTTAATCACAAACTAAATCTAAAATACACTGCTTTCCGAAAGGATCCGTTAGATAACAATGTTGGGAAAGCCACATTTCAGCACGTGTTTTAATCAGTTACTTCAGTGAGAAGTGTATCAGTTTCTGGGATATACTATGTATGAAAACCAATAGTAACATTTTAAAGGGGAACCACTCTTATTAAAAGAGTGAAAATATTTAAATTCAATAAAAACTATATAGTACAATGCTTGACTGAGTATCCCCGTCAGAGGATTTGACATGTCGTGACTTTATGTATTAATTTGATGTTATCAGTTATTTCAAGATTTCTAGATCAAAATTATACAATTAAGTCATCTCAGTATAACATTTTTAATCTTAACACCAGTTAACGCTTAATTTAGTTCTGTCTGATGGATTTAATCTCAAGCATTATTTACAATCCAATTATTCCTGTTCTCAAGCAGCGGTCACGATTGAACACACCAGTATGTTGGTTTTAATCTCAAGCATTATTTACAATCCAATCCAATTATCCCTGTTCTCAAGCTACAATCACGACTTAACACCCCAGTATGTTGGTATTTATCTCAAGCATTATTTACAATCCAATTATCCCTGTTCTCAAGCAGATGTCACGACTAAACACCCTTGTATGTTAGTATTAATCTCAAGCATTATTTACAATCCAAAAATCCCTGTTCTCAAGCACCGGTCACGAATAAACATCCCTGTATGTTGGTTTTAATCTCAAGCATGATTTACAATCAAATTATCCCTTTTCTCAAGTACCGGTCACGACTAAACACGCTAGTATGTTAGTATTAATCTTTAGGATTATTTACAATCCAATTATCCCTGTTCTCAAGCACCGGTCACGACTAAACACCCCAGTATGTTGGTTTTAATCTCAAGTAATATTTACAATCAAATTATCCCTGTTCTCAAGCACTAGTCACGACTAAACACGCTAGTATGTTAGTATTAATCTTAAGCACTATTTACAATCCAATTATCCCTGTTCTCAAGCACAGGTCACGAATAAACACCCTAGTATGTTGGTGTTAATCTTAATTTTTATTTACAGTCCAATTATCCCTGTTCTCAAGCACCGGTGACGACTTAACACCCTCGTATGTTGGGTTTAATCTCAAGCATGATTTACAATCCAATTATCCTGTTCTCAAGTACCGGTCACGACTAAACACGCTAGTATGTTAGTATTAATCTTAAGCATTATTTACAATCCAATTATCCCTGTTCTCAAGCACCGGTCACGACTAAACACCCCCAGTATGTTGGTTTTAATCTCAGGTAATATTTACAATCCAATTATCCCTGTTCTCAAGCACTAGTCACGACTAAACACGCTAGTACGTTTAACTTAGTATTAATCTTAAGCATTATTTACAATCCAATTATCCCTGTTCTCAAGCACCAGTCACGACTAAACACGGTAGTATGTTGGTATTAATCTTAAGCATTATTTACAATTCAATTATCCCTGTTCTAAAGCACTGGTCACGACTAAACACACTAGTATGTTGGTTTTAATCTCAAGTAATATTTACAATCCAATTATCTCTGTTCTCAAGAACCAGTCACGACTAAACACCCTAGTATGTTGTTTTAATCTCAAGATATATTTACAATCCAATTATCCCTGTTCTCAAACACCGGTCACGACTAAACACGCTAGTATGTTGTTTTTAATCTCAAGTAATATTTACAATCCAATTATCTCTGTTCTCAAGCACCGGTCACGACTAAACACCCTAGTATGTTGTTTTTAATCTCAAGTAATATTTACAATCCAATTATCTCTGTTCTCAAGCACCGGTCACGACTAAACACGCTAGTATGTTGGTATTAATCTTAAGCATTATTTACAATTCAATTATCCCTGTTCTAAAGCACTGGTCACGACTAAACACACTAGTATGTTGGTTTTAATCTCAAGTAATATTTACAATCCAATTACCTCTGTTCTCAAGCACCGGTCACGACTAAACACCCTAGTATGTTGTTTTAATCTCAAGTATTATTTACAATCCAATTATCCCTGTTCTCAAGCACCGGTCACGACTAAACACGCTTGTATGTTGTTTTAATCTCAAGTAATATTTACAATCCAATTATCCCTGTTCTCAAGCACCGGTCACGACTAAACACCCTAGTATGTTGGTTTTAATCTCGAACATTATTTACTATCCATTTATCCCCGATCTCAAACACCGGTCACGAATAAATACCCCAGTGTGTTGGTTTTAATCCCAAGCAACGGATATATATTTCATCAAAATAGCCAAAAGTAAACTTATTAAAATTCAATGAGCGGAAACCATCTTTTTTGTACCAGTGACCTTTCCATTGAACCTTTTTACCCCAAAACAAATAATCAGTTATCTGTTCATATCGGGAACGAACCTTACACAAACTGCTATCAAAATATATCAAAGAACATTGTTTAAATAAGGCAAAAACCAGTATTTTCAATCAATCAATCAATCAATCAATCAATCAATCAAGGACCATAACTTTGTACTTTCTGGTTCGGTTAAACCGAAAAACTCAGTCCAGCTTTCATTAAAACATTCTGGCCAAATTTGGTCACATTCTGAAAAAACAACAACACAAAAACTAAAAACACTGCAATATTACTGTAGAATCAGGCAAATATGCGTATGCGCTTATATAAATTTTAGTGACACTTGTATGCGCTTATTATTGGTAAGCACTTATACTTAACCACTAAACTATGCTCCTATATTTGATAGACGAGCTTTTATATACTTGTATCAAAAACAAGCTTGCTAAGTTGAATATATGGCCTGTAAACTAAAGGTGATATAACTTTAACGAGAAGATAATGGCATTTTCTCATCAATTAAGGACAATAACTCTGTCAATTCTGGAATAAAGTTGTTTGTTGTCTGTCTCGCCAACTTTAATGTTTCCGTGACACACGCGCATAGACTCCTTTTGCAACACAATAATAATAACAATTACTCATTGTTGCTATAGGAACAAATATTATTGCAAATATTGCTGTTATACTAGTGGAATTGAAATAACACACCAACATTATGTTGCAATATAACGTGCACGAATGGTGCTTTGTTTTCACGTAACGTCATACTACACCTTAATTTTCACGTTATATGACTACAGCTTTGCAAATAAAACACACGTACACATCGTACAGTTTTATTATAGTATAACATATAACACATCCCACACTACTTTGAGGAGTTCTTTTATCCTATACCAATGTTGGTAGGTAACCTATTATGAAATCGCCCCATTGGTGCAAAAAGGTACAAAGTGCCTTTTTATTTCATATACACTTGGTACCTTATTGCAATAATGGGACAACATAATATCTCCACTTCGATAGAGCAGCCAATTACTACCAAATCAAGTATAGCTCGAGTATACCGCTTAGTCAAAAGACTAGCACATCACTAAATACATTGGAGACTCGTAACCTTGACATTAAGTACATAATTCGATTTTACATACGTGGGATAACACGCGGGGTTTAAATTTTGTAAAATGTACACAGCTGATTTTTAGGAGCTACTTAGTTCAACAATATTGCTTGTATTCGTTACACTGGTAATCGGTCTTTATTTTGTGCTGATACATGGTAATAAATGGGGTGATCCTAAAAAGATAAAAAGAGGTCATTTTCCAGTCCAATAAAATTGTATTATACAATTTAATACAACCCGTCACAGATATTAAGTCTTATTAAATGAATAACATATAGAATAGAATATAACACAATAAAATTTATTATCAATATGGTTTTTTTTATAACAATATCCAATGTGTTATAAATAAAACCAGTCTCACATAAAATATATAAATATTCTTCGCAGTCTGTCGACTGTTTTTCTAAAGGCAATACGCCAAATTAAACTGAAATTTAACACAAAAGCTGAATCAATTTAATTAATAACAGTCTAAACTATTCGCGTCTTACCATAGAATCCATTTCCCAATTATAAAACAAGTATAATTACACAAAACTTTCCAATTCTAAATTTTGTGTTGTGCAACTTTCATTTACTAGAGTACATAATTTAACTTATCGAACCGAAAGAGAAAAATACCGAAAAGACCAAAAAGGTATTTTGTAATGCAGAAGATTGTACATAATATACATCTATAAATAAGATTATTTTGTTTCGTTAAGATACTGCAAGTGTTAAAGAGATGAACGTTTACAATAATGTTCATATGAACCTAAAAAGTACCTAATTGAATTAACAATCTTGGACTACATGTACATGTATATCAACTTGAAACTTAAATTAATCTCAAGAAACCCAAACTGTGTACATCTATAACATTTTGTTTCATCAATTTACGTGTATCGACTACCTTTGATGAAACTGATTATTTATATCCGGCCAAGCTGTTACAGTCAAAACACTTGCGGATAATTGCTTTAAGTCAAGACTTTATTTCTAAACTTGAAATTTTTCAAAATACTCAAATCAAAGTTTACCGTATTACATAATTTTCAGTTATTCAAAAGTATTATAAACAAATTTAAATGAAATTTGTCGTCATTTTCCGTGATTCAAAACAAATATTATAAACAAATTTTACTAAAATTTGCAGCATAACAGTTACGTGCATGTCTAGTTTATTGTTTACCAGTGAAATTTACACATTTTCACGACAGCTTTATCTGACCTAATTCTGAATCTAAAACAGTATGCTGTATATATAGTAAATTGTATTTTTGTAAAACTTATTATGTCTTACTTGAGAATTACTCCCCAAACCCCCTTTCATGTTGGTAGCAATATTCTTGCAACGGTTAAATTAGAGCTTTGTGAATTGTTGGGTATTTTCCATTGAAAATGCTTAAATGGTCATGATGTTTCTTTGTATAGATGGGACCATTAGAACATGTTCATATGACAAGTTAGGATAACATTCGGTGATGCCAGATGATGATACTGCTACATTAACACAAACGTACGGTCGCAAAGTTAACAGTACAGTAGCATATTATCATTATTATTATCATTTTTATCGTTATTATTATGTTTTGAGTGTTTTGTTGTTGTTGTTGTTATTGTTGCTGTTTTTGTTGCTGATAATGATGATATCAAAACAGCTACGTTTCCAGTCTTGTTGTTGTTGCTAATGATGATGGCGGTAAAGATGGCTAATACAGTGTTTCTAAACAATCTATAATTATGTTTTTCTTAATCGGCAGATACATTATATGTGTAGTGTAAGAACCCGGTCATAATTGTAAGTGCATTATGATTAATATTGTAAACAAGTCAACAAATGGATTAGTTGCGTAAACTTTAACATCATTAAAGAAATATAGCACATTATACGTATTAGCAAAAGGAATATATCATTTAGCTGTCTCAATGGTACACGTTGTTTAGATATTACAGCAAATACTGCGTTGTCTAGCGTTTGTTATTAGACGCATTAGCACTAATAAGGCACGAATAGCAGCTATTAAAGACGCTAAACCTTGTGTAAATCACTATATTAGACGCCTTAGTTAAGATATAGATACATTTGTAGGTCAATTATTCCATTGTTACAGCTGCAAGAAGTGCGACATATTAGTTCATTGTCCATATTTTCTCATCCCCTGAATAATCAATATTAGGCGGTGACTGACCAGTGTCTGTATACATTACGTAATTGTAGTTTAACTCGTTAAGGCTTAATATAGTCAAACCTTATTTTGTGACTCAGTCCATATAAAAAATCAATTAAGATAATGCTAAAATAACAGAATTTAGAAATGGAGGTGTTTTAAGAAATTATTATAGTGTACTTTTCCTCAACAGTCGGAAATGCGCTATAAAACTTACATTATATAGTACAGTGAATAAATACTGTTTAAAATCTCAAATGTGGATGACAATATGTCCATATCAATGTTATATCATTGTGGACACTTAAACAAAGAAAATCGATTGTTCCTTTACATAAATTGTTTAGATTGTTAAATAGTTCAAGTACGGTCCTCTATGGCCGAGTGATCTAAGGCGCCATCTCAAGATCACTTACCTCGCACCGCTATGGCCGTAGGTTCGAATCCTGCTCGCTCAAAAATCTTCATCCTGACTCATATTGGCTAAAAAAGAAATTCAGGCTCACTTTGGCTCAGATATAAATTCAGGATCATATTGGCTAAGATATACATTTAGGATCACATTGGCTAATATATAAATTAAGGATCACATTGGCTAAAATATAAATTGAGGATCATATTGGCTAAGATATAAATTCAGGATCATGTTTGCTAAGATATAAATTCAGGATCGCATTGGCTAAGATATAAATTCAGGATCGCATTGGCTCAGATATAAATTCAGGATCGTATTGGCAAAGATATAAATTCAGGATCGCATTGGCTAAGATATAAATTCAGAATTGCATTGGGTAAGATAGAAATTCAGGATCATATTGGCTAAGATATAAATTCAGGATCTCTTTGGCTAAGATAGAAATTCAGGATCATATTAGCTAAGACAGAAATTCAGGATTGCATTAGCTAACATAAAAATTCAGGATCGCATTAGCTAAGACAGAAATTCAGGACCGCATTGGTTTAGATAGAAATTCAGGATCATATTGGCTAAGATAGAAATTCAGGATCGCATTAACTAAGATAGAAATTCAGGATCGCATTGGCTTAGACAGACATTCAGGATCACATTGTCTAAGATAGATATTCAGCATCATAATGGCTAAGATAGAAATTCAAGATAGAAAGATATATACCTACATATACCTACTTGTCTTGGTCCAATTAAGTGTTAGTTTTGTAAGGATCCAATTATCAAAAATCAAAACATGTTAGAACTGGTGTTTGTCTTTTCTGTTTTTTATTTGAATGATAATTATTTGAGTAATAACACACCATGCCCATGTTTCCATAAGCTGGGGTTATTATTCATATTCATCTTTTGTCACATTTTATGATTTGATTTGATAGTAGACAGGCTATAAATTTAATTAGATAACATTACAATCGGGGCCGAGTTGTTCAAAGTCTGGTGAGTTTATTCCAGGGTTAAGTAGAATTGTAAATTCATGTCATTGCATCTCTAATCATGCATCTAAAATGACATATAAACAGTCACTATAAATAATAATAATCTTACAATATTAAGTAATACTTTACCTCAGTTTAAACTTCGGATAACAGAATCCAGGGGCTTAATTTATCAATAATTGAAACAAGAATCGGACTCAGACTCAAAATCTTACATTTTAGTAAAACTTGCACACAAACAACTATAGGTAATAAATGTGATTGTGTAATAGTTTCTGTCAAAGTATCATAAAACTGTTTCTGCAAATAGATAAAGTATTTTTCCTGTTTAATAGACGTTATTTGAAGCTTATTTTTTTATATTTCGAGTCTGAGTCTAAGTCTTGGACTCAAAAAAGTGATAAATTTAGATCCAGGGCCTAAATTCATCAACAATATGAGTCTGAGAATTGGACTCAGGCTCAAATCTTACTCTTTTTTTCTAAAACCCTGTAAACATACACTTATTTGTAAGAAATGTGATTATGCAACATTTTCTGTTAAATAATCATTAAAATTGCTTGTTGTTGCAAATAAATATAGCAAATTGCTTCTTACATAGATGTAACTTGAATGTGAAATATTTGACAATATGAGTCCGAGTCTAAATATCAGACTCTAAATATTGATGAATTAAGGTCTAGGGCTTTAGCTACATATATATATTATCATATGTATTGCTATACAGGTATATACCACATTATAATAGTGTCAAACTCGTTATACTTCGACAACCATAGTGGCGTGTACGTAGTAACAAATGACATATATATATATATATATATATATATATATATATCAGTTCAAGGTATAATTAATCAATGAAATAAGCTTAATAATGAAATATTACTTATATCAAATGTTTTGGCGACTAAAATTGCTTTAATCGGTATATGTATCTGTAAATATATATTGATATTTTATTTGTCATCATAAAATTATGAAGAATTTCAAAACAGTTTTAAATTGATCACAACCATTGATTACCCACACTATTTTTACCTAATGGCAAAGTGGTGTTTTACTAGCCTGTAGTACGGACCCAGCTCTCCCGATTGGGTCCGTTAAATTGCAATGTTGAAAACGCCACTTTTGAGCACGTTGATTGGTCAGCTGGTTCAACTGAAAGTTTGATGACGTCACAGTTTAGTAAGCGTTCAACTGTATTGAATTATGAGACATGCATAAAATTCCTGCTTTTTCATTGGTGGTTAATAGAACAGATTTGGGAGATATCAGGTTCTGCAATAGACTTGAAGTTTAACTGATGATGAATATTTCTAATGAAGAAAAATACGTGCGACGTGATACAAATTAAATTCCGATAAAATAACAGTTATTTTTTTCTTGAATCATTTTTTTAATAGTTACGTTAATTGCAAAACATCTGAATTTTTATCACAGCTTAGTAGAAATCAATGATAACAGTATTATGAGATGGTTAGACAAAATCCATGACTAAATAATTTACTAGAAGAAATGGTTCATATAGGTGAAATCATTGGACAGCCTTGGAAACATAACCTTTTTATGGACATCCAACATAAGATTAGTAATATATTGATAAAAGCATACATTCATTTAATAAGCTTTAAGGCTAATACCCTCTTGCTTTTATATCTGAGTCTTAATCCTATAATTGTATTTTCCTTCCTTTTCTTCAACGTAAGTTCATAAGGAACAAATGGTTAGAAATATTATACATGAGTTAACAAATAATCGGCTAGTGACCCAGGATTTTTTCTTTGCAAAGAAAACATCTTAAGATTGATTTCATTGGCGTCTAAAATAACGATCCAGTCCGTGTTTTATCGTCTATTTCTTCATGTAACAATACCTGGTGTAATCTCTACGACTGATATCATTTCTATCTAGTTTTTATATTGATATTCACCGTATTAGAGAATATTCCACAGCAAACTTGAAAAGCACGTTCGGCAAGCTAATAGAAAGGCAATAATGAAACATGTGAATCATTACTGAATGAATGGATGCTTTTACTTTGAATAGGGTTTAACGCAATTACCAACACATTTCAGGTTATATTTGGCATATTTAGTTTTACTGGTGGAGGAAGACCTCAGACTGAGTCAGACTGAGTAGAACCACCGTCCTTCCGCAAGTAACTGGAAACTTTCGCACATAAAGATTTTGGATCGAGCGTGACTCAAATCTACGACCTTAGCGGTGAGAGGTAAGTGATCGGAAGACGGTGCCTTAAACCACCCGATCACGGACGACACTTGTGAATGGATGAATAAATAAATAAATTAATTAACTAATGAATGAATGAATAAAGAATGAAAGTATAAATAACACGACATGACGCCAATAAAAAGAACCCTACCAGACTCAGCCTCTATATACAAAGAAGCAAAGAAAAGTTCCTAAATGAATATCTTGCAGAATTGACATAGAGCCGTGGTGCCTATAGAACTACAGTGTTTTGTATTATATCATGGTCTACATTTGTTACATCTAAAGACATGCATAAGCTACACTAGTCCTATTTACACCATTCTTGAAACACCAAGAAATCACATAACGGTTGACAGGTTAACCTCAATAATGAACGCAACACTAATGATTAAATGGATTCCAACAAACAACTAGATGGATCGTATGGTAGGAACAAAGTTTTACGTTTATTCTAAAGTCGATAAAATTACATCGACAATGAATAAATTCCATATGGTAATGGATTTGATGTTTTGTATTGTACATTGTCTTCATGTAATTATCTATTATACTATTGAAGCAGGTCAAACGTAATCAGGTTAGAATCTGGTTTCCAGTTGTATATTACACTTCCAGTACTGCAAATGTACGCGTCGGTACCTTGGAACCAGAAAATATTATGACCAACAGCAGACGTAGATGTATGACACTACCAACGCAAATATAATATGACAAGATTAATATGCATACTACACATTTCCAAGATAGCAAAGCATATGAGATTGTGGTATTTTTTTTATAGATTTCCCTTCCGCCTCTCAATGTCAACTATCCTGGAAATAAAATCTCATTGACACCTCCTGGGAGGTAGGATATGAAAACTGGAGTATCCATCTTATTTCAAAACACTTGTAATGAATAATGAAACTTGTTATAAGCATAATTTTGAGTAGCCATAGCGACATCCTGATTGCGAGCGGCATGTTTTTTTATCAAGTTAATAATAACACAACCTAAAAAGTAAACCTATTTATTGTCGACACTACCATGCCATTCCGGGGGTGCTTCCAACCCCAGGATTATTCGGTAGAAGGTCCAAATCATTAGAACACATACATGCGGTTTCTTTCCTGACGCTTTAGTGGAATGATCACATATACTATTTAAGAATTGTACAATGTTTATTTATTTTAGCTCATGCTTCGTCACTGTACATTAGATTTCCCGTCATATCTCGTTATTTACACTTAGGCTACATTAAATATGATTTTTCTTCTGATAAAATAATTATAATGTTTATTTGTCTAACTTCATTTTCCTTCGTCTAGGATAAAAAAAACACCACATATACTTAAGTATTTTTTAAAAGTTTTCTTTTTGATAGCACGAATGTATCCGCCATAAAAAAAATTACACTGACAATAACTGGTGTATTGATTTCTTGAAAAAAAGAAGTCCCTAAATGCTCATAGATCTGTTAAAATCATATCATAAGTAATATATAACCAGTAATGTCTGATTACAGTATATGCTATGCCAGTATTTGCTCTACTCATCTGCAGCAAGAAATCACAGCCCCTATGAACCATTTTGAAAAACAGACTACATAGGACGTTTTTTTTTTGAGGGAGTAAAAAGGGGTGCAGCTGTGTCGTGAGATGATAATCGTTTATAGACTAATCGGAGTGCCCTTCTCTTTCTATAATTGTACTTATGACTGACTTTTACTTGATTCAACGCACGTAGGCGTACTTTACGCAAATGAATTTCATGCCATGGTTTAGGTACTCATATTTAAATTAAAAACGTATACATATAATAATTGAACAGTTATTTATTTTGTAGTAAATTTATGTAGTTAATCTATGATTAAACATTTGTCACTGAATGTAATGTTTACATTGATGATTTTTTTAATTACAGTCTTGCCGAGATGTTTTGCCTTAGACACCTCAAGAAGCAATTTGTAGGGCAGAGAAGGGCAGAGACTTAAGAAGAAATATGTAGGGCAGAGAAGGGCAAAGACTCAAGAAGCAATATGTAGGGAAGAGAGGAGCAGAGACTTAAGAAGCAATTTGTAGGGCAGAGAAGGGTAGAGACTCAAGCAGCAATATGTAGGGCAGAGAAGGGCAGATACTCAAAAAGCAATTTGTAGGGCAGAGAAGGGCAGAGCCTCAAGATGCAATATGTAGGGCAGAGAAGGGCAAAGAAATAAAGTATTAATACCAAAGTATTGCTGCTTTTTAAACAGTACATTTAATATTAATACAAAAAAAATGAAACGTCACGAACATTAAACAAAATACATTGAAATTAAAATATACAGGTTTAATTTGCGTGAACAATAGTGTGTCATTGGACTAAATGAATTATCACAGACGTCTAGCTCATTGTCGACTGTATGGAGTCAATATTAAGCAAATGTCGAATTAGCGACCTGCTAAAGGATACTTCACATGGTATGTGTTAAGTTTTGAACTTTTCGATCTTGTGTTCGAATTATCAGAAAATGTATTGAGTCAACGTGTTGATTTGTATTTTTTTCAATTTAAAAAAACAACAATTTAATAGATCTGACAGAAGTGATATATTTGGAAGGAACATATCTATTTTAACGATTTCCCAGAGGGAAAGCATGCATTTTTATGTGTATGTGTATGTGTTGGGGATGGATGGGTGCAACGTTGAAATACAATTGTCGTATAAAACGGCAACTTATAATGGGTTTGGTTAGCTTGATGTCATTGCACAGCCGTACACTTGAAGATGAGACACTATGTAAATAAAGATAACAAAAATGAGGAAAACAATCAGAAATTTACTGTGTCGTATTTTATTCATTTATTTCCTGTGTGTATAAACTAAACTATAATTGAGATTGAATCTGGATTTTGGAGTTTGGATTTTCACATGTTAACGTTAAGCAACGATGCCCGATATTTGCATGATATTTAAATTTTAATGAATATTTTCTGAAATGTTCACTTAAGTAAAGAGATACATATACGCTATTATAGATATAATCTGAATCCTTTTCACTTATAGCCTGATATGTATAATAAATTTATGATTAACATTTATAATGTACATAGACCATTATTTAAAGCCCCAATTGCTATACAAAGATATCTATCGGTCAGGTTTTTATATTATTTATTACATGATTCAAATAAAAAAAAACATTTTTTCAAAATTTTGGTAATAAGTTAATTGTTTTATTTTAATGTAACATGCTACTAGATTATTGTTAAGACATTTAGTTGAAAAAAAAAATATCCAATACGTGTTTGTTATATGCAGTTTCAAAAAAAGTTAAATTTCAACTGCCAAACATTCGAAAATCAAGAAAGATGCACTCTAAACACATGGTTTGTGTTGGTTTTCCATTAGCATAATTTATGTGTAATTTGATAACCCCTCTTATAAATATAAAGTACCGTGGCAGTGAAAGTTTGGGGGTAGGGACGGGGGTGGGGGGGGGGGGGGGGTGAGTAAACATCATGTTTTATTTGCTTTGATATGAATGCATACTTGTATCAATACAACAATTCTACGAACTCTTTCATGCAATGCCCAGGCACACATCAACTAATTACTCATGATTGATTTGCCTTACGTAAATTTAACGAACGTTTTGCGTGCAAATATTTATTAAATTACACATCCTTTCAATTTTAGAATATAGCAACATCCTTCTGTATACCAATTTTATCAATATAAACACCCTGTTTGTGCTAAAATAAACGTTGCATTATAGTTTTCAGAAAACAATAATTTGCTTCATTTATTAGAAATTGAATAAATCAACATCAACTAAAGCTGGGATAGGTTTCAAAATGAAGAAAACACTAAACTGACAGTAGACGTAACATTAAAATATACAGTCATCAAAGTAGCATAGAAACTATTCATAAAAGAAGTAGTGTTAATTTGTACAATACGAAATGGAGAAGCATTCTTAATACCTCGGGCATTGCTCGCATTTATTGTGCTTGCGCAGCAGATTCAGAGAATTGAGCGATATGTTCTGATATGTTCCGAATGAATAGAGAAGATGCAACAACAAGAATCACTTTAGATAGTGCATAGGTGCACATACAGATGTCCAATACATTTTTAGTATCATTTACATTTTGATTTTCAAATAAACGGTATCAAACTACATCATCTTTGGGTGGGCTACAGATTGGAAGACAGTTGCTCATATTTTGCTGTGGGTTTATTTGATTTAGTTACAAATATGTATTATTGAACATTTCTTACAAATCATATTAATATGTAAACATGTTAGTTAACTCCTGTTAATAACATTCTGATATAATGTAATCACGTGTGTATTACGTTATAGTCATTTTATGGTACAATAAACTGACATAGTTGCATACAATGGTATTTAATTTCTACTTGAAAAATAAGCTGCCTTTCGATAATGTTTGATACTTGAAAGACGTACTTTAAGCAAGCACAAAATATAAGTATTGAAAATAATTGAGTTTGTGCGGTTAATCAAACGTCTTTTGTCGGTTTTAAGTTGCCATTGTGTTACTATGAACGTAGGAGATATCATGTTACACCTTACCATCAATTTCTAACACAGAAACATCGACACCTTTTAGCAGTTAGATATTTGCATGACCCATCTGCGGACTTTAGTATAATGAAACACATTCAGATATTGCGTTGAGAAGAGTTATATTTCTGATGCATCGCCGGCTGGTTAGTCACTAACCTATTCTTATATCATAATTAGTTGTTTTTTTATTTGTTGTCTATTTGTATATATTATATGTTTTATCTTCACAGTGTAAGGTGATAGTCGTGTGCCTTGTATTTGTATGTTTTAGAGAACTCGCTCTTAATACATTGCATTTATCTGCATGCAGTTTTAATCCGGGGGTGTAACTAAAATTATCTCAAATATCTATTAACGTTTAAAAACACTTTTCTCGATCCATCCGTGACAAAAGTTGCACCATTTGCAAACAGCGTAATGTTCACTTCAGTACCATCAAAATGTATGCTTGTTTACGCTTGTTGAGAGTAAAAAAAATATCCCGAAATGCTCTGTGTGTTTAAGTATTGATTTGAGTAGCTCGATGCCATTTTATCTGTCGGACGAGAATTGTTGACAATAAATGAATAGTAAACGTTAAGCATCGCTTTCTGAGGAAGAATCTGGAGTTGTTGTTTAATTCAAGGATTTTAGAAGTACAAATATATTGGTACTGGTGCGTGCAAAACGGTTTCGTGAATCTCGAGGGAAGGGAAATTGTGAACTTTGAGGTTTTACGAAAGGAAAACTAGACACAAAACTGCAAACCAAAATTGTGCTCCGGGCTAGTAACGACCTAAGTAAAATTCCTAAAAGAAAAGTTGCAATTGTTTGTTATTTATTATTTTTTTGTTTTTCATATGAGATAAATAACGTTTTTCGATAAAATAGAATAAATATCACCTTCCTGTGAGGGTGTTATTGAAATTGCCAAACTGAGTAAAGAAAAGGTTGACCGAGGTAACTCAAATAAATAGGTCTGAAGATATCTTGTAATTATGATAAATTATTCCAAACATGATGTATTTTGTTAAGGGATTTCTTTAAATATACTGATACATGTACATATGGTATATTCTATTATAATTGCTGGCATAAGCTAGACACTCTTCATAACTGAGAAGGTATTCACCAACCATTCTTGAAATTATTCTTAGACTTGAAGTAGAAAATCCAAATTTCAATCTTAGATATCTAATTGACCATGGCAGATAGAATTATTGCAAAAGAATGGTATCTAAATGTGCTTTTCGAAATTTTCTTTAGTTCAAGCCTAAGAATATTCTGGTTAATACCAACCCTGAACTGAATGTAAAACATGTTTGACCTTTCGGTGAACATGTACACTGAAGTATTTGACTCAAGTGCCTTAAAACCAATGACTTACCGGGTTTACATAAACACAGTTTAGGAGTCCATTTACAAGCATACGTTCAGTAAAGGTAAATCCATGTGCGTTTTCTTCGATATTATTTATTTATCTTTTCTATAGTTTATTGTGTCAATGGTCGAGTTAAAATGTATTGTGCTAGTTCAGATGTGTTGCAGTGATGTCTTGATAATCATACACCTAAAGCTTGGCGATGTTAACAAAACTATCATGCATGTTAAACATTTAAAGAATAGTTAATATTGAACTCTAGAATATTGTTTTTAATTAAGCGTTAGAACATGCCGCAATCCGATACAAAAGTGCTTTCCCTTTTAACCGAATCGTCCACAAACTGAGAAAAGAAATCAAAATTGCCTTGTTCATCGGTATAATTTTCAATAGGAAAGTTAATCTTCGATGCAATTTCAAACATTAAATTTTAATTACAACATTAGCTTTGGAATAACCTCATATCATCGGAGTTTAATGCATTTCAATACAGACAACACGGTGTCCTCCTGAGACAAAATGCGCCGTTTAAAACTTAATGACGTATGAGCTTGTCTTAGGTTGTACCTTTCCAATTCAAAAGAAAAAAGCTTCCATGTTTTCGAAATGTGATTAAATTAACAAACATGCATTGAAGGTTAATTGTTGTGCTTGGTTTTATGCAAGAAATTTATCATTTCCTGAAATTCCATAACAATGATTAAAGTTTATTTACAAAATCAAACGTTATATGCAGAAATAGGCTTTCGCGTGTTGATGACATATGTCGTATTATACCTATTCATATAACGCACTGACTGAAATATACAAAAATTATATTGCATGCATGGTTTCATAAATTTGTTATTGATATCCGTTCTACATTTTCAGTCTATTGCATTGCTATATGAGATGATATTGGCCTTGATTGTTCGAATCTGAATTTTATTTTGTGGGCTATATATTGTTTCATTGTCACGGATAGGATATTACCGTTCCATTTGACGAAGTGGCCCAGAAGCCGAAACAGAATTGTTCACATTTTTTTTTAAAATAAGAATTAATGTGAAATCTTATTTCCACGCATCTTGTATACATTTGAAATGAATTTAATCTTTAATAAACATTTTTATTTATTGCAACAATTAATACAGTTATCATATATTAAGAGTGTGACTTGCTGAATAAGCTCTTTTGTTTCCCATAAATTGCGTTTAATAATTAGATAAAAATATATCAATTTGATAAGCGTTTTCTCACAGAAAAATGAATTGCCGTAAAGGAAGAGAAATGCTTTTCGTGAAATTACTCAGTGTCAATCAACGCTCGTTTTTCAATGTAAGAAAGTAGACGCCTTTATAACCTTACTATTACTTTCAATAATGAAGTTATCAATCTATAATGGTTTAGACAATATGATGAATCGGTTAAGTTTTTATTTAAAGTGCAATTTAATTGCAATAGTTTGATTAATGATTTTCTTTCTGTAAGCATTTATCTATTTTCTTGTTTTGATCATCGGAAGCGATATCTCTTCAATTTTATTCAAAATGCACTTTAATTGTGTTTACTACACTTGGATTATAAAATTCAACCCGTATTCAATACTGAACAAAATATAATTATAGTGGATGTATTACACTGTCTCAATTATTTTAATTTAGAATTCTTCTGCCAAAGATTTATTTACTCTTATCAACACAAAGAATGGGTGAAAAGAATATTTGTGGATCCAGTTTATATACACTTAAAACTTTAGTTCAAACATGCTACTCAAAGTATAGTGTCTGATCTTAAAGTTCAAACATGCTCCTCAAAGTGTAGTGTCTGATCTTAATGTCCAAACATACGCCTCAAAGTGTAGTATCTGATCTTACTGTTCAAACGTGCACCTCAAAGTGTAGTGTCTGATCTTAATGTTCAAACATGCGCCTCAAAGTGTAGTATCTGATCTTAATGTTCAAACGTGCGCCTCAAAGTGTAGTACCTGATCTTAATGTTCAAACATGCTCCTCAAAGTGTAGTGTCTGATCTTAATGTTCAAAAATGCGCCTCAAAGTGTAGTATCTGATCTTAATGTTCAAAAATGTGCCTCAAAGTGTAGTATCTGATCTTAAAGTTCAAACATGCTCCTCAAAGTGTAGTGTCTGATCTTAATGTTCAAACATGCGCCTCAAAGTAAAGTGTAGTGTATGATCTTAATGTTCAAATATGCGCCTCAAAGTGTAGTATCTTATTAGGCCGTGAGCTAAGACCCTAAATTTAACAAATTGGTACCAAACAGACTGGCAAATTGCTATACTATTTTTTGAATAGATACATGTCTGTGGTATATGAAAAAGTCAGGGGGCCACCTCTGAGGCACAGCTTAGTGTCTGATTTTAGTGAGTTTCTATGGTAACTGTAATTTCATTAAAATCATTACAAATAATTTCTTATTTTTTGGTATACAAAACAGTTGCATTAGTGCAGTGAATAATTGTTATATGTGTTATCCAATGGTGTTTGAACAAGAGCAGAAGTGTTCTTATGATATAAAATACCACATTGAGCAATTATTTTGTAATCATTTTGTATTTTTACGTTACAATTACATTTGACGTTACTTTTTAGAAGTAATATTGATTTCTGATATTTCTATTGAAATCCCTTCCTAGATTTGTTTATAAAGTATTAATTTAACATAAACAAAAATACATAATAAAACACAACTGTATCAGATAAGTTTAAAATATGTAATTTATTATTAGAAGTAATTTCTTCTAAACAATATTAACGTTACATTCATCTGATAAAAACAGTTATATAATCGTTCTAAAAATCATCTTAAAATATCAGATCAAATTCCTGCAGGCTTTGATTCATATTAACACCTATATGGTTTCTTCTCGTCCTAATGCTTTTATAAAATGTTCTGTGGACACATGTTAGTACAATACAAACACATTTTTATAACTTTATATAAAATAAAATACGTTACAAAAATGTGAAATATAGCTTTTACAAGTAGTATTTATTCACTTCTTTAAAATTTAATTATCAAGTTTAAATTGGATCAAATCAAATTCCTGTAGGCTTTGATTCATATTAACACCCAAATGGTATCGTCTCTTTCTGATGTTATTATAAATGTTCTGTGGACACATGTTAGTACAATACAAACAATTTTTTATAACTTTATATAACATAAAATAAGTTACAAAAATGTGAAATGTAACATTTACAAGTAGTATTTATTCATTTTTTTTAAATATAATTTTCAAGTTTAAATTGATCATATGAACTGTAATTTAAATCATACAAACCTGCTAATGACTTCCATATAACAGAATAAGAATGACGATACATATAGGTACACTCGCAAAATATGGAATGTTTTTTTAGGAATATTTTACACAAAATAAACTTCTGTTTCAAGCAATTTTGAACTCCAAAGTAACATAATCTTATACTGTAATAAAACTCTATGTGTATTTAATCCATTCTGTACATTTCCGTTGCTACAAGAAGTAGTTGGATAGTGTACATGTCATCATTACTGCCATTCTCTCCATCAGAGCTTTCTCTATGTTCCATATCAAAACTCTTACTCAAATTTTGCAGACGGATGAGCATTTTAATGCATTTAACAAACAATGACATGTTGGTAATTTACATTATCTAGCGTACAAGTTGCAGGAGACATGAATTCTATAACAACCTGTGTAGCAGAATATCACTTCATCCATTTAGCTTCTTACTAACCATCTTCCATGAACCATCCGTGATATTTTGGACTTGAATTTCAGTAAAGTTTATTAGGCTTCTATGCCAGATGTCTGATAATTTGCTCGCAATGAGTGGAGATATAATGTGCCTTCACAGGGTGGAAGTTTTCCTGATTCAACACTAAGATATTAAATTCGAAACATCTTGTTGCACAAGCTATTCACTTTAGTATCAGTACCCTTTGAAGCATATATACTACATTTGAAGTCTTGGAGAGATGCAATCAGCTCGCAAAGTAGTACAATCCATTCTTAACCTAATTTTAATAAAGCTGATTAGAATACAATGGACTTCATAACAAATCTAATTGCAAACACCTTTCCATGACCATTGAAGGCACACACTGAGTCACATCTGGTAAATGCTTGAAAAACTTCCATTATCACTTAGAGAGTTTCCATATATCTCTGTATCGCTGTCTATTCTTGGTCCTACATCTGATAAATATATGCTCGATCTCCCTGTAAAGTGCCAGACATAGTTTAAACACATCTTCTGATTCAATGGCAATAGAGTTAAAGTGTTGACTGGCATGTAGCAGCATTTAGCAGCGTGCGAGTTCCAGTTTTTCGTGAGAAGATGCCGGGTCTTCCACATGACAAACAGTATCATGCGTTAGTTTATAACATTTGTTTTCTGATGTTGCAAACATCTCTTTGTCACCTAGAGCGGCAAGGCAGTACGGGACCTTCCAAGTATCAATAAAAAAATTGGTAAATGCTGTCTTGCCTTCTGGAAAACCATAGAGGCATCTCTATTGCTGAATTGGTTGTTCTCCATTGATTTTACAGATCCACAGTCCACTACCCGAGCTTCTATTATTCATCTCTGCATCAAATACCACTAATTCTAAAGCTATTCTTGCATTGCAGTATCAAATGTGTTTTTGGACAGATCTCCAAACGTTAGGTTCTCAACACTTACTTTGTTGACAATCATCATAGCATCACTAACACATACTGGTCTATGTTGGACATGTTCCTTGCAAGTGCAGATTTATTTGTTTTCTTGAGGATACCATGACATGGTCCTGGTGGATTTTGAAGTACTGCCTTCACAACCAAATGTCAGCTAAATGCTTCCAAACCATGTATTTAAGTAACTGGTTATCAACCTCGAGAATGCATTCTTTACAAAATATTTTGATTTTCTGAACGCTATCGAATATATTTAGGTGTTTCCTTCGCAATATGTCGTAAAACTAATCATATGGATTTTCTTTCAAAATATTGTATTCTTGATATGTTAAAGCATATATAAAGCATTCTCTTCCCTTTCTTTATCACTGAAAATACCATTACAATGGCAGTAGATATCGCTGTAGCTGTTGATAAAAGAGCACAACCATTTATTCTCAAGTATATTTCTTGGTCTAAATTGTCATCCTTTTGAATGATCTGTGCTTCAAGATTACCATTGATAAGTCTTAAATTAACTAGTAGGATCGCTTTTGTCCATACAGCTGTATGTCTGTCCGCGTGTCCGAATGGGTATTTAAATGCCTATGGTTTAGGTAGGATAAATTTTTTTGACAGTTGAAAAATAGATGAAAAAAATTTGCAACTGTTTCTTATCACTAAAAGATGCTTTTATATGGCTAAAGATCACTTAAATACCTATAAGCTCGAATGTCTGTCAACAATTTCTATAAATCACTCCTCAGATACTGCTCGATAGGTTTTCATAAAATTTTAAATGAAGAATTCATAGCGAAGTTTGTTCAAATCAAGACCCTGGTGCCATGACTGGACCCGTCCCAGAGGCTTATCAGTTGTTTTCTTATTCATAATTTCAACAATATTCTTCTTGGAAAGTGCAATACCTGGCTTTGATTTTTGCAATAAGTATCTTTCAGGTTTATTTATGCCATGATCATAGGCTCTGGCCACTAGAAATCTTAATTTAATAAAGTTTCAATAACCAACCAGCCAAATTCGATTTTTTTCAGTATAGATATCCCTATGAATAGGGGTTTCAAGTTTGTTCAAATGAAAGGCCCAAAAAGGGAATTATTTTGATCATCTTAAGAGCTGGATCATGGTTTAATCATAACAATTGGGACGACTGTGTCCTTTAACCCTTATCCTGCTATGGATGTTTGGTTTTATTAGAATATACACACTGTAGTTAAGGGATTGAGTGCATATATCTTCACCCTGCTATAAAAAGTGTACATAATCAATTAAATATAGACCAGGGATTGGCATGCATGCAGCAAAATATAACCAACGAAAGTGTTGATATTTTGACATGTTAGTAAGATACTCATGGAGCTGAATGTTTTTCTGATCTATTTTTGGAATTATACTTATTCATCGTTAGAACTCTATTGTTTAGTAATAACAGTTGGAACTGGGTCCTTTAATAGTGATCTTATGATCTCCATAAAGTTTCAGCAGGGGTCTAAAAAGGGATGGAATTGTGGATTTTCAAAAGTATCATCTTCAGATCTTGAGCATTAATAAGTCATAATAATTGAGACTAGGTCCTTTAAAGAGGAATAAATATCAATAAGGGACCAGCAGGGGTAGAAGAGAAGGTATTAATGTTGTATGGTGATAAGTGTCCCTTTCAAAATTGTTTCAGTCATATCGAGATGGTGTCTACTTGAATAAGACAATATTCTAAGCGTTGTCACACTGAAATATCATAGAGTCACAGACACATGGTATGATACCCGCTCAGTCACATGTTACTGACAACAGGTCGACCAGACTTATTCTCTAAGTGATGAGCACCAAATGAAGAAGATTCTAGTACCATTTTAAATCTTTGGTGTGACCCGACCGGGGATTGATCCCATGACCTACTACATGCGAGGCAGAAGCTCTATCACTAGACTACCACTTCGATAAGAAAATGAAAATGTGAATTTTCAAAAAGCTTTAACTCAAGGACAATGGTCAAATGTTTTCATATTTCCTATAGATTATCCCTATGATAGATTTTTCTTTATTCTAATAAATGGACTGGGGTCTACTGAGGTCTTGTATTAAAAACACTTCTATAGTAAATATGAGAATGCTATAGGTAAATATAGCTATTTTAAATCTTCTGCAAGTGATATGTTGTATGTCAATTGGTTGATAGTCCTTTATAAAGATTGTTCAAACCGGGTTGCTGGGGTGAAACTAAGGGCTTCCACAGAGGTTAACTTTTACAAAGTGTTTATAAGCACAATGTATGGAGTTTGAATATTTTACATCTAGTATTGTCTGGTAGTCCTGTATAAAATTTGATCAATCTGGACCCCTTTTGTCAAATTTAGGGCCTCCACAGGGGTCAATCCTTTGCTCAGGTGATCGACTTACATGGCTTCTTGTTTAAAAAAAATGTATAAATATTTCAAGTTTGTATTTTCATCAATTTTTAGTGTTCATGAATTAATTTCGTTAGAAATAAATGTTAAACATGATTAACCAATATATGTATATAAATTATGACCAATTGTCAAATTGTGTAAATATTGTGTGATTTACCCCACCCACTTTCATTTTGCTGTAATTCACAAAAAAAAGAGAGTTTAACACCTAATTTTGATAAAGTCTATAGTTCCTTTTTAACCTTATATCATATCTGATTAAAATATTATGACATATACTATCTAATATATAAAAAACATAAAATTTATACAGTTTTAATGCAAAAATGTGTTCTTGGTGTTGATGTATTTAGTTTTTAATAACAAAAATCCATTTATTTTTCAACAATGTGTGTTTTAATGAATAACATTACAATTATCATTCATTAATGTGATAAGAAACTTAAAACACATACATTTATGCAGTTAAAATTTGAAAATCGGGTGTATATTATAGATAATGACATTTTTTTAAGAAATTGGCGGCCATTTTGGAAGCCTTTTTGGAATTGCTCATTTTTAGACATTAAGCTGTGCCCGAGATGTAGCCCCCCAGCATTTTTTTGGTGTAGAGATATATATATTTCAAAAAATCATAGGGGGAATTTGCCAGAAAAATGGTACCAATTTTTTGTTTAGCTCACGGCCTATATCTTAATGTTCAAACATGCGCCTCAAAGTGTAGAATCTGATCTTAATGTTCAAACGTTCGCCTCAAAGTGTAGAATCTGATCTTAATACACAATATAATTTAAAATGTAAAAAGGTTATATTTTGATAAATGTTTTATTCAGGAAACAGATACAAATAAGTTATTATAGATTTCTTTTGTATTATTTTCATTTAAGACATTTCATTACGAATACAATTATTGATATTATATATTATTTATTCATTGAAAAAATATATGTTTGATTAAAAAATACATATAATGTTAAAACTTGACTAATTGAATATTTGTTTAATGCCTATATCGATTTATGATAAATATTATAACCTACTACTTTGATCCTATTAGAAGTCATTGCAAAATATTTAATTTTTCACTGTTTTTGAAATATATAATTGTTTATATCTTCATCATGTAACACCAGTTGTTAGTTTAGTATTTGTTTTTCTTTAAGTTAATAGATTCTCAAAAATATGTTTTTATATTAACCTCTGTAAAGACTGTTAGACCGATACCACGTTTATATATATGCAACTGAAATTGTATTTATAAAAGCTAAAATATTTGGCTTAAGCATCCGCCCCAGTATATAATAAAGGCATTTATGCACAAGATACATTTGCAAAGTTATATGTTTAGAAAACAGAAAATATATAACGTTATTATATATTTATTTCAAATTATTTTGATTTAAGACATTTCATCATGTAAAATCGCGAATCGAATGGGACTGTTGGAACTTCTTGTTGATTATACCAGTGGGAAAAATATAAAAGCATATCATTGTAACGAGCATTTACCTAAAGATAAAACAAGGTAGTGATTTAATTCATAACTCGTATCCCAGGAAAAATTGCAAGGATCCCAATATTGTTAAATTCACATGTACATGTGTAATTGGTCATACCGAATACCTTTATTATACTTTATTTATCGTATGAAAGTAAATATCATTTGAATGGAAAAATATCTTACAGTGCCTACATTGAGATCTATACCGAAAAGGGATAACGAAAGCGGCAACGTTACTTCTGTGAAGAATCTTATCATTGTCACAGGACAGCTTACCATAAAAAGCGTGCTACCAAAATGAAACTTCAGTCGTTACAGCTGAACCCGATGCCATTGTTTTATCATTGCAAACCAAAGGATCTGAAATTATAAAATCATTTCTATTAGTATCAATGTTCGTCCCTCCAAACCTTTAGTGGCATGACATACGATAAACGTTCTTGTCTTTCAGCTTTTATTATTAATGCACGTTACAATTAACAGGAACCATAGAGTGCATTTGTAAATGCTGGTGTCCGGATAATACTGACAAACAGTCGCATAAACGATCAAGTTGAGATGGTTCCAATGGTAGCATTATATGGATATTTCAGAGTTGAATTTCTTTTTGATTAACATTAAATATCGGCTTCACAGATACAGTTTAACTTATGGCAATCATAGTGAATCTTTTCAAAATTTTAAGCTTTTTACAAATTACTATTAATTTTAAACTTATTGGCATCCCAACAATAGAATCATTCGTGGAGAAGAAGATGCTTAACATCTCACTACACAGTTACGCCCCTTTTCTCCCACGGTAAAATGATTCGTACGATTATAAAAAGGCCTATATAATTTGGTTTTGATATTTTTTCAAAATGGTTCATAGTAGTGGTTGTGATTTTTTTGCTGCAGATGATAATAGCAAAAGTTGGCATAGCATATGCTCCAATAAGACATCACTGGTGTTAAAAAAAGACTTTGATAGGATTTCAATATATGCATGTATTTATGAGCATTGCAGGACTTCTCTTTCCAAAAAAGGTCAGGGTGTCACATCACTTTCTTTAAAAGAACAACCAGGTCAACCATTTTTATGTGGGTATACATTACTGCTATGAAAAAAAATACTTTAAAAAAATCCTGTATGGAATTCTATTTATACCATTGAATTCCTAGACTTTATTTCATAACAACAAAGAAAAAAATCCAACGGTGTAGTGAGACCTTAAGCGCGATGCAGAATCGGACATACAGGCAGTTTATTTACACATTAGCTTCTTATGGTATATATGATCATGATATTATACAGTGTATGACTTGTTTGTCATCACTTACAACAATAAACATTGTCACTCACTGTTGAGCAAAATTAAAATTATAAATGCATGTGTACAAATAAATTGGATCTGGTGTAATTTATTACATAATATTGCTTCATATTAATACCGCAACTGCAAATGTGATGTTTATTTTAAAAAAAACAACAATATATTAACGTGATCAGTTCATTTATTGTAAGGATCAGGCATTAATTTCAAATCAAAATGGAAAGCAATAAAAACACTTAAAAGTCCATTATTGTTCAATTAAAAACTAGACCACATGCGAGTCAAATGTTACTTTAAGCTATATATAGTATGAAAAATATGACTGCCAGAGTTGTTATTGTTATTCAATTAGGAGACACATACAGGGTAAGGTGACAATAACATAGATTATATATTATAATATCAGAATAGACAATCATGTCAGATACTAAAAGATACCCATAAAATGAGAATTTGCTTAGCATTTTAAAAATGTTTCTAACATTAATTTACAAAAATCCCAAAAAACAATATAATATGTCTTATGTCGTCATAAAATTCATGGCATATAGTAATTGTCCTTTTTTTTCGGTTACATATTTCAAACTTCAACGGAAATATTCTAGAAAAATGGAAAGGTGTGCCGGGCACTATATTCAAATATTTAAACCGGTATATAACATTGCTTGTTGCAATGACTGTCCCGCCTACCCTTACTTCTAATGTACTATTGAGCTCAGAGTCACCCTACCATTAGCAATATCTCTTCGGATTATTATTATCGAATTGTTTGATTGACAGCCCTCGCCAGGCCACCAAGTTAACTAAAGGTTTTAGAATTATCACCCTGTGGAATTATTTCAGTTATTAGTTGATTTGTAACAATGAACAGAGTACGACATTTATTATTGTTTTTTATACAGAAATATAACTTTATAACATTATCTTATATATCCATTAAACTGTTGATCGTTTCAAATCGATATTTGGACTCTTGTAAGAGGTATCAAAATATATACCTAAATGTGTATATACCTAAACTTAGCCTCATATTGACGAAAAACATGCTCAATACTTCGTCAAAGCCCCATTTTACGATAGAAAATGTTTAATTAGTGCATTATCTAGCTCGTAAGTGTACCATATACATATTTCTATCATACGTAAAATATCACTGGTATTATCAACCTAGTAATCAGTTTGAAGAAAACAGCTGTTTTAAACCGTTGTGCGACAGATGTCAGCTATTTGCACGTTTGACACGTTTCTCTTTCGATACCCATCCATAAATTCATTTAGAAGTTGATTCTTTAAAATCCTTCAGTTTAAAGATAATATTATATTTAATTTTTAATAGTTATTGATTAGTGACTACTTTACATAACAGGATTCTTAGATAATAGTTTTACTATACACTTTGGCTATTCCTAGTAAATTACTTGCAAAATATAAGACGTATATCCACTAAATATATTTGATCGGTTAGTCGAAGCCATTGTAGTTTTTATATTAATCTTTACGACAATACAAGAACATAAAGAAACTTATATTAGAAATGAAAGCCCCATAAACACTTTTTCCCTTTGATAAAGGAAGTTGCGATATACAAGTCTTAGAAACGGTAGTTCGATATCTAACACACTTACAATTTCCCCAAAGGTTCATAATTAAGATAAATTTCTTATTGGAACTTATTGACAATATGTCATAGGGTTTATAGAGGAGAGAAAAAAGTGTGGAACAATTTATACTGGTAACAAGCGAACTGAATTCTGAACAATTCAAAGCAGACGGAGGAGGAAGGAACTTGAACTTTGCTGAAGCGTTTAAGATATATTTTATTCGTGGCAGTTTAGCGAGTTTGAATACGGCTCCTTTAGAACATTACGTGGCGTTTATTCATCGTATTATCAGTATAAACATATATGAGAAAACGGCGATTAAGGTTGCATGCGGGTACAATGTTTATGCTTTAGTTAACATTGTCTAGTTTTAGGGTGCGACTTTAAAGAGGAAAGTATTTGACACACGTACCATGTTTAACCTCCCATGTTGCTTTATTTACATTTGACATTATGAAAGCATAATCTGGTTATATCTGTTCTTTGGTCACAACACCATTTTAACAATTGCGGACCAAATGGCGGAGTGTATTTACAAGTTTCGGAGCTAGGCAATTATAACAAATATGAGTGTTTCGGGACGTAATATTTATATTCAAGCATTACGACACAATGTGTCAACTGATTTCTTTGAGAGAATTTTTGGTATGAATCATAAAATATTTCAATAAGTATATTATTCGATTATCGATATTTTGGTTTGGCTAAAAATTGCAAAATGTCAGAAACCTTATGTACTGGTTGTTTAGCGCTTCTAAGAATACGCTTATTTGACGTCTGCCTTTCCTGAAAGGTTTCTTAATGTCAGCTGTTATATCTTAAAAAAAAGACATGGATGCCCTTCCTCGTGGGCATGTCTTTAAATGTGTATAACTCTAAATTTGACACATTATTTTGCTAATGAGTCGTTGTTTTAAACACACATTCAGCACAATTATCAAACACATGCGTGCCATATTCCATGAATAAAAGACTAGTGACTAGTTGGAATAGGTGAGATTATTTTAAGCACATTCGAAGATATCATGAATGATATGTATTGTCGTGAACCTTTTCATTTGAAACAGTTGCCTATATAATAATTAAAAATTGCAGAAGAGATGACCAATTCTGGATTTGTAATGTAAAGGGACTGCCTTGAGGTGGGTATTAGCACTCTATAACAAAGTTTGCACCTAAATCAACATGTCTCGCTAATTTTACATTCATATGAAGAAATAGATAACACAGAAATAATGTCACCACTTTGGTTTTGTATTTGGAAATACGAGTACAAAAACTGGTTTCATTTAAATAACATACAGCTGTTCCTCAACTTGATAAGTA
The DNA here is from genome assembly GCA_029582155.1 of Panopea generosa. Taxonomy (NCBI): domain Eukaryota; kingdom Metazoa; phylum Mollusca; class Bivalvia; order Adapedonta; family Hiatellidae; genus Panopea; species Panopea generosa. The sequence goes on from CM055907.1 coordinate 49,430,199, forward strand.
TATACTAAAAGGTATTAAACTTTTAACTTGAACATAGTATTCATTGTTTTTATTTCATGATAATGTCCACATTTAAGTATCTATCAACATTGAATATATGTTCTATTCATTCAGAGCGAGAACACTACTTGTATTTCGATTTTTAATGTAGGGATAAATAATGTTTCGCACGTAGCCATAATACATCAGCCTTGCATTAAGGAGACTGATATATTAAATAATGCTTCAAAACAATATAGGCACGTTGACGTGTTTGCACATTTTGTAAGTGTAAGCAATACACAATTAGAAATTACCAAATATTTAACGTAGGTGGATGATGATATCGAACCAGATGCATACATGTACGCCGACGCATCCAATAGTCGGATTAAAAAATATCTATTATAAAAAGATAAAACAATTAAATATATAATCATTTTAGAAATTTTGTTTTAAAAAAAAATAATTAAAGAGCATACTTCCATAAGATCAACAGTAAAGTAGTTTGGTTTAAATTTAATTTAGTTCGATACTATATTAGTATTTACAATCACACATTCATATCTTGGACATATAAACAAAAGCAAGCTCTATCAAGCTTTTAAAGATAAATTAATGTTGAACACCTTACTGTTCTTTTTAATTAACCAAATTGAATACGGTTTTAAATAACCTCCAATTTTTAACTAAATCTTCTGTAACCTGAGAAAAAAAATCAAAATTGCTTTGTACTCTGGCATAGTATTCAATAGGGACAAACACGTTAATTTTCGATTAAATTGCAAACGTTTTATTTTAATGCAAACATTTGCACTGAAATATCCTCATATCATCGTCATCTAATGTACTGCCGTGCCGGTGTAACGTTGTAAACTGACCCCCATAGAATAATGACCGGGGGGGTCATTATTTTATATAAAATAATGACCCCCCGGTCGTAATATTATGACCGGGGGGTCATTATTATGACTCCCATACATAGAAAAATGACCCTCACACAGAAGTGTGACCCCCTATAGAATAACGACCCCTAACCCAAACCCTAACCCTAACCCATCTGAGGTACACTTACAACATAATTATCCCCTGCCGATAGACATCGGAGGAAAATATCGTAATGGCACTCGTCCGTGCGTGCGTCCGTCCTTGCGTCCGTGCAAAACTCCTCAATAATTATTGGATGGAATCGATTCAAACTTTCAGGGATTACTACTACTAATGCTTAGTTGTGGAGGAAGAAACAAATCTTGGAATTGCTCAACCCGTTCTGGAGTTATGGCCCTTTTTTCAAATGGCATCGACGGGAGATATGGCTGTCATTCGACTGCAAACCCTTGTTTTTTTTCTAAGAAGTGTTCCTGGCTTCCCTGGTTTCTTTAAAAATACGTTACAACTTTATATATAAGTCGTGACGGGTATCGTAACAGAAACTTAGTTAACATATTGTGCAATGGCTTTGACTGTTATAAAGGGGTATAATTATTAGTTTAAAGTTTAAACATATTTTATTGCCTTTTAACATATATATATATATATACATATATAAGCAAAAGGGTTGGGCCACAAGTTCTACCAACATTAGTTACGGCCCTTCCCTACACAAAATGAATTACAAATACTCAAAATGACAATTGCAGATAAACAACATATTATAAATAAAACAGTTTAGATATTAGATAACTATTATAGAGAAAAAGGATTTAGTAAGAAAGAAAAAGGAAATTGGAAATAATGGTTGTATGATATAATAATAAGATAATCTAAATATACCCTATAATTAGAAGAATCGTCATCAGGCCAACTTTTTATGCACATATATTCTTTAGTTAATTAATATCAAATCGTTTTGAGTCTTTGATAAATTGCTGCACAGATGTGAATATAAATATAAATATAATTATTACTCAAGACGTGTTACTTAAAAGCTCTTGAAAAGTGACAAAAATCACCCAAACCTCCAGGGGAATGCCTATATTTCAATATTATACTGAAATTCGAACAACATCTTATTGTCATGGGCGTTACAGGTCATAAAACATGGGACTTCCCCACAACCAATTTGCATATTTTATGCCTTATATTGATATAATTGTTGACTTTTTCTACTAAAAAACTCCTGAAAAGTGACAAAAATACCCAAATTCCAAAGAAGAATGTCTCTTCAACAACATACTGAAATTTGAATAATTTCTAACAACGAGGAGCATCACAGGTAATAAAACAACTGGGCTACCCCACACCCGTTTCGCCTATTTTTGGAGGTATATATGAGTGACATATAGGTGACATAATGAAGATTAAGGGTATTTGACATCACTTTCAGGGGTGGCATAAAACATTGTGCTTTTCCACGTATAAATTGCCTTTTTACAATCTTGCACTCCAGAAAATGAACTATTTTACCGTCAATAGCATTTTCTTCGTAATGAGCCCGCGAACCCATGCTATTACGAAATTAGTGCAAGATGTAGGATGCAATAACAAAATGATGTTTCCTCTAAAATTTCGGACAAAATCACCATTACTATAAGTTCCAGAATGCTTACACTACATTGTACAGAAGGTAAATTAATAAGTATATACATGTATGCGTAACATAGTTATACGTTATACCTTGCATATATAATGCGATGTCACAAAGTTACGAGGCTGTTAAAGGTACTATCTCACCGAATCTTGGAAAAATCTTGGAAAAATAAAACTTAAGCCTATTGAAATACTTGAAGGATGAAACTTTTATAGGTAACAAAAAGATTTAGATCTAAAAGATGTTCTAAACAAAAAGTCATGCACCTTTAAAGCAGGAGTTTCGTGATCTATGTTTTAAGTATGTTCTACCATGTATCTTGAAAGTTGCAGGGGTTCCAAGTTGCAAAAGGATTCCTTTATGTATCCCTCTTCCATTAGGTCATCTGTTTCTATTGGCAAAGGTTTGATACGGCGAACCAATATCCCTTTGGTGAGACCTATCCACTTTAATAAGCAAGCGCGCTACCATTGCGCCACCGAGGCTCACAAAAGTGGTAAGTATTTAAAAGAGGATGCGTAGTTCGGCCTCAACCGGGATAGCTGGTTTTTAAGATGCGTTGTTATGCCACCGCAATTCGAAGAATAGAGTGAATTAAGGTGGCTTGCCAGTCTTCTTTGACGTCGGTCGACGTAATAATGGTCGAAAAGAAAAGATATCGTATTGCCCTGGTATTTGGTATTCATATACAAGGACACCTCCCCTTCATTTTGTACGATTCAGATATTTTATATTCCTTTTTTTTAGCAAAGGGCTATTTCTTACAATTAATTAATGAAAAAATGAAGTATCTGGAGTAAAATTGGTTTATTTTTTTCGCTGGATTAATTTCAAAAACAACATTCGGATACTCTTGACAAGAGAAACAGAATGATATAAGTCAGTGTTGTCAATCGAAAATTTCATAAATTGTCACTATGATGGGCGTTAAATGTTTTAAAAAATGCGCGATTCTTTTGATCTTAGAGTAGCACCATACGAGCTCCGGTGAACGATTTGGGCGACGGAAAACAATTCAATTTACTAACGACTTACGCAGTCTTTTTGCTAGGAAAATTCCGAACAAGTTTATGAAATAAAAAAGGGGGTCTTTCCGTGAAATATTTCATGACCAGAATCATTTCAGATGACTAATAAAAGATGATAATACACTGTTTGTAAACAAAACCAAATTATCCTCCAGCCTAAATATCGATTCTCTCTTTTTCTATAGTAACCTTAAAACGACTTAGGTATATCTTCTATTATTGTAACACTTCTCTTTAAGTACAATAATGATAATTCAAATGAAAACCCTTTTAAATTTCATTTTTCAATAGATGTACGTTTATTTCTTAGCGGGGCCTCTAAGTTATACTGCTGTTGTGTCAGCTGTAGACGCAGCAGCAGCAGAAACAACAACAACAACAACAAATATAAGCAATAGAAACACGACAGTGACTTGAATTGATATAGAGCATGTAAGTAATAGGTTAGGTGGGGTCAATATTTTATAGAAAATGGGTCATTATTCTATATAAAATAATGACCGGGGGTCATTATTCTATGGGTGTCAGTTTACAACGTTACACCGCGGCGACAGCGTTTCTCCTGAGATATAGTATGTCGCCGAAAACTTAATGACGCATGAAGTTATATGTGGTTGTTCTTCTTTGTGAACTGCCTCTTACCAATTCTAAAGAAGAAAATAGCTCCTAATTCGGGAGGTTAGTTGCCACTTCGAATGTCAGCACCAAACAAACAGGTCAGATGTAGAATTGTCATTGGTTTAATGTAAGATATTCGGCATGTAGTCATATTTTACAAGTTTGAACTGGTCAACATTATTTGTTCGTTTGTGTGTTTTAATATTTAGCGTCATTGTATGCCATCGAGGGATACCAGATGATCAATTAACCACTATTCTTTTGTAGGATCCTGGCAGGTTAATCAGTACTCGAGCACATCAATCTTTTCAAGGTACTGACTACTTTCCATTTGAATTATCGGTGCGCTAGTTAACTGTCCAGTGGATCACATTTACGGTGATTAAATGATATAACTGAAGTATGGATAAAAAATGAAAAAAAAAAGAAACACCAATTAAGCACAAAATATCCACAATTTAATGTATAACAGCAATCTTACCCTAAAAACACACAAAACCAAACATGTACCATCACTCACACTCTACACTTCCACTATCAGAACTCAACATAAACAATCCATTATTCAATATCGTTTAATTCTACATATCCGAAACATAATAATACAACATATTACTATCATTCTTACTCTACATTTAAATAGTTAAACGTATTAACCATAATTATTCAAACTCTTACATATCCTTGATTAATACTATAAACTATCACTCTTACTCTTAATAGCCATACCGTTTACATATTCAACATATCATTATTTCAACATATTACCATCTATATTTAACACCCCATCTACAATAATTGATACACATTGTCGTCAATCAAACACTATACATACGTAAGGATGGAGTATTCACTCATAAATATGCGTTTAAATGAAAAATAATTATGATTAGTATAATAAGCGGGACAGTAGTACATTGGGCATGAATAGAGTTCAGGTTGCTTATGCCAGAGATCGCGGGTAGATCCCAGACTAGACCTAATGGTCTCCCGAAAAGAACATGCTGGCTTTGCCATGGAAGCATACAAGGGAGATTAATATGAACCACGAACTTATTCACAGTCGAGCTAAACTACATAAGTATTAAATAAATCAATTAATGAATAAATAAATGAAAAAAAAATAAAAAAAAATAAATGATTGAATAAATAAATCAATTTATGTTTATGTTCATTTTAAACAAAATGCGACCATGCAAACATCTTTAAAAGTAGATTTCTTACATATACATAATAATGAACTTAGTTAAGATTTGTTGCAATGACGTTTTGATAATCACACACCTTAAGCCTGGCAATGTAAACAAAACTAGCACGTATGTGAATCATTTAAAGAATAATTAATGTTGAATTCCTGACTATTCATTTCAATTAAGCGTTGGAACATGCCGCAGTCCGATATTAAAGTTCCTTCCGTTTTAACCAAATCGTTCACAAACTGAGAAAAGAAATCACAATTACCCGCGTTCATTGCTACAATATTGAAAAGGAGAGTTAATCTTGAATGCAATTTCAAACATTAAATTTTCATTAGAACATTAGCATTGAAATTACCTCATATCATTGAAGTTAAATGCATTTCAAGACAGACAACACGGTGTCTTCCTGAGACAAACTGTGCCGTTTAAATCTTAATGTGTCAGACGCATGAGATTGTTTGAGGTTGTACCTTTCCAATTCTAAAGAAAAAAGCTTCCTCATTTCTAAAATGTGATTCTAATCAACGCACAAACATAGAAGGTGTATTGCTGTGTTACTGAAATTCAATGAAATTGGTTAAAGTTGATTTAAAAAAACAAACAACGTTATATACAAAAAAGACTTTCACGTGTCACGGATAGGATATGTCCGTCACGTGTGACGGAGTTGCCCAGAAGCCGAAACAGATTTTTCACGTATTTAAATTTATTTTAACATATGATTATAATCTTAAATGTATAGTCTCATTTTAAATAAATTTGAAATTGATTTAATTTTCTAATAGATAGCTGTTTGAACAATAAATGCTATTGCCGTATATTAAGCGTGTGACTTGGTCGATAAACTGTATTAATTCTCGTGCATTAAGATTAATAGTCGGTTTAACAATTATGTTTTGTCAATTTCTCACAGAAACGAAATTGCCGTAGAGGAAGAGAAACGCTTTTTTGTGCAATTTATCAATTTTAGGCTCAAGTGCAAGATAGTAGACGCTTTTAAAACTTTACTAGTACTTTCATTTATCGATTTTCATTTGTCGTAAATTGACAATATGATGAATTTGCTAAGTTTTTACGGCTTTTAATTAAAGTGTAAATCAATTGCCATAGTTTAATTAATGACTTTCTTTCTATATGCATTGATCTGTTTTGATAGAAAGCGATATCTCTTCAATTTTATTCAATAATGCATTTTAATTGTGTTGATATGAAATCCATTCCTTATTCAATACTGAACAACATTCAAAATTGAATGTATTAGACTTGCACAGTTACAATAGTGAATGTATTAGACTTACACAGTAAACATAGTGAATGAATAAGACTTGCACAGTTACAATAGTGAATGTATTAGAATTACACAGTTATTATTGTATGGAACATGTTTCAGTCAAAGATTTCTTTTGGTTTGCAAACATAATTCATATGAATAAATAAACCAACATAAATTGCGTATCAGTTGAACAGTTGTTTTTAGTGGTAAATAATATTATAAAAAGCTGTTAAATATTTTTAGAAATTTCACAAAAAACTGAATTTGTTGGGCAAATTTCAATTCAATAATGGGATAGATGAAAGCTTTGAAGAAAAAAAGAGTTGCTTTAAAATAATATGTGAAATCTTCATTAAAAAGAGTACTGTATATTGACAAATTACACATAACGTTTCATATGGAGACTCTATATGTTATGCACATAAATTAGTGCTTGTATACCAATCCAATGCCATAATTAACCTAAAGGTTAACACTTATGAAAATACTATCTAAAATGTCGTTTGTTAGGGTCACATATGTAACTTAAGCATATATGTAACTTAAAGGACACAAACAACTAAAAAGGCACATTTGTAACTATTTCGAAAAAAGTGCCAGGGCACAAATGTTACAAACCGGACACAAATAAAACTAAAATCTTATATGTAACTAAAACGGGCATACATGTAACTACCACGAAACATGCTAGAACATGTGTACAAATGAATTGAATGTGGTGTAATTTATTATTTAATATTGTTCATATTAATACTGCAACTGCAAATGTGATATTTATTTAGAAAACAAAACAACAACAAAAACATATTAACGTGATCAGTTCATTCATTATAAGGATCGGGCATTTATTTCAAAGCAAAACAGAAAGCAATAAAAACACTTAAAAATCCAATACGTTTCAATTAAAAACTAGAACACATGCGAGTCAAATGTTACTTTAAGCTATATATAATATAAAAAATATGACTAACAGAGTTGTTATTATTATTCCGTTAGGGAACGCATACAGGGTAAGGTGACAATAACATAGATTATATATTATCATATCAAAATAGACCATCATGTCAGATACTCAAATATACCCGTAAAATGAGAATTTGCTTAGCACCTTAAAAATGTTTCTAACAATAATTTACAAGAATCCCAAAAATCAATATAAAATATCTAATGTTGTCATAAAATTCATGGCATATAGTTTGTCAATAGTTCGTCTATCCGTCCGTTCGAAGCTTAGACTTTATTCAATATCCACAGTTATCAAAAGGTTTCATGACGGGGAAAAATGAAGGTTCGAACATGTACGTTCAAGGTAATTATAAAATATTTCAAATTTCAACGAAAATGTTCTAGAAATTGGAAAAATGTGCCGGACACTATATTCAAGTATTTACGTTCAATGTGAATATCACCTTAAAATGTAGAAAATATGACACAAATAGAGTTTTCAATATTGTTATTAGTTTCTTAACGGAATGCCATCACATTCAAAACATTTATCTAGCATACAATGGGACCAGATGCAAAGTCATGGTTACATGTATATGATGTCAAGTCATGTTTGAAGATGAAATGTTGATAGATACAATTGTAAAACTAACTGAATATTATCCATTAAACTTCACTCAAAATTTTCAAACAATGATACATATGTCGCCCGTTTATTTTAGCCTATAAACTGTAAGGTCGATGTTACTTTGCGTTTGTCTCAAAATGTGTAAGTTACAAAATGTGTAAGTCATAAAATGTGTCTATCACTATTACTCTAGACTATATTCCCGTTAGGCATAGGGAACGTTCTAAACAAAGCTACCATGGCCAAGGTTAGAATTAAAAGTAAAAGCATTGTTACGTACAAATGCGTTTAAGATCATGTCATAAACGGCGGCTAAACAGTCTATGAATCACTCATTACAGTTCGTCTTTTGTTAGTAAAGCGACACTATATATGATTATCTACAAGTATTTTTAAGTTAAATTCGTTTTTTCAAAGCATCCTATCAGTTCATCAATGTGAATGCACTGTGTTTAACATCTCCCCTGCGATATCATTGTTATCATCTTAGGTTCGCCATCCTCCGGAATACGTTAATGATTAACGCCTCCACCGTTTACGTGATAAGATTTATAAGAGATATAATAGCCACAAACATAACGTGCATACAAATATATAAATAACCAGAGGTTTTACTGCGTTTATAGATGTTTGGTATTGCCAGACACTTGATTCTTATGTGAAATCAAATGACAATTTACATAACCTCAGCCAATTTTAGAAACTGCTGTTGCTAAATCCAGTATATCTATTGTAGTGTTACAAAAATGACCTGCTGCTAGAACGATTATCGATCCGTGCACTGGCCCTGATGTATCAATTGTCTAAGTAAAAACAATGTTATGTTTACTTAGACATCGTACGCTTGTCTATGGGCAATGGCAGTGTTGCAACCAATTTGGTAAGGTAACAATCAGGGCCTAGAAAATGATGAACAGTTATTGCAACAAGCAGTGTTGTATACCAAAATGTTTGTTAAGCTGTGTAGTTTATGAAATCACCGGCATAAATCGACATAAGTGGTGGCTATCCGAGAAATCCAATATGGCCGCCAAAATGATAATTTCAATCCAAATTATGTCAATACTAATTTTATTACACATTTTAAATTCTAACAAGTATTAACAACATCAAAATCTCTATACAGAAAAATATTTAAAAAGAATAGTTATCTTCAGTTATATTTTTATCAAATTCAAGATCAAAGGTAAAAAACTGTGGGTCAAATCTTAAAAATTGTGAAAAATACAAGTTTTACTCTAAACGATTTTATTTTTTTACTAATTTTACTAATACTTTAAGTGCTTGAGGTTTTACTACATCAGAAGTCCATGTTCGAGTTCAGCACCAGTCTCTATATTTGCTAACATTGTGAACAAGTTTTCACAGATGAGCTATTGAAGAATTCCCTCGCAGCTGCAAGCTTTGGTACATTGCTGTTCGATGCTTGAGCTAGCACATTCGTCAGTGCACAGGTCAGAACAAGTATAGTGGGGCTACAGCTTGTGGTTGAGATCTGATGTTAAGCAATTAACAACATTTGAAAGAGAATTATTTGAAACTGAGAGGGTAGTATCGTATGTAAACATATCAACGACAGTATTTTGCACAAATAATGGCAAATCATTTATGAATATTAAAAATAAAAGGGAGTCTTAGACGGAGCCCTGAGGTACACCAGCTTTTACTTTTCGGAACTCTGAAGTTATACCAGAAACTTATGTTTAATGAATTTTATTTTCTAAATATGAGGAAAACCATTTATCGTATTTCTGCTAAACTTGTACATTTTAAATTTTTGAACAAGTACGTCATGGTCAACTAAGTCGAAAGCGTTTGACAAATCAAGATATAATGTACCAATAATTTCATTTTTATCTATAGATGATGCCTCTTTAAGGAACTGAGGTTCTTTGGTTCAGAAACTCATCACCCATTATAAGGCCACGCAAGATTTTATAAAAGTCTTTGTCTGAAAGAATATGCTCGGCAGTAACCCGAGCAAATACATCAGATTCGACTAACATCTGCTCGAGACCTGCATCCCCATATTTAAAGTCTATCCCTCCAAAAAAACGGACATAATGAAATGCATGCCATCTTCAAATGGATAAGCACTTTCAAACTCCCTTGGATTTGCCCGTATTATTTGTAACGCGTTTGACAATAGTGCCTTTTAGATTTTTTTCTAATATGACAGACTTGCATAGAAAACGCATTTTAGCACAATTTTAATATGTTTCCCTGTTAATTGGCGTGTTTCAATGTTCAGGGTTCTTGACTGGACCAATTCATAGTTACAATATAAACAAAATATTCAAACTTTCATTATCATCATCCTCATCCTCATTATTACCATCATCATGATTTCAGTTTGATTCGTATGCACTGGGGCGGATCCATGATTTCAGTTTAGAGGTGAGCAATACAAAATCTGATCGGAAATTAATAAACTATAGCAGTTTATTGGGAGGGGGCGTACGCCGTTCTTTTAAGAGTAGATCGGCTATTGATACAGGCTTACGAGTAGTAAATTTTGTTTCATCTTAGAAAGAGTTCGAATGACGTCAAGCAGAATTTAAGAGCTGTCTAATCTTAGAATGGGGATTTCGTTTCAAGTTTACTTCTCCAATTCAAATATCGATTTTGTCACGTTTAGGTTGATTTGACATACCAAACCATTCGAATTCTATTCATTAATGATAATGAGGTGCTTTTTATCCATATTAATAATTATTTTATTTTTAAAGATATCTATATAGACGATTTTTCCTGATATAGACCTTCTCATTTTAATTTCGAAAACTGTTCATAATTAAGAAACTTTGATCTGCATGCCTTATACGTAATATACTATTTTTATATCTTCATTTCTGAACTTTTATTGATTAACCACAATATTCACAGAAGAAGCGTTATTATTTATTTCTATACACAGAAAGCAGAGAATTAAATTTTGCAGGATCCAGGGTTGTTTTATTCTGTTAAATATAGTTGTATTTTTTACAAAAAACAGCAAGTATCAACTTTAAATTTCGGTTTTCTTTTCTAAGATTGTTTATAGTCTTCTGAAAATATATTCATTATTTACCATTACCTGAAAAATAAAAGGGACTTAATTGATAGGGAACGTTGTACATACACACTGTAAATATTGATTTTAACATTTAAACCCGTTTTTTCCCCCGATAGAATTTAAACAACATAAATTAAATAGCATAAATTATAGTTTTAAATGAATATGACATGAACATCTTTGAATTTAACCTGACGGTTTGTTTGAAATTGATGTTTTTAATCAACACTGAAAACCAAGGTCAATGAATTTTTATTTACAATGCCAACATATGCTAGAAAGAAAAGAAAAATATAGGTTTTCTTTTATTTTAAATAACTTATATCGTGGCTATTAATAAGCATTTAATGCATGGACAACTTCAACTCTATTTGCAAATTTGATGCTTATTTGTCTTTTATTTTCTATTTTCTCTCCCGTCAACTTTCAACAGGTGTGTTTGTAAAATTCACCTCAACAAATTAGTCCTATGAAAACTTTCCAGATAATAAGACATAAATACATTCCTGGGTGCAAAACAATCGTTTTCAAAAGAATAATGTGTATGCTACTTTACCTTTTCTTTATATATTTTACATATACTTGTACATAATAATCTTCTTTACGCTGGAAAAATACTTTATTCCTATACCCTGTCATATGACACGAAATAAAAAATCATTAAAAAAGCTTACACAACGAAATCAACTTCGAAAATTTTTTACTTATGCATTTATGAATTGCAGTTATAAGACTACATAAAAGTCCTTTGAGATAAATTTACTGTGAGATTTGTAAAAAAATCATTCAGACTGCTATGTTTATAGCAGATTTGAACAATTTTGCTTTCTTTCACTAAATAAAAATGAAACAAAAAATGATTAAAAGGATATTTAATTAATAAATTGTAGGCATTACTCACTAGAATCAATAGAATGAAAAATAATATATTCATTTTCTGTCAACTTTTAACATTCTGAAGTTCAGGCTTGAAATTTTCATTTTGGCGGTCATCTTGGTGTCCATCTTGGATTTCTCGGATGGCCACCACTTATGCCAATTTATGCCAGTGGTTTCATAAACTACAAACTCTGACAAACATTTTGGTATATAACATTGCTTGTTGCAATGACTGTCCCGCCTACCCAAATTTGTAATGAACTATTGAGCTCAGAGTCACCCTACTAATAGCAATCTCTCTTTGGATTATTATCATCGAATTATTTGATTGACAGCTCTCGCCACGCCACCAAGTTAACTACAAGGTTTAGCAATTATCACCCTGTGGAATTATATTAGTTATAAGTTGATTTGTAACAATGAACAGAGTACAAATTTATGATTTTTTTTTACAAAAATATAACTTTATAACATTATCTTATATATTCATTAAACAGTTAACCGTTTCAAAACGGTATTCAAATATATACCTAAATGTGTTGGTCAAACTAAGCCTTATATTGACCAAGACATGCTAGAATCAATACTTCGTCAAAGCTCTATTTTACGATAGAAAATATTAAATTAGTGCATTATCTAGCTCGTAAATGTACCATATACATATTTCTATCATACGTAAAATATCACTGGTATTATCAACCTAGTAATCTGTTTGAAGAAAACAGCTGTTTTTAACCGTTGTGCGACAGATGTCAGCTATTTGCACGTTAAACACGTTTCTCTTTTGATATCCATCCATAAATTCTTTTAGAAAGAGATTCTTTAAAATCCTTCAGTTTAAATATAATATTATATTTAATTTTTAATGGTTATTGATTAGTGACTACTTTACATAATAGGAATCTTAAATTATAGTTTTACTATACACTTTGGCTATTCCTAGTAAAGTAATTGCAGAATGTAAGGCGTATATCCACTAAATATATTTTGATCGGTTAGTCGAAGCCATTGTAGTTTTTATATTAATCTTTACGACAATACAAGAACATAAAGAAACTTATATTAGAAATGAATGCCTCATGAACACTCTTTCTGTTTGATAAAGGAAGTTGCGATATATAATTCTTAGAAACGGTAGTTCGATATCTAACACACTTACAATTTCCCCAAAGGTTCATAATTAAGATAAATTTCTTATTGGAACTTATTGACAACATGTCATAGGGTGTATAGAGGAGAGAAAAAAAGGTGTAATGCTGTAAATGGTGGAACAATTAATACTGGTGGTAAGCGAACAGAATTCTGAACAATTCAATGCAGACGGAGGAGGAAGGAACTTGAACTTTGCCGAAGCGTTTAAGATATATTTCATTTGTGGCAGTTTAGGGTGTTTGAATGCGGCTCCTTTAGAACATTGCGTGACGTATATGCATCTTATTTTCAGTATCAACATATATGTGAAAACGGCGATTAAGGTTGCAAGCGGGGACAATGTTTATACTTTAATTAACACTGTCTAGTTTCAGGGTGCGACTTTAAAGAGGAAAGTATTTGGCACACGTACCATGTTTAACCTCCCATGTGACGTTTGTTTGCTGATCATTATATAGTTGCGTCCTCTGTAGTGATACTTCTGTATGTATTTGTAGTTTTTATTATGCTCCTACATTTAAATTATTATACTGATTCTGTTTATGATATCATGTAGGATGTGTACTCTGTGTGAAAGTTCGCCTGTCTGCCATTTTCCTATGTGTGTATGAATAAGTGCTTTATTTACATTTGACATTATGGATTCTTAATCTGGTTATATCTTTTTCTTAGATCACACTACAATTTAACAATAGCAGACGAAATGGCGGAGTGTTTTTACAAGTTTCGAAGCTGGGCAATTATAACAAATATGAGTATTTCGGGACGTTATATTTATATTCAAGCATTACGACACAAAGTGTCAACTGATTTCTTTGAGAGAATATTTGGTATGAATCATATCGATATTTAACCAGTATATTATTCGATTATCAAGATTTTTCTATGGCTAAAAATCGCGAAATGTCAGAAACCATATGTACTTTACGGTTGTTTAGCGTTTTTAGGAATACGCTTATATAACGTCTGCCTTTCCTGAAAGGTTTCTTAATGTCAGCTGTTATATGCTTAAAAAATGACATGGATGCCCTTCCTCGTGATCATGTCTTAAAATGTGTATAACTTTAAATTTGACACATTATTTTGCTAATGAGTCGTTGTTTTATACACACATTCAGCACATATATACAACACATTCGTGCCATCTTCCATGAATAAAAGACTAGTGACTAGTTGGAGTAGGTGAGATTATCTTAAGCACATTCGAAATTGTTATGAATGATATGTATTTTCGTGAACCTTTTATTTTTAAACTGTTACATATATAATTATTAGTTATTACAGAAGAGATGACCAATTCTGAATTTATATTATTTGTAATAATATGTAAAATGAATTTGTAATGTAAAGGGACTGCCTTGAGGTAGAGATAAGCACTCTTTAAGAATGTTTGCACCTAAATCAACATGTCTCGCTAATTTGAGATTCATATGAGAAAATAGATAACACAGAAATAAGGTCACAACTTTGGTCATGCATTTGGATATACAATTCAAAATATATAAACATAGTGCAGCTAATCTTACTCTTAACACTGCGTGTCAAATATACGTAATAGATACGAGTACAAGAACTGTTTTCATTTAAATAACATACAGCCTGTACCTCAACTTAATAAGTATATACTAAAAGGTATTTAACTTTTAACTTGAACATAGTTTTCATTGTATTTATTTCATGAAAATGTCTCCATTTAAGTATCTGTCAACATTGAATATATATCATTCAGAGCGAGAACACAACTTGTATTTCAATTATTAATGAAGGGATAAATAATCTTTCGCACGTAGCCATAATACACCAGCCTTGCATTTAGGAGACTGATATATTAAATAATGCTTCAAAACAATATACGCACATTAACGTGTTTGCACATTTTGTAAGTGTAAACAATACACACTTAGTAATAACCAAATGTTTAACGTAGGTGGATGGTGATATCGAAGTAGATGAACACATGTTCGCATCCAATAGTCGGATTAAAATATGTTTATTATAAAAAGATAAAACAATGGACTGTATAAATTATTAACTACTTCAGAAAGTTTTCTAAAAAAAACTAAGTTAAGATCATATTTCCATAAGATCAACATTAAAGTAGTTTGGTTTAATTTTAATTTAGATTTAACAATCACACATTCATATCTTGGAAATATAAACAAAATCAAACTCATATGAATCTTTTAAAGATAAATTAATGTTGAAAACCTTTCTGTTCCTTTTAATCAACCAATTTGAATCCGGTACTAAATGACCTCCAATTTTTAACTAAATATTCCGTAACCTGAGAAAAGAAATCTAAATTGCTTTGTGCTCTGGCACAGTTTTCAGTTGGGACAAGTTTATTTTCGATTAAATTGCAAACGTTTCATTTTAACGCAACAATTTGCACTGAAATAGCCTCATATCATTGGCATTTAATGTACTGCCGTGCCGGCGACAGCGTTTCTCCTGAGATATAGTATGTCATCGAAAACTTAATGACGCATGAAGTTATATGTGGTTGTTCTACTTTGTGAATTGCGTCTTTCCAATTCTAAATAAGAAAACAGCTCCTAATTCGGGAGGTTAGCTGCCACTTCGAATGTCAGCACCAAACAAACAGGTCAGATGTAGATTTGTCATTGGTTTCATGTAAGGTATTCGGCATGTAGTCATATTTTACAAGTTTGAACTGGTCAACATTATTTGTTCGTTTGTGTGTTTTAATATTCAGCGTAATTGTATGCCATCGAGGGATACCGGATGATCAATTAACTACTATTCTTTTGTAGGATCCTGGCAGGTTAATCAGTACTCGAGCACATCAATCTTTTCAAGGTACTGATAACTTTCCATTTGAATTATCGGTGCGCTAGTTAACTGTCCAGTGGATCACATGTACGGTGATTAACTGTACTAGTTACCGTGATATAACTGAAGTATGGATAAAAAAGAAAAAAAAAAAAAGAAACACCAATTAAGCACAAAATATCCACATTTAAAGTTTAACAGCAATCTTACCCTGATTACACACAAAACCACCATCACTCAGACTCTATACTTCCACTATCAGAACCCAACATAAATAATCCATTATTCAATATCGTTTAATTCTACATATCCGAAACATAATAATACAACATATTACTATCATTCTTGGTCTACATTTACATTGTTAAACATATTACCCATTATTATTCAAACTCTTACATATTCTTGATTAATACTATTAACCATGACTCTTATTCTTAATAGCCATACCTTTACATATTCAACATATCCTTATTTCAACATAGTACCATCCATCTCTATTTAACAACCCATCCTAAATAACAAATACAAATTGTCGTCAATCAAACACTATACATACGTAAGATTTATATCATCCTTCAAAGAGGGAGAGTTAAAGGCAAGAATAATTAAATACTATACATCCGTGAGCTTTACATCATCCTTCAAAGAGGGAGAATTAAAGGCAAGAACAATCAAATACTATACATCCGTGAGCTTTACATCACCCTTCAAAGAGGGAGAATTAAAGGCAAGAACAATCAAACACTATATATATGTGAGCTTTACATCATCCTTCAAAGAGGGAGAGTTAAAGTCAAGAACAATCAAATATTATACTTCCGTGAGCTTTACATCACCCTTCAAAGAGGGAGAATTAAATGCAAGAACAATCAAGTACTATACATCCGTGAGTTTTACATCACCTTTCAAAGAGGGAGAGTTAAAGGCAAGAACAATCAAACACTATACATCCGTGAGCTTTACATCATCCTTCAATGAGGGAGAGTTAAAGGCAAGAACAATCAAACACTAAACATCTGTGAGCTTTACATCTCCCTTTAAAGAAGGAGAATTAAAGGCAAAAACAAACAAAAAAACACTATACATACGTAAGCTTTACATCACCCTTCAAAGAGGGAATGTTAAAGGCAAGAGCAATCAAACACTATACATCCGTAAGTTTTACATCACCCTTCAATGAGGGAGAGTTAAAGGCAAGAACAATCAAATACTATACATCCGTAAGTTTTACATCACCCTTCAATGAGGGAGAGTTAAAGGCAATAACAATCAAATATTATACTTCCGTGAGCTTTACATCACCCTTCAAAGAGGGAGAGTTAAAGTCAAGAATAATCAAATATTATACTTCCGTGAGCTTTACATCACACTTCAAAGAGGGAGAGTTAAAGGCAAGAACAATCAAACACTATACATCCGTAAGTTTTACATCACCCTTCAAAGAGGGAGAATTAAATGCAAGAACAATCAAACACTATACATACGTGAGCTTTACATCACCCTTCAAAGAGGGAGAGTTAAAGGCAAGAGCATTCAAACACTATACATCCGTAAGTTTTACATCACCCTTCAATGATGGAGAGTTAAAAGCAAGAACAATCAAACACTATACATCATTAAGTTTAACATCACCCTTCAATGAGGGAGAGTTAAAGGCAATAACAATCAAACACTATACATCCGTGAGCTTTACATCACCCTTCAAAGAGGGAGAGTTAAAGGCAAGAACAATCAAATACTATACATACGTAAGCTTTACATCACCCTTCAAAGAGGGAGAGTTAAAGGCAAGAGCAATCAAACACTATACATCCGTAAGCTTTACATCACCTTTCAATGAGGGAAAGTTAAAAGCAAGAACAATCAAACACTATACATCATTAAGTTTAACATCACCCTTCAATGAGGGAGAGTTAAAGGCAATAACAATCAAACACTATACATCCGTGAGCTTTACATCACCCTTCAAAGAGGGAGAGTTAAAGGCAAGAACAATCAAATACTATACATACGTAAGCTTTACATCACCCTTCAAAGAGGGAGAGTTAAAGGCAAGAACAATCAAACACTATACATACGTGAGCTTTACATCACCCTTCAAAGAGGGAGAGTTAAAGGCAAGAACAATCAAGTACTATACATCCGTGAGCTTTACATCATCCTTCAAAGAGGAAGAGTAAAAGGCAATATCAATCAAACACTATACATACGTGAGCTTTACATCACCCTTCAAAGAGGGAGAGTTAAAGGCAAGAGCAATCAAACACTATACATCCGTAAGTTTTACATCACCCTTCAATGAGGGAGAGTTAAAGGCAAGAGCAATCAAACACTATACATCCGTAAGCTTTACATCACCTTTCAATGAGGGAGAGTTAAAAGCAAGAACAATCAAACACTATACATCATTAAGTTTAACATCACCCTTCAATGAGGGAGAGTTAAAGGCAAGAACAATCAAACACTATACATCCGTGAGCTTTAAATCATCCTTCAAAGATGGAGAGTTAAAGGCAAGAACAATCAAATACTATACATACGTAAGCTTTACATCACCCTTCAAAGAGGTCGAATTAAAGGCAAGAACAATCAAAAACTATACATCCGTGAGCTTTACATCATCCTTCAAAGAGTGAGAATAAAAGGCAAGAACAATCAAAAACTATACATCCGAGAGCTTTACATCCCCCCTTCAAAGAGGGAGAGTTAAAGGCAAGAACAATCAAACATTATACATCCGTGAGCTTTACATCACCCTTCAAAGAGGGAGAATTAAATGCAAGAACAATCAAGTACTATACATCCGTGAGCTTTACATCATCCTTCAAAGAGATTGAGTTAAAGGCAATAACAATCAAATATTATACATCCGTGAGCTTTACATCACCCTTCAAAGAGGGAGAATTAAATGCAAGAACAATCAAATACTATACATCAGTGAGCTTTACATCACCCTTCAAGGAGGGAGAGTTAAAGGCAAGAACAATCAAACATTATACATCCGTGAGCTTTACATCACACTTCAAAGAGGGAATATTAAAGGCAATAACAATCAAACATTATACATCCGTGAGCTTTACATCACCCTTCAAAGAGGGAGAGTTAAAGGCAAGAACAATCAAATACTATACATCCGTGAGCTTTACATCATTCTTCAAAGAGGGAGAGTTAAATGCAAGAACAATCAAATACTATACATCCGTGAGCTTTACATCACCCTTCAACGAGGGAGAGTTAAAGGCAATAACAATCAAACACTATACATCCGTGAGCTTTACATCACCTTCCAAAGAGGGAGAGTTTAAGGCAAGAACAATCAAATACTATACATACGTAAGCTTTACATCACCCTTTAAAGAGGGAGAATTAAATGCAAGAACAATCAAACATTATACATCCGTGAGCTTTACACCACCCTTCAAAGAGGGAGAATTAAATGCAAGAACAATCACATACTATACATCCTTGAGCTTTACATCACCCTTCAAAGAGAGAGAGTTAAAGGCAAGAACAATCAAACATTATACATCCGTGAGCTTTACATCACCCTTCAAAGAGGGAGAGTTAAAGGCAAGAACAATCAAACATTATACATCCGTGAGCTTTACATCACCCCTCAAAGAGGTAGAGTTAAAGGCAATAACAGTCAAACACTATACATCTGTGAGCTTTACATCATCCTTCAAAGAGGGAGAGTTAAATGCAAGAACAATCAAATACTATACATCCGTGAGCTTCGCATCACCCTTCAAAGAGGGAGAGTTAAAAGCAAGAACAATCAAACACTATACATCCGTGAGCTTTACATCACCCTTCAAAGAGGGAGAGTTAAAGGCAAGAACAATCAAATACTATACATACGTAAGCTTTACATCACCCTTCAAAGAGGGAGAATTAAAGGCAAGAACAATCAAATACTATACATCCGTGAGCTTTACATCACCCTTCAAAGAGGGAGAGTTAAGGGCAAGAACAATCAAACATTATACATCCGTGAGCTTTACATCACCCTTCAAAGAGGGAGAGTTAAAGGCAAGAACAATCAAACACTATACATCCGTGAACTTTACATCATCATTCAAAATGGGAAAGTTAAAGGAAAGAACAATCAAATACTTTACATACGTAAGTTTAAAATATTACCATCACCACCTTCAAAGAGGGTGGGTTAAAAGCAAGAACAAAAGTATATGCATTTTGATCATAAACGTTATATTTATGCAAATATATTCCAACTATGGAACAGAATTTTGGAACACATTCAGTGCGAAGGTAAGGTATTAGCCGGATTCGGAGCATGAAAAAAGTTCTGGTTTCTCATGCCAGAGATCGCGGGAAGATCCTAGACTTGACCTAATGGTCTCCCGAAAAGTACATGCTGGCCTTGCCATAGAAGCATACACGGGGGATTAATATGAAACTACTTCACAGTCGAGCTAAACTACATTAAATAAATCAATAAATAAATAAATAAATAAAAAATAAATAAATAAATAAATAAATAAATAAATAAATAAATAAATAAATAAATAAATAAATTAATAAATGTATGTACATTTTAAATAAAATAGATCATGCAAACATCTTTAAAAGTAGATTTCTTACATATACATAATAATGAACTTAGTTAAGATTTGTTGTAATGACGTTTTGATAATCACACACCTTAAACCTGGCGATGTAAACAAAACTAGCACGTATGTGAATCATTAGAATAATTAATGTTGAATTCCTGACTATTCATTTTATTTAAGCGTTGGAACATGCCGTAGTCCGATACTAAAGTTCCTTCCGTTTTAACCAAATCGTTCACAAACTGAGAAAAGAAATCACAATTACCCCCGTTCATCGCTATAATATTGAACAGGAGAGTTAATCTTCAATGCAATTTCAAACATTAAATTTCAATTACAACATTAGCATTGAAATTACCTCATATCATCGGAGTTTAATGCATTTCAAGAGAGACAGCACGGTGTCCTCCTGAGACAAAATGTGCCGTTTAAATCTTAATGTGTCAGACGCATGAAATTGTTTGAGGTTGTACCTTTCCAATTCAAAAGAGAAAAGCTTCTTTATTTCTAAAATGTGATTCTAATCAACACACAAACATAGAAGGTGTATTGCTGTGTTTGGTTTTATGTAAAATAGTTACTGAAATTCAATGAAATTTGTTAAAGTTGATTTATAAAATCAAACGTTATAGTGCAAAAAAATGCTTTCACGTGTCACGGATAGGATATGTCCGTCACGTGTGATGGAGTGGCCCAGAAGCCGAAACAGGTCGTTCACGTATGTAAATTTATGTTAACATATGATTATAAACTTAAGTGTATAGTCTCATTTTGTATCAATTTGAAATTAATTTAATTTTTTAACAGATGGCTTTTTCAACAATAAATACAAATGCCATATATTAAGCGTGTGACTTGGTCAATAAACTCTATTAATTCTCGTGCATTAAGATTAATAGTCGGTCTGACAATTATGTTTTGTCAATTTCTCACAGAAACGGAATTTCCGTAAAGGAAGAAAAACGCTTTTTGTGTAATTTATCAATTTTAGGCTCCAGTGCAAGACAGCAGAAGCTTTTAAAATCTTACTAGTACTTTCATTTATCGAATTTCATCAGTCGTAAATTGACAATATGATGCATTTGCTAAGTTTTACGGCTTTTAATTAAAGTGTAAATCAATTGCCTCAGTTTAATTAATGACTTTCTTTCTGTATGCATTGATCTGTTTTGATAGAAAGCGATACTCTTCAATTTTATTCAATAATACATTTTAATTGTGTTGATATGAAATCCATTCCTTATTCAATACTGAACAAAATACAAAATTGAATGTATTAGACTTACACAGTTACAACAGTGAATGTATTAGACTTACGCAGTTACAATAGTGAATGTATAAGACTTACACAGTTACAATAGTAATTGTATTAGACTTACGCAGTTACAATAGTGAATGTATAAGATTTACACAGTTACAACAGTGAATGTATTAGACTTACACAGTTACAAAAGTGAATGTAACAGATTACACAGTTACAATTGTAAATGTAACAGACTTACACAGTTACAATAGTAAATGTATTAGACTTACACAGTTACAATAGTTAATGTATTAGGCTTAACCAGTTACAATAGTGAATATATTAGAATTACACAGTTACAATAGTGAATGTATTAGACTTACACAGTTACAATAGTGAATAAATTAGACTTACAGAGTTACAATAGTGAATGTATAAGACTAACACTGTTACAATAGTGAATGTATTAGACTTACACAGTAACAATAGTAAATGTATAAGACTTACACAGTTACAATAGTGAATGTATAAGACTAACGCAGTTACAATAGTGAATGTATAAGACTAACGCAGTTACAATAGTGAATGTATTAGAATTACACAATTATTATTGTATGCAACATGTTTCAGTAAAATATTTCTTTGGGTTTGCAAACATAGTTTATATGAATAAATAAACCAACATAAATTGCGTATCAGTTGAACAGTTGTTTTTAGTGGTAAATAATATTATAAAAATTTGTTTAATATTTTTTTAAATTTCCCAAAAAAATGAATTTGTTGGGCAAACTTCAATGCAATAATGGGATAGATGAAAGTTTTGAAGGAAAAAAAGAGTTGTTTTGAAATAATATGTGAAATCTGTATTAAAAAGAGTACTGTATATTGACAAATTACACATAAAGTTTCACATGGAGACTCTATATGTTATGCACATAAATTAGTGCTTGTTCACCGATCCAATGCCATAATTAACATAAAGGTTAACACTAATGAAAATACTGACAATAGTTTATCGAAAAAAAGTATTGTCAATATTTACATTGATCTTCGTAAACATTCCGAACATAGCTTCGCATTTCCGAGAATATCTGTGCACGCACTTGGCGGTTGAAATAAAAGTTAACTGCATATGTAGAATACTACAGTCAATTCTAAAAAAAAACATCATTTGAAGATTTGTAATATGATTTAAAATATCGTAAACGTAAACCAACACTTATTCATAGTATTTTTAATATTTATCAAAATGAATCAAAAATTACTAAAACCATGTAGAAAATGATATATTTTCTGGAAATGCAATTATCTTAAATGTCGTTTGTTGGGGTCGCATATGTAATTAAAGCACATGTGTAACCAAAAGGACACGTTTGTAACTAAAAAGGCATATTTGTAACTATTTAGAAAATAATGACAGGGTACAAATGTAACAAATCCGACACAAATGTAATTTAAATCTTATATGTAACTGAAACGGGCATATATGTAACTACCACGCAACATGCTAGATTGTTGACGAACAACATGCATTTTATTGTGTGCACTATACTTTGCATTTGTAATATGTAGTTGTGATAGTCTCCAATATACGTTGTAAATACTGATTTTGTTAATCTAGTGTATGTATACTAACCAAAAGACTTAACCCGACACTCATTATTTTTCGTAATTTACCGCGTTGTCTTAGTTTGTGATCCGGACTACATGCTGAACTTTTTTAACATTAGTATGATATATGTTGTTTAAGTGCATAGTAAGACGTGTACTAGAGGTAATTTTTCAACCATGAAAATATTCAAAGCGACCCTTTTAAGGCTTAATATTACTTAAATATTCGCTTGTTGAAGCAATATGCTTTACTTATTGTGCACTTTGTATTCGCTGGCGTATTGGTCTCTCAGAAAATAACTGTAGCCCTTTATTGTTCGGCTAAAAATATAATTTATTTCAACAATTTGATTGGAAGTATTTTCAAATTTGACATTTTTTCTAGGTTCTAAAAGTGACGTCATGACTTCACGTAAATCGGAGCAGAAAGTATTCCGAGATTTTGCAACATAATTGAAATATTGCACACATGCATTTGATTAATATTCAGAATGAAAAGCAGACAAAATTATTCTAAACCGATGTTTAACTATCTGATGAACTGGTTGCCATGCTTTAAGGAAATATTATTCTCTTATGCACTTTAATAGTGATGTTTTGTTATGTTTTTTCTTCATACAGTCACTAACTAACACACGGGCTCGAGCTGCACGTATAAATCACGCATTTAGCCCCAAAACTGACACGGATGACTGATTTTTCCGTCTTTATAATATACAATATCCATTTTAGCGGTTCCTTTGAAACAATGTACAAATGACATATACAAAACAAAGGGAAATCACTCAGTGTTTCAAGTGGTTCAACTGTATGCATATTATACACAATTACGGGAGCGAACGGTCCATGTTCATAATATTCTATCAGAAAAACTAATTAGGACTTAATTATTTTATTGAAGACTTCCAATTCTCCTAATTAGGACTAAGTGTTTTATTTAAGACTTTAAAATATCCTAATTATGACTAAGTTCCTTATTTAAGACTTTAAAATCTCCTAATTAAGACCAAGCATCTACTAATTGGGAGTTTTAAAGTCATAAGTAGGGCGCCTCCGTATATAACTGTGTATTCCTTTCTTATTAAATGATAAAGATAACCTAATATATAAAAAAATCATGTACTTACTTGAATTTTCCTAAAATGACACCATACATAATTTTCGCCGGATAAACACCGGGATTGAGATGTTACACCACAGTTTGTCAAAAATATGGTATGGTTACATATATGCCTGTTTCAGTTACATATAGGATTTTGGTAACATATGTGTCCGATTTGTTACATTTGTGCTATGTCTTTTTTTTCTAAATAGTTACAAATATGCCCTTTTAGTAACATATGTGTCCTTTTATTATATATGTGCTTAAGTTTCATATGTGACCCCAACTGTCGTTCAAAAATTTAAACAAACAAGATGTAATTGTCGTAAGTGTTTTTGTGAAACGCAGCCCTCTGATTATACTGACAGCCGCACAAACGATCAATTTGAGAAGGTTCCAGTGGTAGCATTATATCAATTATTAGAAATGTTAAATATATTTTCATTAACCTTAAATTTAGACCATACAGTTACATTTTATTTCGTGGCAATTATAGAGGAATAGTTCCCCCCCCCCCCCCCCCCCCCCCTAAAAAGCAATTTTTATTAACCAATTACTGGAATAGCATCCAAGCCATAGGATCATTCATAGAGAAGAAGTTGTTCTAGCTCGATTCAGAGTCGGACATACCTATTCATATATAACGAAATAACGTATTAGATCGTGAACATATTATACCGTGTATGCTTTGTTTGGCACTAATTTTTCTTTGTACCAAACACATACTAGATGACTGCTGAGTGATATCAAATGCTAAATATATGTGTTAAGTTAATATGACTATGGTGTAATTCATTTCATAACATAGTTATGTATTAGTACGACAACTACGCATATCAAATACGACGTGACATCTTTCAGAATTAAACTGTATTAGAAAAAATTGCAGTTGCTGTCAGACGCCAACTGAATTCAAAATACACTCGATTGGTTCAGTTATATTTGGATCAGGCTTTTATTACAAACAAAAACAGAGAGCAATGGTTGTAAATAGTATGAACAGAAATGATTCAACTTGACAGCTACTAGTTTTGTCATTGCTAGATAATGAGTGGCACACATATAAAAACTAAAGACGTGCTTCAAACGTCTTTTCGTTAGCTCTTCGACCGACGTCAGTGCGTTAGTTCGCCCCGACACAAACCCTGTTACAGCTTCTACTGTCAAAAGCGAATTTCTTCCAACCTCACAAATATATAATGGTCTCGTTGGCGACACTTTACGTTCGTGCATATAAGGTTATTGTCTTTTTTTGTAGTCAAATATTTCAAACTTAACAGAAATGTTCTATACAATGAAAATGTATGTCAGTCTCTCAATCCTTATATTTTCGTTCAATGTGAAGGTCACATTCAAAGTCGAAAATATGTCACGATGTAATATACAATGAGACCGGTCTCAAATTCATGGTTGTCCAATGTCAAGTCATGTTTGACAATGAAATGCTATCAGATACAATTGTCATACTGCTGAACATAAGTCCATCCAACTTCACTCAAATGTTCCCGGCAATGATAAAATGTGTCGTCCGCTTAATTCCATCCAACTTCAAGTTCAATTCGTATTCACTCAGTATTATATAAGTTCACAAATGTAAATGCACTCAGTTGTGCATCTCCCCTGCGATGTTGTTGTTATATTGTATTATCTATGGTTAGTCATCCTCTAAACGCCTCCATATATGGCATGCTAAGATTTATAAAATATGTAATAGATACGTAAATAACACTTAAGTAAATATGTAAAAGTATTGCTATGGTTTTAGATACAATTGGTTTTGTCAATTATGTGAAATCAAATGTCAACGATGGAAAGGCGCGGTTCAATAAAATAATTATAACAGGTGTTAGATGTGATTAAGTGTAGATTTGAACAAAATGAAAAACGTAAGGCATATATGCCTGTTTTATATACAAAAATATACCTTTATAGCACTACGCAGTTTATCCATTCAACAGGTAAAGTCTCAAGAACCTTGCATCAAAGGAATAAGAGCTGTGTAGATCAGTTGGGCAGTCATTTTGTTGAATATGCTTAAACGTGGCATATTTTTATGAACATTTTATTACAATTAAACATTTTCATGATTTCGGCTAAGTTTTCATAACATTGTGTACCGTTGGGTGACGATATAAATGTTTAAAGATGAGTAGTGTTACACTGCAACAAATTGGCAGAATTGTCAAAAGATGAAAGACTGTTATCACTCCATCGCAGTTGTGCAAAAAGCAACCTGATTAACAGCATGTCCTGCATACTTAGACCAACAGAGGATTATCTATGGAAACAAATCACTTTTAGAACCATTAGCAATGTGTTCAGTTTTCCAGAAGTGATTGCGTCTTTATAACAGTGCACACTTATTTGGTATATAAGACGGTAACGGTTTTAGTTCGATATTTGGACCCTTAATATAAGCATTATTTAAATTATAATATTAGTTCAAATTCAGAAAGAACACGCCATAATTTTAAAATCAAATTTATTTTTATAACGCATCCAATCAATCGTAAAACCCTAATTGTAACCATAACAGAATGTGCTGTCCTGCTACTTAATATTCTTTTATATATACAAATTAATGTTTGCCCGTTTCTTATTCATTCTATCAAAAAAGTATTTGCATTTTACACGTTTAGTCGTATTGACCCTCAACTTATCTAATTGATGTATGCCTTTAGTTTATACTGTGTCACCAACATGAAAGTTAACGAATAGAAAAAGGTATGTTGTATTTAAAAAATATATCATCACCATGTTAAGATGGTGTCCGACCCTCATACACCTATCACGTTGTGATTAAATTGTTCACCATTTGGAGGTAGAATTTAAAATAATGTGAAGATGATGTAGTGACGTTTGTTTCGTAAAATACCCTCACAATCCAGTATTGACTTAAATGAATATAAGTTGCCGTCTTTTAAAAGCTCGTCAACTTTTGCAAAAACTTGTATTATCATCATTATATAATAATCAGTCGCCATTGAACATTATAATTTATATGACTTATATTAATTTATGACTTTCAAATCCCCAACTTCTAAAATCCAAAATTATATATTGCCGTGATTTTATTCTTTTTGAACAGTTGCTGATATAATAATTTTAACATCTTATTTATTGCAAAATGTGATATGAATAAGTAATGTAAAGGAAATTATTTAATGTGGGGATATAAAGAAATAGCGGTGATTGGAAAAAGCACTCTACAACAAAGTTTGTACCTAAATTATTTTTAATGAGGTTAAACACCGTTTTTAACTCTTTTCAGGTTATATATATGTGGCGTATCCAGTGTTATTGGTTGAGGAAGACATCAAAATTAATCTGAGTAGAACAACCGTCCTTCTGCATATATCTGGCACAATTTCTCCAAAAAATGTGATTTGAACGAACGGGACTCGAACCTTCGACTTAAGCGGTGGGATGTAGGTGATATTGAGACGGCGTCTTAGACAACTCGGTCACGGAGGACCCTCGCGCCTAAACTTTGTATTAGCAAACTGTGATCTACCTATCAGAAGAAACAATTGAAGACATTGACAGAGACAGATATATTTCATTCATGATTGACTTAAAGTTTTTTATGAAAGAAGTCAAGTTGCGCTGATTTGTCAAACAGGAATGACAAGTCATAAACAATGAAATATAGTCCAACTATGGAACAGAATTATGAAACAAATTCAGCGCGGGAAGAGGCATTAGCCGGATCTGGAGACGTACATGTACCAAAGTAGACCTAATGGGAAAACAACATCTTTCAATGCTGGCTTTACCATGGAAGCATTCGAGGAAGATTAATATGAACAACGAACTTACTTCACAATCGAGCTAAAATACATTAGTAATAAATAAATAAATAAATAAATAAATAAACATTTAAGAAGGTAGGTTGCACATATATACAATATACTGAAGTTTGTTTAGTTAAGATGTGTTGCAATGATGTTTTGATAATCATAAAGCTTGGCGACGTAAACAAAACTATCATGCATATGAATCATTTAAAGAATAATTAATGTTGAACTCAAGACTATTCATTTCATTAATCGTTGGAACGTGCCGCAATCCGATACTAAAGTTTCTTCCAGTTTATCAAAATCATCCATAAACTGAAAAAAGAAATCTAAATTGCCTTGTTCTTCGGTATAATATTCGATAGGAGAGGTAATAGTCGATGCGATTGCTAACACTAAATATTTAATGACAATATTAGTATTGAAATCACCTTATATTATCCGTATTTAATACATTTCAATACAGACAACACGGTGTCTTCTGAGACAAAATGTGCCGTTTAAATCTTAATGACGCATGAGAATGTCTGAGGTTTTACCTTTCAAATTCAAAAGAGAAAAGCTTCCATGTATTCGAAATGTGATTTAATCGATGAAATTGATTAAAGTTATTAATAAAATCAAACGTTATATGCAGAAATAGGCTTTCACGTGTTGATTGCGTATGCCGTATTTGCCCCATTCATATATTAAGTAAACGCATTGATTCTTAAGTTTGAATTGACTGAACTATACAAATTATATTTCATTATTTCATCATAATTTGACTTTAAATTTGTTATTGATATGCGTTCTAGATTCCATTTGATTGTTTTACTAAAATGACAATATTGACATTGCACGTTCGAATCTGGATTTTATTTTGTGCGCCATTTACTGTCTCATTGTCACGGATGTTTCAGTCACGTTTGACAGAGTAGCCCAGAAGCCGAAACAGATTTTTTTATTTTAATTTTTAAGATTCTCGTAATCTAAAGTGTATAATCGTATGTTCACGTATCTTGTATACATCTGAAATTAATTTAATCTTTAATAAACTATGATATTTATTTCACCAATAAATAAAGTTGCCGTATATTAATAGTGTTACTTGGTGAATAAACACTTTTGTTTCCTATATATTCAGGTTAATAATTTGTTTCAAAATTATGTTTGTCAATTTGATAAGTGTTTCTTACAAAAAATGAATTGTCGTTAAGAAGGAGAAACGATTTAAGGGTAATTAATCAGTGTCAATCAATGCTAGTCTCCATTACAAGAAAATAGACACCTTCAGAACTTAATTAGTACGTTCATTTATCAAAATTGCATCAGTTTAAAATGGTTTAGACAATATGATGAATTTGTTCAAATTTTCTAAAGTTAGAAGTACAATTCAATTGCAATAGTTTGATTAATGATTACCATTCTGTATGCATTTATCTATGTTCGCGTTTTGATAGGAATCGATATATTTTCAAATTTGTTAAATAATGCATTTAAATGATTATATGGACTATACTAGAGATATAAAATTCAATCCGTATTCAATACTAAACAAAATATAATAGTGAATGTATAAGAATTACTCAGTTATTACTATTTGAAACATGTTCTAGCCAAAGATTTAGTTGGTTTTGTAAACATGATTTATGGATGAAATGAATAGGACTTTAACGCCATTTTGAAAACGTTTCATTTCTTTCTTTATGCGTTGACCTATGTTTGGCAAGAAACCATATCTCTTTATTTTTATTTTAATTATGTTGACTAACTACACCTGGGATAAAGATTCAATTCTTATTCATTACTTAATAAAAAATAATAGTGAATGCATTACATTTACTTAGATATTATTTTGAGTGCATATTTCAGCCAAAGATGTGTTTGGTTTTGTAAATACAATTTATGAATGAAAAGAAACAGTATAAATTACTTATAAGATAAATAGTGGCTATAGTGCTAAATAAATCTACTTTTTGAAATTTCACAATTTTTGAAAGGAAAAACATGTGATGGATGAAAGTTTTGTGTTTCTTCAAAAAAATATGTTAAAACTTGATTATATATTAAGTCAAGATATACTTATAAGATACATACTGGTATCACACTATTTTACGCCTGTCAGAAGACATCGCAAAATTTTCAATTTTACACTATTTTGTAAACACTAAATTAACATGGATGTATTCCATTTAACATCAGTTGTTAGTGTAATATTCGTTTAACTTAACATATTTAAACAAACAATTATGTTTATATCTACCACTGTCAAGGCTGATAGATTGATATAATATTTAAATAATTATTATATCCCATTGAAAATGTATTTATAAAAGCTAAAATATTTGTCTAAAACATATGCCCCAAATCTGCAATATCTAATCGTAATGTACAAGATTATTTTATAAAGTTGTAAATAAATGCCGCACTTAGGAATTAAATACAAATAGGCTATAACAGCTTTCTCTTGGATTACTTTCATTTGATATAACCCACCGTATAAAAAAAGTCGACATAAATGAGATTATTGGTTCATCTTATTCATTATATCGGTGGAGGAAAAACAAACTTACTGTAACGTGTATTTACTAACAAATAAATGGTATAATGATTATATTCATAACTCATATCCAAGGAGGCATCACGAGGATCGCTGCATTGTTAAATTCATAGGCATAGGTATCAAAAATATATTTATAATTCATGTATTGTGTGAAGGTTCTCGAAAATAAATTTAAATGGGACATTTTCTTACAGCGCCATTTTTTGAGAACCTGTACGGAATATTCCAATGATGGCAGCTACGTGGCTCTATTTAATCGTTGTCACAGTACAGCATAAGTACAGCATACTATAAAGATCCTATAGACGAAACTTCAATCGTAACAGTTGAACCCAAGACCGTTGTTTTATCATTGCACTAAGTCAAAAGATCTGCAAATAACAAATTCATTTCTATTTGTATTACTCTTCATCCCTCAAAGTCATTAAGGGCATGACATACGCTTACATTCTTGTGATTCCGCTTTTAATTATTAATGAACATTACTATTAATGAACATTACTATAAAGTGGAAACATAGTATGCATTTGTTGATGCTGGTTTATTATTCTTTATTTATTATTCTGATTATATTGACAGATAGTCGCACAAACGACAAAGCTGAGAAGGTTCCAATGGTAACATTTTATGACAATTTCAAAGTGTTACATTCTTTCGTTAATTTTAAATTTAGACTACACAAATGATATTCATTTAGTTCGTCAGTCCGTCCGTACGTCCGTAACAAATCCTGTTACAGCTATTACCGTCAAACAAGAAAAAAGAATTTCCTAGTAGAATATTTTTTCCATAATAAGCTATTTTCAATTAATCATTAACTGTAACTTTAATGGCATCCCCACAATAGGATCATCGCAATGAATAAGTTGCTTTAGCGAAATAGAGAATTGGGCATTGAGGTTGTTACTATGCATATCTGACCTATTAGATCGTGACCACATTCAACGGTGCATGTCTTGTCTGGCACATATAATTACCAAACACATACTAAACGACTGTTAACTGATATTAAATGCTCAATATATGTGTAAATTTAATATGACTATGATGTCATTCATTTTACTGTATTGTTCTATTTTAGTATCACAAATGCGCATATCAAATATGACGTGTCCTCTTACAGAATTAATGTTAAAAAAAATAAAGCAGTTGTTGTCAGCCATTAACTGAACTCAAAATATACTTGATTAGTTCAGCTATATTTGGATCGGGTATTTATTATAAACTAAAACAAGAGTGAAATGGTAACACTTAAAATTCAAATACATTTCCATTAAATGTTTTACCACACGCAATTCACATATATATTTATATTCTTTATAACATAAACAAAAATGACTCCATTTGCCAGCTAATGGGGTTGTTATTGCTAGTTAGTGAGTGGCACAAATAAAGCAAACTGGCCGACACTATAGACTGTATATTGGTTGATCTAAATATAAACAAGCAAAAAACTAAAATGTAACAGGGTACACAGTGTTCCCATCGTTAGTCTAGGTTTTAATCAATCCGTCCTTTCGTCCGTCGCGAAAATTGTACGGTCGTACGTCCAATGTCATTGTTTGAAAATATATGTCGGACTCTCAATTTACATAGTTACGTTCAATGTGAAGGTCACTTTTAAAGGTAGAAAATGTGTCAATAATAGAGTCTTCATTATTTCTGTTAATTTCTATACGGAATGTCAATGTTTATAAATTATTCATCTATTAAACATAATTCAATCAAACATCACTCAAACATGGTAAATATTGTCGCCCACTTCATTTAGCACCTAACATCTAAGGTAAAAGTCACATTGTGAAAGTCACACAATGTGTCCAATAATATTACACTGTAAACTACTGACGAGAATTCCATTTCTACCCAGGAAATGTTCTAAACAGTTAAAAAATTCGGCCATGCTAAGAATTCAGGTTCGTATATGCATGATCAAGGTAACACGTAATGATAAAATCAGTGTTACTTACAAATGCGTTTAACTTGTACGTTGAAGATCGGCGGCTACAAAGTCTACGAATCATTAATCGGCTTTCGTATTTTGTCTGTAAAACAGCAGTTTATTACATTTCAGTTCAATTCGTATTTACACAGTATCATATTAGTGCATCGATGTAAATGCACTCTATTGTGCATCTCTCTTGTGATATTATTGTTATAGGTTCGCAATCCTGTAAAACGAGAAAATGAGAAACACCTTCATCTATGGCATGCTTAGACTTAACAGAGATATAATAGACACGTAAATAACATTTAAGAAAATATGTAAATTAATCTGAGGTTTTGCTGCAGATTTAGATATGTTTGGTTTTGTCAGACATTTGATCCCCGTGCGAAATCGAATGTCTACTATCGAAAAGAGCTGTTCAATGATTTATTATAACATAACCGCATACAATTGCTGTTGCTAAATGCAGTATGTAAAATGTATTGTTATAATAAGTTCGTTACCTCCTCTTAAAAGATGTAAGAATAGTCACCCAGTGGAGCTTTATTGCAAATTCAGTCATTAGTTGATTAAGTGTTGATTTTAAATAATAAAGAGCGTACGGCATATGTGACTATTTTAGATACAAAAATTAAAATATATAATACAATTAGAGCTGTGTAAATCGGTTCGGCATTTGTTTTGTTAATTATGTTTAAAATGGTCATATATCTTTGTAAATTTGACTATATAGGAACACTTTCATGAGTTCTGCCAAGTTTGGATAACACTGGCTACTGCTGGGTGAAAATATTACAGTTTAAAGATGCGCAATGATACGCTGCAACAAATGGGCAAAATTGTCAAAAATGAAGGGCTGTTATCAATCCATCGAAATCGTGAAAAAGTAATTTGGTCAGCCCCATGTCCTGCATTTTTGGAAAAACAGAGGACTATCTACGATGTAAAACACTTTTAGAACCATTAGCAATGTGTTCAGTTTTCAGAAGTACATGTTTTTATATGTAAAACGGTACGAAATTAATTAGTTTGTACGCCGGTAATCGTTTAAATTCGATATTTGGACCCTTGGTTTAAAATAAATCGAATTTAGAATGAGCACGCCATAACTCTAAACTTAAATTAAATTTGATAAAACATCCAAACAATATTAAAACCCTACAAAGTGTAATCATAACAGAAATGCTCTGCCCTGTTATGAAATGTTCTTAAATTGATATTTGCACGTTTCTGATTTATTATATCAATACAATATATTGCTTCGTGTTAATGGCATTTTACTCATTTAGTCATATTTGCCCTTAACTTATCTTGTTGGTATATTCTTATAGGTCATCACATTAACCGGTGGTATGTCACTTCTTCTGTGTTCAACGCCACATTTTACAAAAGCATATGTTTAATTATTGCATTATCTAGATATAAATGTACCATATGTATACACATGTATATATAATTATATTCTCCATATAATATAAATGTTGACATACACACAATGAGTTCGATGATGATGTTTTTAACTGTTGTATTACATCAGTCGGTTATTTTCACGTTTAAGCTGTTTCAAGTTTTTTTTATGACACCGACACCATTAATTATTTTAGAATTTGCTTCTTAAAAATTCCTAAGTTAAAATATATTTTGTATTGTTGAATGGCAATTTATTAGTGAACATTTTACTTAACGTGATTCATAATAATAGTTTTGCTACACGCTTTGGCAAGTCTGCTATTCCTAGGAAATTACTTGTAAAATGTAAGGATTATATGCACTAAATATATTTTTATCGTTTAGTCGATGACATTCTAATTTTTATTTTAATCCTTACGACAAAACAAGAACATAAATAAACATATATTAGATATCAATGTCCAATAAACACTATTTCTATTTGATTTGGAAAGTATACAAGTGTTAGAAACGGTAGTTCGATATCTAACACACTTGTAATTTTCCCAAAGGTTCATAATTAAAATAAATTTCTTATTAACGTTTATAGAGTTATACATGTAGAGGAGAGAAATAAATGTTGCACAGCTGTAATACATGTATGTGAAACGTTTTCTACTGTGTTCGCCAAACCACTAAACTCTGAACAATTCAATACAGACGAAATTGGGAGGAATTTAAAACAATTAATTAACGCACCAATTCTACCTAAGCTACCCGTAACATACTAATATTTAACTCAGACAAATATTTCATTTTGAGCTTTTTTCTCGAAGCGTGTAATAATATATAGCAATCGTGGCAGTTAAGCGTGTTTGAATTCGGTTCCTTTTGGAACATGGCGTGGCGTATCGTGTTATCTGTATTAGTTGATATGCGAAAACGGCGAGCAAGTTTGCCAGCGGGAGACTTTTGTAACACTGGTGATTATTATTATGTTGATGAATATTATGGTGATAATGGAGATGTCGATGTTTAATATGTTGATTTTATGATTATAATTGATGATACCTAAGATGTTGATGATTATAATGATGATAATGGATATGTTGACGATTGTGTCGTTGTTTATGTTGTTGACTATCATGATGGTAATGAGGATACTGAACATGTTGATGATTGGAATGGTGAAAATGAAGATGTTGATGATTTGGCTGGTGATTAGTATAATGATATCGAGGCAGATATAACTGGCTGATTGTTTTAAAACAATTAGGTTTAATCTGATGAAGATATATGATAATGTGGTGAATGCATACAAAGATGCTTAACAAATATGACACTTATACACTTTACTACTGAAGTGTTTATAATATAACCGTAATACATGATTATTACCAGCCCTTGCCCTGCCGTAGAAATATTATTAGCTATTTTTGTTTTGTTTCATTTATGTTATTTCATTAATCAAGAAATATGTTTGTAATCATGGTACAAATGTTACAAGAGTGAAGATAATGATGGGATTAATTTATATTTTTTCTTTTATTCTAATATTAATTTCTTATTTTCATTTAAGTAAAATTTGGCAGGACAGGGGCTGAACCACAATTCCTTAATATCATTCATTGCTGATTCCAATGGGGACTACTGTTTCAATATTTAACAATAAGTTTTTTTCTCTTTTTTATCTCTCCTTTTCTTCTACACTCTACTTCACTATATGCGTCTGCCACGCCAGGTAGTGTGTCTTTGTATTCTTCTTCTTATATTTTCTTCCTTATGTGTCATCCCGGTATTAAGTTCTTCCATAAAACATGTTGGTTTGTGGCCCTCATATTGTCTGTGTTATTATATCATAATCGGAAATGATGCAAATGCATGGCAAAGTATATTTTGGCTCAAAGAGAATACATGAAAATTTTAAGCAATCTGCAAAATGTATTATCATGTTGCTTTTTGCAAAGACTGAGGGAAATTACACATTTAGCCAAAGTTTTATTTTATAGTTCATATTTTCATTTAGTTCTATGTCTCCTACTTTTTTGAGGCTAGGGATATTCACCTTAACCCTGGACCAGTCTATGGGAATTATTGTGTACCTATCATTCATTGTTATATTAGAAGCGATCAAGCTATGGAAAGCTTCTTGAAATATTAGTTTTTAAAAATATGTATGACTTCTTGACAAATCAACTATTGTTCAAGTATCAGTCTGGCTTTTTACCTGGCCACAGTACAACTTGTCAGTTAGTCAACATACATCACCATATCTGTCAAACGCAGGATAATAATCAAATTTCATGCATCTTGTTTTGTGATATATTAAAAGCGTTTGACAGAGTATGGCATAAGTGACTGCTTTTCAAACTACGCGAAAACGGAATTGATGGAATGCTGATAAATTGGGTATCAAATTACTTACAAATAGACAACAAAAGGTTTCCGTTCACTCGGCACTATCTGATCTTAAACCAGTCACCGCACGGGTTAAACAAGGCTGAGTCATTTGTCCCTTTTTGTTCCTGATGTACGTAAACGATATCTCAGATTCACTACTTAGTCTTCCAAGATTATATGCTGATGATAGTTCTTTATTTCATTCAGCTGCAACCATTCAAGACATTGAAGGCATAATTAATTACGATTTCACAACAAAAACAGTATGGTCGAAACTTCAATCAAAATAATACTTAAGCAATGTACTTTACCCTTAAAAGTGATAATCTTCATCAACATTTGATTTTTGATAACACTGAAATAATGTTTGTGCAAAACCATAAACACATTGGGGTTACATTTAATAGAAATTGACACAACATATAGAAGAAATTTTAATTTCTTCGTCTAGAATAATTAATACAATGCAATAATTGACATTTTCTCTTAACAGAGCAGCATTAAATAAAAAAAATACTTATCATATGTTCGACCTATTCTCGAGTATGCACCTATTGTATGGAATGGTTGTAAGTTTCCTCGTTTGAATCCCTTGAAAAGCTTCAAAACGAAGCATCTCGTATTGTTACCGGGCTTAAACGATCCGTTTCGTAAAATAATATATATAAAGAATGAGGTTGGGAAACTCTATCCAAAAGAAGAAACAGTCAAAAGCGTTGCTTTATGTTTAAATCAGTTAATCGTATGGTCCCTGAGTATATATATGATAGTATGCCTCCCCTTGTAGGTGATATTACACGTTTCCCATTACGTGACAGAAATGATAAGGAGCTTCCTCTTACACGAATTGCGTTATTTAAAATGTTTGTATCCCATCTTCGATATCATTATGGAATTCTTTAGAAACTAATATAAGACAGTCAGCGTCTTACTCTTATTTTAAGAAAAAATTTTGTTTTTCCCCTGGCACGAATGAGATCCCTGATTACTTTTTACATGACAATCGATATTTATCAGTTATCCATTCCAGCATTAGAAACAATTGCAACAACTTAATAATAACCTTTTCCTTAATCACTTAAGACCAAACGCTATATGTGATTGTTCCAATGGAGTAGAATATGCATTTTTTTCATTACAGAAATCTAAGATATTCACTTTTCCAATCTACGAGAGAATTTCATCCACTTAACATTAATGCATTACTATTTGAAAAGAAAAATGTAATTTTAGACGAAACCATTTAACTATTTCAAGCTGTCCAGGACTTTATTAAAAGTAAAAACCGGTTTTCAAATTAAGCTATGTTACGTTCCGAAAACATTTGATAAGTTTTCCAAATATGACAACGGTACATGTATAATGTTGCATATAGCCAAAAAAACTGATGCAATGTCGAAGGTTGATATATATCTAATCACGGGATTATACTGTCGTCTTCTTATCAAAGAAACTCGTTGAATTTACTATGTTTAATACACATTTTATTATTTTAAAGTTTGTTATAAGTCTTTTTTCACTGCTCTTATTATCTTACAGTTTTGTCTTTTTTCCCTTCATATTTATTTTATTTGTTTACAATTGCTGTACTCTATATGTTATTTGTTAAACTGTAGGGGGAGGGCCGAATCTAATGTTGGAAGAACTTGTGGCCCAACCAATTTTCTGTATAAAAGCATGAATATAATTGAAATAAAATATGTTTAAACCAGTAACACTGTTTTGGTACAGAGTGCATATTTTTATTATGCTTATGATACCATGTAGGCTGTGCATTTTGCATACATTTGCTTATGTTTGCATGGACATGCATAACAAGTTTGCTATGTTATTTGTTTGATGCCTGTACACGTATTACTTAACACACTAAATATATTCGAGTATGTGCTGAATTTTGATTGTATGGGAAACTCCGAAAAACAATGATTACTATATGAAAACGTTACGGCATCATTTGTATTACGTGATTTGGCTTCATGGCAATTTGAAATGGTTATTGTTTTTATTACGTGAACATTGTGAAACGAAAAACTCAAGAAAGACGAATTGTTTTGTATCACTTAACGAAAATGCTAGATGTAGCATGAATCCCATTAACATGTAACACTTTTAGACAAAGTGACGGAGTACTTTTACCAGGGATGAATATGAGTTTTTCGGTACGTAATTTATATTTATGAAAACATGTGTCGACTGATTTCTTTGACAGAACACTTGGTATGAACAGTATCGATATTTCAAGAAGAATTTGTTCGAATTTTGAGGGGTGGGACCTCCTTTTTTTTTTTGATAATTCAGAAACTAACGTAAATAATAGTCGTTTAGTGTTTTACGAAAACGCTTTTTTGACGTCTGCTTTTCCTGAAAGTTTTCTTTATACAGACAGCTGGTATGGCTTTAAAATGGCATGGGTGCCCGTCCCCGTGTCTTATAAAGTGTATTAACTTTAAAATTTGGATATTTTTGCGAGTGAGTCGTTTTCTTTTACAAACACTCGGCACATAATTGTTTATCAACCACAATCGTAACGTCTTTCTTTGATAAAAGATCAGGACGACACGCAGTGCAAAATTTAAGAATATTATTTTGATTAGATCAATTTCAAGCACATTCACAGTCGTTAGGAATAATATATTACCGTGATATATTTTCTTTTGAATAGTTGCTGATATAATAATCAAAAATTGCAGACGTGATGAATCCGGAATCGATATTTGTTGCAATATATAATCTGAATTGATAGTGTAAAGGGAATGCATTTGTTTAACAATATGAAATGATAAGAGTGTGTGCCAAAACCTGTTTTTTATAATTTACATATTGCAAAATCGTAATTATCTTTTATAAACTAGTATAAGGGTTCATTTAGATATATAAATCATTGTGTTACTGTGATGAGAAATCTAATCATTGTAGATCTATTCTAGAGTGATATTCTATTTTTTAAGTTTTGAGTGGCAGTTTCTCTCCTCACATTGTAATCATATAATTCATAATAACGTTTTAGACCATATGTAAAGATTAGCAACGGCCTCTCATTTTTAGTATGTTATATAGCCGTTCAAACGCGTCTTGTTAAACAGTTTATGTTTAATATTCTGCAGGTTTATCACTAAACATGCCAATGTATAAATAAATAGTA
Organism: Panopea generosa; assembly: GCA_029582155.1. Lineage (NCBI taxonomy): Eukaryota > Metazoa > Mollusca > Bivalvia > Adapedonta > Hiatellidae > Panopea > Panopea generosa. Next base: position 49,470,032 of record CM055907.1, read on the forward strand.
CTATGATATGAATATGTGAAACATTGGATAAAATTTGTTATTATGAGATATTTCAACTATAGTCTCTTATAATTCTTTATAGAATGGCATGGTTATTTGTTAAATGTAAATATGTTTTTTTATTTGTATATACTGTGTATTAACCATGATGAGACTTAAATATTAAATAAATAAATATAATGATTGCATAAAATCAACACTTAAGAAGTCTGGTTTATTTTTAAATAGGTTAAATGATGTTTGCATAATATATTGATATTTACAACCCGACAGTCATAGCTAGTCAACAGAGAAAAATACGTTCATATCAAGCATTTACAGATAAATTAATGTTGAACACCAAACTTTTCTTTTTAATTGTGTTGCAATAAACCCGCAATCCGATACTTAAATTTCTGCCTGTTTTAAACCAAATCGTCCACAACCTGAGAAAAGAACTCTAAACTGTTTCGTGTTCTGGCACAGTATTCAATAGGGAACAGTCAATTTGCGATTAAATTGCGAACAGTTTATTTAAATACCAACATTTGCATTGAAATAACCTCATATCATCGGCATTTAATGACTGTACTAACGAACAGACAACAACGTGTCCCCTGAGATACAGTCTGTCGTTTAAATCTTAATGACGCATGCAATTATATGTGGTTGTTCTACTATATGAAATGTGTCTCTCCAATCTTAAGAGGAAAACAGCTCTGAATTCGGGAGGCCAGCCAGTTATCACCTTGAACTTAATCACTTAACAAATATAGCATGGTTTCATGTAAGGTATTCGGCATGTTGTCATATTTTATAAATGTATTACTGTAATATATATATAAACTACTCAACAATTAAAGCTAACAATCAGTGTACTTCATTGAAAGCACAAGCTAATGTTAACAATCAGTGTATTACATTAAAGCACAAGCTAATGCTTCCAATCAGTGTACTTCATTGAAAGCATTAGCTTATGCTTCCAATCAGTGTACTTCAATAAAAACACAAGCTAATGCTTCCAATCAGTGTGCTTCATTAAAGCACAAGCTAATGCTAACAATCAGTGTACTTTATTAAAGCGCAAGCTAATTCTTACAATCAGTGTACTTACTTATAGCACGAGTTAATGCTTACAGTCAGTGTACTTCATTAAAGCACACTCTAATGATAACAATCAGTGAGCTTCATTAAAGCACAAGCTAATGCTTACAATCAGTGTACTTCATTGAAAGCACAAGCTAATGTTAACAATCAGTGTATTACATTAAAGCACAAGCTAATGCTTCCAATCAGTGTACTTCATTGAAAGCATTAGCTTATGCTTCCAATCAGTGTACTTCAATAAAAACACAAGCTAATGCTTCCAATCAGTGTGCTTCATTAAAGCACAAGCTAATGCTAACAATCAGTGTACTTTATTAAAGCGCAAGCTAATTCTTACAATCAGTGTACTTACTTATAGCACGAGTTAATGCTTACAGTCAGTGTACTTCATTAAAGCACACTCTAATGAAAACAATCAGTGAGCTTCATTAAAGCACAAGCTAATGCTTACAATCAGTGTACTCCATTAAAACACAAGCTAAATGCTTACAATCAATGTACTTTATTAAAGCACAAGCTAATGCTAATAATCAGTGTACTTCATTAAAGAACAATCTAATGCTTACAATCAGTGCACTTCATTAAAAGCCCAAGCTAATGTTAACAATCAGTGTACTTCATTAAAAGCAAAAGCTAATGCTTATAATCAGTGTGCTTCATTAAAGCACAAGCTAATGCTTATAATCAGTGTGCTTCATTAAAGCACAAGCTAATGTTTCCGATCAGTGTGTTTCATTAAAGCACAAGCTAATGCTAACAATCAGTGTACTTCATTAAAGCACAAGCTAATGCTTACAATCAGTATTCTTCATTTAAGCACAAGCTAATGCTTCCAATCAGTGTGCTTCATTAAAGCACAAGCTAATGCTCACAATCAGTGTACTTCGTTAAAGTAAAAGCTAATGCTTACAATCAGTGTACTTCATTAAAAGCCCAAGCTAATGTTTACAATCAGTGAACTTCATTAAAGCACAAGCTAATGCTTACAATCAGTGTACGTCATCAAAGAACAAGCTTATGCTTACAATCCGTGTACTCGATTAAAAGCACAAGCTAATGCTTACAAGCAGTGTACTTCATTAAAGCACAGGCTAATGCTTACAATCAGTGCACTTCATTAAAGCACAAACTAATGGTTCCAATCAGTGTACTTCACATAAGCACAAGTAAATGCTTATAATCAGTGTGCTTCATTTAAGCACAAGCTAATGCTTACAATCAGTGTACTTCATCAAAGAACAAGCTAATGCTTACAATCAGTGTACTTCATTGAAAGTCCAAGCTAATTTTTACAATCAGTGTACTTTATTAAAGCACAAGCTAATGCTTACAATCAATGTACTTCATTAAAGCACAAGCTAATGCTTACAATCAGTGTACTTCACCAAAAAACAAGCTAATTCTTACAATCAGTGTACTCCATTAAAAGCACGAGCTAATGCTTACAAGCAGTGTGCTTCATTAAAGCTCAAACTAATGTTCACAATCAGTTTACTTCATTAAAGCACAAGCTAATGCTAACAATCAGTGTACTTCATTAAAAGCCCAAGCTAATGTTAAAATCAGTGTACTTCATTAAAGCACAAGCTAATGCTTACAATCAGTGTACTTCATCAAAAAACAATCTAATGCTTACAATCAGTGTACTTCATTAAAAGCCCAAGCTAATGTTAAAATCAGTGTACTTCATTAAAGCACAAGCTAATGCTTACAATCAGTGTACTTCATTAAAGCACAAACTAATGCTTACAATCAGTGTACTTCATCAAAGAACAAGCTAATGCTTACAATCAGTGTACTTCATTAAAGCACAGGCTAATGCTTACAATCAGTGCACTTCATTAAAGCACAAACTAATGGTTCCAATCAGTGTACTTCACATAAGCACAAGTAAATGCTTATAATCAGTGTGCTTCATTTAAGCACAAGCTAATGCTTACAATCAGTGTACTTCATCAAAGAACAAGCTAATGCTTACAATCAGTGTACTTCATTGAAAGTCCAAGCTAATTTTTACAATCAGTGTACTTTATTAAAGCACAAGCTAATGCTTACAATCAATGTACTTCATTAAAGCACAAGCTAATGCTTACAATCAGTGTACTTCACCAAAAAACAAGCTAATTCTTACAATCAGTGTACTCCATTAAAAGCACGAGCTAATGCTTACAAGCAGTGTGCTTCATTAAAGCTCAAACTAATGTTCACAATCAGTTTACTTCATTAAAGCACAAGCTAATGCTAACAATCAGTGTACTTCATTAAAAGCCCAAGCTAATGTTAAAATCAGTGTACTTCATTAAAGCACAAGCTAATGCTTACAATCAGTGTACTTCATCAAAAAACAATCTAATGCTTACAATCAGTGTACTTCATTAAAAGCCCAAGCTAATGTTAAAATCAGTGTACTTCATTAAAGCACAAGCTAATGCTTACAATCAGTGTACTTCATTAAAGCACAAACTAATGCTTACAATCAGTGTACTTCATCAAAGAACAAGCTAATGCTTACAATCAGCGTACTCCATTAAAAGCTCAAGCTAATGCTCACAATCAGTTTACTTTATTAAAGCACAAGCTAATGCTAACAATCAGTGTACTTCATTAAAGCACAAGCTAGTGATTAGAATCAGTGTCCTTTGCTTACAATCAGTGTACTTCATTAAAGCACAAGCTAATGCTTAACAATCGATTAGCTTGATTAAAAGTCACATGATACTATTGAAACTTAGTGTATGTTTATATTAGGACCAAAGAAGCACGAATCATGTCTTTGTTTATTTGGATTGCTTTGTGCTAAATGATCAATACACATGTGATGTGTGCCAATACACGTGACTTGTTTAGTTTGCGCGTTGGTGGATGAGGTAGGGCTAAATTATAAAAATGGAATTCATAAAATGGTAAGATAAATATCAAAGTATTGCATTAAATGCGATCACTTACATGTATGCCATAGGGGAGTTATTTAGGATCAACCTCCCAGCGCACAATAAAGAGCCGCCTGCCAAATCAAACTTTCAGCTTAACATCTGTCATTACTTTTCATTGCAATTCATCAAAGGATCTGATATTTGTCAACTCAGTTTATTTGAATCACTTTCATCTCTTTCAGCCATTTGTGCTTCATTTCAAAATATTAACCAAATAACAATATGTGCTAGGCACATATCACATAGTAATGTTTGCTGATTAAATGTATATACTGTATTCCGAAGAAATAATAAAGCTGAAAAGATAGCAAATTTTGCCTTCAGCTTGAATGTTTCTTTATTTTCTTTAAAGGCTGAATATATCTTATGAATTACTGACACATTCACGGGATCGCAATTACTGTAACTATTTTCAATTAAACATTAATTTCGCTAAAAAGCGTCTAACAACAGGATCGCTGAAAAGAAGGATTAGCTCATTGCCGAATCGAACAAGTGCTTAACTATTTGTAGTTAGACTGAAATCTCGAACACTGAATATATGTTTTTGTTTTTATTTAATCTTAGTTGTGTGTTATAGAATGACTGATGGCGATATACGTTCGACAGCTCCTGCAATTATTTGTCATATACATATCGTCATAGATTGATACATTAAAAGTAAAGTGTGTTTGTTTATAATCGTGTCACACCTATTGAAAGGACCAACCACCATGGGTTTATGAGACACCTCCGTGTTGTATACAGTTACTTCCCAAAGGCTGTTGTTAAGCAAGACGTCAGACTGTTAAACAATAAATATCCCTCAGTTTAACTAGATGCTGGATGAGCAATTGGTGCATTAGAAAAAAGTGCCGGGTTTCGAACTACAGGCACATATTCAGATCATGTACCAGCTGTACAATAACACAGGCACATATTCAGATCATGAACTAGCTGTACAATAACACAGGCACATATTCAGATCATGTACCAGCTGTAAAATAACACAGGCACATATTCAGATCATGAACCATATGTACAATAACACTGGCACATATTCTGATCATGTACCAGCTGTACAATAACACAGGCACATATTCAGATAATGAACCAGCTGTACAGTAACACAGGCGCATATTCAGATCATGAACCAGCTGTACAATAACACAGGCACATATTCTGATCATGTACCAGCTGTACAATAACACAGGCACATATTCAGATCATGTACAGCTGTACAATAACAAAGGCACATATTCTGATCATGTACCAGCTGTGCAATAACACAGGCGCATATTCTGATCATGTACCAGCTGTACAATAACACAGGCACATATTCAGATCATGTACCTGCTGAACAATTACACAGGCACATATTCAGATCATGTACCAGCTGTACAATAACACAGGCGCATATTCAGATCTTGTACCAGCTGTACAATAACACAGGCACATATTCAGATCATGAACTAGCTGTACAATAACACAGGCGCATATTCAGATAATGTACCAGCTGTACAATAACACAGGCGCATATTCAGATCTTGTACCAGCTGTACAATAACACAGGCACATATTCGGATCGTGAACTAGCTGTACAATAACACAGGCACATATTCAGATCATGTACCAGCTGTACAATAACACAGGCACATATTCAGATCTTGTACCAGCTGTACAATAACACAGGCACATATTCAGATCATGTACTTGCTGTACAATAACACAGGCACATATTCAGATCATGTGCCAGCTGTACAATAACACAGGTACATATTCAGATCATGTACTAGCTGAACAATAACACAGGCACATATTCAGATCATGTACCAGCTGTAAAATAACACAGGCACATATTCAGATCATGAACCATATGTACAATAACACTGGCACATATTCAGATCATGTACCAGCTGTACAATAACACAGGCACATATTCAGATAATGAACCAGCTGTACAGTAACACAGGCGCATATTCAGATCATGAACCAGCTGTACAGTAACACAGGCACATATTCTGATCATGTACCAGCTGTACAATAACACAGGCACATATTCAGATCATGTACAGCTGTACAATAACAAAGGCACATATTCTGATCATGTACCAGCTGTGCAATAACACAGGCGCATATTCTGATCATGTACCAGCTGTTCAATAACACAGGCACATATTCAGATCATGTACCTGCTGAACAATTACACAGGCACATATTCAGATCATGTACCAGCTGTACAATAACACAGGCGCATATTCAGATCTTGTACCAGCTGTACAATAACACAGGCACATATTCAGATCATGAACTAGCTGTACAATAACACAGGCGCATATTCAGATAATGTACCAGCTGTACAATAACACAGGCGCATATTCAGATCTTGTACCAGCTGTACAATAACACAGGCACATATTCGGATCGTGAACTAGCTGTACAATAACACAGGCACATATTCAGATCATGTACCAGCTGTACAATAACACAGGCACATATTCAGATCTTGTACCAGCTGTACAATAACACAGGCACATATTCAGATCATGTACTTGCTGTACAATAACACAGGCACATATTCAGATCATGTGCCAGCTGTACAATAACACAGGTACATATTCAGATCATGTACTAGCTGAACAATAACACAGGCACATATTCAGATCATGTACCAGCTGTACAATAACACAGGCGCATATTCAGATCATGAACTAGCTGTACAATAACACAAGCACATATTCAGATCATGTACCAGCTGTACAATAACACAGGCACATATTCAGATCATTTACTTGCTGTACAATAACACAGGCACATATTCTGATCATGTAGTAGCTGCACAATAACAGAGGCACATATTCAGATCGTGTACCAGCTGTACAATAACACAGGCACATTTTCAGATTATAAATGTGCTGGGTGATTTGCATCTGCAAGCTTTTGGTCCAAAGTATGACGTTTTATAAAAAAAAAATCACAGGCGTATAATCAAACCATGAACTGATTGTACAGCAGGTTTCATACAAACAAGATTTCAATTGTGTGAGAAATTGTGTCTGTAAAGTAGATGGTTTAAAAGGTGACGGACAGGCAGATTGACAGACGGACATGTTTGCAAATAAATTTTATTTCATTCAGGTAAAACTATGGGAGTAATTGCGTACTCAAGGTTGTTGGGCCAAAGTGTGCATACAACTTTAAGTTAAAACAAAAAAAGGTCATAACTCCATAAAATATTTAGTCACAAGGTCAATACGCAGGCACATGTTCAGGAAATATACCTGATATACAGAAAATTTTATTTCAATCGGGTTTTGAACTGTCGGTGCAGCTACGTCCGCAATGTTGTTGGTCCATAACGTTACTAACGGACGCCTCGAAATGTCTCAAAATGCGATGAAAACTGAATAAATATATAACTTCGTTTTCTATGCGCAAATCAAATACGCCGTCACCTCTTACCGAATAATTGAAACAATGTCAATTAGTGTCAGACTCATTCTTGAACCAGATAAACTGTATTATTTCAATTATATTAAGAGTGGGCATTAAAATGAAAAACAAATAAAAACAGAAAAACAACAACAGCACTTATATTTCCATTACTGCCTAAGTGAATATTAGACCACATGCGATTCAAATATCGACTTACGTTATATTGTTAATAACAACAAATGTCTCCGTTTCCATAACTTTTTATATTGTTATTTTTAGCTGTTGAGGAACATAATATAAAATTTAGCGACAGAAACTTCTTTAAACATGACATGAATTGTTAAGAAATCAGTATGAACGGATAATCTAATTAAGGTTTGCGTGAAATTTACAAGAATAGATCAAATATCTCGTGTCAGTACGCATTTAGATTTGCCCGTTGAACTTGTACGAAGACGTGCTAGCATTAAATTGTCTCCAATACTCTGAAAAACAATAACACGTGCAAGACAACATTAGGTATAGTATTGCATTGGCATTTTGTGCAAGGTTAATTTGAAGTGGAAGAAGCATTTTACATAAGCATGTGTATGTGTTTCTTAAGCAAAAGGTAATAAAACAGGTATAAATCACAACACAGTAAAGGTTTTAGAAGCAAGCGCCACATTACACATTTAATTTTTAACAATAACAGACAATGTAGCGGGTAGCATCTGCAAGGGTCAATGTTGGATAATTACAACCAGGATTTTGATACGTATTTTTATTATTATGTTAAATACATTTAATTTGAAGTAGAATAAAGCCTTTTACATAAGCATGTCTCTGTGATTTTTAAGCACACAGTTAATTAACAGGCATAACTCACTACACGGCAATGCTATAAGAAGCAAGCATCACATTAAAAATTTAACGATAATAGACAATGTAACGGGAAACATATGCAAGAGTCAAAGCTGGATAATCACAACCAGGATTTTAATACGAATTGTATTAATGTGTTAAATAAATTCAAAATGAACTGCATCAAATGGTTACATAAAGAAATATCTTGATATGAACCGTAACGATATTGCAAGAAGCATATGGTCGATAACTTTCAATTCTGTCAGTATTAACAACGCACGATATGAGACAAATAACACAACGAAATGTCGTATAACCTTCTAGCCATAAAGCTATTTGACGTCTGATAATCCTAAGAGGTTGCTTCATATTCAGTTGTTGTGAGTTTAGCAATATTGACATGTTGGTTGCCCTACCTGATGAATGACACCAGCGTGTAAATCTATAAATAGACACATTATTTTGCAATAAGTGAGCGTTTTTTGTTAAGGATTCTTTTTCATCAGTTTAGGATTTAATCATGTTCTTTCAACATCAAACATAATTGTCAAAACTGTTTTCGCAACATCCGGTTGCAAAAATCGCAAAAAAATAAAACGCATACATTTTGGTGTGTAAATATTGGGTATGCCGTTTAAAACTTCTCTAAATCTTATATCTAATATCAGCTTAAATTCATATATTGCATATATATTGCCCATAATTCATCTATAACTTCAGTACAAAAAACAACTTGTATTCGGTTGTAAAAGTTTTTTAATCATTTTTTTTTTAAAAAGAAATATTTATAAAGAAATTTCTAGAGCAAGTTCCGGAAAACCTGCTAATAACCTTTTCTATGCTTGCCCCATAGAACAGTGTGAATCTTAGTTCAGTAGAATTTATATAGGGCAGGATCCGTAAAATATTTTATGGAGTGTATATAACTTGGCACGTATTTCAAATACAACAATATCATCTTTCTTAGATGTATATAATAGCTAGAGACATTTTAAAAAAAATAGAATGATAATGAGTTATGTGAAGAATATTGAACATTATCAAAAGCAATGCTTCAAATCATACAAAGATATACGATGTTTTTGTAAAGAACCTGGAAAGTTTGCCTCTTAATTTACAAATATGAACATGTTATATCAGAAATTTTGTATATACTACATCATAATGTATATATTCCTCATCTTATTTTGTTAAACAGTTAAACTGTTACAATGAAATAAAAAATTACAAAGAAAGAGGGAAAAAAAGTCGACGACAACTCTGATATACAACAAACTATCGGGTAATCAATGTTTACAACAACCCATGCTTAAATGAGATCATGTAATACAAACAAATAGAACATTGAACAACTTTTGTCTCCTTTTGCTAAGTATGTGTGGCAAAACTGATGTGAGGCTGCACATCAGATAACTCATGGAACCAAAATGCATTTCGTGAACACAGACAATAGATAACAGTTAAGCACATGTTCAGGTGTATTATTAGACAAATAAAAGATGGAAAGGGAAGGTCTTAAATAGACGTTTTTTTCTAATTTTAATCTTAAAATTGCTTCCCATGGCTATAATGTCTCGGAAAACAAAATTGTTACAGTTAAATTATAGGGCAATGAACCTGTCTCTGATTAAACAAACACATTAACTATTTTTACACTTCTCAGTCTAGTACGAGACAAATCAATTTCAGATCAAAACAAAACAAACTATACTGGCAGTGCTGTAATTGTTTCTTCCTTAACACATTCCTTGATTACAGTCTAAGATCATGATACAAATTAATTTCTTTGGATACCGGGACACACGTGGCACTACACCAATAAAACAACTCACTTTAAAATAAAGTGCCACAACTTGTTCGATCAATAGTTAAGTTTTATTGTGCGTTTTAAGCATTTCTTGGGTAATGGTATCTTAGTGTTTACTTACTTCATTGCTTTGCTTTATGCCAAATTAATTCAATTATCAATCAAGGCCATAAACCACCACTGTCAAGAAAAATTGGAAGATTTATTAAATATTAGGTGAGGCTATATCACACTATATTTTTTATCCAATGACCCGCTCAATAAAGTCGACGACAACTTTGATATACAACGAATAAATCGGGTAATCAATGTTTACAACAACCCATGCTTAAATGAGATCATGTAATACAAACAAATAGTACATTGAACAACTTTTGTCTCCTTTTGCTAAGGATGTGTGGCAAAACTGATGTGAGGCTGCACATCAGATAACTCATGGAACCAAAATGCATTTCGTGAACACAGACAATAGATAACAGTTAAGGACATGTTCAGGGGTATTATTAGACAAATAAAAGATGGAAAGGGAAGGTCTTAAATAGACGTTTTTTTTCTAATTTTAATCTTAAAATTGCTTCCCATTGCTTTAATGTCTCGGAAAACAAAATTGTTACAGTTAAATTATAGGGCAATGAACCTGTCTCTGATTAAAAAAAAACACATTAACTATTTTTACACTTCTCAGTCTAGTACGAGACAAATCAATTTCAGATCAACTGAAACAAAACAAACTATACTGGCAGTGCTGTAATTGTTTCTTCCTTAACACATTCCTTGATTACAGTCTAAGATCATGATACAAATTAATTTCTTTGGATACCGGGACACACGTGGCACTACATCAATAAAACAACTCACTTTAAAATAAAGTGCCACAACTTGTTCGATCAATAGTTAAGTTTTATTGTGCGTTTTAAGCATCTTGGGTAATGATATCTTAGTGTTTACTTACTTCATTGCTTTGCTTTATGCCAAATTTATTCAATATTAATCAAGGCAATAAACCACCACTGTCAAGAAAAATGGAAGATTTATTAAATACTAGGTGAGGCTATATCACACTATATCTCTTATCCAATGACCTACTCAACAAAGCCCAGAAATGCTATACTTGTCTTTGTTAACTAGAATTCGATGTTCTGCGTTATTAAGTTTTATAAAGTAACATAGTTATTTATCTTTATTTGGACTTTAACCTTTTAGCTCTTTTCTCTTTTCAGTGTTATCCTTGGTATTTGTGTGCATTTCATAGCTTATATGTGTGTATCGTTATGATAATTCTATATCAGTGTTGTATCTATCTATCTATCTATCTATCTATCTATCTATCTATCTATCTATCTATCTATCTATCTATCTATCTATCTATCTATCACTAAATCTATCTATCCATCCATCCATCCATCCATCCCTCCCTCCCGCCCGCCTGCCACCTGCCTACCTGCCTACCTATCTAACCTTATCATTTATTGTTTTTTCGTTAACTGATGTAATTCTCTTTGTATGTTGTATTGGTTGACCCTGCTTTACTCCTGGACATCTTTTACAGTTTTAGTCAAACAGATACTCGGCGCTAAATATCATGTTTTAGATGTCTTACAACCTTACAATTGATTCGTGATGCTTTTTTATTTGAGATATTGTAGATAACATAAACACATTCAAATACATTTTTTTCTTACTAAGTCTTGTCCAGTAATTAGTTTGAATGGCTTTTATGCAATCCTCAATAGTGAAAGACGGTCACACAAACGTCTCGCTTATTATCTCATACAAATGTTAGATAAATCATTATGACGATTTTGCAAATATTTTGCAAATATTGTGAATATTCTATGAAAAGATAGATATTTACAGAATTTTGCAAATGTGTGCGAAAATCTTTATTTTGATTAAAATGACAAATACATAAATTTAAACCAACTTAAAATTGAATAGAGACACATGACAGATTACATATGGTATATCCAGTATTATTGGTGGAGAAAAAAAACTCATATTATAGCTAAGAAGAACAGTTTTCCGTGGTCAACTTTACTGGGGCAATAACAATTACTTGCCTCTTACTATTCAGGTCGAGGGGTTAGAGCTCAGCTTGATCTAATCACTTTATCTAAGCAAGTTTTCCAGTTCTTTACAGAAGGGCGGTGGTTCATTCATAGGTCATCCACTGCCAGTCCAACTAAATATGACCGTCACGTGTTGAAAATGACGTTAACTAAATATAATGATAAATATTCTCTTCATATAAATACACGAACTCTAGAAAATATAGCTATTGAAAACATAACATCCATAGATGATTAAATGTATAAATTGTATTAATGGTGACATGGTAAAATAAAATATATGTTATCAAACAGGTGATGAACATTCAAGGACAAATAAAAACGACATGTTGAATAAAAGAAAATATGACTTAAGTTATATCAGGGGTTACGAAAATAGGTTGATGCAAAACCAAATATTTCTACATACCTTTGAACAAGTGCACAAGGTTCGGAATGTGACACGGTAACCTAAAACACTTTGTGATTTATTTAGTTTTAGTTTCGAAAAATACAGCATCAGGTGAAGTATAAAGTATTTTATGAGCAATAATAATGACATTTTCCCAAGCGATATAAAGTATTTCCTTCTTGTAATTATTGTACTCATCTGTGTCAGTATTATATCGAACAACGGAAATGAAACGGAAATAATATTTCGATATTTTTTAGATCATGTAAAACTTGATCATTTACTCACATATGTACAAGTATAGACTTCACGAAATTAATTCATGCATTTATATTGTATAAACATATGTATTGCCATATGTAAAACGGTTCATTTGAAAGCACATAATTTAGTTAACATATTTAATTATTTTCAAAATATCATTTCACTGGCGAGAAAAATATTCAAAAGGGCCTAACCAGTAGTTAATATCCTTCAAATCAATAAAAATGGCATACTTGTAAGATTAAGCATCAATTGTGACTATCTGGAGCATGTATGGTGCAATTTATCGTTTAATATTGTATAAAAAAAACAAGTATTCAAGGTAGTTTGCGGCGTTTCTATATAGTAATATGACATGTGGCGTAATTTATCAAAAATCATTATCTATGAAGTCTCAGCTTTCGTTTAAAACTTTTTTTTGAAAAACGGTGTTGCTGGGAACATGAATAAAAGTTATAATACATTTATTCATTTTCCCAGCAACACCGTTTTTCCTATATTGCTCCATAAACGGCTTCTGATATAAAAAAAACAGATGTTCAAAAAAATATGTTTTTGTCTATATATGCATATATATCGTTGCACATATCTAGAGACCGTTCTTATACTCAGATTGATTACAGAATTGGCCGAGTATGTACAATTGAATCGATAAGTTCCGTCAGCGAAACACTTAATTTGTATATGAGAATTACTGATTATTAAATTTAGATATTAACACGATATATTCACGTTTAAGAGGGTATTGGCTGCGGTAACGTATAACTGCATCGAGTGCAATACGAATTCACGGATATGTTATTCATACATAAATGAGTTTTATCTTAAAGTTTCTAAAAAAGAATTGGGTCCACTGTGGCCGAATGGTCTAAGACGCCGTTTTAAGATTACTTACCTCTCACTGCTAATGTCGTAGGTTCGAGTCCCGCTCGATACAAAACCTTTATGTAAGAAAGTTTCAGTTACTTGCGGAAGGACAGTGGTTCTACACAGTCTGACTCATTATTGGGTCTTCCTCCACTAGTACAACTGGATAGGATTTTATTATATAACCTACAATGTATTGAAAATGGCGTTAGACCCCATTCAAATTTTTTTTTAAAAAATACGATACTATTTAAGCCGCTTGAATCCCGAACATTATCTGTGGAATAGATTATTTCGACATTGTAACCTACTTTTGACCAATACGATGATACCAATTATATAATTGTAAATATAAAGAAAATGCGTATTGCAGCAAACATATTTATATAGACTTTATTTTAGATATAGTGTAAATCAAACCATGTGTATAATGTTATGATTCATTAATTGTACAAATCCACCTTTTCAAAGAAATGAAACTTTTAAATGACATCAAATAATATTCATTCTATATTTTTAAACAGAAGATTGCCAAACATTTAGGTAATTTAATCAAAATAGACCGTCCTATGTTTTTGATATGGGAAACGAATAGTATATGATAAGAAATTACTTTCAACTGATAAATTTTGTCGACTGCAATATATGTCATTGTAACGTTTTTTTCTTTATTTAAATGTATTGTCGACTGTGATATGATATTGTCGTTTCTTAAGAAATGTAACAGAGAAATTGTCAATTGATATGCTTTTCAACGAAAGTCTAAAAATATCATTGATTATCAATTTATTTTAGAAATTGATTCTAATCAAACCATTGTGGCAACCCTGAGTGTGACACCGCAACCCTTAGTGTTACAAAATCATTTTTTGTTACATTAAGGGTTGACACCGCGACCCTTAATGTAACAAGAATGAGTTTTGTTACACGAAGGTTTACGGTTGCGACCCTTGGTGCAACAATTGTTACACTAAGCGTAATATTATAACATATTTTAGAAATTTATTTATTCCTGCTATGACATGGGGCATATAGTGTAACCCATGTTCGTCTGTCCGCACCCACGAATGGATAGTTAAGTGTCTAGGGTTTAGGGTTAGCATCTTTTTGGACGGTTGAAAAACAGTTGAAAAAAATATGTTTCTGTTTCTAGACACTTAAAAGTGACTTTTATGTGGCCTTTTTATTTATGTGGCTAAAGTCTAGCCACACAAGTAATAAGCTGGGCGCAAAGAAGCCACTTAAATACATGTTCGTGACAACGTCCGTCCGTCTGTTCTGTTCCGTAATGTTTCCAATATGCTTGCATATCGAATTTACACACAAACTTTTGTCTAAATGATATCAAGATATAGAAGACAAAACGCTGGCGGAATACTCATTTTTTTTATGGATGGGGTTCGAGATTAAGCGAGAAGGTGAACAAGACCATTTTGACCAAAATTGGTAAATGGCATGAACACTGTTATTTGTCACTCACCAATTGTTCTCTCTTTTTCTTAGATTTTCAACTCTTGAAAGTGACAAAGCCCGCTCTAGTTTTATTTTGTTTCTAAAAAATGTCCAACATCCCTGACAAAGAAGTTTTTGCTACACTAAGAGTTATTGATAACCACAACCCTTAGTGTAACAAAATAATTTTTGTGGAAGTGATTTAGTTAAGAAAATCTTATTCCGACGATAAGTATACAGAACGGAACAGCTAACCCGCCACGTAAAATTTTATGTATTTACATAAAAAATATTAACGCACTCTGTTTGAATTTTGGACTTGAATACGAAAGATCATTAAGGTTATATAAATTTAAAGATAAAAAATAAAAACGGTTAATGTCGTATACAAATTTGGATAACACTACTCAACATATGGACTAAATTATTGGAAATACAAAAATGGCGGGTTAGCTGTTCCGTTCAGTATATATATACATAGCCGCAACGTTTAGTGTTGCAAA
This sequence comes from Panopea generosa, assembly GCA_029582155.1. Taxonomy (NCBI): domain Eukaryota; kingdom Metazoa; phylum Mollusca; class Bivalvia; order Adapedonta; family Hiatellidae; genus Panopea; species Panopea generosa. The sequence goes on from CM055907.1 coordinate 49,485,664, forward strand.
ATAAGTAACACAATAAGTTTTGTTACACTAAGGGTTATTTATAACCACAATGATTATCATTAGTGTAACAAAATAAATTTATGTGTGTGTGATTTGGTGAAGGAAATCTTATTTCGACGATAAGTATATTTGTGTTACACTTGATTTTGTAAGAAAAATCAACAAAATCAACAAAACATGCACTTAAACAATTTTTTGTTTGTAAGACTTCTTACTTTTTGCTTTATAATTATCATTTTCCTATATTCTACAGCATATTAAGAGTGACATTTTTTAGTTAGAATAAACACGAAAAGAATTATATCGTAATGACATGAATGCCACCCCTCTCTCCATCTTTCTGTCTTTAGTAAAGGTAACCTTGACTCCAGAATTCAGAAACGCTAACTCGTCCGAGGTATCTAGGTTATGAGCACTTATATAGAGATTCTTCAAAATTGGATTAAAATAAAGGCGGTAAAGCGGTTACGGTGATTTTCTATTTTTAGTAACAATGACATTGACTCGACTCGAAAATCGTGAAACGCAAACGCAAAAGTATCTCTGTTCTGAACATCTGTGTAACTTGCATCGGATGGAAAATAATGCCGGTAAGCGTTGACAGCGATTTTCTATTTATTGTATCAGTGACATTAACCTTGACCAGAACATCGTGACATACGGAAGAACGGACAGCGGACGGATGGATGGACGGTACGACGGACGAACATGGGTAGCACTCAATTATTTCGCTACAACATTGGGATAATTGTTTATGTGATAAATGCTTATATTACTAACGCTGAAATTGTATAGTAATTAATGCTTATCAGAAATCATTTCAAAATATCGCAATGTTTGCTGGTTGGCAAGACCAATTTGAATAGATTTTAGATTTAAAATCAGAATTTGCCGCAAACTTGATTACCCTGAATATCTTCAAATTTTAAACATATGACTGTATCATGAACAAAGGTTGATCTCCCGATATCTCATTTACATATTAACCACGGAAACTGTTATAATAGAGTTAAAACAAACTTTTGGTGAAACATGCTCCCCAAGCAACAGTGACCGGTTCCACTAATCATCCTACGCTAAGCTTTTCCCTAACTCAAAATTCTTAATTTCTGTAAAGCCTTTCACCAACACATTAACATGTAGAAATACATCTTTACTCATTGGTAAAGGATATTAAGCAAATTATCAGTGTAACTGAAGTTGTAACATTTCAAATATCTGAGTTGAGAAAAATCTCAAGTTAGTTAAGATATTTAGTGAAACTGGAAATATATATCTTACATGCATAGAGGCATGTGCCATTGCATTTGCGGCAAGAAAATTCAAATAATACAACAAAATGTTTCGTTCATTGTCCATAGACTGTTTCATCAATCATAAAAGTAATAAAAATAATTTTGATGGATTTTCCATACTTAATTTCTCACATAACGAAGATTTTGCGTGTAATACATATATTACATTCAACAGTGACGCCATAAAATTTAAATTTCCGAAAATTATAAAATTTTCGTAAAGGTCGTCTGATCTGAGATTGGTTCACTAGTCTTGCTGTGTAAGAAATGTTATTTCTGGTCTAGGAAATATTTTTGCACCACATTATGTATGAAACGAGCATTGCATTAATGTTTTAGACAGATAGAGGATGTGTCGTAGGCACAAACTATGATTGTAAATTCAAAGTCTTGTTCATGGCATTGTCATCACAATTAATGTCAAAGCTGTTTTTCTTAAACACACAAATGTCCCATTTTTATCTTAACAGTGTTTTATCTGGTAAACAGAACGTCACAGGACTGATCGGTATAACAGAAATGTAACATAACTCCGCAGCCTGGTCTAGTGACAGAACGTCTGACTCTCACACGAGAGTTCGTGGGTTCGATCCCCGGCCGGATCATTTAGATAAATAAATTAAATTAGTTAAATAGAATACTTAAATAAGGGTACAAGAAGCTTCCTCGCTTGGGGCTCAGCATTAGGAGGATAGTGTTAAAGGTCTGGTCATCCTGGTGTCAGAAAAATGTATCATGTCATGTGTCTGCGACATGATACGCTCGTACTATAGTGTGGCAGCGTTCAAATACTGTCTCAAGTGGAAACCGTCGCTGTATGAATTAAAAATTGTTGTAAGCGACGCTTAACACCATACAATACAATAAAAACGTAAAAGTGACACAAATCAAGTTTAAGCATTTATATCATCACAAGTTATGTATCAGTTATTCTCTAAATATTCTTCAAAAAGTACATTTCATCTAAACTGATACATAGGTTTATGATAATGTGAAAGTTGGCCGCCAGTCATCTTTAGATTAGAAATAAAAATAAAACCTTTGAAGTGGCTTTACTGTTAATCAATTGTTGAATCTAATCGTTACCAGACATGTGTTTTCATTGAATTCTACGTTTTAAAACTTACAAGTGTTATTTCGAGAAGTCATATATAATACAGATAATCATGACATAATTTGTTTGGGATATTTGCAGAATCTAGCTCACTGATATACAATTCAGTGCGACCTACAAAATTACAGATTACCTCAAAACAGTTGAGCGTTATGTCTGGTAACGTTTACATTTAAAAAGGAGATCAAATGTTTTAAAGTAATCTGGAATTCTGTAGATCGCACTGATCTATATATCAGTGAGATGAATTTCTCAAATACCCTGACAGTCGGTGGGATCTATAAAATCTACACATGCACCCATTATCGACATGAAAAATTAATTAAACCAGGTTTTGAAAATAACGTTCGGTTACCGTATTTAATGGTGCGCGTGACGTAGGTCCCCCCCCCCCCTTGTTTGCAAAGCAAATATACTTTATTTTGAATTAAGACCGCAGTGTGGTCTAATGGTAGAGCGTCCGCCTCGCATGTGGAAGGTCGTGGGTTGAATCCCTGACCAGGTCATACCAAAGATTTTAAGTTGGTACTAGAAGCTTCCTTGCTTGACGCTCAGCATTAAGAGGAAAGTTCTAGGTCTGGTCGGCTCGGTGTCAGTATAATGTGACTGGGTGGGGTATCATATCATGTGTCTGCGGCATGATACTCCAGTGTGACAGCGCTTAGAATACTGTCTCAAGTAGACACCGTCGCGATATCACTGAACATTAAATTGAGAGTTGTAATGTTTCAAGTTAATGGAAAATACATCACTACCTGAATGTTAGATGTGCTCATTTACGGAATATTCACGGATAATTGGGGACATTATCGACCGACGTATTAACGGATAAATGGGGATACTGTTGGCTGTCTAATGTTTGAGCTCGAGAAGGAGATTTAGATGATAATGATAATGATAGATGGTCATTATAATGAAGATAAAAATGATGCTGATGGTGGTAATGTTGACGTTGTTGTCCGATAGGCCATTTGGCAGGCACCGATGTTCAGGTAACTGATGCAATAGCTGTGACTTTATTCAGTTTGAAAATAAAAACATATTAATTGTTTAAGTATATGCTTTTAACTCACACACACACACACACACACACACACACACACACACACACATGTTCTTTCTTCTATATATAATAAGGTCTAGGATATCCAATGTAAAAAAAAATCACATAAAAATGCACAATAACCAGGTTGTATTTTTCAAAGAGAGTCCTCAAATCGTCATCAATACATGCATCTGTTAAAATCCTATAAAAGTCAATGTGTTAGCACTAGTGATGTCTTATTGCAGTATGTGCTATACCAGCTTTTGCTCTACTCATCTGCAGCATGAAATCACAGCCGCTGTGAACCATTTTGAAAGTATTTCAAACCAAAGAATCATATTACCGTGGGAGAAAAAGGGGGCGCAACTGTGATATGAGACGTTAGGAGTCGTTCAAGTGTAAATCCAGTTCAACAGTGTAATGTATTGCTTACTTCGTAGAAATATATGAGATATCACTGATATGCCTCTATTCATTGATTATCCCAGATTCAACAATGAACAAATATTCACTTGTTACTTTTTAAGATGAATTCAGTAGTTTTGAATCAGACTAAGCTATTGTTTTTTTATGTATTCTGATGATGTGGGATTGTCTGCAGATAAATCTAGTTCGCAGTTTGTCAATTTCAATTAACTTCTTGTGGTTCAATTTACGTTCATCGTATAGGAGCCTGTCTGACATCAGGTTATTACAGAAATGTAGACTGTAGGCAAATATGTAGGCCACGTACATATAATTAGACTTAAGCGAGAAAATAATAAAAACGTATTGACATCAAAGCATATAGTAAAGTTATACATTGTCATACGGATAACTTATTGTTTCAGAGGAATGAATCTGAAGCGTTAATATTAAAAAGTAAATTTCGAAACAATTTTGAATATAAACAAAACAGAAAATTATATATTGATAAACAAGAGGAGTCACAACCCTATAATATTTCATCTTTAGATACCATGCCGATGTCTTGATGCAGGCCATAATTCAAACAGACATACTGTTTTATTTGAATCGTTTGATTGTAGGATTGCAGACCTTGTCAAAAACAGAACAAATACAAACGAAGCATGAATATAATTCAACGGTGAAAAATAAATTCGATACATGGACTTGTTCGGTTTCAATTATGCTGAATTTTCAAAGAGGCATGGGCAACCCATATTTTTCACGTATATCTGAGCGTACGTATGTGTTGTCAGAATGTCTCACACAACAATCAAGTTTGCACTGTTCTGCATATAGAGATATGTATTCTTGGGGCTTTGAACACATAACCAATGGTTCTAAATGCCTTGTTTCCAAAGACAGTCATCTAATGGTCCAATATGCAGAGAAAAACATAGGATTAATCATATTGTTTTTTCACAATTTCAAAATTTCGATGGTTAACTGACACTCCTTCATTTTCAATAATTCTGCCCATGTGTTGCAGTGTATCATTACACATCTTTAAACTGTTATAGCTTCACCAAACAGTACCCAAATGTCATCCAAACTTGGCAGAACTCATTTAAACGTTTCAATGTTTTCATAATTATGCAAAATTAAATATGACAGTTTTATGCATTTTTGACAAAAAGTAATGCCCACCATTTTTACAGCTCGTATTCATTGGGCGCAAGAATCGTGCTACCGTCATGTAAGGAGGGTGTTTCTTAAGTGAGACCACAAGACTAATCTATTTATAAGTGTTAGTCTTTCAATAATACATGGGCTGCTTTCAGTTCGATTAAACATTTAATGTGTTTACTAATATTTGATGACATATGCAAAAGAACGGCAGGACTGTAAATGTTTACTAACCAAGCAAGCACTTTTAATAACCATTTGATTGCACGCGACTCAAGAGAAATCATGAAGGGTCAGAGACGGTACAGTTCCAATTCCATATGGCAATATTTTAGTTTATAAACACGGTTAAGATGTTTAACCGAACTGAACGCCCAGCCTGCTCAGGTTTATCGGTAATACAATTTGGTGTATGCTATACCGTTTTTCAGACATTTAGTTTTGTAATCTTTAATTAATGTTTATCATTACAAATAAATATAGTTTAAAACCTAGATGTTGCATTCATACAGATATCAACGTTTCGTTGTGTTCTTTAAAATGATGTACTTTTAACATCGATGCATTGGGTCATGCCGCAATGTTATTCTTGGATATTTCTTTCTTCTAACTATTTGTATTAATCCTCTATGTTAAAAACAAGACAGTGAATGTGGACAATATCTGCGCTTTATCGGTTTGTTTTTTAAAATGCTGTTTCTTCTCTTCAATTTGATAATGGATTATCACAGCACATACGGTTCCATAATAACAAAGAAAGCTTTTCGTTTAATTATTCACTGGAAGCATGTTCCGGTCTCCTGCGGAAGAAGGGAAGAAATACCGACGATTTACGATCTTAACCGGAAAATACTTTCATTAAAAAGATGTGTTTTCATTTTCTCTTCATTTTCGGAACGATCTTGGATATATTGGGAAGTTGTGAGAAACAAGCAGGCAAATCTCGATGTAAAATTACAAATAAACTGTAAATTGTGATACAACAGACAAAGGTTTAGATGAGGATACACCAACATATTCAGTACCAACGCAAAACCGGTTTGAGATAGACGATTGGAGGAGTAATGACTCGATGGTAGAAGGATCATGCGGGAAACGAAAAAAAAAATCAGCGCAGAAAATATGAACAGTGAGTGTCCCCGATTACTACAATCTGAACGATTAACATGTCTATTTTCTAGTTTAAACAGAAACTATAATGATAAAATAAACTCTATAAAAAAAATCAGAAGAACTGTTTATCAGAGATATAAACAACACAAGACCGTATTTTCAAAGTAAACAAGCGGGTGGATCGAACCGAAAATTTATTGATATGCACACACGCAAACTGAGAAGGCTATCATATAGATCTGGAAGCGAAAGCAGGAGAAACAATATGATATTTTGGAGTATTACGAAGAAAACAGGGCGTGATTGTAAACAACTTATGTATAACCTTGTGAGGTACGAGTTAGATATTGTCACAACAGAAATATGTATCGAGCGTGCACACCGACTCGGGTCAGCACACAACAATGTCAATAGGGCCAGAAACGACCCAAAACGCCCCATTATATTCGTTTTAGAGACTACATAGATACGGAAAACATAATGGGAAATGCATACATGTTGAAGGGGACACCTTTCGGCACTGATTGCGATTACCCAAAAGAAATAGCTAATGCCCGGAAACAACTCTTAACCACTCAAACAGCAAAGAACGCACGTTCCAAATGTCTTAAAGTACAAATAAAGTGCCCGGCAAAGCTCTTTGTTGATGGAATGCAAGTAAATGACTTATTTCCAGATTGGTATAAAGTACTGCTCGAAAGCAGGGTCAAATATTTCGAAATCTACGAGGAAAACGGCGGCGCACAATGCATGGATTAATTGCAATGAAAACTGTTTTACTTGGACCGGTTACAACAATGAAAGGTCAACAAATGTTGTCAGGAATGTCAACCACAAGGATGACATTCAAAGTAAATATTCATGCAATACGGTTGTCGATGACCACATTAGTACCAGTGCAATAGATGAATCGGTTTTCAGTGTAACACAACAGGCAATGGGAATCACCGAAAACTGTGTCACAAAAAACAGTAACGCCCTACACACAAATGTAAACAGCGAACACGTGATCGATGAGATACGTGATAAATTACATGTTAGTAAATGACTTATTTCCAGATTGGTATAAAGTACTGCTCGAAAGCAGGGTCAAATATTTCGAAATCTACGAGGAAAACGGCGGCGCACAATGCATGGATTAATTGCAATGAAAACTGTTTTACTTGGACCGGTTACAACAATGAAAGGTCAACAAATGTTGTCAGGAATGTCAACCACAAGGATGACATTCAAAGTAAATATTCATGCAATACGGTTGTCGATGACCACATTAGTACCAGTGCAATAGATGAATCGGTTTTCAGTGTAACACAACAGGCAATGGAAATCACCGAAAAATGTGTCACAAAAAACAGTAACGCCCTACACACAAATGTAAACAGCGAACACGTGATCGATGAGATACGTGATAAATTACATGTTAGTAAATGACTTATTTCCAGATTGGTATAAAGTACTGCTCGAAAGCAGGGTCAAATATTTCGAAATCTACGAGGAAAACGGCGGCGCACAATGCATGGATTAATTGCAATGAAAACTGTTTTACTTGGACCGGTTACAACAATGAAAGGTCAACAAATGTTGTCAGGAATGTCAACCACAAGGATGACATTCAAAGTAAATATTCATGCAATACGGTTGTCGATGACCACATTAGTACCAGTGCAATAGATGAATCGGTTTTCAGTGTAACACAACAGGCAATGGGAATCACCGAAAAATGTGTCACAAAAAACAGTAACGCCCTACACACAAATGTAAACAGCGAACACGTGATCGATGAGATACGTGATAAATTACATGTTAGTAAATGACTTATTTCCAGATTGGTATAAAGTACTGCTCGAAAGCAGGGTCAAATATTTCGAAATCTACGAGGAAAACGGCGGCGCACAATGCATGGATTAATTGCAATGAAAACTGTTTTACTTGGACCGGTTACAACAATGAAAGGTCAACAAATGTTGTCAGGAATGTCAACCACAAGGATGACATTCAAAGTAAATATTCATGCAATACGGTTGTCGATGACCACATTAGTACCAGTGCAATAGATGAATCGGTTTTCAGTGTAACACAACAGGCAATGGGAATCACCGAAAACTGTGTCACAAAAAACAGTAACGCCCTACACACAAATGTAAACAGCGAACACGTGATCGATGAGATACGTGATAAATTACATGTTAGTAAACACAATAAACATAACATTGTAACATAATAAAAGAAAATGGATTACCTTTTCTTAAGCAATCAAAATTAAAACAAAAGCAAAACACAGGCACTCCAAAATCCAAGAATACAATAAGCACTGGTCACAATAATCGATGTGGAACGCCACGTGCTACAAATACTACACGGCCAGTTCGTAGGTCAAGGTCAGTTACGGTACACAGGAGCGTTTCGGATACGGTTGATGAAACACGCCAATCAAATGACACGAGCGATATAGGGAAAACCCAACCCGTGTATGATATTTACAGGCATGTAAAATGAACATATTAATACTATTACTTAATTGATTTATATCATTTAAAATATTTGAAATGTTTGAACTATTATCTTGGCCTAGCTGTATTGATGCCATTTATTGTTTATTTAAATTCATTATGTTCTTAGTGTACTGATAGACCATTCATTCTTGTGTATTATTGAATAAATATCAAAATATCAAATACATCATTTGCTTTATGCCTGTCACTTTGATAAATATAATATGAATGAATGTTGTTTTACAGTACGTCGACATATAAATAGGTCATTTTGTGCGCGAAAAGATTAATGAATGTGATGATGACAGTAAAATATTCAATCAATATGGTTAAGAAAATATGGTTAAAACTATTTACAAATAAATAAATGAAATAAAATCAATTTATTGAAGACAAATCAATAATAAAATAACTTGTACTGAAAATCACTTGACCCATCAACGAGTTTAAACTAAAATGATTGAAGAATTTAACCTCTTTTAGAAAACCAAAGATACATGTAACATCAATTTTGTCATAAAAGCTGGTGCGTACTGTCGAGCTTGTAGCACTATTCTCGCATTGAGGAAAAGTCCACTCGGTCGACCAGTATGTTGACTACTTAGTGGACTATATCTATTAAATTTAACTGTGATTTTTTAAATATTTTGAAATAGTATTTCAAAATAAGAAATAAACTTTACCGCTCTTAAAGTATGCTAAATAATCTGCAGTTGCAAAACTAATAGTATATTTGTAACAATATTAAGATTTCTATTATATTTGATATTCAGGTAAAATTGCTATAAACAATTATACCATATTCATTTTTCATATATTGAACACAATACACTGGCTCATCTTTGCAATGTCGATTCCCTTTGTGCGCGAAATTGGTGCGCAGGAAAAATTATAGATAATATCCTTAAGAGTAAGCCAAATATGAGATGTGATAAAAAAAAAGGCGCCACTGTGTACTTTAAAGGCTTTAGGCAGACCTCGCCACCACTGTGTCCCCAGTCCTAACGATCCTCGCATAATTATCATTGAGTCCCCAGTCATTCCGGTCCTCGCACAATAGTCACAGAGTCCCTAGTCCTTCAGGCCCTGACTCAATTGTCTTTGAGTCCCGAGTCCTTCCGGTCCTCGCACAATTATCATTGAGTCCCAAGTCCTTTCGATCCTCGCACAATTGTCACAGAGTCCCCAGTCCTTCCGGCCCTGACTCAATTGTCATTGAGTCCCCAGTCCTCTCGGTCCTCGCACAATTGTCATTGAATCCCAAGTCCTTTCGATCCTCGCACAATTGTGATTGAGTCCCGAGTCCTTCTGGTCCTCGCACAATTGTCATTGAGTCTCAAGTCTTTTCGATCCTCGCACATTTGTCATTGAGTCCCTAGTCCTCTCTATCTTCGCACAATTGTCACAGAGTCCCAGTCCTTCAGGCCCTGACTCAATTGTCGTTGAGTCCCCAGTCCTTCTGGTCCTCGCACAATTGTCATTGAGTCTCAAGTCCTTTCGATCCTCGCACAATTGTCATTGAGTCCCCAGTCCTCTCGATCCTTGCGCAAGTATCACAGAGTCCCCAGTCCTTCCGGCCCTGACTCAGTTGTCATTGAGTCCCAAGTCCTTCCAATCCTCGCACAATTGTCATTGAGTCCCCAGTCCTTTCGATCCTCGCACAATTGTCATTGAGTCCCAAGTCCTTTCGATCCTCGCACAATTGTCATTGAGTCCCCTGTCCTTCCAATCCTCGCACAATTGTCATTTTGTTCCAAGTCCTTTCAATCCTCACACAATTGTCACTGAGTCCCCAGTCCTTTTGATCCTCGCACAATTGTCATTGATTCCCCAGTCCTTTCGATCCTCGCACAATTTTCATTGAGTCCCCAGTCCTTCCAATCCTCGCACAATTGTCATTTTGTCTCAAGTCCTTTCAATCCTCGCACAATTGTCACTGAGTCGCCAGTCCTTTCGATCCTCGCACAATTGTCACTGAGTCCCCAGTTCTTTCGGTCCTCGCACAATTGTCACTGAGTCCCCAGTCCTTTTGATCCTTGCACAATTGTCATTGAGTCCCCAGTCCTTTCGATCCTCGCACAATTGTCATTTTGTTCCAAGTCCCTGAATCCTCGCACAATTGTCACTGAGTCCCGAGTCCTTTCGATCCTCGCACAATTGTCACTGAGTCCAGAGTTCTTTCGATCCTCGCACAATTGTCACTGAGTCCCCAGTCCTTTCGATCTTCGCACAATTGTCATTGAGTCCGCAGTCCTTTCGATCCTCGCACAATTGTCACTGAGTCCCGAATCCTTTCGATCCTCGCACAATTGTACCTGAGTCCCGAGTCCCTTCGATCCTCGCACAATTGTCACTGAGTCACCAGTCCTTCCGGTCTTCGCACAATTGTCACTGAGTCCCCAGTCCTTTCGATCCTCGCACAATTGTCACTGAGTCCCCAGTCCTTCCGGTCCTTGCACAATTGTCATAGAGTCCCCAGTCCTTTCAATCGTCGCACAATTATCATTTTGACCCAAGTCATTTCAATCCTCGCACAATTGTCATTGAGTCCCCAGTCATCTCGATGGTCGCACAATTGTCATTTAGTCCCAAGTCCTTTCGATCCTTGCACAATTGTCATTGAGTCCCCAGTCATCTCGATGGTCGCACAATTGTCATTGAGTCCCCAGTCCTTTCGATCCTTGCACAATTGTCATTGAGTCACCAGTCCTTTCGATCCTCTCACACTTGTCATTGAGTCCCCAGTCCTTTCGATCTTCGCACAATTGTCATTGAGTCCGCAGTCCTTTCGATCCTCGCACAATTGTCACTGAGTCCCGAATCCTTTCGATCCTCGCACAATTGTCATTGAGTCCCCAGTCCTTTCGATCCTCGCACAATTGTCATTGAGTCCCAAGTCCTTTCGATCCTCGCACAATTGTCATTGAGTCCCCTGTCCTTCCAATCCTCGCACAATTGTCATTTTGTTCCAAGTCCTTTCAATCCTCACACAATTGTCACTGAGTCCCCAGTCCTTTTGATCCTCGCACAATTGTCATTGATTCCCCAGTCCTTCCGGTCTTCGCACAATTGTCACTGAGTCCCCAGTCCTTTTGATCCTCGCACAATTGTCACTGAGTCGCCAGTCCTTCCGGTCCTTGCACAATTGTCATAGAGTCCCCAGTCCTTTCGATCCTCGCACAATTGTCACTGAGTCCCCAGTCCTTCCGGTCCTTGCACAATTGTCATAGAGTCCCCAGTCCTTTCAATCGTCGCACAATTATCATTTTGACCCCAGTCATTTCAATCCTCGCACAATTGTCATTGAGTCCCCAGTCATCTCGATGGTCGCACAATTGTCATTGAGTCCCCAGTCCTTTCGATCCTTGCACAATTGTCATTGAGTCACCAGTCCTTTCGATCCTCTCACACTTGTCATTGAGTCCCCAGTCCTTCCGATCCTCGCACAATTGTCATTGATTCCCCAGTCCTCTCGATTGTCGCAAAATTGTCATTGAGTCCCCAGTCCTTTTGATCCTCGCACAATTGTCATTGAGTCCCCAGTCCTTTTGATCCTCGCACAATTGTCACTGAGTCACCAGTCCTTCCGGTCTTCGCACAATTGTCACTGAGTCCCCAGTCCTTTCGATCCTTGCACAATTGTCACTGAGTCCCCAGTCCTTCCGGTCCTTGCACAATTGTCATAGAGTCCCCAGTCCTTTCAATCGTCGCACAATTATCATTTTGACCCAAGTCATTTCAATCCTCGCACAATTGTCATTGAGTCACCAGTCATCTCGATGGTCGCAAAATTGTCATTGAGTCCCCAGTCCTTTTGATCCTCGCACAATTGTCATTGAGTCCCCAGTCCTTTTGATCCTCGCACAATTGTCATTGAGTCCCCAGTCCTTTTGATCCTCGCACAATTGTCATTGAGTCCCCAGTCCTTTTGATCCTTGCAAAATTGTCATTGAGTCCCCAGTCCTTTTGATCCTCGCACAATTGTCATTGAGTCCCCAGTCCTTTTGATCCTCGCACAATTGTCATTGAGTCCCCAGTCCTTTTGATCCTCGCACAATTGTCACTGAGTCACCAGTCCTTCCGGTCTTCGCACAATTGTCACTGAGTCCCCAGTCCTTTCGATCCTCGCACAATTGTCACTGAGTCCCCAGTCCTTCCGGTCCTTGCACAATTGTCATAGAGTCCCCAGTCCTTTCAATCGTCGCACAATTATCATTTTGACCCAAGTCATTTCAATCCTCGCACAATTGTCATTGAGTCACCAGTCATCTCGATGGTCGCAAAATTGTCATTGAGTCCCCAGTCATCTCGATGGTCGCAAAATTGTCATTGAGTCCCCAGTCCTTTCGATCCTCGCACAATTGTCACTGAGTCACCAGTCCTTCCGGTCTTCGCACAATTGTCACTGAGTCCCCAGTCCTTTCGATCCTCGCACAATTGTCACTGAGTCCCCAGTCCTTCCGGTCCTTGCACAATTGTCATAGAGTCCCCAGTCCTTTTGATCCTCGCACAATTGTCATTGAGTCCCCAGTCCTTTTGATCCTCGCACAATTGTCATTGAGTCCCCAGTCCTTTTGATCCTCGCACAATTGTCACTGAGTCACCAGTCCTTCCGGTCTTCGCACAATTGTCACTGAGTCCCCAGTCCTTTCGATCCTCGCACAATTGTCACTGAGTCCCCAGTCCTTCCGGTCCTTGCACAATTGTCATAGAGTCCCCAGTCCTTTCAATCGTCGCACAATTATCATTTTGACCCAAATCATTTCAATCCTCGCACAATTGTCATTGAGTCACCAGTCATCTCGATGGTCGCAAAATTGTCATTGAGTCCCCAGTCCTTTTGATCCTCGCACAATTGTCATTGAGTCCCCAGTCCTTCCGGTCTTCGCACAATTGTCACTGAGTCCCCAGTCCTTTCGATCCTCGCACAATTGTCACTGAGTCCCCAGTCCTTCCGGTCCTTGCACAATTGTCATAGAGTCCCCAGTCCTTTCAATCGTCGCACAATTATCATTTTGACCCAAGTCATTTCAATCCTCGCACAATTGTCATTGAGTCCCCAGTCCTCTCGATGGTCGCACAATTGTCATTGAGTCCCCAGTCCTTTTGATCCTCGCACAATTGTCATTGAGTCCCCAGTCCTTCCGATCCTCGCACATTTGTCATTGAGTCCCCAGTCCTTTTGATCCTCGCACAATTGTCATTGAGTCCCTAGTCCTTCCGATCCTCGCACAATTGTCACTGAGTCCCCAGTCCTTTTGATCCTCGCACAATTGTCATTGAGTCCCCAGTCCTTTTGATCCTCGCACAATTGTCATTGAGTCCCTAGTCCATCCGATCCTCGCTAAATTAACGGGAAAAGCATGATAGCAATCTGTCAAGTGGTCAACAACAAAACATGAAGTACATTGCAGAATCAATGGAGCGTGACCGTTATTGATTAACTTCTTGATACAAGTGACAAAGGGCCATCATCTTGAGATGTTTAGAAAATAAGGTTTGAAAATGACAATTGCTCAGGATCTTACGATGAGGTAACGTCAAAAAATTGTTTTTCAGCCGGTCAGAATTTGGAAACGAAAGGATAATTACAAAAATAAAATGTAGAAAATGCTTTCCGTTATGTGTGATAACCGTAGTCGTAATTTAAGAGTATTTTAACCTGGTTAACGGTGCACCCAGCCTCGATCTTCCCCTGGTATCACATCAGATTATATTATTTACAGAGATTCTTTATTTTACGTATTTGAAATAAGATATCTATTCAAAGCGACAGAATGTAAGTTGGTTACGTTGTCAGAATTTATATATGTGTACCAGTATTCGCTATGCTTTCTTAAACATAGGAAACGTGATTGACAATCTGTATTGTTTTTATCCAATTATTTCTTGAGAAAAAAAAGTTATTACGGGAGTTAAATCTTATCCTATTATCTTCAAATCAATTACGCTAGGAGAATCTAAAATCGGTCGTATTATAGCAGACGGGCACAAGTAATTCAGACATTATAGAAACGTCTCAGATTATCGTATTTCGTTATAGATTTAGTGAAATTGACCAATTTTGTTTCAAGGAATCAAATAAGATATGTATTACACCGGATAGTACTTTCCTTATGCTAATGTTTTTGGTGAGTTTGTCTTTGACGTTGTTAAATTGTTACACTGACACGATTATTGACGATAGTTTTTTTGTTTTTATATGAATTTCACTAATTATTGTGTAAGAGTTGTTCTTCCTTATTACTAAATTTTACACGCTGATTGGAGGAAAATGAAGTCAGGCATCTTAGTCTTGGGACCATTTTGGGTTATTGTATATAGAAAACCTATTATAAAATAATCGCGATTTTAATTGCTAATCGATCGTCTGAAATGTCCGATTAATCTTTTCAACATTTCAGCTCCGATTCCCAACTCTAGTATTTGCAGATACAATAGTTTCACACTAACATTTTTTTTTCAGTTGGAGATACAATATTTTCTCACTAATCATTTTTATCCTATTTTGAGATGGAATTGGACATTGATAGGTTTTTCTGTAATGCATATATACGAAACAAAGTCATGTATGTAAAAATGTGTTTTTTGATAAATATGTCAGATACAACAGTTTTACGCCGAACGCTCGATTTGCTGAAATTCACAATAGAGTAATGTTCTTGGTTTATTCTAAATACTTAGTTGTTGTTTGCTACTGTTTGTTTTGTTCGCTAGTTGCTTGTCGCATTATAAAGACATTAAGCCTGGAATGTTCTTTCCTGTTGGCGTTGTGTTGGGCGGTACGTCGCAACTTCTCCCCATGGACAAACGCAATAAAACTATGTCTGCTTTTTTTTCTTTTCTTTGATACGTTCTGTGATTTTATCAGACATTATTCGCTTGTACTCGTGCTAAGCAGTCTTACATGATATATGCTGGCAGTAACAAGTCGCTCCGTACTTTAACCAAGTGGTATTCCTCGGAGTCATTGAGCTCAGTCGGTATTGATCAAATGTAAAACACTGCTTCAGCCGGAACAAGAGTCGGAGTGTGTGAGGAATATTACACATGTTATTATCTCTCTTGAACACACTCAACAAAATAAAACATCTGCTGTTTTCCTTTATCGAGGCTTCCGGTGAGTATTTTTATAAAGACATGTATATTTATTATAACAACAGTAACCTTACGTGCTCTGCGGCGTTCTTAAAATGTCTCCCTAACCCTAACACTAAAATGTTGTCATTCTGTATGAGCCCTTGAACTCATAGAGCTTATTTAGTACCATTAGATAGTAGAATATTGCTGAAGCCCTTTTAGTAAGGGGGGGGGGGTGTTGCGTTTTTCATTACCTCTCATGAATAGACTAAATGAAACCGAGTTAACGTTTTTGTTTGTACGCTCTGTACTTCTTAGCAATCCTTTTATCAGACTAAAGTATTTATTCATTTAAGCTTTTTTTTAAGCGATTGATGTCTTATTGAGTCAACACTAAGTTAGTACAGGATATGTATAGTTTTACCATTAAAATATTTATCAAATATAATATTAAACTATTCCCGTAGTATATTGTGAATTCTTCCGATTTCCAGGTGATATATAGATATAATGATTTTATTAAGATTCCAGACATTTTGTGATAACTTGAATTATCGTACAATTTTATCTTAATTTAAGTTTAAATAATCTTTCGAAATTTTCAAAAATGGTGAAGATGCTTATACTTATACAATACAATGCAATCATATATGCATATAGTTTAAATTTCCTATTGTGTTCTGTATCTCACACCGCTATAAATAGTATTAAGTACTTATATCCTCGTGTACTCCCCTTTAAACGTGTATATAAAAAACTATGAGCGTAATGCTTTGTTACAATGACATCACACTTGAAATACGAATTACGAAGATTACAAAGAAGGTCAGTAGAATGAGTGCATTGTATAACTTTCTCCTCTGCTGACATTGGTTGAAATAGATAAAATGCCTTGCAATACAAAACTGATCATGTGACAAGTGGTACACAATTAAATTACCAATTTGTTTTTGCACGCTGTAAAGAATAAACTTATTATTGAAAGGAAATAACGATCACTGTGACTGACAGAGCTACTGGCAATTCATTTTAGATATCGGTCAAGTCTGCATATAAACTATGGGGAAAAATGTATTGTATCTGTTTATGTGTTGAAGCTAAAACCGTTCGTTATGATTACATATTTAATATGGTTTGAGGGACTTTGAAAACGCACAACTTACATACAGGTCATTTTAGTGCAGAAAATGTCATCCGATTTCGAAGAAAATTTATATGCTTAAAGAGTGTCATCCTGTCTACTACTGTCAAAATTCCATGACCGAGACTTGAATTGTTGATGCATACATAACGTGCGTACTTACCATTCACCTTGATACATACACTCATTATTGACGCCTGTGAATATTCACTTTTGGGGATAGCTTCGAAAAATTGAGAGAGAAAAGCACATCAATAATTCGAGTCTCAGTCATGAAATAATGGCAGTAGATAAATTTCTTTGAAATCGGATGACATTTGTAACATTTGCAAATATCTTGCGATATTAATATATTACACTCAGGGACTTTGAAAATGTACCACTTACATACAGGTTATTCTAATGGTACATTTTCCAAGTCCCTGAGTGTAATATATTAATATAGCGAGATATTTTGCATCTAGGTTTGAGTTACATGTACTTTTATTTTAGAGATATGATTTGTTTTAATTCAACTGATAAGACGTCCATTCGCCATTGGCTACCGTTAAAGCATAAAGCAATAATAGAACCTTATCAATGAATACTTCCATACATGTTCAGAGGTTAAGACTCATGTAATGAAATTATAGTCAAAATATAGGGCGGCGACTGGTAACACACGGTTTTATGTTTAGAAAAAAAACTATACTATAAAATCTATATATTCAACATCAACAAACATATCCATGTCCCCAAATAACTGCCATCAATCTGGCAATACAGAATTACAGACGCAAACTGTATCAGTACGTCAACCAGCGCATTCTTATGACACAAATACATGTATCTTCCTATTATGAAATTTGCATTTATACACTGTATTGCCATCTGCTATCACTATAACACAATCAACCCACACAACAAAGTATTTCTATCACTCTGACATCACGTTATCATAAATACGAATTCCTATGACACAAAATACTAGTAACGAAACCTAAATATTTCCTGCCGCTCTGACATTAATTATGCATTAATACAAAGAATTGCGATCACTATAACTCTATTTAACTACGACTGTACTCAGTGCATTGCAATCGATATGGAACTATATAATCTAAAAGGTAAAGCATTCGCAGTTCTCTAACACAACAGTAACAATACAAATGATGCACTGTATCTGAGAACCCAGTAAAGTTCTGTTATGATATTTCTGTTCTTTAATTGACTTGATTAGTTAATAAATCATATATACAAATAGTACGAGGCTTGTTTTTAATTGACTCTGTTGGTATTGAGATGTGATGAAACATATTTGAGTGAATTTAAGCACAGTGGATTATGTTTCAAACAAAAACTTCTCCGACATCATTAGAAGCCTCAAGGAAAATGGATATTATTTTATTACCGTCAATTAATCTCAATTAAACATTACACAATCAAACAGTGGTGTTGATTGTGTTGATTGTGGGAGTGGCAACTGTATAACCCGAAAATATCACGGGAATGATGGCACAAAAATATCAATCAGAATATGATTTTAACTCAAACCACATAGTCATATCAACGAGCTGACCTTCACACAAATGGTGTGTCCGCAATCGAATACCGTGGCTATATCCGACATAGAATGACCCTTGAACATGAGATCATGTAATAAACAATAGGCACACGTCTTATCGAGTTAAGAACAGTATTGCCAGATCAAATATCTAATGGGACTGAGGTCAATTTCCCTTCCATTTCCGTTTTATACATACACACACGGCAGATGGAATAAGTTTATATTAAACTAATATGTCTGAAGCACAAAGAAACAATGAACTAAGTGTGAAACAGTATTAATAGTCACTATATAATCATGTTTAGAGACATCTTATCACGATGTCATTTGCTTGCCAGACATAGAACGCGATTATTAACCTGACTGTTTCTGGGGTCGTTTTAATGGCTGTTTAAAGCAAAGTAATCTTACATAAATTATAAATGTTTTTAGTAATACTTCGTTTCTTATAAACTGGTTTCATAGAGACATAAGTCCAGTCAAGAAATTGAGATTGCAATATCATATGCGATGATAAATATGAACATGTAATTTTTTGCTCTCTAAACCTCCTAACTGTTTTATTTCTATGTATACGCTGGCACGCATTTTGCTCTCTCATTACAAAAAAAACAGACCATTATATAAT
The DNA here is from genome assembly GCA_029582155.1 of Panopea generosa. Taxonomy (NCBI): domain Eukaryota; kingdom Metazoa; phylum Mollusca; class Bivalvia; order Adapedonta; family Hiatellidae; genus Panopea; species Panopea generosa. The sequence goes on from CM055907.1 coordinate 49,504,690, forward strand.
TGATAGTATTGATTAACTTTTTTTTAATCACTGGGTAAATTACAATGAAGAAAAACTGGGACTTTGCAGGTAAGTAACGTGCGAGGTCCCTGGTAAATAACGTCGACACGCAGCGATCTTCTGTTCCGTAGATAATGACGAAAATTGTCGTCGTACTTAGTAAATAATGACGACGAGTAGCAACGTCCAATATAAATGACGACGAAACGCACAACTGATCATTGCTTCATGTATGGGTTGAGACGAGCAACAAACCGACTTAATAGGTGAATCCGTATATGTTACAATAGCGTGTAGAGAGAAAATGTTAAATACTTCAATTATAACATCACACAAAACACTGAAATACCAGAGTTTAATTAATTTCAATCATTGCAAATAAGTCAGGTTTAGCATTTGTTACATAAAATGAATACTATAACAATGTTAATGTATTCCATTTTTGGTAGTTTCCTTTTGTTTTATCATTCATGTGACAATAATAATTTATTTCAACTGTACAATTTCATAGAGAGTAAGTGGAAACAAGTGTTATGCTTTCTTTGGAGACTGTTGAAAACAAATAAATAATTCAATATGTCCAAACAAAGTGGCGTTTTAATGGATTTTGTTTTGTTTCTCCCATTTTAGTAATAGGCCAATCAGCTGCATCTCGGAGTACATCATAACTTCTACAAAAGCATTTTGTTAGATAGGATGATATCGGACCATTACGGCTGCCATTGTTTATGGCTTAAAGTTAAAATGTTTTGTTTCCAAGATACCAAACATAACTTGAAATAACAGCAATGTGTACCGGACGGAGATAGGCGTCATTTCGTATGACATGTCCTATTTAAATGACTGGAGGCTGTATTTTGAAGATATGCTGAAGATTAGAAGCCAGTTAAATATGCAAAAGGAATAAAACAAACGTTCAGCATTGTCTACTGATAGTATCTTTTTCTCAGCAGCAGTAACACATACAGTGCACTAGTTGTCAAATAAAGGTTTAACCTTAAACATCACTGAACGGATGAGCACATGAAAGACAAACAGGGATCACCGTCTCTATCGTCCAGTAGCTAAACCGTCGCTAGGAAGGTTAACCTTGTTACCAGCTGCATAGAGATCACTCTTCCTTCGTTGTCACATCATTAAACGAGACCGTATAATAAAAAATACCCCCGGCAGAATATACGTGTACAAACGCTGCAGTTTGCCCGTGTGTACGATAAAAGTATATATAACTCAGGTCAATATGTTTTGAGTCGCAAAGTAAACTATAGACTCTTAATTGTTTCTTGAACATATTTCATTGACTCTATTTACATTCATGCAAGGGTCTTAACTGGTCAAGCAACAAGTCGTGTTATACACATAGTAACTTCATAGATTCATGCAAGCCATATTATCAATTTACACTGACTCAAAATGAAAACTTTAATTTTTTATTTATTTTGAATATTTCTTTTGTTAACATACATGTTCGGAAACGTGTTATACATGGCTATCAGGATTTAATTAGGGATAATCATAATGCATTTTTTTAAAAACTTCCCAAATACTTACGAGTCCGAGCACAAAAAGGCGATTCCCTTACTTTGAACGCGTGCAACATCAGGTTTTTCACTTACAGGTTTTATCCAATAAGTAATCATTTAGTTAAAAAAAAGTTCAATTTGTTTTATAAAACATATTTTAGGTTATTGGTGTATGCACATTATTTTGACTGTTTCAGATAGACTATTCTTGCTCTTGCGAATCGTCTTAATACTACTGGATATTTCAGAGATCGCGTCAATCCCGTTGCGCACGTGCAACAACGTTACGTACTCATCGCATTATTACGTTGACGCACCTACATAATCGTTTCTTAACTGCAACAAGTACAACTTGGCGTTACGGTATTCATGCACAGACGATCATAAACCGTTTGAGATAAAACCGTGTTCCAATTCGTGCCCCTCAGCCAAACACTTGTGAGATTCCGGCAGCGCGCCACAGAGCTTCCACACTGCTATGGTCACGGCATCATTAGCAATACACCCAAACCAGTGGCAATATATCTGTATCCCCGAGTCTGAACCCCAAAGAACAGATATGGAATGAAAAAGGTCGGAGGGTTAGGTCCAACAATCAAATTGATACCTTAAACAACATCCAAAATGCACTTCTGTTGGAATGGCAACGTATTCCAAGCACGCTCAGATTCAACGTAACGTAATTTTATAAGTTCATAGATAAATAAATCAGTTATTGCACTCAGTCAGCACTTTATGTCTTTTTCAAATGTTACGTGATCACTTTCTTTTTTTTCTGGAATTTGCGCTTAAATGTTAAAACAAAAATGCGATGTCTGAATTGCCCAGTAAATTACACTGAAACATTAATATAGCCATAAAGCTTGAATGAAAATATGTTTTTACTCTGAATATTCATTTATCACCAGAAGATTTACTTTTGAAGTCGATGTGAAGTTTTCATTTTGGGTCAGTGTAGTAATAATTACGGATACGACAAGACAGATAAATTTATCCTTTAAATGTTTAAAAACAACTCTCTATCAATGAGTCACATCACATATACTGTCGGTCATCGCGTAATCAATGAGGCACTACGCTATAGAATCTCAGATTTATTGTCCATTTTAAATACTAAGATTTTAATGTTTTTATGTTAAGTAAATAAGTATCAAAAATTAAAATCGCACGAAACTTTTAAATAGCATCAGATAGATAGTGTAAAAAAAAACAACAAGTAACAAAATTGTTTTTGGTCTGAGACTTGTCCAAAATGTTATGGTACCAATGCTGGATCAATCGCAACATCGCTCGGCCATTTCCGTAAACGTTCGAAATATTATTTCGTAAACGTTCGAAATAGTATTTCGAACATTTACGGAAATGGCCGAGCGATGCTCCGATTGATGCTAGATATTTGACGCTTTCAACTTGGCAGGTTACTGAAGTACAAAGCACAAAGTATGCTTCTGTGAGAATGCGCGATGAAAAGGAGTTCAACATGGATCTAACTGAACTGCTTTTACCAGCTCAAACATTGTAAGAATTCAGCAGAAAAGACCACATAATAAGGATTAAGTCGCAGAATTGTTCTTAAATCGGTGGTATACATTTGTATAAACTGTCGTAAAATTACGTTACCAGAGAAAATCCTTCGGTTAGTTTGTGAAACGTTAACGTAGTTTTAAGAGTTGCTTTCAAAATAAAAATGCATTATCTTAAAGTTTATTAAAATCAATACTTCTCAAACCGAATAATTTGATACTTTTAAACTTTATCAAATAAATCTAAGAATACATAAAATTTTCAAAGATGGACAATTAGGATTATATTTTCTACAGTTAATTATGTTTACAAATTATTATTAAACACAAGAATGTGTCTGGTGTTTTATAGCATATATGATAGATATAATGTATTTCAAAGCCTTTACTGGAAAATAGGGTAAAGATATACACTATGAATAGAATTAACGTTTAGTTATATTATATACGGGTCCAGATCAAGGTTCTTACAAACTTAACACAATCGAGATGCAAGATTTACACCTTTTCATAATTCAACGTGTGATGAAAATAGTATGTATTTTAGGCACTACTCTGGCTGATGGACCATTCAATGATCCCATATCATTCAAATTCAACATTATATGATGGGTTCTGACGTGTGAACCATCTGGGGTCTAATGTTTTATCCATATACGCAAGCATAACATTGATTATGCGTACATAGACGAACACAGGGCTCGCATTTTCCAACAACAAAATCGTATCAAAATCACGTATTTGCAATTTTAACAGATTCAAAACTACTCTTAACAATATAAATATACAAGTTCGTGCAAAACGAAGTGTGGGTTTTAATTAAACTAAGTCAGTTCACATTTACTAAATTGATTATCAATTCAGTTTAATTAAGAGATAATAAAGTAGTTTGTACATTTTCATGTCTCTGATCTCACTCTATCTATATACCAAATCACTGGTCAGTGCTCGTCAGTACCAATATGGTTTCAGCAAAATGTCTAACATAACAATTAATCACTTATCAATCAATAGCATAATACACGTGGACTACTTCTTTTGATTGATACGAGACTGGCCGGATTAGATCAGTTGGTAGCGCGTTTGACTATCAATCAAGGGGTCGTGAGTTCGAACCCCCGCCCGGCAACAGTGCTGATTGATATACGACATTGTGTCAATGTCATTGGTCTCTCAACGCTGATTAAAGAGAGAAAGCTATCAGTAACTTGCAGCAATGGGGTGTGCTTGTGTTCTGGTTAACCTTTCAGGATCCAAGGAAACAGTGGTCAGGCTAACTGATCGTCTCTGAGCCCTTGATGGCATAAAAATGACGCAAACTATTTAATCAATCAATCATCCAAATCAATCAATCAATATTATTGATACAATTAATGCATAGTATTGGTTTAAATCCAGAGGTAGACATGTGATTTTGTTACACATGTTAGTGAATCTTGTTTGGAACAACTATTATGTTTTGTCCAGACAAGTCAATAAGAAGCTTATACTGTCTTTATATCCCGGTAATATTGCTTCACGAAACCTTTCTCTGTTTGCAACACAGCCATATCTAAGCACATTATTGGGGGAACTGACACACTGACAAAAAGCCGACAATTTATTGTGCACAATACGACGATGTCTTGATTTGATTTGGAGTTTTATTTCATTACTGCGAAAATCAAACATACACATCTCCATAGAATTGATACGTTTTATAATTTTCATATTCAATTGAGTCAGATAAATCACAGCATTGATAACACGTAAACAAATACATTTAGTAACTATGACGTCCTATCTTATCAGCGAACAAAATATTGCCAGGTCTTAAAATGTCATGGACCCAGACTTACACAGAAATAACACGTCTATGAAGTATCTTCTTTATAAAACGCGTGCAGAGAATTCAACAACCTACGTCGTTTTTTTTATAACTTGTCATAAGCAGCCCAGCATCAGGAGTCGTATCTCTCATACTTATGGTACACATATAAAGAAACTGTTTTATTATCACGAACATAAACGTTACAAAGTAGACCACTGAAGATTACATTATGATGTTAAATGTGAAATGACATAATGTCTATTGTCGCACAGAGACACTGACGTGATAGGATTGAATTATCCAGTAACCAGTTAACCAGTAAACACCAGTTAATGCTATTGTGACATTTTGAAATCATTATTATGTCATGTTTTGAAAACTATGATTTCCATAATTATTGTGTTTTTTTCTGCTTTTGAAAGAATTATTCAGTTATGAGCTGTTGTTTTTTGCTGCTGAAACATAATTCACAAGTTGTTAGCGATTGTAGTGGCACGAGTAACGTCTGTTGAAAACATGCTTAGATAGTAAGAGAATAATAGATAATAAAATAAATATAATAATGATCACCGCCTTGGACCGGTCAGTGGGAAAACTGCCAAGGGGAAGCTTAAACCTGGCCTACAGGTGAACCAGAGCATGCTACCTGGACGATGTTAACTTTATCAGATTATACCAAAGGTTATTATGAGGTGAACCAAATGTTTTGGTTCTTAACTTTACAGCTCTGAAATTTGGAATGGTTGCTACCGAGTTTAGACATCGACAGGATGAAACACATATCATACTTTTATAAATCAAACAATATATATAACTTGACCATTAATCCATATGACAAAACAATCTTGACACAAGATTACAATACCAACGTCTACAAACATAACTTCGTTTATACTATTATTATTTTTACCCTGTTTTGCATGGTTCAAATACGTATTAAAATCAGGCCATCACTGTAATATCACACTGTAGAACAAAGCTGGAAACAACATAAGTGTTAATAAAAAAGGGAAAGACGAGAAGTACACTGATATTACATTTTATTACATGTCACATCATTACATTAGCGTAATGTACTGTCTAGAATAGCACAATATGTCTATCAAAATATCTATATTGCTAATTTTTATTTCCTGCTTATCCACCTTAAGATTAACAACTTGGACTTCAGCAACATGTACATTTTATTTCATGCAGATGCATTTTAATATATAAATAACCTCAACTTCAGTACCAGCTCTCTGGTGCAAGTTATTCATAAATACGCAACTAACGAATTTCTATGACACAAAAGTTTAATAATCTTTTATGGAAAGCTTTATCATACAAAATATTGCAGCCATTACAACACAAAATAGCCATTCCTGTCTCAAAGGTATTGCCATCATCTAGCACTACAAAATTATAGATTATAGAAGCAAAGCATTACATGCAAATAGTGTAATTATTAGAATCTATAAAGCAATTATTAGAATCTATAAAGCAAGTAAAGGTTACATGTATATTCTGTTCTGTTCTTCATGCTAGTTGACTTATTACCAAATCCTGTAGTATAATGCTAAGTATTCAATAGATTGTGGGGCAATCTTGATTTATTGAACTATTTTCCACTGCTTTAAGTCACCCTCAACACCACGAAGTATATTTAACATAAGAAACTTATCTCACCATCGTGTAAAACTGAAAGAAAAAAATGGATTTATTTTATTTACGCTATTAATCATCACTAAATGTTATACGATAACATAGTGTGTAATTTGGGGGTATGCTATTTCTTCAACCAGATAAGATCCAATGGCCGTATCTTATGTTGAGAGAATGTGTAGCCTGAAAAATTGTATTTGATTTACAGTATTTTCGATGGCTCGAACCCGACAGAATTGGCCAAAATATTTCGAATTAAGGGTTGCTCGAGCTAAGTTTTGATCAACAGCGTACTAAACATGTACATGTATATATGTACATCGAAAGAGGAAATCGGACCGGACCAGATAAGTCGTTCGAGCTATGTGTTCCGGTCATCCGTGTTCCAGCCAATGATGTTCTACTTCATATGCATAAGATTTATTGTAATATGTGTTTTTGGCAATAGAATACAGTATGTTTAACTATCCAGTTTTAGGCAACAAAGGAGGTTTAAGAGTCACAACATAAACATCAATCTTAATTTAATGTTATATGTAATGAGAATATTTGCTCATCAAATGTTGTGTCTGAACTTTAATTGAGCCGTTTTCGATAAATTACTTTTTTTATAACGGGTACCGGCATTTATTCGACATTTCAAAGGCTCAGGTCATGGAAGACGGACGGTATATTTATCGTCAATACATACACATCATTCGGAACGCGATTATAATTTGAAACACAATTATTCGTGGAAGGTTTCGTTTTGACAGAAGTCAAAATCGGGGTTAAAACTGTATGATAGCCTTGGGAACTATTCTGTATTCTCTTTTTTAAAAGGCTTTATATAAATAGTAGTTTTGGTAATTAAAGGATGTGTCTGCCATTTCATCCATTATACAACGACCTCTAAATATGAGAACATGTAATACACATAAGACAAACGTCACAGTGTTGCCAGACCAAATATCTAATGGGACTGAGGTCAATTTTCCCTTCATTTCCGTTCTATTCACAAACACACGACACATGGAGTAAGTTTATATTAACCCGATATGTCTGAAAGCACAACTGAAGAATAAGCTTAGTGTGAAACAGTATTAATAGTCACTTTATAATCATGTTTAGAGACATCTTATCACGATGTCATATGATTGCCAGACATAGAACGCGATTATTAACAGGACTGCTTTTTTTCAGGTCGTTTCAAAGGCTGTTTAAAGCAAAGAAAAACTTCATAGATATATTTATCAACTCATCAATAATACCTTACGTGTTAATTGGGTTCACCCAGACGTGATCATGAAGATTGCGATTTGAAGCATGTCACAAAACATACCAATCCATACAGGCATTGTACGCAATATATTATGCAATGACAACCATGTAATAACTATGTGTGACGTGTTGCTCTGTAAAATTCACAACTGATATATTTCTATGTTTACACTTGCACGTATTTTGCTCTCAGTCATTGAAAAATAAGACCTGTCAATTACATTACATAGTTATAGTACTGATTAACTATCTTTTTCTACCTATTAGGTATTTAACAACAAAGGAAAGCAGGAATGTTCTAGGTAAATATCCAAGTAAATGATGACGAAAATAAGCGACGTACTAGGTAAATAAATTAAATAATGAAATTCGGCGACGTTCTAAGTAAATAATAATGAAAAGCACAAATTATCGCTAATCCACATATGTGTTGAAATGAGTAACAAATCGACTTAATACATGTAGTTAAAATATGTATTTTCAATAGCGTGTAACTGAAACTAGACAGGAAAAACTACTACAAATACTTTTTTACGCTTACACACTCTTTGCTCTCAGTCATTGAAATATAAGACGTTAAAATTACATTACAGAAAGTATTGATTCACAATATCTTTTTCTACGTACTAGGAAACTAACGACGAAGAAAAGCAGAGAATTTTGAGATATAAAACCAGAGGCGTCCTTGATAAATATCGACCTGAAACAGAGACGTCCTGTTTGGACTATTAACGCTCGCCGTACTAAGTAAATGGTGACGAACATCAGCGTCGTACTAGGTAAATGGTAACGAAAATCAGCGTCGTACTAAGTAAATGGTGACGAAAACCAGCGTCGCACTAGGGAAATAATGACGAAAATCAGCGTCGTACAAGGGAAATGATGATGAAAATCAGCGTTGCACTATAGAAATGATGACGAAAATCAGCGTCGTACAAGGGAAATGATGATGAAAATCAGTGTCGCACTAGAGAAATGATGACGAAAATCAGAGTCGTACAAGGGAAATGATGATGAAAATCAGCGTCGCACTATAGAAATGATGACGAAAATCAGCGTCGTACAAGGGAAATGATGATGAAAATCAGCGTCGCACTAGGGAAATGATGACGAAAATTAGTGTCGTTCAAGTGAATGATGACGAAAATCAGCGTCGTACAAGCGAAATGATGACGAAAATCAGCGTCGCACAAGGGAAATAATGATGAAAAATCAGCGTAGTACAAGGGAAATGATGACGAAAATCAGCGTCATACTAGGAAAATGATGACGAAAATCAGCGTCGTACAAGGGAAATGATGATGAAAATCAGTGTCGCACTAGAGAAATGATGACGAAAATCAGCGTCGTACAAGGGAAATGATGATGAAAATCAGCGTCGCACTAGGGAAATCATGACGAAAATTAGTGTCGTTCAAGTGGATGATGACGAAAATCAGCGTCGTACAAGCGAAATGATGACGAAAATCAGCGTCGCACAAGGGAAATAATGACGAAAATCAGCGTAGTACAAGGGAAATGATGACGAAAATCAGCGTCATACTAGGAAAATGATGACGAAAATCAGCGTCGTACAAGGGAAATGATGACGAAAATCAGAGTAGCACTAGGGAAATGATGACGAAAATCAGCGTCGTTCAAGGGAAATGATGATGAAAATCAGAGTCGTACTAGGAAAATGTTGATAAAAATCAGCGTTGCACTAGGGAAATGATGACGAAAATCAGCGTCATACTAGGAAAATGATGACGAAAATCAGCGTCGTACAAGGGAAATGATGACGAAAATCAGAGTAGCACTAAAGAAATGATGACGAAAATCAGCGTCGTTCAAGGGAAATGATGATGAAAATCAGCGTCGTACTAGGAAAATGTTGATAAAAATCAGCGTTGCACTAGGGAAATGATGATGAAAATTTGCGTCGCACTAGGGAAATCAGCGTCGCACTAGGGAAATGATGATGAAAATCTGCGTCGCACTAGGGAAATGATGACGAAAACCAGCGTCGTACTAGGAAAATGATGATGAAAAGCAACGTCGTACTAGGGAAATGATGCCGAAAATCTGTTTCAACATCACACATAACTAACACAGAAAGCAGGACTTTCTATATATTATATTTATTTCTTACATTTTTACAACTGTCACTTAAACTTAAATAAATTCTATTAACTCATATGCACGCTTCTAAACATAGTTCGAACACGTTCCCCATTTTAGTATAACAGTTCCTATTCAAAACCCATTTGCATCTTAACCAGCATTTCTACTCAAAACCAGACCATACTAAAAAACACGTCTTAACCTCCCAATTTTCCAAAGTCTTCTCCCTAAACTAAAACCCGTCTGAACATCCTGCATCCCGAAGTAAAACTGATTAAAAAACCTTGAAGCTTGCACTCTTCCAATTAAGGTGACAGCTAATATATCTCCTCCTACATTTGTTTGGACCTGGGCGTACATGTGCTAGCTAGATGTCCGCTAATTTCCCATAAAACGTGTTTACATGTCTAGTCTAAGCCCTATGTACGTTATTGTTGACAGTTGGTAATTTAGCAGTAGTTCAAACAAATAAGGACCTCCCAGATTAATGACTAAATGCACGTACCTATAGAATATCCCACACAAGTATTATATTGAGTTTATTTTTTACATTATCAAACTAATAAAATACAATAATTAATTAGTTACTGCCTATAATGCAAATAAGAGTTGTTCTAGGAAGATGATGACAAAAGTCAGCGTCGTTCTAGGTAAATGATGACGAAAATGAGCGTCGTACTAGGGAAATGATGACGAAAATCAGAGTCGTACTAGGAAGATGATGACAAAAGTAAGCGTCGTACTAGGGAAATGATGACGAAAATCAGAGTCGTACTAGGGAAATGATGACGAAAATCAGAGTCGTACTAGGAAGATGATGACAAAAGTCAGCGTCGTAATAGGGAAATGATGACGAAAATGAGCGTCGTACTAGGGAAATGACGACGAAAATCAGAGTCGTACTAGGAAGATGATGACAAAAGTCAACGTCGTACTATGAAAATGATGACGAAAATGAGCGTCGTACTAGGGAAATGATGACGAAAATCAGAGTCGTACTAGGAAGATGATGACAAAAGTCAGCGTCGTACTAGGGAAATGATGACGAAAATCAGAGTCGTACAAGGGAAATGATGACGAAAATCAGAGTCGTACTAGGAAGATGATGACAAAAGTCAGCGTCGTACAAGGGAAATGATGACGAAAATCAGAGTCGTACAATGGAAATGATGACGAAAATCAGAGTCGTACTAGGAAGATGATGACAAAAGTCAGCGTCGTACTAGGGAAATGATGACGAAAATCAGAGTCGTACAAGGGAAATGATGACGAAAATCAGAGTCGTACTAGGAAGATGATGACAAAAGTCAGCGTCGTACTAGGGAAATGGTGACGAAAATCAGAGTCGTACAAGGGAAATGATGACGAAAATCAGAGTCGTACTAGGAAGATGATGACAAAAGTCAGCGTCGTACTATGGAAATGATGACGAAAATGAGCGTCGTACTAGGGAAATGATGACGAAAATCAGAGTCGTACTAGGAAGATGATGACAAAAGTCAGCGTCGTACTAGGGAAATGATGACGAAAATCAGAGACGTAGAAGGGAAATGATGACGAAAATCAGAGTCGTACTAGGAAGATGATGACAAAAGTCAGCGTCGTACTAGGGAAATGATGACGAAAATCAGAGTCGTACTAGGGAAATGATGACGAAAATCAGAGTCGTACTAGGAAGATGATGACAAAAGTCAGCGTCGTACTAGGGAAATGATGACGAAAATCAGAGTCGTACAAGGGAAATATGACGAAAATCAGAGTCGTACTAGGAAGATGATGACAAAAGTCAGCGTCGTACTAGGGAAATGATGACGAAAATCAGAGTCGTACAAGGGAAATGATGACGAAAATCAGAGTCGTACTAGGAAAATGATGACAAAAGTCAGCGTCGTACTAGGGAAATGATGACGAAAATCAGAGTCGTACTAGGGAAATGATGGCGAAAATCAGAGTCGTACTAGGGAAATGATGGCACCGATTACTGATCCACATGTGATGAGTAACAAATCTACCCAACAGATAGATAAGTATATGTTCCAATAGCGTAATTCTGAAACTGGACAGTGAAAGCGTACACTTGTTGGAAGAAAAGAAATCATAACATCACACAAAAATCTTAAATCAGAGTTGAAAAAACAAGCAATGCACACTATTCAGGTGTAGAATCTGCGCAAATAAAATTGATATTATAACAAAAACATGTATAGCTTCAATTTAAATGTATTTGTTTAAGGGTAGCATACTTTCATTTTGATTATTATTCAAGTGACAATACTATATTATTTCAACTGTTCAATTTCGAAGAAGGTAAGTGGTCGTAACAGTCGTTACGCTTTATTTTGAAAACTGTTGACAACAAATAAATAATTCAATATGTGAAAACAAAGTGGCGGTTTAATGGATTTTTTTTCCCATTTTGATAATAGACCAATCAGCTGCAACTCACAGTACATCATCATCTCCATAAACATGTTAGATATAATGATACCGGACCATTACGGTTACAATTATTTATGACTAAACGTTAAAATGTTTTGCTTCCCAAACATAACTTGAAATAATGGACGGTGAATGTCGCCATTTCGTATGGTAATGTCTTATTTAAAACTTGTTATTGTTGTCCATGCGTTACAGATTCTACAGTGTTGACAAATTCCTGGAGGATATATTGGTAGATAAACTGGCGAATGAAAGTCGGTTACATATGCAAACGAATTAAAGGGATGTTCAAAAAGTTCGCGGAAAATACTCATAAAATCTTTATCTGTTGTCTATATGTTTTAAAATGTCACCCAATCCAAGGTCTCTATACTCATTATTGATTTTACAAACATCAGTAGTGTAGTCATGCTAATAATAGTTTTATCAATATTACAGTAACGTACATCGACCTTCACCGACCGTCACCGGATCACTTTTCGTTTTATTGCATATATTTTCGAAAATGCTACTACTTTACATGGTCATTACATTTTTACTCGCTGATGGATTTTCGTATCAATTATATCCCGTCCGCATCTGTAGAACCCTATAGCATTATTTGTCACATCGATACGTCTTCACGAAACGCACCGTATATTATCAAGCTGTTTTTACTTCACAGTGTCTTAAGAACAGTGGTACGCAATGAAAATTGAGTTCTGCAAATAAAAACTAAACCAGAAACTTTGACTAACATTATGAAAACTTATGGTGAAAATATATCGCTTTAAGGATGATAAATGATAAAACAGATTCAGCAAAGGTGTCAATTAACCAACATACATAGGAGAAAACGGACGTTATACAACATAAAAAATTGCTAGAATCATTTCCAGGGCTTAAAAAATTGTATACGCATAAGTGTTAAAGATTTTTAGCAGCTAAACTGGACATTTGAACGGGAAGTCACTATTCTATTATATCGGATCATCTGAATACTGCTTTCTGTTTGTTTAACAAATTATTTGCGTTTTTTTTATAACTGTTATACGATGTGACTTTTAAATAACGTAATTTAAGAATGACACGACATTTATTAATTAAACATATTTTGACGTTGATCCGCTTGGTAAGCATTATTAAAATCGCAGTAATATTTTCAGTTTAAAATATATTTATATCAATATGAACTATTATGATTACAACTGAACTGATAAAAAAAGTTATAAATATTTGTTCACGAACTTTTTGAAACACCCTCGTATTGTGATGTTTATTTTACAGTGACAAACGTTTGTCATTGTCATCTTATAGCATATTTTTCTCAACAGTAACATTTGTTAAAATATACAGTATAGTTTTTGTTAAATTAAAGTCTGTATAAAACATCACTGAATGGAAGAGCAAATGAAATAGCTGATGATCTTTGTACCTTTCATATAATCACATCATTATTATAAACACAAAAGGTCGTCCGTAAAAGGACGAACATATGAGTGCAACATTAGACTAAGCATTCCACGGGTATACATATAGCCATCATAATAGAACAAACACAACTGGCACGTAGAAAGTGAATACTTATAACAAGTCTAATACAAAAACAGTCACTAGGAAGATAAAACCTCGTTACCAGCTGTGTCCAGCCTCACTCTTTTTTTTATTTAACGAGATCGTGTAACCGAAATTAGTCCCGGCAGAATATATTCGTAAAGACGCTGCAGTATGCCGCGTTCTGCGTCTAAATAATATAAAAGTCAGGCCATAACAATATATTCTCACTCGCAAAAGAAAGAGCACACTCTTAAATTTCAAACATCGTATTTTCTATTTATAGTACAGGTATATTGTTTATACGCAGATCTTTATCGATCACACAAAAAGTGTTGTGGTAAACATAGTTACACCGTAGAGCATCAACATAGTAATACTTCAGAACACGACATGACAGATGAAAATATGCAGTGCCTTTAGTAATCTAGCTCAGAAGCTGATATCTCCCGAATAAGGTATATTAACCACCAACGAAAAAGCTAATAATGCTGTGCCTGTCATTTAAACTGTCAGTTGAAGCAATTGACCAATCGAAGTGCTCAAAAATGGCTCTCCCTACATTGCTATTTAACGGACCCAATCGGGAAAGCTGAGTCCGGACTATTGCCATTATCAGTTAAATACTTTAAGAGCAACTATCCAGCAATGAGTAATGTATTCCATTGCTTAATTAATGAGGTACTACGCTGTAGAATCTCAGGCGTCGTGTCCATTTTTAAATAAAAAAATGATTTTAATGTTAAGCTTATAAGTATATAACGTTACAAGACCAATAATCATACGAAGATTTTTAATAGCATCAACATCAAAGCTACATAGAGTTAAAACCAATTCGCAAAATTGGTTATAAATCAGTGATTTATTTTTTAAACTCGCATAGAATTACGATAACAAAGTTTAGAAAATGTCTCTAGTAATTTGTGACAACGGTAAAGCCGTTTTAAGATTATTTGCTTTAGTAAAAAATGAGCATCTTTATTGAAATAAATACTTCTACAAACTGAATAAGAAGCTACAAGTGTTGGTATACACATATTTACTCCATGGATTCTCTATCTAATTAAGGATACGACAAGACGGTCAATAGCTTCAAGAACAACTCTCTCTCAGGCCCCCAATATCTATACACCAACTCACTGGTCAGCGCTGGTCAGTACCAAAATGTAATCTGCAAAATACATATCATGAATATTAATAACCTTACAATATCATTATGCCTACACCTTATGATTCATTATTGTATATGAATAGAACGGGGCTGCATCCAGAGATAGTCATGTGGTTTTGTTACATGTGTTCGTGAATGTTACATGACATTGTGTTCGTTGTTTGAAACAACTTTTATGTTTTCTCCAGAACACGCCAGTATGAAGCTTATACTGCCATTATAGCCCGGTATTATTGCTTCACGAAACCGATTTCTGTTTCCAACACAACCATCTCTAAGCACATTATTGGGGAAAACAGACAACTGAATAAAAAAAGCCGACAATTTATCGTGTACAATACGACGATGTCTTGATTTGGACAATAAAACAAACAGATCTCCACGGAATGGATACGTTTTATAATTTTCATATTCAATTGCTCCAGATAGATCAAAGCCTTGATAAAACAGAAACAAATACATTTAGTATTATGACGTCATATCTTAATATCATTAACCAAAAAAATTGGCAGACCTTAAAATTCCGAGGACCCGTTCTTACGCAGAAATAAATTGTGTGCTTGCTTAATGCAGCTCTTAAGTAACTAACCACATCAATATGCAGCTTGTTTTGTAAATGGGAATCAAAATAAATACAGAATGCTGTGTTATGCGTACATGTCATGTTATTTTACCATTAAATGACTATACTGTAATATATCTTTGATTAAATTATGTCATAAGGTGAGTTGAATGTTATATACATGACTAGTTAACTAACATTCTTACATAACATGATTTTTTCAATAATAACATTTTGTAATTAAATCAAACATTCCCAAAGCAAAAGATGGGCAACAATGCCCCACAGTGAACATGAACAAATATATTAATAATACATGACATGATAAAAGTTTAGTAAGTAACAAGCCGTCCCTGCATCAAAAGGTACAGGTATAACTACAAGCTACCAAACGCCAGATATGAATGTACTGAGTTACAAAACAGGCGGTGAAGTGGGGATAGTGGCGGGTTGATGAAAATGCGACAGCTAAAATATGTTGATGTTTCTGAGTTGAAAATGGAAGGTACGGAGTAAAATGATATTTCCTTTGTGTAGTATAGACACAGTGACGACTAAATACTGGCAAGGACGGCTTATTAGCCACACAAACTCAATTATTTACAATAATTATATTTTCTTCTTTATAAAACGTATGCATATAATCTAACAAACTACGTAAGTAGTTTTATAACTTGTCATTAGCAGCTCAGCATCAGGAGTCGTATGTATCATACTTATGGCACACATGTAATGAAGCTTAATTAATATCAGGGAAATAAACGTTACAAAGTAAACCATGGAAAATAGCGTTAGGATGGTTAAATGTGAGAATACCATAATGTGTATTATCTTACGGAGACACTGAAAAGACTGAATAAACATTGTAAGCCACAAGTAAACATCAGGCAATGCGACCATGACATTTTGGAATCGTTTTTATGTCATGTTTTGGATACTAACATTTCCACAGTTATTGTGTTTTGCTATTTTTGATTGAATATATCAGAGTTAGTTAAGCGTTTGCTTTTGGTACTTGAAAATAATTTACAAGCCATTAACGAATGATGTGTCACGAGCGCCGTCAGTCACAAGTTACTTTTCCATTCCCGAATAACGGGCAATTTTTTTCAGCAACGGAAAGCTACAGTTGAATAAACTATTCATTTCAAATCATACATTAAAATTAACATAATTATTTTTTTTACCGAACAATAAATCAAACAATATATATAACTTGACCATTAATCCATATGACAAAACAATATTGACACAAGAGTACAATACCAACGTCTACAAACATAACTTAGTTTATACTATTATTATTTTTACCCTGTTTTGCATGGTTCAAATACGTATTAAAATCAGGCCATCACTGTAATATCACACTGTAGAACAAAGCTGGAAACAACATAAGTGTTAATAAAAAAGGGAAAGACGAGAAGTACACTGATATTACATTTTATTACATGTCACATCATTACATTAGCGTAATGTACTGTCTAGAATAGCACAATATGTCTATCAAAATATGTATATTGCTAATTTTTATTTCCTGCTTATCCACCTTAAGATTAACAACTTGGACTTCAGCAACATGTACATTTGATTTCATTCATATGCATATTAATATATAAATAACCTCAACTTCAGTACCAGCTCTCTGGTGCAAGTTATTTATAAATACGCAACTAACGAATTTCTATGACACAAAAGTTTAATAATCTTTTATGGAAAGCTTTATCATACAAAATATTGCAGCCATTACAACACAAAATAGCCATTCCTGTCTCAAAGGTATTGCCATCATCTAGCACTACAAAATTATAGATTATAGAAGCAAAGCATTACATGCAAATAGTGTAATTATTAGAATCTATAAAGCAATTATTAGAATCTATAAAGCAAGTAAAGGTTACATGTATATTCTGTTCTGTTCTTCATGCTAGTTGACTTATTACCAAATCCTGTAGTATAATGCTAAGTATTCAATAGATTGTGGGGCAATCTTGATTTGTTGAACTATTTTCCACTGCTTTAAGTCACCCTCAACACCACGAAGTATATTTAACATAAGAAACTTATCTCACCATCGTGTAAAACTGAAAGAAAAAAATGGATTTATTTTATTAACGCTATTAATCATCACTAAATGTTATACGATGACATAATGTGTAATTTGGGTGTATGCTATTTCTTCAACCAGATAAGATCCAATGGCCGTATCTTATGTTGAGAGAAAGTGTAGCCTGAAAAGTTGTATTTGATTTACAGTATTTTCGATGTTTCGAACCCGACAGAATTGGCCAAAATATTTCGAATAAAGGGTTGCTCGAGCTAAGTTTTGATCAACAGCCTTCTAAACATGTACATGTATATATGTACATCGAAAGAGGAAATCGGACCGGACCAGATAAGTCGTTCGAGCTATGTGTTCCGGTCATCCGTGTTCCAGCCAATGATGTTCTACTTCATATGCATAAGATTTATTGTAATATGTGTTTTTGGCAATAGAATACAGTATGTTTAACTATCCAGTTTTAGGCAACAAAGGTTGTTTAAGAGTCACAACATAAACATCAATCTTAATTTAATGTTATATATAATGAGAATATTTTAATGTTGTGTCTGAACTTTATTTGAGCCGTTTCCAATAAAATACTTTGTTTATTTCGGGTACCGGTATTTATTCGACATTCCAAAGGCTCTGGTCATGGAAGACGGACAGTATATTTATCGTCAATACATCCACATCAGTCGGAACGCGATTATAATTTGAAACACAATTATTCGTGGAAGGTTTCGTTTTGACAGAGGTCAAAATCGGGGTTAAAACTGTATGATAGACTTGGGAACTATGCTGTATTCTCCTTTTTAAAGGGCTTTATATAAATAGTAGTTTATGTAATTAAAGGATGTGTCCGCCATTTCATATCGTGGCAATATCCATTATACAACGACCTCTAAATACGAAAACATGTAATACACATAAGACAAACGTCAACATGTTGCCAGACCAAATATGTAATGGGACTAAGGTCAATTTTCCCTTCATTTCCGTTCTATTCACAAACACACGACACATGGAATTATATCTAATTTAATCTATATTAACCCGATATGTCTGAAAGCACAACTGAAGAATAAGCTTAGTGTGAAACAGTATTAATAGTCACTTTATAATCATGTTTAGAGACATCTTATCACGATGTCATTTAATTGCCAGACATAGAACGCGATTATCAACAGAACTGCTTTTTAGGTCGTTTCAAAGGCTGTATAATTATTAATTCATCAATAAAACCTTACGTGTTAATTGGGTTCACCCACACGCGATTCCAGTCTATGAAGATTGCGATTTGAAGCATGTCACAAAATATATTAATCCATACAGGCATTGTATGCAATATTTTATGCGATGACAACCATATATGTGTAAAGTGTTGCTCTGTAAAATTCCCAACTGATATATTTCTATGTTTACACTTGCACATATTTTGCCCTCAGTCATTGAAAAGTAAGACCTGTCAATTACATAACATAGTTATAGTACTGATTAACTGTCTTTTTCAACCTATTAGGTATTTAACAACAAAAGAAAGCAGGAATGTTCTAGGTAAATAACCAAGTAAATGATGACGAAAATGAGCGACGTACTAGGTAAATAAATTAAATAATGAAATTCAGCGACGTTCTAGGTAAATAATAATGAAAAGCACAACTGATCGCTGGTCCACATATGTGTTGAAATGAGTAACAAATCGACTTAATACATGTAGTTAAAAAAGGTATTTTCAAAAGCGTGTAACTGAAACTAGACAGGAAAAACTACTACAAACACTTGTTTACGCTTACACACTCTTTGTTCTCAGTCACTGGAAAGTAAGATCTTAGTTACATTACAGAAAGAATTGATTAACTATCTGTTTCTATGTACTAGGAAACTAACGACGAAGAAATATCGACCAGAAGCAGAGACGTCCTGTTCGGGCTATTAACGCTCGCCGTACTAAGTAAATGGTGAAGAAAATCAGCGTTGTGCAAGGGAAATGATGATGAAAATCAGCGTTGCACTAGGGAAATGATGACGAAAATCAGGGTCGTACTATGGAAATGATGACGAAAATCAGGGTCGTACTAGGGAAATGATGACGAAAATCAGGGTCGTACTAGGGAAATGATGATGAAAATCAGTGTCGCACTAGGAAATGATGATGAAAATCAGGGTCGTACTAGGTAAATGATGATGAAAATCAGTGTCGCACTAGGGAAATGATGACGAAAATCAGGGTCGTAGTAGGGAAATGATGATGAAAGTCAGCGTCGCACTAGGGAAATGATGACGAAAATCAGGGTCGTACTAGGGAAATGATAACGAAAATCACGGTCGTACTAGGGAAATGATGATGAAAATCAGCGTCGCACTAGGGAAATGATGACGAAAATCAGCGTCGTACTAGGGAAATGATGATGAAAATCAGCGTCGCACTAGTATAAATGATGACAAAAATCAGGGTCGTACTAGGGAAATGATTACGAAAATCAGAGTCGTACTAGGGAAATCAGCGTTGTACTAAGGAAATGACGATGATGTTGTATGTTGTATGGTGTTTAGCGTCGCTTTCAACAATTTTTCAGTCATATCGCGACGGTGTCTACTTGAGACAGTATTCTAAGCGCTGTCACACCGGAGTATCATGCCACAGACACATGAGATGATACCCCACCAAGTCACATTATACTGACAACGGGCCGACCAGACCTAGAACTCTCCTCTAAATGCTGAGCGTCAAGCGAGGAAGCTTCTAGTACCATTTTTAAAATCTTTGGTATGACCCGGCCGGGGATCGAACCAACGGCCTTCCGCATGCGAGGCGGACGCTCTACCACTACACCACGCCGCGGTCTTAAATGACGATGAAATAAGCGTCGTACTAGGGAAATGACGATGACAATCAGCGTCGCACTAGGAAAATGATGATGAAAAGCAACGTCGTACTAGTGAAATGTCGATGACAATCAGCGTCGTACTAGGGAAATCAGCGTCGTACTAGGGAAATGACGATGACAATCAAAGTCGTACTAGGAAAATGATGATGAAAAGCAACGTTGTACTAGGGAAATGACGATGAAAATCAGCGTCGTACTAGGGAAATGACGATGACAATCAGCGTCGCACTAGGAAAATGATGAGAAAAGCAACGTCGTACTAGGGAAATGATGACGAAATTCTGTTTCAACATCACACAAAACTAACACAGAAAGCGGGACTTTCTATATATATTTATTTTTTACATTATTACAACTGTCACTTAAACTTTAATAAACTCTGTAAACACATATGCATGCTTTTAAACATAGTTCAAACACGTTCCCCATTTTAGTATAACTGTTCCAATTTAAAACCCAATTGCATCTTATTAACCTGCATTTCTCCTTAAAAAACGGACCATACTAAAAAACACGTCTGAACATCCCAACTTTCAAAAGTCTTCTACCTTAACTTAATCCCGTCTGAACATCTTTCATCCCGAAGTAAAACTGCTTAAAAACCTTGAAGCTTGCACTCTTCCAATTAAGGTGACAGCTAATTTATCTCCCCCTACATTGGTTTGGACCTTGGTGTGCATGTGCTAGCTAAATATCCGCTAATTTGCCATAAAACATGTTAAAATGTTTATTTTAATCCCTATGTACGCTTTTGTTGACAATTTATCAGAAGTTCTAAGAAGGACCTCCAAGATTAATGACTAAATGCATGTACCTATAGAATAAATCACACAAGTATTATATTGGGTTTAATTTTTACGTTATCAAACTAATAAAATACAATAATTAATTAGTGACTGCCTATAATACAAATCAGAGTCGTACTAGGAAGTTGATGACAAAAGTCAGCGTCGTACTAAGCAAATGATGACAAAAATCAGCGTCGTACTAGGGAAATGATGGCGAAAGTCAGCGTCGTACTAGGGAAATGATGGTGAAAATCAGCGTCGTACTAGGGAAATGATGATGAAAAACAGCGTCGCATTAGGTAAATGATGACGAAAATCTGCGTCGCACTAGGTAAATGATGGCGAAAATCGGCGTCGTACTAGGGAAATGATGGCAAAAATCGGCGTCGAACTAGGGAAATGATGATGAAAAACAGCGTCGTACCTAGGGAAATGATGGCGAAAGTCAGCGTCGTACTAGGGAAATGATGGCAAAAATCGGCGTCGTACTAGGGAAATGATGATGAAAAACAGCATTGTACTAGGTAAATGATGGCGAAAATCATCGTAGTACTAGGAAAATGATGATAAAAAACAGCATCGTACTAGGGAAATGATGGCAAAAATCGGCGTCGTACTAGGGTAATGATTGCGAAAATCGACTTCGTACTAGGGAAATGATGACAAAAGTCAGCGTCGTACTAGGTAAATGATGGCAAAAATCAGCGTCGTACTAGGGAAATGATGATGAAAAATAGCGTCGTACTAGGGAAATGATGGCGAAAATCAGAGTCGTACTAGGAAAATGATGATGAAAAACAGCGTCGTACTAGGGAAATGATGGCGAAAATCAGAGTCGTACTAGGGAAATGATGATGAAAAATAGCGTCGTACTAGGGAAATGATGGCGAAAATCAGAGTCGTACTAGGAAAATGATGATGAAAAACAGCGTCGTACTAGGGAAATGATGGCGAAAATCAGAGTCGTACTAGGGAAATGAAGGCGAAAATCAGAGTCGTACTAGGGAAACGATGCCAAAAATCAGCGTCGTACTAGGGAAATGATGACGAAAATCAGAGTCGTACTAGGAAAATGATGAAGAAAATGAACGTCGTACTAGGGAAATGATGACGAAAATCAGAGTCGTACAAGGGAAATGATGACGAAAATGAGAGTCGTACTAGGGAAATGATGACGAAAATCAGAGTCGTACTAGGGAAATGATGACGAAAATCAGAGTCGTACAAGGGAAATGATGACGAAAATCAGAGTCGTACTAGGAAAATGATGGCACCGATTACTGATCCACATGTGATGAGCAACAAATCTACTCAACAGATAGATAAGTATATGGTCCAGTAGCGTGGAACTGAAACTGGACAGTGAAAGCGTTCACTTGTTGGAAGAAAAGAAATCATAACATCACACAAAAATCTTAAATATAACAGTTGAAAAAATAATAAGTGCGCACTATTCAGGTGTAGAATCTGCGCAAATAAAATTGATATTATAACAAAAACATGTATAGCTTCAATTTAAATGTATTTGATTAAAGGTAGCATAGTTTCATTTTGATTATTATTCAAGTGACAATACTATATTATTTCAACTATTCAATTTCGAAGAAGGTAAGTGGTCGTAACAGTCGTTACGCTTTATTTTGAAAACTGTTGACAACAAATAAATAATTCAATATGTGAAAACAAAGTGGCGGTTTAATGGATTTTTTTTCCATTTTGATAATAAACCAATCAGCTGCAGCTCACAGTACATCATCATTTCCATAAACATATTGTGTTAGATATAATGATACCGGACCATTACGGCTACAATTATTTATGACTAAACGTTAAAATGTTTTGCTTCCAAAATACCAAACATAACTTGAAATAATGGACGGTAAATGTCGTCATTTCGTATGGTAATGTCTTATTCAAAACTGGTTATTTTTGTCCATGCGTAACAGATTCTATAGTGTTGACAAATTCCTGGAGGATATATTGGTAGATAAACTGGCGAATGAAAGTCGGTAGCATATTCAAACGAATTAAAGGGATGTTCAAAATGTTTGCGGAAAATACTCATAAAATCTTTATCTGTTGTCTATACGATTTAATATTTCACCCAAGCCAAGGTCTATATACTCATTATTGATTTTACAAACATCAGTAGTGTAGTCATGCTAATAATAGTTTTATCAATATTACAGTAACGTACATCGACCTTCACCGACCGTCACCGGATCACTTTTCGTTTTATTGCATATATTTTCGAAAATTGCTACTACTTTACATGGTCATTTCATTTTTACTTGCTGATGGATTTTCGTACCAATTATATCCCGTCCGCGTCTGAAGAACCCTATAGCATTATTTGTCACATCGATACGTCTTCACGAAACGCACCGTATATTATCAAGCTGTTCTTACTTCACAGTGTCTTAAGAACAGTGGTACGCAATGAAAATTGAGTTTTGCAAATAAAAACTAAACCAGAAACTTTGACTACCATTATGAAAACATATGGTGAAAATATATGGCTTTAAGGAAAGGTGATAAATGATAAAACAGATTCAGCAAAGGTGTCAATTAACCAACATACATAGGAGAAAACGGACGTTATACAACATCAAAAATTGCTAGAATCATTTCCAGGGCTTAAAAAATTGTATACGCATAAGTAATAGAGATTTAGCAGCTAAACTGGACATTTGAACGGGAAGTGACTATTCTATTATTACGGATCATCTGAATACTGCTATCTGTTTGTTTAACAAATTATTCGCGTTTTTTTATAACTGTTATACGATGTGACTTTTAAGTAACATAATTTAAGAATGACATGACGTTTATTAATTAAACATATTTTGACGTTGATCCGCTTGGTAAGCATTATTAAAATCGCAGTAACATTTTCCGTTTAAAATATACATTTATATCAATATGAACTATAATGATTACAACTGAACTGATAAAAAAAGTTATAAATATTTGTTCACGAGCTTTTTGAAACACCCTCGTATTGTGATGTTTATTTTAGAGTGACAAACGTTTGTCATTGTCAACTGATAGCATATTTTTCTCAACAGTAACATCTGTTAAAATATACAGTATAGTTTTTGTTAAATTAAAGTCTATATAAAACATCACTGAATGGAAGATCAAATGAAATAGCTGATGATCTTTGTACCTTTCATATAATCACATCATTATTATAAACACAAAAGGTCGTCCCTAAAAGGACGAACATATGAGTGCAACATTAGACTAAGCATTCCACGGGTATACATATAGCCATCACAATAGAACAAACACAACTGGCACGTAGAAAGTGAATACTTATAACAAGTCTAATACAAAAACAGTCACTAGGAAGATAAAACCTGGTTACCAGCTGCGTCCAACCTCACTCTTTTTTCATTTAACGAGATCGTGTAACCGAAATTAGTCCCGGCAGAATATATTCGTAAAGACGCTGCAGTATGCCGCGTTCTGCGTCTAAATAATATATAAGTCAGGTCATAACAATATATTCTCACTCGCAAAAGAAAGAGCACACTCTTAAATGCCAAACATTGTCGTACAGGTATATTGTTTATACGCTGATCTTTATCGGTCACACAATAAGTGTTGTTGTAAACATAGTTACACCATAGATTTATTGAAGTCAGAGCATCAAAATAGTTATACTTCAGAACACGACATGACAGATGAAAATATGCAGTGCCTTTAGTAATCTAGCCAAGAAGCTGATATCTCCCGAATCAGGTATATTAACCACCAACGAAAAAGCTGGAAATGCTATGCCTGTCCCACTGTGACGACATTTAAACTGTCAGTTGAAGCAATTGACCAATCAACGTGCTCAAAAATGGCTCTCCCTACATCGCTATTTAAAGGACCCAATCGGGAAAGCTGAGTCTAGACTACCGCCATTATCAGTTAAATACTTTAATAGCAACTATCCAGCAATGTGTAATGTATTCCATTGCTTAATTAATGAAGTACTACGCTGTAGAATCTCTGGCGTCGTGTCCATTTTTAAATAAAAAAATGATTTTAATGTTAAGCTAATAAGTATATAACGTTACAAGACCAATAATCATACGAAGCTTTTTAATAGCATCAACATCAAAGCTACATAGAGTTAAAACCAATTCGCAAAATTGGTTATAAATCAGTGATTTATTTTTTCTCGCATAGAATTACGGTAACAAAGTTTAGAAAATGTCTCTAGTAATTTGTGACAATGGTAAAGCCGTTTTAAGATTATTTGCTTTAGTAAAAAATGAGCATATTTATTGAAATAAATACTTCTACAAACTGAATAAGAAGCTACAAGTTTTTACATATTTACTCCATGGATTCTCTATCTAATTAAGGATACGACAAGACGGTCAATAGCTTCAAGAACAACTCTCTCCCAGGCCCCCAATATCTATACACCAACTCACTGGTCAGCGCTGGTCAGTACCAAAATGTAATCTGCAAAATACATATCATGAATATTAATAACCTTACAATATCATTATGCCTACACCTTATGATTCATTATTGTATATGAATAGAACGGGGCTGCATCCAGGGATAGTCATGTGGTTTTGTTACATGTGTTCGTGAATGTTACATGACATTGTGTTCGTTGTTTGAAACAACTTTTATGTTTTCTCCAGAACACGCCAGTATGAAACTTATACTGCCATTATAGCCCGGTATTATTGCTTCACGAAACCGATCTCTGTTTCCAACACAACCATCTCTAAGCACATTATTGGGGAAAACAGACAACTGAATCAAAAAAGCCGACAATTTATCGTGCACAATTCGACGATGTCTTGATTTGGACAATAAAACAAACAGATCTCCACGGAATGGATACGTTTTATAATTTTCATATTCAATTGCCCCAGATAGATCACAGCCTTGATAAAACAGAAACAAATACATTTAGTATTATGACGTCATATCTTAATATCATTAACCAAAAAAATTGGCAGACCTTAAAATTCCGAGGACCCGTTCTTACGCAGAAATAAATTGTGTGCTTGCTTAATGCAGCTCTTAAGTAACTTACCACATCAATATGCAGCTTGTTTTGTAAATGGGAATCAAAATAAATACAGAATACCGTTTTATGCGTACGTGTCATTTTATTTTACCATTAAATGACTATATTGTAATATACCCTTGATTAAATTATGTCATAAGGTGAGTAAAATGTTATATACATGACTAGTTAACTAACATTCTTACATAACATGATTTTTTCAATAATAACTTTTTGTAATTAAATCAAACATTCCCAAAGCAAAAGATGGGCAACAATGCCCCACAGTGAACATGAACAAATATATTTATAATAAATGACATGATAAAAGTTTAGTAAGTAACAAGCCGTCCCTGCATCAAAAGGTACAGGTATAACTACAAGCTACCAAACGCCAGATATGAATGTACTGCGTTACCAAACAGGCGGTGAAGTGGGGATGGTGGCGGGTTGATGAAAATGCGACAGCTAAAATATGTTGATGTTTCTGAGTTGAAAATGGAAGGTACGGAGTAAAATGATATTTCCTTTGTGTATAGAAGACACAGTGACGACTAAATACTGGCAAGTTATTAGCCACACAAACTCAATTATTTACAATAATTATATTATCTTCTTTATAAAACGTATGCATATAATCTAACAAACTACGTAAGTAGTTTTATAAATTGTCATTAGCAGCCCAGTATCAGGAGTCGTATTTATCATACTAAGGGCACACATGTAATGAAGCTGTATGATTATCAGGGAAATAAACGTTACAAAGTAAACCATGGAAAATAGCGTTAGGATGGTTAAATGTGAGATACCATAATATATATTGTCTTACGGAGACACTGAAAAGCCTGAATAAACATTGTAAGCCACAAGTAAACATCAGGCAATGCGATCATGACATTTTGGAATCATTTTTATGTCATGTTTTGGATACTAACATTTCCACAGTTATTGTGTTTTGCTATTTTTGATTGAACATATCAGAGTTAGTTAAGTGTTTGCTTTTGGTACTTGAAAATAATTTACAAGCCATTAACGAATGATGTGTCACGAGCGCCGTCAGTCACAAATTACTTTTCCATTCCCGAATAACGAGCAATTTTTTTCAGCAACGGAAAGCTACAGTTGAATAAACTATTCATTTCAAGTCATACATTAAAATTAACATAATTATTTTTTTACCGAACTGTATGTCTATCACTTTTCAACGCACAAATATAATGTAATATCTTTAATCGTCTTTTCATTATTGGCATTTGTCCATAATTATGGCGATTTCAGGATAATAACTTTGATGACGTAAATACTCCTTGACGACATCACATTGTGATTCGAACTATTTCTACAATGAAACAAATTTTACAACGTTTAAACATGCAAGACGGAACAAATTTGAAATACAAATAAAACTACGTGACTCATTTAACACGTCATAAAAAATGTTGCCGTTATAAGCGGGAAATTCTATTATAGTCTAATATACGTGTAGGTGCGTAGTTCAAATTAGCAAATATTATTTTAATTTATTTATTTTGCATGTTTAAAAAGATATTCGTTAGAAAATACGGGGTCAGTGATTATATTCAGGCTTGATATATTGGGAAATAATGTTTTAACCAATTTAAAATTTTGAAAAATCCTTTAAATACCGATAAAATAAATCTCCGAGCGGTTAAAATTATGTCGTAATAATCTGTGAATGTTTTAGTTAAGATATATGGGGTAAACAACGTTAATATATACAATGTTATAAAAGTAAATAATACATTCCTATTTTAGGTCAGCTGAAAGTTAATTGCATATTTGTTTATTTTTCATATTTTACTTCTAATTTGTTGTTCCCATTCTCTATTGCTATTCTGGCTTCATCAAATCCATTACGTACACATGCGAATGACATCATTTGTACCTAGCGAAAACTGTCGTGACAAAACTGAAAAAGCGTTGAATGTGACGCTAAAATCACAGAACATAGAACTGGACAGTGGCCTTTATAAATAGTTAATAAAGGTTGCTAAAGATAGATATCGTTTCATTAACCTTTTCGGCGTCTTATTCTTTGCGCCTGTAAACAGTTTAATAGTGCTCGTCTGTGTATACATACGTCGACCGTGGCCGCAGTAAAAGATCAGTTACTGTATACGTTTAAATGTTTTGGCATCATGTGGTGTCACGCGGTCTACAACATCAGAGGCAATTCGAACACTTTCCGTGCCGTATTCATTTCGAACAAGATTAGAAAGTGTCGATCTCGATACGTTAAAGTGTCTGGATAAAGTACTTTGTGAATACTCGCCTGCAAATACACCTATTGACAGGTTTATCTGTCCTAAATCAGTTTTTGGCATAGCGAATTTATAGTTAATTGATTGACATTATACATGTGCTGTGCAAATTTCGGTGAACACGTTCAAGAGGTAGAGAAGCACGAAACGCACGTAAAAGTCGTTATCCGTGAGATTCATGGATAGACACGACTGAGTATTTAACCAGTGTAAGAGTGGGTGTTCCCATGATAAATCGACAGTTTGGACATCGATTAACTTATGAAAAATACAAATTATACTGAAAATGTTTCTTGTTTCAGTAAATATTTTTATCAGTTGACTATTGATAGAAGATTTGTACAACTTAAAATAATTGCTCTTGGGAATTTAAAACAATGCTAAGTTCAACATACAATAAACGTCAGTTGAATGAAATTGAAAACAGCGAAATTTTCATAGTATCGATATGTTTTGAAAGAAAATATATAGCTGATACAAGCTGCAGAATGTTTAGGTTTTAGTCGGTTGTTTGTTTTGAATCAGGCATAGTACCGTATCCTTAATCATTCGAAATAAACAATTGGTTGCGCCGCCTAGGGATATGAAAATGCGCTTTATAGCTCGATTTATATCTTTGGAAGTATTTTCGGTGCCACGTTAGGTGTTTTATATTTGTATAATATATCAATAAATACTAACATGTATGCTATTATATACAGGCTGAATTTATAAAAATGCTGAAACGACCAAAAGTGTCTAGTCCACAGCATAATTCGGCGCCTCGTATTCTGTACGCTACAAACAAAGGCTCGTTGTGTCTTTTTTGTTCACATGCAAACGAACACAAATGTCCGCCGTTATCGGTCTTAAAATATCGTTCACGCCATTAACGTCAAAAAAGGAAACTTTGTTCTTGGCTTTTTATGAAATAAGACCGCGGCGTGGTCTAGTGGTAGAGCGTCCACCTCGCATGCGGAAGGTCGTGGGTTCAATCCCCGGCCGGGTCATACCAAATACTTTAAAAATGGTACTCGAAGCTTCCACGCTTGACGCTCAGCGTTTAGAGGAGAGTTCTAGGTCTGGTCGGGCCGGTGTCAGTATAATGTGACAGGGTGGGGTATCATACTATGTGTCTGCGGCATGATACTCCAGTGTGACAGTGCTTAGAATACTGTCACGAATAGACACCGTCGCGATATGACTGAAAAATTGTTGAAAGCGACGCTAAACACCATACAACTACAACTTCTATGAAATAAGGTCTATGATTTTCACGGTAAACATATTACACAGGGAATCTATTTAACAGTATTTTTATGGCAGGAGTGTATCCCCACATATAATGCACAATAACTGGCAGGTTGACCAGTTTGCAGTGACAAAAAGATGTTTTTTTCAAAAAGAAATCCTCAAATGCTCACATATACACGCATCTGTTAAAATCCTATAAAAGTCACTTTTTAGCATCAGTGATGTCTTATTGCAGTAAATGCTACGCCTGCTTTTGCTCCACCCATCTGCAGCAAGACATCACAACCACTATGAACCATTTTGAAAATATTTCAAACCAAATTACATAGGATTTTTTAAGCGTAAGAATCATATTAACAGTGAGGAAAAAAGGGGCGTAACTGCGTAGTGAGGCGCAAGTGATCATGTATACAATTTAAGAGAATAGAAAAGTGTTTAAATTTCGATAAACAAAGAACGGGCAGATGAAACTTTCAAACAAATATGCAAGATGGACGAGAATGTGCTTAATCCTCCTCGTCCGGTGGTTAAGTATGTATAAGGCAACTACATCATATGTCTTTATAATGCTCTCACGTTGATGAGCATTTCAAAATCAAGCTGTTCGCAATATATGCACTAGTAAACCGCCGAGATGAATAAAGGGGGGATACAATGGACTCATGTCAAGTTTGTTTATCTATGTATCAGTAAAAAACATCAATTGTTTGCAAAAAAGTTTAAATGAATATCAAACTTTTGAATTCATTTCCGGCCAACTAGAATCGTGCCTCTTTCCAGATTAACATTTTTAGAAAGTTTTTGAATAGTATATATATATATACTACGCTGATGGCGAAATCATATATTTCACACACACATACACACACACACACACACACACACACACACACACACACACACACACACACACTACTGATTTGGCCTTTGGTTGCCGCCCAAGAAATCATGTGTTTAAGCCGCAGTCAGTGCTAAAATAAGTAATTATCATTGAAGTTATTAAACAGTTTGACCATAACACACAAAAATAATAAACATTTTGTCTGGCTACCTGCTTTATTTAAGTATTGCTGAGAATAACACCGATCCTCTATGTATATACAGTCAAACCTATGTAAGCGGTCACCTGTATTAAGCAGTCACTTGTTTTAAACATCCAGATGTGCTATTTCCCATGTATATGCTTTCAAAGCATATTAGCCTGTATTAAGCAACAAACTGTTTTAAAAGGTCAGCTCCTTCCCTTGACTAGCTGCTTAAGGCAGATTTGATTGTATGGTTCTGGATATAGTATTAACATTTTAAAGAAAGACTGCCGTGTGAAATCAATAGAGGTAGTTTATTACTTCACACTTCTATCAATGTATGTAATCATAAAGACTCCTTCGCGCATTTAGCTATGATGGCGTAGGCTTTCTCTTAACAAACATGAGTGTAAAGTTAGTAGGTAGTTCGCAGTTGGTAGTTGGGGATTCGAATAACCGACTACCGACCAGTTGCTTGTTGGGGATTCAGATTCGTTATTATAATTACAAAAGTATGTAAATTAAATAGTAATTATAATAACGAGTCAGAATCCTTATAATAACGAATCCGAATACCAAACTGGCAACTGGTCGGTAGTTGTTTATTCGAATCTCAACATAAAACACTTTCAGCCTATCTATATAATATGCATATTTCCCCAGCCAATGAAAAGGGTATGCGTTTTAATACATTGTTCGCTCAAAACAACTACTGTCTGCTTATAACAAACTGGATACGTGATTCTCGGTGTAACTTCGTGGCGTACAATGGACGCAGCCACTCCAACAATGGAAACATAGCCATAATAAAATACTGAACAATCTTCCTACATAAACAGTACATACGTGCATAGAGAAGAAAAGACAACACGGAAAATCGCCTTGAAACATTCAGTAAAAACCTAGTTAACAAGTGCATGCAACCTCGGTCTGCCGTCGTCACATCATAAACCACGAGGCAGTTTGAATAAAAAAAGTAGCTCCGCAAGATTATACTCCTACAAATGCAGAATCATGCATATATACAATGTGCGGTATTATACACATTCGGAGGAAGACCGGTGACCCCTTGTTCAAGAGTTCGTTGTGTCCAATATCATTCACCCCATGTGAATGTTTTTATTTATTAAGGTACAGGATATTTTTTGTATTTTACAGGGACTATTTTGTCAGAGTGTAGGATGATAGAGACAACTTGAATGAAACTCGGCCACCAGCATTTTCATGAAAGTTTGGTTAGAGTGAAGGGACGAATGCATACAGTGAAAATAAAAAACAAGATTATGATGACGGCATTACAGAGACAGAAAGACAGAAAGAATGCAACTAGGTCTCCTACATGGATAAATTTGGGTTATATGTGTGGAAACGTTTTTAAACTTCTGACAGAACACCAAAATTACAGAATCTCAGTTGAAATATATAGGCAAAAAGTGACTGGTCTGACTCAATACATAGGTACAGTTAGCTCGAACATGGATGTCTCAAACACCACATATATCTCGAACTACCTATCTGGTGCCGGCCGAATTCCTATTTCGATGTATGTACATGTACATGTATGGTATGAGGTTGAATAATGCTTTGCGCGAACAACCCTTAACTCGAACTATTTTGTCCAAGTTCGTCGGGTTTGAGTCATCGAAGTTCTATTTTACGTGCAAAAATGAAACAAGTGATGATATGCAATGGGGTCAAATCAACATGATGATAACTAGTTTAGGGTAACTAAGGGCATGGCACTATTGAGTTTACGATAACTAGCTAGCACCTGTGACCAATCAAGGCTTTGAAAGGATTCCCCACTATGTTACCTGGTGAAAAATTGGCCTTTTTTTCATTTTTTTTTGAAGAAACAACTCTTCCGGGATGAAACCAATAAAACGTATATATGTATTAGAGTCTTATATATTATGTTTAGAAATTCACTTTCTAAAAAAAATTCAACCTGCAAATAGTTTATTTCATGTTTTTCTATAGCTCATTTTCAAAGCCACTGTGCTGTAGGTTTTTATTTGTTTTTTAAAAAAAAATTATATAACATAATGAACAACTCACAGAATATATGCCTTGAATTCTGAACATGAAGTATGTTTAGGCTTAACCTATGTTTAATGTATTGCAATCGGCATTTCCCTGTATGGAAAGCATTTTAAATTCAAGTGTACGTCTTAACCACATTTTTACCACAGATGTGTGTGTATAATACAGATCTGATGGTTTACCTAGAAAGGTCTTTCATACAAACATTTAAGATGGAAATTAAAGTTCTATGTTGAAAAAAATAACCAGTAAAGCAGTTTGTATTTTTTGTCCTCCTGTTTTATTTTGCAAGTACGACAGTACGGTGTCCCGTAAGGGCCATCGCGGCATATTTATTAAAGGCAAACAAACGGAACAACGATGGCGAAAAGTCGCAACAACGAAACAACGATGATGAAAAGTCTAAACTACGATGATGAAAAGGCGAAATCCTTTCACCTTTTACCATTGTAGTTTCATCTTTCCACAATCGTAGTTTCATAAATATAAATATCTATTTTATTTTCGGCTTACAGTGTTCAGCTCATCAGCACACAAACGGCATACATCAATGACGAAATACTTATATGTTAAGGTTATAGATAAAGTGTTGGTCTTTAAAAAAATGTTAACGGTAACGAAGCTTAGTGATGTGAATTCATACATTTAACATAATCTGTTAGAAGACTAATCTCTATGACCAACTTGCAGTTCAAATATGTTTGCATCAATTAATTGATGTCTATCATCATTTATGTCTAACACCGCTTTGTCTATCACCGTTATGTCTATCACCGCTATGTTTTTCACCGCTGTGTCAATCACCGCTCTGTCTATCATCGCTATGTCAATCACTGCTATGTCTATCACCGCTATTTCAATCACCGCTATGTCAATCATCGCTCTATCTATCATCGCTATGTCAATCACCGCTATGTCAATCACCGCTATGTCTATCGCCGCTATGTCTATCGCCGTTATGTCAATCACCGCTATGTCTGTCACCGCTATGTCAGTCACCTATATGTCAATCACCGCTATGTCATTCATCGCTATGTCATTCACCGCTATGTCTATCACTGCTATGTCAATCACCGCTATCTATCACCGCTATGTCAGTCACCTCTATGTCTGTCAACGCTATGTCAGTCACCCCTTTGTCTATCACCGCTATGTATATCACCGCTATGTCTATCACCGCTTTGTCAATCACCGCTATGTCAATCACTGCTGTCTATCACCGCTATGTCAGTCACCTATATGTCAGTCACCGCTATGTCAGTCACCGCTATGTCAGTCACCGCTATGTCAGTCACCACTTTGTCTGTCACCGCTATGTATGTCACCGTTATATCTGTCACCGCTATGTCAGTCACCTCTATGTCAGTCACCGCTATGTCAGTCACCGCTATGTCTGTCACCGCTATGTCTATCACCGCTATGTCTATCACCGCTATGTCAGTCACCTCTATGTCAGTCACCGCTATGTCAGTCACTGCTATGTCTGCCTACACTTTGTCTATCACCGCTATGTCTATCACTGCTATGTCAATCACTGCTATGTCTATCATCGCTATGTCAGTCACTGCTATGTCTATCACCGCTTATATATCACGGCTATGTCTATCACCGCTATGTCAGTCCCCTTTATGTCTATCACTGCTATGTCTATCACCGCTATGTCAGTCCCCTCTATGTCAATCACCTCTATGTCAATCACCGCTATGTCAGTCACCGCTGTCTATCACCGCTATGTCCTTCTCCGCTATGTCTATCACCGCTGTGTATATCACCGCTGTGTACATCACCGCTATGTCAGTCACCTCTATGTCAATCACCGCTATGTCAATCACCGCTATGTCTACCACCGCATTGTCTATCACCGCTATGTCAATCACCGCTGTCTATCACCGCTATGTCTGTCACCTCTATGTCAGTCACCGCTATGTCAGTCACCGCTTTGTCTATCACCGCTATGTATATCACCGCGATGTCAGTCACCGCTATGTCAGTTACCGCTATGTCAATCACCGCTGTCTATCACTGCTATGTCAGTCACCGCTATGTCAGTCAACGCTATGTCAGTCACCGCTATGTCAGTCACTGCTATGTCTGTCAACGCTATGTCAGTCACCGCTATGTCAGTCACCGCTATGTCAGTCACCGCTATGTCAGTCACCGCTGTGTATCACCGCTATGTCAGTCACCGCTATGTCAGTCACCGATATGTCTGTTACCGCTATGTCAGTCACCGCTATGTCAGTCACTGCTATGTCAGTCAATGCTATGTCAGTCACCGCTATGTCAGTCACCCCTATGTCAGTCACCACTTTGTCAATCACCGC
Source organism: Panopea generosa (assembly GCA_029582155.1). NCBI lineage: Eukaryota > Metazoa > Mollusca > Bivalvia > Adapedonta > Hiatellidae > Panopea > Panopea generosa. The sequence continues at coordinate 49,539,908 of CM055907.1, forward strand.
TGTCTATCACCGCTATGTCAGTCACCGCTATGTCAGTCACCGCTATGTCAGTCACAGCTATGTCAGTCACCACTGTCTATCACCGCTATGTCAGTCACCGCTATATCAATCACCGCTATGTCAGTCACCGCTATGTCTGTCACCGCTATGTCAGTCACCGCTATGTCAGTCACCTCTATGTCAGTCAACGCTATGTCAGTCACCGCTATGTCAATCACCACTGTCTATCACTGCTATGTCAAACACCTCTATGTCAGTCAATGCTATGTCAGTCACCGCTATGTCAGTCACCGCTATGTCAATCACCGCTATGTCAATCACCGCTGTCTATTACCGCTATGTCAGTCACCTCTATGTCAGTCAACGCTATGTCAGTCACCGCTTTGTCTATCACCGCTGTCTATCACCGCTTTGTCAGTCACCTCTATGTCAGTCAACGCTATGTCAATCACCGCTATGTCAATCACCGCTGTCTATCACCGCTATGTCAGTCACCTCTATGTCAGTCAACGCTATGTCAATCACCGCTGTCTATCACCGCTATGTCCTTCACCGCTATGTCAGTCACCTCTATGTCAGTCACCGCTATGTCAATCACCGCTGTCTATCACCGTTATGTCAGTCACCTCTATGTCAGTCAACGCTATGTCAATCACCGCTGTCTTTCACCGCTATATCAGTCACCTCTATATCAGTCAACGCTATGTCAATCACCGCTGTCTATCACCGCTATGTCAGTCACCTCTATGTCAATCACCGCTATGTCAGTCACCGCTATGTCAATCACCGCTGTCTATCACCGCTATGTCAGTCACCTCTATGTCAGTCAACGCTATGTCAATCACCGCTGTCTATCACCGCTATGTCCTTCACCGCTATGTCAATCACCGCTGTCTATCACCGCTATGTTTATCAGTGCTATGTCCTTAACCGCTATGTCAATCACGGCTATGTCAGTCACCTCTATGTCAGTCACCGCTATGTCAATCACCGCTATGTTTACCACCGCTTTGTCTATCACCACAATGTTTATCACCGCTATGTCAATCACCGCTATGTGTCAGTCACCTTCAGTTTATCACCTCTAAAGTTAACAAATCCTCTTTATTACGATGCAGAAGAAGAAGAAACGTTTTAATTATTCTAACCAAAGTGCCCAAATAGTTTCTCATAAAATTACAATGCTGTAATAACATGTAAATACGTTAATATTAACAAGTTAACTGCATAAACACATGCAATAAGTCAGTAACTAATATGCATATATTTCAAATAGACACGCACGCACACCATCGCACTTTATATATTGTGAAAAATATTGCACGTCATTTATAAAATAAATATGGTTTAATAAACCAATTATGAATATTGACAAAATTTAGTAACTTTATTCTTAAAATAAACATTACTCTAATAAAAATGAAACAAGCGTAAATAACTGAATCTGACGCAGATGTGTTTATTTCACATATTTTCGTTTCACAATACTTTTCCAGTGGCGAGATTCTGAGTAAATTTTTTTATGGGTTTTAACGCCATTCTCAACATGATTCGCGTTATATATGGCATATCCACTTTTATTGGCGGAGAAAAACATCAGAATAAATCTGAGAAGAACCACCGTCCTTCCGTTAGTAACTGGCAAACTTTCGCACATAAAGATTTTGGAGCGAGCAGGACTCTAACCTATGACCTTAGTGGTAAGAGGTAAGTGAACTAGAGACAGCGCTTTATTCCACTCGGTCACGGTGGACTCTTTTTGAGAAAGAAAATATAAATAATGGGATTTGTCTAAAAGTCCAGACCGAAATTAATAATATATTCGTATTGCGTCTTTCAATATTCAACATGAAACAAACGCCAATACCCTAACTTTCTCAGTTGCCAAATTGAAAGAGTTACACAAAATTAAAAAAAAATAAAAACGAAAGAAAAAAAGCTAATTTATCAAACTATCTTCAAGCTGCTTTTAAAGTAGATAAACTCCAGACTGTACCATCTGTACATATCAACAGATATGACAGCTCGAGTAAAAGTCAGTTTTAATAAGTGTTATCAGTAAAACATGGCAATTTGTATCTGTTTATTATCGTTCACCAGGGATATGCTAAAATGACATTGCTGGTTAATATAACAAATGTGACAGTGAACGGTATATCTTCAGCAGGCATGTTACGAGAGTGCACAAATGTAAAGAAATGCAAATATTACACAATTAAAACATATTGCAAATATCTGATGCAGGGCTTCCTGGAAAGTACAGAACGTAGCTAAAATAAACTCAGTGCAATATTGATAACATATAATTATTATTAAAGCTAGTGGAACTGTTTGTCTTGGAGATGTTTTGAAACATACTGTCAAACGCCCATAGCATATCTCTCACATTTTCTTCACAGATATGATATTGTCTTATGATATTGTCTTATGATATTGTCTAGTGTCTATTTCTAAGATTATCTGTCACACAGTGTTTGAAATAAATTGTTACAGAGGATTACGCTATCGCTTAATATTCAGTATAACACAATTATATACTCTCTCTCTCTCTCTCTCTCTCTCTCTCTCTCTATCTCTCTCTCTCTCTCTCTCTCTCTCTCTCTCTCTATATATATATATATATATATATATATATCACTCTCTCTTTCTCTCTTTCTCTCTCTCTCTCTCTCTCTCTCAAAATATTGAAATAAAACAATAAGTTGGCTTAAATGATGCGCAGTAATCCTTATATGTTGTTACCATCTAGTAACCGTTTCATGATAATTAATAAATTAGCACTTTACATAATTAGGAATAAAATGCATGTACACTGTTACAGCTTTCTCAGTCTGGTCCATTTTCACGTGCTACTTAATATGTTTAGTGTTTAACCTCATTTGCATTTGACAACCAGTGGAATCGCTTCAAATTTCAAAATTGTATCGCTCTTATTTGTTAAAACAGCATACAAAATAATTTGATTATTTTAGAAGTTCGTTCTTAATAAGTATTCAGGTATCACTGCGCATGCGTGAATGACATTGCACAGAATCCGCCCATGACTCAATTCTGAACGAGTCATGTACAAGCTACAAAGCCGGCGCGAGCTATGCTTAGAAACGGCTTAAGCAACGGATAGGCTTTCAAATATCAATCATCTCAGCTTTCATCGTAGCTCCGACCAGAATTACATAACTGTCAGTCTAATGACGTTTGACACTAAGCCAGTTAGTTTCCATTAAGTAAACAGTAACAATTTAAAAAACGGTCGCACCTGCAGTCGCTCCCTTTGGGTTTAACTTAACTGTTATGTTCTAATAAAAGAAAATAGAAAAAAACGGTTGTGTGCCATATACCAAACTTAGCTTAATTTATAAAGTATTTTTCTTTTTCAACATTTTTGTTGTTAAATTGTACATAGTTTTTTATTACATAGTGTTAAATCCTTTACTGTGTTATTAGTATTACATTCTTATAGTTAAACTAAGAACAAAAATATAAAAAAGTAACAACAAACATAAAAAATTAAATTAAACAATAAGAATAAAAAATAGAAACATGAAAATATAAAGCAACAAACACAACTGTTAATCATTCTATTGTGTTTGATGTTGTTAATATTTAATTTCATTATTGTTCATTCTTGTTGGTAAATTTTATATGGTGTTTTCAGTTTTTATTTTCTTGTTTTAGCAACGTTTGGCCTGCCAAAAAAATATCATTAATATTTATCTTTGTCAGGAATTCTATGAAAAGACAATAGAAATAAAAACAGTTTTTTATGTGGTATCGTGAAGTCAACCATGTAGTTTTTTAAGGTGATTACCATATTCTTCCACAGTATGACCGACCGCTGTAGTCATGGTTTCGAGACACACTAAAGGTTTATATGAAATGGAAGACTTATAAATACCATTAAATGTATTGATCAAACACACAGCCAGACACGTGAAAGGAAAGGTTGCCTTGATATTCAATATATCGTGACCAAACCGCCAGACAATGTGTCCGATAAAAAAACAACATCAAATCATGACGATGACTTAGGAAAACGTGTCTGTGGTTTTGTGTTGTAACCTTTTTTAGGTTAGATAAGTCATGACTATGTCTTATTTCAAATTTCGTATTAGTTGGTGTATTAATTTATTGTTGCAATAATATATTGAAGGCTTGGCTAGCTGTTTGTTCTAAGTGATTGACTGATCGAGAGATTGCCTGACTCGGTTTTCGTTCATTCATTTGTTCGTTATTTCGTTCGTTCGTCCACGCATTTATTTATTCATTCATTCATTCATTTTACAGAATATACGAAGTCGTAGAAATACTGACGTCACCTGGCGGAAATGTTGTTATTGCAGATGTTTAGTTTTTATTTATGAATTAAATTATTCGTCACATTTTTATTTTTCCAAATATGTTACAACTATAACCCTCTCTTGACAACAGTGCCCTGCCTTATCATTTCACATTTTCTGTTGTCACATACCCACATACGACATATATCCCCGCTCCCAATATGATACATTTATATAAAGCCCCAAATATGTATATTTCTATTGTAAGTGATGCAAAGAAAAAAGTTTTTTATGTGCTTAAAATGCTATTAATGTTTGGAAAAAATAAAGGAATAAATTCATTTTTTTCTGTGTTTATGCATGTGTAAAGAATGTTTAATTACGCACACATAAAGTCTAAAAGGAGTCTATGCATTACTAACATGTGTGTATGTTTGAGTCGACTTTCTTTACACATGCATGAAAAACAGGGGAAAATGAATGAATGAATGAATGAATGAATGAATGAATGAATGAATGAATGAATGAATGGGTTTAACGGCGTACCATCACAATATAGGTTATTCGACGCCAACAGAAATGAATATTCCAGGTTCACACTACATGTAAAAACAATAGATTAACTTACAAATAGAAAAAAAACATAAATACATGAATATGCAGAATGAAATAGAACCTTGATACGTTCAGAACTGCAGAGTTTCCCCAAATTCTTTCGTATTACGCAAATTGTCGCTTCTTACGACATCGATCATATTCTTGTCATCACTCATATGCCTTCCTGGAAACACACAGGGGTTGGTTACTTAACCACGATAATGAACATAACAAAAGCTGATAAAATGAACATGACACCAATTCGATGGATACTGACCCCTCTGCAGAGATCGACAGTGATTCTTTTCTTAGCTGGAATCACATGAGCTGGAATTTTCTTTAGCTTAATCCCTTTATTTCCAATCCTGACGATAAAATATATGTTTTAGTTTGAGGCACGCCTCAAGTAAAGTATAAAAATGAAAATTTAAACTATCTCCTGCATGGTAAACGCCCAGGAATACGAAACAGCCAGGAACGAAAAAAGTAGACCAGTTTAAGGGTTTTATTGAAAAATAAAAGTCTTAAAAAATCACGTTATCCAATGAAAATGCTTTAAGAGCATATACAAAAATGTGATTAGATTTATTACCCTTATAGCAAAAGTATATGCTTCATATACACACACGATATGTATTATTATTGCCTAAATGGTGGACAATTTACGCTTGACTGAGCAGGTAATGGATACAAGGGTACTGTCAAAGTCACGCCGAACAGTAGGGCGCCTCGATCTTAATCGGGTTCCCTGTCCTATTATGGTACTCATTCAAAATTTCGTAGTGCGCAGAGGACCAGTTTACCGCTTACTTGGACTCATGCATATTCATAACAAAAAGCCTCTGTGCCAAAGTATATTCATGCGCCTTAGATCACTCTATTGTAAAAATGCAAATTTTTAACAGCATACCGACAAGGAACAGTTATTCGTATAGAGTATTAACCCCTGCATTGAATATTTGATAATATAGAATAGAGATTAATATAATGAATATGCATAGACTCCCGCCAAATAATCCCGCAATGAAATAGTCGCTTGTCTCGTGATAATTTAGCCTCAAATATATCTGTGCAATATTTGCAAATGCTGAAGTTCAGGTTTGCAAATGCTTCCTTTCATATATTTTGATCCGAACTTATTTTGATCTCCCGTCCGGCAACAGTTTCCGTGATGATTGATATACGATATTGTGTCTAATTATCATTCGTCTCTCACCACTGATTCAAGTGGGAAAGTTATCAGTTACTTACGGAGACGGGGTGTGCTCGAGTACTGGTTAATCCCAGGAAACAGTGGTTAGTTTAACTGATCGTCTGTTAGCCCTCGGTGGCATAAAAATGACGCTAAATATTCAATCAATCAATCAATCAATCAATCACATATTTTGACCTGTCTAGATTGCCTTTCTTGCGTTCCGTAAATGCATATGTGTAAAATGTGTGTGTATATATATGCAGGTGCTCGTATGTGTTAATCACGTGACGAAAACATCCGGGGATGCGCTAGAAGGAAACTTAACTTGTAAGACGGTATAAACTGAACACCGAAGCATAATTGTAAGGGCATAGTACAACCATTGGAAAAAGGAAGTGCTTCTGTGGGGTAGTTGCATAATGGCGGTTATAAATAATCCTCGATTCTTCTTCTTTAAAAATGCATTTTCCTTATTTTGATGCTCATTTTTTTATTTGAATGGCATTATTGATGTATTTTGAACATTTTGAAATCATTGTCATGTTTGAATTGTGAATTTAGAAAAAAACACTGATGATTGGAAATTGGGGTATGAATTCATGCTTTCGGAAGTCTATTTTCACTTTGTCAACAGTGTACACACTGAGCAGAAAAAAATCTCTTATATGACAGATGACCCCAAATTTTCTCATCATATTTTGGTAGTGCAGAGGTTAAAAAAACAGTAAAATGTAAGTTTCACTTCTTTCATTTGGGTCTCTCTATGAATGACAAGCCCTCAAACTTTTATTATTTACTAAAGAATAAAGAACAAAAAGCAATGGTGGGATCACACACTTATGGTGTCACGTAATGTGTTCAGTGTCCAAAATAAATCATGCAATTCGCGTGTCAGCGTAATAAAAACGAAATCGAAACATAATATATCATGCGATTTTATTAAGACGTTTCGATATTAGAAATTCATTATAAAGTTATAATACCAATATGCATTATGTTCTCCGTTTATAAACCAAACATTTCGAGTTCGAATTCGAATTGAAGCATTGCTAAGGTGCAGGTAACAGACGTTCTACCAGATTCAACACGGATTTAGTTTAGCACGTCTAAGTTTATAAGTGATTGTGTGTCCGTATTTTTGACATGTAAGATTTATTTTGAAGTTAACGATACAGACAGCAGTGTCAATAAGCCCGTGAATTATGTCTTTGTGTTAAAACATAATTAGAAGTTGCCATGGTTCAGACTTGAAACAAACGCCATGCACTTATTCTGTGATAAATTGATACTGAATGAACCAGTCGTTTATGGTGTACCAACATTTAACTAAGAGAACATTATAGACATTTGTCCATGTACAAAAAATAAAGTAAAATAGAAATTAAAACACAATAAGTTTATACTGAACGGAAAAGCTAACCGTCACCTGACATTGTATGCACCAGACATTCTATGTATTGTCCCAAAAAAGTATCAAAGTCATTCCCTTGAAATTAGGACCTGAATACGGTAAAAAAACATTTAGGCAATTTAAATCAATACATTATAACTGTCTGTTAATATCGTGTCGAATTTTGATACGCCGATCAATATTTGGACAAAGATTAATTATTGGAAATGTTGGAAACACAAAGTGGCGGGTTAGCTGTTCCGTCCAGTATATATAGTCATGCATGAATGCATCCAGCGCCGGAATCCATCCACTTTATAATGTATGATGGTAAAGTTATACGTTTTAAAAATATTATTAAAACAAATGTTCTGTTCTGTTTTAAAAAAGTGAATGAATTAACAATGTGTCGCAATTAACGACATATGTATAAGAACTGTCACATTTTCTTTACCTGGGTCTTTCCACGAATGACATGTCTTTAAGGTGATTAGTTCGCTTTAGAAATACGAAGGAAAATCAATTGTGATTTACATCTTAAAGTGGTAAATAACAACCTTTTACATTTGAAATTCTACCAATTCGAGCCAATTTTACATCACAAACTGATTTTGAATGGTTACCAAAAAAGAAAGCGTTTTGACAGTTTGCAATAACTTCAGATAAGACTAAAACATTGTAATGCAATTTTCATATGCATTTGACAAATGTTAAACAAACTATCATATTTCGTTCATCAATATTTTGCATTTGGAAGATCCAACAGAAATCTTCTTTTTATGATATTTAAAAAAGTATTTGAATTTGAACAATGGAGTACTTAGTTTTCTTATACTTTTGCAACGACTGTTTAACCCTTTACTCAATAGATACGCGTTTTATCGCACCGATCACAAAAGGCCTTTGAAAACAGTGCAGGAAGAGTTCAGATTGCTCGTAACGAGCAATCTGAACACTTCCTGCACTGTTTTCCACTCTGTCAGTTTATGTAAACATAATTCACCCATTGCTGATATGCGGTGAATTAATGCTTTCAATATCAGAGGTGTCCAAAGGCGTTTGTATGAAGTAAAGGGTTAACTGAAAGACAAGTAACTGTCATATTTGTCCTCCGAAAATTGTGCTCACTAAAAATTAACTTTGGCTGAAAAAATCGGTAAAAGCAAGAAAATTGATATCCAAAATAGGACATATTATCGCCATCACTCTAACGCAACACACCGCAGCGGTGGTCTTGTGGTGAAGCGTTCGTCTCGCACGCGGAAGGTCGTAAATTTGAACCGATCGGGTCATACCGTTCAGTGTCAGTATAATGTGACTGGGTGGGGTATCATACCACGCGTCTGCGGCATGCTATTCCAGTGTGGCAACACTGTCTCAAGTAGACACCGCGTGATATACCTGAACAATTGCTGAAAGCGATGCTAAACATCATGCAACAACAACAACTCTAACACACCATGTGTGTAAACATACCATTTCCCCACTCGCACATCACATGTGTATAAAAGTATACTGTATCATAAAGAAACGACTTCATAAAGTTAAAAACAAAAACAAAAAAAAAAAACATTGAGTCCAGACAATTACTTCGCCAGTTGAAGAATTTGCAGTTGGAAATGTTCCTTCTTAGATTTTAATTTATACCGGCGATGCCGTAATTGGAAGGTTTGTTGAATGATATACTGTATAGAGTTGCTTTCAACAATTTTCAGCTATATCGCGACAGTGTCAGCTTGAAAATGTATTCTGTGCACTTCTGCGCTGCAGTATCATGCCACAGACACAGTGTAAGCCCAACCCGGTTATAATTGTTTGCTGACACCGGGCCGACCAGAACCTAGAACTATCCTCTTAATGCCGAGCGATGGAGCTTCTAGTGCGATTTTCCAAGTCTTTGGTGTGACCCAGCTAGGGATCGAACCCACCACCATCCGCATGCGATGGATTGTGGATTATTGTATGGATTTTTGTTATAACTCATATTGTAATGTATTGCATGATTTTTGTTGTTGTATGGTGTTTAGTGTCGCTTTCAACAATTTTTCAGTCATATCGCGACGGTGTCTACTTGAGACAGTATTTAAAGCGCTGTCACACTGGAATATCATGCCGCAGACACATAGTATGCTACCCCACCCAGTCACATTATACTGACACTGGGCCGACCAGACCTAGACCAATCCTCTAAATGCTGAGCGTCAAGCGAGGAAGCTTCTAGTTCCATTTTTAAAGTCTTTGGTATGACCCGGCCGGGGATTGAACCCACGACCTTCCGCATGCGAGGCGGACGCTCTACCACTAGACCACGCCGCGGTCTATGTGTTGCATGAATTGAGTGAATAAACTATTGATTTGTTAGAAATTAAGGCAAATAATAGTATGGTTTGATTCAATAATTGATCAGCTTCTATTCAATTATTAAGCAAAGCAAATACACTTTTTATACTTAAGATAAAAGGGAACAACACTTTTTTGCTTATTTGCTGTTAGCATTAATGCCGCCAGAACCGCGAATCCTGAAAACAAATCGAATAACATGGAGTTAATAGCAGTTATTAAATATTGTTGCAATTTGCCCATTGCGTCAAATTAAGCATTGGACATTAAGTCTGCGTGTAAATGTGATATTAATAAACCATAAGAACATAATACGGCATAATATCATGTCAGTGCAACCGCCTGAGCTTCACAAGAGAGACAGGTACTTTGTGAATTAATCTAATTAATAGCAACTGTCTGCACACAAACACGTTGATCATTATGTCAAGAAAAATTAAGAACGCTTTCATCGAAATACGTCGGCGATTTTCCGCTCATCCATTTAAATTAAATACGAATATTACTACATTTTACCGTTTCCCTGTATTGGATGCGTGGAATGTACCTTAATTTCAGAATAGAATGGGCATCACTACTATGAAATGAAGATATATTCTACCATAAGAAATCATCCTTTCCAATTTCTGCTCAGAGAAGATACGGGTTTTCTCCATGTCACTTGACAGCTTTCTCACATGACCTGGCGAAAATAAAGGACTTAATCATTTGTTTGTAATATATTCCCGTATTCACAAATCATAATAATACATATTTCAGTTTTTTACGCCTACGAAAATATTGTAAAACACGGGCTAACGTAGTTTTAAAACAGCGTTGCTAGAAAATAGAGTATTCATACACACTGGTACCTTCACAGTATGCATTCAGTCACAAAGTCTTGCAAACAACAAACATGAGTGTTTTTATTCACGTTACAACCTCGCTCGTTGAGAGCAACAAGGTAGCGTGCACTCAGATATGTTACAACTTCCCTAGTTAAAACATAAACCCAATATGCGTTCAGTCATCTGAAAATAAAACTGCCAATTTAATTGCATTCAGTCATTTCTCCAATGTATCTAGTATATCTATTACAGTCAAACGTTGTTTAAGCAGCCAATCAAGAGCTTTTAAGACAGTTGTTGCTTAATACAGGTAAATCTGCTCTGAAAGCATATAAATGGGAAATATCAAATATGGCTGCTTTAGGCAAGTGGCTGCTTAATAAAGGTGACCGCTTACATAGGTTTGACTGTATATTCAACCCATTTTGTCAGTGTACATTGTATATTGTAAGATATTCCTTTCATTTCTCCGGTGTATCTTTTATATTCATCCAATCATTACATTGTCCAATGCTGCTGTTTACTGGATCTCATGCAGTCAGCATTTGCCAACAAAGTTAAAGATTAAAGAAATCAAATGAGCAAAGTAAATTTGAAATTCCCTGAAATATTAGCTCGCCATTAATTCCGAAACCACAACGGCATACTAAGGAGACACGGCATCTGGGAACTCGTCTGTCTAGAAGCTAGAGATAAACTGTTCTGGAAAAGACGAATTTTATTTTATCTATAGCGCCCCCGCAATAATTATTTACTTAAAAAGGGAAAACCTAGACACCATGCCCTCTGCATTTGTGCAACAATTATTTTACAAGTGTCATTTCTCATATAGATGATCAGTTATGGGAACTACCAGACAAAGAGACGCATTATCCAATAACACTAGTATGCTGTCAACTTTATCGTCTGCTTTAAGTGTCAATTTTGGCGCAATGTCAGTTCAGTAGTGTCAGCGTTGTCTATCCCAGTATCTAATATCTCTCGAATTAGGTATATTAACCCCATATAAAAAAGCAGGGAATTCCATGCCTGTCCCACAATGCATAGTAATCGAAGCCTTTCATACAAAACTGTGAATCATTCAAACTTTCAGTTGAACAACTGACCAATCAACGTGCACAAAAGTGACTTTCCCAACATTGCTTTTTAACGTCTATTGATAGTCAGATCCGTTCGGTGCAGGGTCAGGTCACAATAAGAACAAGTTTATTACATGAAATTTCATGTAATTTATTAAATGTTAGGCCTTTGCATGATAAGTATTTTAAGTTTCGCAGATACATGAGTATAGTTTTGGTTTGTTTGATTATTTTAGCGCCATATTTATGCCAGCGAAAGCTAACAGACTATCCGTTGACGTCACCAATCTCTACTGGGATCCTAGTAGTTAACCAGTTCTCTGTTTGTCAAGGTTCCCCACAACTAATACATGTACATGGAGTTTCAAAAATAGGATATCACACCCATCTCCAAGTAACTGATAACATTCTCACTAAAAGCAGCGATGAGAGACGACTGAGACACACTGTCGTATATCAATTATCACGGAGACTGTGGCCGGGCGTGGATTCGAACTCACGACGCCACAACTTTGATCAAACTGATGAACTTCTGAAAGTTAATTTAGCAAGTCACGAGAAATGATTGGTAATGTAGGACAGAACAATTTCTCCCGATCGGGTCCGTTATGTAGCGATGTATTTGAGCATGTTGATTGGTAAGTTGTTTTGGGGGAAGCTGAATGACGTCATAGTTAAGCAATTGTTCAATAGCTATGATTAGTGACACAGGAGTGGATTTTCTTGATTTAATTTGGGGGAAATCAAAAACTGGGATAGACTTGATAACTGGTGAATATGCCACTAGATAGACTCAGGATTTGTAGTAACTATTATCGGATATACTGTACAATCTGCACTAGTTCTCCGGAGATGTCAGATATGACTGGGTTGACAAGTGACGGGGTGACTCAGCGCTACAATACAAACTTACATGTTAGGGTACCAGGAGGACAAATAGGGTGTGGATGACTCAACTGGCTAACTGAGAAGAGGGTGCCGCAAAAATAAATCAAATCGTGGGCACTGTATTACAATCTAATAATATTAATGCTTTCTTTTATGAGAGCAACACAGATGTTATACTGAAACCTGTGATAGGCATATCGTCCCAGTCCTAATTTAAAGAAAACATATGAAACACGAAGACAGATAACACCTTTATGCTACAAAGCTTGACACGTTAACCAATAAAGACGTGTATTTGGGAACTCATTTAGCAAGACATTATATATATCTGCCCAGTAGACATAATTGTTGACTATCTTTTGCTTTTGTTGTTTTTAAAGAGTTATAAACATGTTACATATTGCATATCCAGTTTTATGTTAGAGGAATACTACATTATGAACATGAATAAAACCACGTGTCATTCAACAAGTAACTGAATAAATTTTCACATGAAGCAATTGGTTCAGGCTGGGCTCAAAACCCACGTTCTCAGCATCCAGAGGAAAGAGATCATCAAATGACAGTGCTTTCGACTGCTCAGTCAAGGTGGACTTCCACTTCTTGGAAACAAAACATTTTAGCTTTAAACCATAAATACTGGTAACCGTAATTGAGCGGTATCGTCCTATCTAATACAATGCTTTTATTGAAATTAAGATGTACTAGCAGCCGATGCTCATTTTGCCAATTATTAAAATGAGAAAAACAAAAACTAAATCCATTAAAACGCCACAATGTTTGAACATATTACACTATTTATTTGTTACCGGCATTCTTCAAAATAAAGCTTGATATAATAGTTGCCACTTATCTTCCGTGAAAGTGAACAGCACCAATACTATATCATTGTCACATCTCGATAATGAAATAATTGAAATCTAAACGACCAGCAATTAAATAATATTAAAATTGAAGCTCTGCGCATTTTTTTTACTATTCCGCATTTTAGTCCATCCCAGAACCTGATAATTCACGGATCGGGAGAGCGGGATCCGTTCTACAGATTATTCCGCATTTTAGTCCATCCAAGAACATGATAATTCCCGGATCCGTTCTACAGACTATCCCGCATTTTCATTGCACACGCCTGTGAACCTGACTGGGGTTTAACGTTTTTTTTAACACATTTCAGGTTACAATATGGTATATTCAGTTTTATTGGTGGATGAAGACCTCAGAATAAAACTACCGTCCTTCTTCTTCGAGTAACCCTCTGATTAGAACATCAATACCTTGCACTATTTACTCTTCCTGAGTAGAACAAGTACTAAGCATATGCGGAAAATGTATCTTGCTCAAGGAAACCACACATGGCCACGGTGGAGGATTGACTTAGGGAGCGCGTGGTCCAGCGGAAGAGCACCGAACCCATGGTCGGAAAGTCATGGGTTCGGTGCTCTACCACTGGACCACGCGCTCCCCAAGTGATTTGTATTTTTTTTCCAACAATCACTTATTCAAATGTAAAGAAGTCCTAAAAGGAATTGTTCACACATAAGGATGACCAACCTTTGTATAAACAGCTCAGCTTTAACGCACCAAACAAACAACATATCAGTTCTTTTCTTCTTTTCCTATCACCATTGCAAGCCCCCCCCCCCCCCCCCCCCCCAAAAAACAACAACAACAAAACAAACAAAACAACAACAACAAAAAACAAACAAAAAAAAACGGAAAACTATGGGAACCAATCTGGTCATCTCTCTACATGCTGACAAATGGTAGTTCAAAAGATGTAAATATACAAAGGCTTAAAGTATAAAGTAATATCTAAAATGTAGAAATGTTTGCTTATTTTAAAAGTTTAGCCTTAAGTTTAAGGTCTTTTATCTCTTTTAGATATTTTGTCACAACAAAACCATTAAAATCATGAAATATAAGTATGATTTAATAACATAAGTCATAAAGAGTTATAAGATGTCATAAAATACTGTAAATACATGTATAAGGACAAACGTGGTATTTGTAAAATTTGGGCGGCCATGGATTTCTTCACCATTTTGAAAGTCTCGCGGCGGGACTATTTCTTAAAATAATTAGTTGGCCTTGTATAATGTTTGTGCCAAGTTTGGCGTTTTTCTAAAAAAGGACACATTTCTCTCAATATACTGCACCATATTGCTTACTTCTCTGGTAGTTAAGTATTATGAGTGATTTTTACGATTAACTCCTTTCCTTTTCCCGAACCGCAGCGGTGGTCTAGTGGTATAGCGTAAGCCTTGCATGCGAAGACCGTGGGGTTCGATCCTCGGCCGAGTCATACCAAAGACTTAAAAATGGTACCAGAACCTTCCCACTTGGCGCTAGCATTAATAAGATAGTTCAATGTCTAGCTGCCCCGGTATTATAATATAATATGACTGTATGGGGTATCATACCATGTGTCTGCGGCATAATACTCCGGTGTGACAGCGCTAAAGAAGACACAGTCGCAATATAACTGAAAAATTGTTGAAAGCGACGCTAAACATCAACCAGCTAACCAATCATTTTCCAATTATACGCTTTTGGGCCCAATACGTACTTATCTACTGGAGTCGGTGCACTATTGCCATTGACATGCATGTCGGCTGCGATCAGTTTGACTGTGAAAACGTCCCTAGCTCTTCCCGCCAGGGAACAACGTTAAAAAGCAGTGACATGCGAGCTTTTTAAACAAAATAGAAATCTTTTTTTTTGCATACATAATACACAAATTTAATTTCATAATTGCATTATGCAATTTTCATTATATAATACCGAGCTAAATTCGTAAAAATATTCATTTAAGTGGCTACGAAATATATATTTTTAAATGATTTTAAAGAACTCTATACACTTGTGCAAAACGTGCTCAAAACCGGAAATAAGATGATGTTTTTTTATATCATCATCGCAATGCTAGGTGTTTAATTGTCGCGCGCAATAATAATTCAGAATAATAACGATAATGTATTACTACACGAACACATTATAATGTGATGAGACAACCATTGTTCTATGGTTGAAAAGCCCTATTGGCTCAGTCGGTAAAGTAGGCAACTTCTAGTATCGGTGTGCGGGGTTCGACTCCCAAGGCTGGTCAACTAAAAAACTAACAGTAGTTTCGTTTCCGGGGCTGGCCAACTAAAAATACGAACTCTAGTTCGGATGGGACTTGAAACCAAGGGCCCGTGTGACGGTGCTATATACAGAGCAAGCAAAATAACTAGAAAAAACATTACGATGGGGTTTCTACATGTATCTGTGTCATGCACTGTCCCCCACAATATTAAAGACTAACGTTGTTCTGGATGCATCGCCCATATGGGAAACCGGTGGCGATGTTAAAAAACAACAAGACGACGTTCTGTTTATAATACTAAATTCTATATGGATAATAGTATTTTTTTACATTTCAATGAATGCGAGCAAAAAACGCGAGAGGGGTACACACAGAAATTGAAGAAGAGTCGAGACGTTCAGTGGCGTTGCTGCCTTTACGTCACAACGGCCTGGCTTGTACATATTTTTTGCGAATGCATCATTATATCTCATGGAAATGCTCCCAGAACGCAAGAAATGTATCCGGGTCGTCTTTTTTCTGCTGGAGCATGTCCTCCTGAGCCCGCTGAGAACCTAGTGGGCTTGCACATAATTCTAGTGTCAGCTACGCCATTGACGTTTACAGAAAAACAAGTTACATGTAAAACATTCCCCAGATCACGATTCGTTTTCCCCACAGTTACTATTACCGCTCGCACAACGTCCATGCGGGTAGTTATATATTGACTGGAAATTTTGTCTGGCAATCGTACATACTCGGCCAATGCCGCCATCCTTCGGTATTAGACCTCGCAGGTAATCCAAGGATCCAAACAAATTAGAAATGTGATTAGGTTTCCCCGGCGAATAGCAAAACAGGAACTTTTTCGTGTTTCATTCGGATTGTTGTGTGTCTTCGCCTGATGTTTGAAACACAGGCGGCGGCAGTATCGGTGTTTGGATTACCCTCTTTACCGATAAAGAAAATCACCCCCCTTTAAAAAAGTTGCCAAAAAGTAAAAATTAAAAACATAAAAAAAATATAGGCGGGGGGAGTCAAATATTTTTTTTACTTTTTGGCAATTTTTTTAAAGAAGGGTGATTTTTTTCTTTATCGGTAGACGGTGTAATCCAAACACCGAAACTGTCGTCTGTGACAAAAAGTACAGTTCCTACCGTAAGCCGCCATCGTTGTTGTTGTTGTTGTTGTTGTTGTTGTTATCTCTTTCCGTCCACTGGACCAAAAGTAGTACAAATGGCTGGTATTTAACTCTGAGCTTAATTAGGATAATTGGCGAGGTGGTCCGAATGTATGTCTGGGTGAACTCAGTTAGATCGAATACACACGTCCAAGTAGCTTTGCTTTGCTTTAAACAGCACGTTTCGGTTAAAAATCGCGTTCTATGTCTGGCAAGCAAATGGCACCAGGATAAGATGTCTCTAAACATGATTATATAGTGACTGTTAATACTGTTTCACACTTAGCTTATGATTTCTTTGTGCTTCAGACATATCGGGTTAATATCAACATATTCCACATGTCGCGTTGATGTTCAGAACGGAAATGAAAGAGAAATTGACTTCAATCTTAGTAGAAATTCGGTCGGGCAACACTTGTGTTGAACTCGGTAAGACGTTTGTCTAATGTGTATTACATGTTCTCATATTTGGCGCAGTTGTTGTATATTGGTTATTGCCACGATATGAGACAGAGGACACATTCATTTGATGAAAACATATATAGCGTATAAAAAAAGAGAATACAGCGTAATTTGCGAGATGTCATGCAGCTCTAACCCTGATTTAGACCTGCTAAAAAACAAATATCTCACGAATAATTGTGCTTTGAGCTATGATGTGTATGACTGTATTGATTTTAAAGGGAATATATTAGGATTTTTTCAAATTTTTTACATTAGCTAAACACATTTAATTCCAATATAGCATCCCTATAAATACTCACTGACATAGGCAAAAGAATATATATTTAAACATGCCAAAACACTATATTGAAAAGGGATTTTCCTAACTTGAGCTACGCGCCTAGGTTAGACTAAAATATATTTCCCGCTTAAAATTGCAACATATTTTGTGACGTATTAAATGATTACACTTTGATTTCAATATGATCCGTTATACAGGTTCACACGTAATACAATTTATTCCATCTTAGAAAGTGTCCGAATAACGATATAAAGGTAATTAAGTACTGTCTATTTTTTAAAATAGGGATTTCGTTTCAAGTTTTGCACTCCAATTCAAATATCGATTATGTCACATTTTGGTGAATTTGACATACCAAACCATTTGGAGTTTACAATTATCGAAAATGAGATGCTCTTTATCTATTTTTAAAATAATTATATTTTTTTGAGACATTTATAGATTTTTTCCTGATATAATCCCTTTAAAACGACATTGTTTCCGTGACCGGAGATTTTAACAACTTGAATAAATGCGAGTCCCATGCAACTATTTAATCGTATAGGCCTACTGTTTAATTATGATTAAGACCGGTAATTTGTTTTAGATTGTTACAATATCAAAGCAACGTTTTTTGCAACTTCACTATTTATAATATTCGCGGACCAAAAAATCCTATACCAAGGTATATAAAAGTACTATCCTACACTAAAATGAAAATGTCAAAAAAATTGGGCCAAAATGAAACTTGTTACCACTTTTTGCACCATGGAGTTGGATATCCGGGCATTTGTAAAATACTCTCGCGCTTTTTTAAACTTCCGTTTGAATGTTTCTTCATCATAAGACACATTAATTTCTAATTTGGACCAAATCGAATTTACACCAACGATACAACATGTTGACGAAGAAAGTTTAATTTTCACTGCTCGTATATTTTCGTCACCCTTCTTGAGCACACGGCTCTAATGGACACCTTTATCAGATATCAGATAGATCAATACACCAAACTTACAGCATGATAGGAATTATTGATAAAAGAGCTTTAAGTGCAACCTTGTAACGTACAAAACGTACAATATATTTATTTATTAATTGTGCAAATGAAGTCGAATAGGAAAACCTGAAATTTTACTTTCTGTGAAATCTGTTCAATCAAATGCTATTTGTATATTATACACAAATTATCCATTAAATCATAAAGCGCAACATCAGATTTATTAAGCCAGAATAATATTCAGAATAAACTCCATCTAAAATACGGGAAACGAATGCTATAATATTATATTGCTTCAATTCAGATATACTTCTTTCCCTTTGAATAAGGAGTTTAAAGTCACAACTACGTGTTTTTTTCTCTAACTTTCCATATATTGTAAAAACATCCTAATAAAGATCTTTTTATATTTGACCCCCAGATGCCTGCCTTTAAACCGTGGAAGGAGTTGCGTGTCCAAAATGTAATGTAAAAAACAAGTTTAATTCTGATTAAACTGTGGTAGAAGTTGATTACACATGGTAGTTGGTACTATATGAGGTAAAATATAAGTTAAAAGAACAAAGTCATAACTCCGACAAAATGAATTAAATCAAGCTGCCAATACCACAGGCACATCTTTAGACCATGTACTTGCAAGTTTCATTTGAATCAGGTTAAAACTGTGGGAGAGGTTGCATCCACAAAGTTGTTGGTCCAAAACGCGACGGACAAACGGACATTCAAACGGAGGGGCAGTTAAATTCTTCTTAAACATCAAGCAAATTTCTTGTGTGGCAAAATTTTGGACACACATAAGAAATTAGTCACATGAAATTTGTTTAACGCGTCAAGAAACAACAACATAATTTTTTAACTGTTTTTCAACTGTCATAAATAAAATACTAAACCCAAACCAAACAACCTATATGGAAAGACGGACGGATATACGGACGCCATATCAATATCCCCCAACTTTCTAAGAAAAGCAGGGGATAATAACATCTTCCACACCAATTTTAGAAGACAAGTCAGCATTTACTTAAATGTATTCAATAGTAAATGAATGAATTGTACAACCCATTAACAGTCCGGGTCATACCGAGTTTGGTGTTGATATAAAAATATGAAAAATGACAATGATTCTTTTTTATTTCTCTATATGTTTATTTGTGGGCTACAAATTACATGCATACAACATTTTAATTAATGTGCAACTTCTTTATTTATTCTATATCACCCAAATATTTATATATATGAAATCCAAATATCAGATTCAAGGATGCAATATCAAAAATATGACCAGTTGAAAGAACTTCTGTTACAATTCTTTATATCATAAACATATATACTATATACAAGGTGTAATACACTCTAACAATAACAAACTGCTCATTACACACATTCTGTCTAGCAATTTCTATAAACTCCCCCCTATTTATTTGTTTGTGAATATCTAAGAGTTATTTCAATTCCATATTGAGCTAATAGACGATCAGTTAACCTAATCACTCTTTCCTGGGATCATGGAATGTTAACCGTTACTCGAGAACACCCATTTTTGTAAGTAAGTAGCTGAGAGATGAAAAGCAATGAGATGCAACATTGTATATCAATCATTGCAAAGAATGTGGCCAGGAGGAGATTCAAACTCACGACCGATGAATTGATAGATGAAATACCGACTAAGCTAATTGGGCTAGCCTCCCTTTTTGAAATCCCATCCATCATAAAAGCCCCAAATATTTGTTAAAACAAAATCAGAATTTAACTCAACTATTTTTAACAGCAAAAAATAAATACCCCCTCCTTTTTTAAAAAAATGTAAAGTGTAACCGATGGCATTTAATAGGGAGTTATGTGTGCGCAAATCAAAGTCTATCTTTTACATTTTTCTATCTGTATATACGTAACAATCAAACAATAACAACTCATATATAGCATAATACAAAACAAGAAGTCATATCAAAAGTCATTGTCTTGCATTATTACTACGTCACATACAATTATATCCAATATAAAAAAAATATTGAAAAACAACAAAAAAAAAAAAAACTGGTGGCATTAAAAAGGTGGTTGTGACATTGAACTAATATACAGTCAAACCTGTCTTAAGAATCCAGAAAATGGAAGGGGTAAAATTGGCCATTTAAGACAGGTTGTTACTTAATACAGGTTAGTTTGCTCTGAACGTATCTGAATGTATAGAAATGGGATATTGCTGCTTAAGACAAGTGGCTACACAATAGAGATGACGGCTTACACAGGTTTTTCCAAATTATCAATTTATTCCATTTTAAGTTTAATCTAGAGAAACTTCAATTCAAAATCCGAAATTAAAACCTTTAAAGGGAGACACAGCGATGCTGAAATCTGTTTACCTTATAACCAGGCAACAACCAATCTTTATATGGACAAAAATACAGCTATCTGCATGTTCAAGTATGAGCTTCCAACACTTTATATGTCAGAAATAATCAACATTCTTTATAATACATACTAGTATATGTAGTCATCCTAGTTTTTGGAAATATAAGCAGAAATTATTAAAAAATGCAAACTAATATTTCCTTAAATAAATGTGTTTTTTTAATCATACTGATAAAAACTGATGAAAAAAAACAACTTGTTATCCATTTTGTCATACATGTTTATGACCATGAATATGCAAATTATGACGCCTTTTAATCATTTACAAAAATTGATCACATGGCGTTGTTTGTCCAAGTAAATACAATGTAACACAATGTTGTGTTTAGAGACTGTTTGCTTGTCTAAGGTAAATGTTAACCCTGTTAACCCTTGATCACCAATTGGATTTTCAGCTTGTTTGATTGAGTGTATGCGTAATGCCAATTTTGCTTATTTCCAAAACAGAAACAAAACCCTGCACTGGTAACCAGGAAGTGTCATTTCATATTTGCATCACATTCATATGCTATTTTTAGTAACAGTTTCAAGTGAAATTTTATCAAAAACCTACCATGTGTGCCTTTTACATAATTTAAAAGTCAAAAGTTATAAATTGTGAACCAACGTAAATTTTGACCCTAGAGATATGGAGTAAAAACAACTGTAACTTTAGTTGTATTGTCTGCAACAATTTGAGCATTTAAGGTATTTCATTATAATGTACATGCATGAATTGACCTGATGCAAGAAAAACAACAATCACTCTGCCCACTGACCATGTGCCATTGTTTGTCCAAGCAAATACGATGTAGTGTTAATTTTGAGATTGTCAGCTTGACTAAGGAATATGGCAGTACAGGAAATAATACTGATTGCTAATTGGATTATTGATTTGATTGTCAGTTCGTGCCAGGTCAACTAGTCCCCAGCATCTGGTCAAACACTGCACTGTAGTAACAGCAGTACTACCAATCACACAACTGGCTACTCTGGGCCAAACAGTTCCCAAGAAATAAAGCTTAAAACAACAACTTCAAAAAGTAAAATTAATGTTTTATACAAATTCATCAATTAAATGGTACTAATTGAATTCATCTGATAAATCCAATATCCCAATGTGAGGGACAATTCAAGACAATAAACATTATACAACATCCACTCCATAACATGTATCGTTAAAACCATCCTCTGCCTGTATTTCGGATAAATGCTATTTTGGAAGACAACATCAATGTTCACAACCTGTGTTTATTTGATAACATTTAGCAGAAGTAGTGGTATAACTTTACAGCAGCATGTTTGTTATTGTTAAACTATTTGTTGTATAGAGGGTTGGATAACATACTGGAGAGCTTGGTCTAGAAGTAGTGCATCAGACCCAGGATTGGCAGGTTGTTGGTTCGATCCTCTGCAACGTCTATGGGTGATGAAACTTTATTCACCCAAATTTGCTTAGTACTGATTCTACCCAGGAAGACTTTGAGCGTGAACTGCTGTAAGAACTTGTTTCACAATTGAAGAATAATAAATAAGTTTAAACTAAACTATTATTATTTCACTCGGTGGGGGGTGTGAAGGTGGGAGGAGAATGTTGTACTTCTCAGTACCAGTATGTTAAGTTGCAAGACTGATTTCACTCAAAAAAACTTGTAACTCAAATATGATATTGATATCGAATAACTCCAATAATTCAACATGAGATTCCAACAAAAATACAAACCTTTAACAAACCAAGTCATTGGCTCCTTGCTTCCAATACACTAAATAGTCGTATAAACTTTCTTAATATCATTATTTAAAATTGTTCAGTTTTCAAAAGTATTCCATGTTACATAGAATGTCATGACCATCAGTAGATGTTGACCAACTTCCTCAGCCAATGAAATTGACTTCCTCAGCCAATGAAATTGGTCGGGGAGCGAGAGTTCTAACCGGCTTAGATGTTGATCTTCTTTCTTGTTGCCGTAGCGATTTCATTTGAGAAAGAGAATCAACATCTGAGCCTGTTTGAAGTTCCATGGAATTTTCTACTGGCATAGACATTACCATATAAAGCCTAACCTATACTTCATACACCAATTGATAGTCTAAAGCAGAAATTTAGTACTAGATCTTTGTTTACTGGTGAGTATTAAACTGCATATATATTAAAATAATCTAAATTCTGTTTAAATTGAATAGTTTTCAAGTTTGGTCATTTGGTAGTTTTCAAAATTGCCAATTCAGTAAGTATATGTAATCATTTAACATTGTGATAGTTACTCATATTCATCCACTCAGATTTGATCCATTTCTGAAAAACATTTCCACAAAATCAGTATTGTGACCTATAAAATTGTTTCAATATAATTTAAGTGTAGATACATATATCATATCATGAACTAAATATAAAGAAATTCAAATCCATTCACTTTATGACATACATGTTGTACAAAAGAACACATTCTTTGAAAATTTATGAAGTAAAAGATAAAATATGTTAAAAACTTAAGATATATTTAACTATCCAACTTAACTATTTATCATTTTAAATTTTAAATTAAGCTACCGTTAAGTTATATATATGAACACAGGTTTAAGAATTAAAATTTAGAAAAAATAATAACTAAACTAAGAATTGAAATTGAGAAAATACAAATTAAAGTTTAGAAAATACAAACAAATTTTAACTAACAATAAAATGTTAATATTTGACTATATAAAACAAGAGAATTAGAAAAGTCGTTATTTGCTCACCTGGTGCAAGATTTACATTACTTTCATATGCAGAAGATTTGTTTAATAAAAAAAAAAAAAACTTTTTATGTAAAAACAATATTTTAAAGGGGAATCACGGCAATGGTCAGATAAATTTTTCTTCATGTTTACACATTTAATCAATATTTACACCTGTGAATGTACAAACATATTGGATTCCAAATATTAGGCCATGATTAATTAATTATTAGATTATCATCATCCCATCCCCTAATTTTCAAGCCGCTCTGACCCTTTTTATTAAAACTCTCCCCACAGTCCCCCTTTTTAAGAAATTTGGATGAGAATCTACAATAACTTTATAATGCAACTTCACAACTAAGTAATTATTAACAGTTTCATCAAACTAGTGTCATTGGTCAATAATTACAAAACAAGTATATATTCTTTAACTTAAAACAAAAACCAACAACTTTAACATGACTGACTGACAAGTAAACAGGGTTGGACTTACAGCTGAAACAAACAACTTCAATGTAAACAATTCACAAGAAACAAATTGAAAATACAAGTTTTATTTGACAATAAACAAACAACTTCAGTAAGAACTATTTTATATTTGACGAGCACGTTTAGATGAACTTGCAACTGCAGCAATCAACTTCAGTGTAAAGATTTCACAAGTTAATTATATGAATATTTGGATAGATGAAACAAACAACTTCAGTGTGAAGATTTCACAAGTTATCTATATGAATATTTGAATAAATGAAACAATCAACTTCAGTGTAAAGATTTCACAAGTTAGCTATATGGATGTTTGAATAGATGTAACAAACAATTTCAGTGTAAAGATTTCACAAGTACATATATATGAATATTTGAATAGATGAAACAATCAATTTCAGTGTAAAGATTTCACAAGTTATCTATATGAATGTTTGAATAGATGAAACATACAACTTCAGTGTAAAGATTTCACAAGTTATCTATATGAATGTTTGAATAAATGAAACAATCAACTTTAGTTTGAAGAGTTCAGATATATATATATACGAATGTTTGAATAGATGAAACAAACACCTTCAGTTTGAAGATTTAACAAGTAGCTGTATGAATGTTTGAATAGATGAAACAATCAACTTTAGTTTTAAGAGTTCAGATATATATAATTGAATGTTTGAATAGATGAAACAAACAACTTCAGTTTGAAGATTTCACAAGTGGCTTTATGAATGTTTGAATAGATGAAACAAACAACTTCAGTGTGAAGATTTTACAATTTATCTATATGAATGTTTGAATAGATGAAGCAATCAACTTCAGTGTGAAGATTTCACAAGCAGCTGTATGAATGGTTGAATAGATGAAACAAACAACTTGAGGTGAAGATTTCACAAGTATCTATATGAATAATTGAATAGTTGAACCAAATAACTTCAGTAGAAAGATTTCACAAGTATATATATATATGAATGTTTGAATAGATGAAACAAACAACTTCAGTGTAAAGATTTCACAAGTATATATATGAATGTTGAAGAGATGAAACATATAACTTCGGTGTAAAGATTTCACAAGTATATATATATGAATGTTTGAATAGATGAAACATACAACTTCAGTGTAAAGATTTCACAAGTTATATATATGAATGTTTGAATAGATGAAACAAACAACTTCAGTGTAAAGATTTCACAAGTATATTTACTGTATATTCCCTTATTAACTCCCACGGGGGCTTTACATTTTACAAGGTGGGGGCGTTTATAAACAATAAAAAAAAGCAAATTCAACAACATTTAAAAATACAATAAAACCCTGGAAAAAAATCTTAAATCCGGTTTACATCCCCGAAAAGGGGTTCAAAATTATTTGAGTGAATAAAATAATCGACATAGAATGAAAAAAAGCTGATAATCTGTATGAAATTACTAGTCTGTGTACTGGAATATCCGAATTTATGGTCAGTTTACTCTTCACTTTAAATCACTTGGACACTTGCTCTTATCAACATGGAACAATGAGCTTTCAGCGTACGCAGACTAACCACATTTTGCGACGTTTTGTAATGTTTTAATCGACAGACGGCATTTTTACTAGTTTTAAACGGCAAATATGGGGAGTGTTTATTCAACCAAAAGTGGTTAAGTGGTCACCCAAGATATAAACAATGAATTGAAGAGATCAAAGGTAATAAACACTCCACTAATTGTTGTCTGTGTAACAAAATAATCAATCTGGGAAAGATGGGCGATTATGCACTCAACTTGCATATACGTTTCATTTTTTAATTTTCCAGAAAAATAGGTGGGGGCCGTTTATTACAGTGGGGGCGTTTATTAGGGAATATCAGTATGAATGTTTGAATAGATGAAACAAACAACTTCAGTGTAAAGACTTCACAAACTCTATATGAATGTGTGAATAGATGAAACAAACAACTTCACTTATGAATGTGAAAAATATCACCATAAAATATCACAGTTATGAAGGTTTAAGTTTATCATATAATATCTCGTATTGTACATGTATGTAGAGTATAAACATTTATACACACACATCAAACCCAGATATAGCACAGGTGATTGCAATACCGTGCCGTAAACATACATGTATTGATAAATATGATAGAAAAAAGAAGATACATCTAAAGAAAACAAAGTCTATGAAGGGCATCACAAGACACAGAAACAAAAAAGCTGCAGCACAAAAATTAACTTTCTCTGTTACAGATAACAAATTTCAGATATATCATTGCTTGTTGTGGAAAGTCTAAATACTTAAATATTTTTTGTTTTATTTTTTATGATAATATAAAGTCAACTGTGACATGTGAGTCCGTATCGGACAGGAGACATGTCAATTGCAACCAGGAAATGACATCATGATGTCATCATCATGATGTCATCTTGTTGTTTCAAACATATTCACTCAATGTGTCATTTATTAAACTGTAGATCTAACTGTTTTCTGTATCTTTACTTCGCTAAGGAGTATATTGTAGTTATGGTTTTAATAGTAATTTATCATTTCGTCAATAGACTAAGTTATATTTAACCATTAACTCCAAGTTATAAATCGTTAACCACAAAGACATGGTAAATAGTAAAAGGGAATATACTTCGTACTTTGTATTTCATATCTTGCTTCACTCATAATTCTGTATATGTGTTATATCATGACTTTTTCACACACATATACATATATATTTTGCATACTGCGTATGTATTGAAGGGGCATACAATATATCTTAAATATTAATAATCTAACTTGGGCAATTCAAGAACTTACAGAGAGTCTCATAGTTATATAGCTACAATGTAAGCTTGATCAATACCCCATAAAATATAAAAATACCAGATAAACACAAGACCACATAAAGCTACTTTTTACTATTTCAGTCATTACCTAGATATTCATCATCCAATTATGCGAATTCATGAACACATTTTGAGGTCTTATGATCGGTCAAGATTTGAGGATAAAATGAGTGCTGAAGTGCACACAAAATCAATAGTGCATCTTTATATGATTCAAGGGCCATAACTCAGGCAGTAATTAGCAATATAGCCGGTTTAGAGCTGCATCAGATCTTATGGTTGAGTAATTACAGTGTGACTACATGACTGGTGTACATATGATAAAAATCAATATGGATGAACAATTGTCATGGGGCAATCAGAAAAGCTCAACTCGGACGGGTTAAAAAAATACAATATCAGAAGTCTGATTTTGTGACTAAAAACGTCAAATTACTATTTATAATTGGGCTATTTTAAAAACAGTGAAATTACCAAAATTACCAAAAATAATTCACTGAAAAAAATCTCTGTAATTCATAAAAAAGCAAGATATATATATTCAAAATTATTTTTCTCTATGTCTTCAATGAATGAATGAATGAATGAGGTTTTACGGCGTACCAACACATTATAGGTTATTCGACGCCAACAGGAAGGAAGATTCCAGGTTCACTCTACATGGACAAAAAACAACAAATTAACATACAGATTAAAAAAAATACTCAACAAATGAATATGCAGAATGAACATAGAACCTTGATAGCTGCAGAACTTCAGAGTTTCAGCAAATTCTATCGTATTACTCAAATTGTCACTTCCTACGACATGCATGAGCCAAAGTGATCCTATTCTTGCCATCACTCATATGGCTCCCTTGAACCACACAGGGGTTAATATAATTTAACCACAATAGTTAACATGACAAAAAATGATAAAATGAACATGACACCCATTAGGAGGATTCCTACCCCTCTGCAGAGATCGACAGTGATTCTATTCTTAGCCGGAACCACAGGGGCTCTATGTCTCAGAGCAAATCTATTAAAGTTAGGAGGAGACAAATGATGATGTATATCTATCTAAGCATGAACTAGGTGACCTTGTGTATAAATTTTCAAAAATTACATCAAGAACACTGCAATTCTAAAAAAAACAAAAAACTAGAAATTAAAAAAAGTGACAAAACTACACACATTTCATTGTTGTTAAAAAAATGTAATATCAACAAATGACTAATACGGTTCTTTAATGCCAATAAATAAACAACTCTGATTGGTTAAGAATCTCTCCAATCCTTATTAATGGGACACATACCAAGTTTGATATTTTTCACTATATGAAAATTGTTAATCACATAATGCAAATATGAAATTATAATACCACAGTACAATCAAGAGATATACAGCCAAACCTGTCTTAAGCAGCCAGTCAAGGGAAGGAGCAAGTGACCTTTTAAGACAGGTTGTTGCCTAATACCGGCTAATTTGCTATGAAAGTATGGAAATGGGAAATAACAAATGTGGCTGCTTAAGACAAGTGGCTGCTTAATAGAGGTGACCACTTACACAGGTTTTATGTATATAATATGAAAACACAACACAGGAAGAGATATCAAAAGGCAACATATTTAGCACTAATGTGTACGGTATCTCTGTATCCTAAAGTAATTAATGTCTGTTTACTCGAGATGTTACTGAATAATTTGATACCACCTGCATTGTTATTTGTTTAAGTTCAAATTAACTCCTTTTTAAACTAAGAAATGTGTTTTCATATCTCGAGATATAAAAATTCCGACCCCGAATTTCTTTTCTAGCTTGGTGAGGGACAGAACTCTGCTTGAAAGGTATTATCATTTTGCTGGCTTGTGACAATTTGTGACAAAAAAAAAAAACGCTAAAAAAATTGCAATTTACCAGATTTTTACCTGTACCACAAAAAAAACCCCAAGGAATTTATCTATTTCTGTATTCAATGATTCAATGAAACAGCAATAGCAAATCTTCGGATTTCCAGTAATAAGCAAAGTGTGCTCATGAACTGTCCCGAATTGGTTTCTCTAAAATCAATCAAAACATAAAACTGTTTATAATTGACCTTTTTAAACATTTATAGTAACAAGTATTGTTGTGAAACATTCCAACAATTTCTTCTAGTTACATGGGTTTCTTTCTGACAGTACAGTTGGATCATTTCTTGGAACATAAAATGTATAGAAGAGGACTCCTTAGCAGTCTTAAATATATGCACAGAAACAAATATGGTTGATGTCCCTGTGGTACCAAGTGTGGTAGAGTAATCTAATATCGGTTTTGATCAAACAAAATCTTTCTTGAGGAGCAACTTTCCAAGATTTGACACTTGAATAATTGAAGTTTTCCCCCCTTCTGCAATACATGCACATATAATTCTGAGCAAACAAAGAATAATGATTTGTCCTCTGACACAAATGACAGGTAACAAACATGGAAGAACAGACAGCAATAAAGTATCATTAAAATAAATATGGCTGCATGGTACAAATGTTTGAATTTATTTTGAAAGCGAACTGGATGTGAATTACCCTGCTCAGAAACGAAACATCATTTGCAAAGTAAAGTAAAATGTACAACAATACGGACGCAATAACTTACAAAAACAAAAATAAATAATAAAATACATATATTTAAATACTTGCTTAATTAAAATTATAAAGACAGCTGAGATAGATAACATCAGTTCAAGGTAATGAATTATTTTTATTTAATTATTTCAAAACTTGTATAAATTGGCAGTTCAGTACCATCAGTTTCCTTTCTTCCCTGCCCCGTTTAAAGGGACACACTGCAATGGTGATATCAATATTTAATTCACGTTTATGCAACAAACCAATGTTTACATATACAACCATATGGACATATCAATCTCTTAGTATTACTATCTAAAGCTTCATTTTCTTTAAATTATTAAAATTCTCACGAAACTAAAAAAGCATAATTCAATTTTTTCAAAAAATATGCACAGAAGTGTAAAGATTGGCCTGCTGCCAGAACAAGTGTGTGGAGCTGGCGGTCCAGTGGTAGAGGGCCGGACCCAGGATCAGATGACCGTGGGTTCGATCCTCCGTCATGGCCATGTGTAATGTCCTTGAGCACGACACTTTATCTGCATATGGTTAGTACTAGTTCTATCCAGGAAGACATCAAACGTGATTTGTCTGAGTTGTAGTAACTTGTTTCTTAATCAATGAGGTAAAATAAATATGTTTAAAACATTGAAACAAGAGCAAATGTTTTTTCTACATTGCAGTGTGTTCCTTTCATTTGTAACTAAAATTAATATTCTAACATTACCTAATAATGGACTAAGACAAGATTTGTTATACTGTTTTGTTATTGAAAATACTGAAACAGAACATTAAAATCACAATAACACTTGTTTATATATTATTTTTATTTGTACAGTGTGTTGAGGGATGGTACCACTTCTGGTGTTCATACTTAATCTAAACAGAAATGGTTCCACTCCGACATTCATATCTAAACTTAAATTGGAAGAATAATTTAAACTTAAAAAAAAAAGAAATAAAAAAATGAAATAAATAATAATGACAACAAAGTTGAAGTAAACAAAAAATCTGTATAGCAGTTTTACAAGTGCAATGAATGATGACAATGGGTCAAGAATAAAATATAAACATTAATTTTGTTCTTGCCAATTCCTACACTAGATAAATACTGGCTAGCCTTCGACTGTAAAGATTAATACTGGCTAAATCTCGTTCTGTCAAGTGGTTATGGACTTTAAAGGCTTGGCGAACTTTTAGCAAATTTTGTTCTTCAACAACTTTGGGGATGCCCTTATACATTTAACTTCATCCCCGGAGCCTGATGTCATAAAATCTTGGTATCGAGAGCAAGGTATGGCCAGAAATTCATCCAGAACTGCAAAATAAATAAACAACAAATAAAAGACTTATCATCTGTTAACCCTTGATGGCATAAATATTATGCTAAATATTCAAACAGATAAGATGCAATTATTGAAATGAATGTTGTGTTTTATCAATCATTTCCAAACTAACCATTTATTAAAGACAAAATATTTCTAATAAATAAACCGTTCAAACACCTGCTGCCAGTAAATTTATGGCTTGTTGAAATTCCGATTCAGCAACTAATTCAGCAAATAATTATTTGATTTCAAGTCATCGGCAGCTTGTGCGTGTTAGTTAAGGGAGCAGCAAGAAATTTAGAACAAATTTTTGGTATATGCCATAAACAGGGCTTCTAAAATTCTAAAATGCAAATCATTCAAGTGTTTTTACATAAGAATCGTTGCCGTACGAATCAAACTTTTTGCTTTTATGGCCCATAAACTACCAAAACACTGTCGGCTATAGATGTGTAGCTATTTGTCAAAATACTTTCTAACAAAAAACAACTACAGTCAAACCTGTCTTAAGCTGCCAGTCGAGAGAAGGAGCAAAAGTGACCTTTTAACACAGGTTGTTGTTTAATACAGATTAGTTTGCTCAGAAAGCATAAAAATGGGAAATAAAAATTGTAACTGTTTAAGACCAGCTCAGTTGGTAGCATGCCTGACTATCAATCTAGGTCTCGTGATTTTGAATTCCTTTCCATTCAATCTCAGTGATGGTTGATGTACGACATTGCATCTCTCACCTTGCCTCAAATGGGGAAGCTATCAGTTACTTGCCGTGAAGGGCAAGCCTTTGATGGCATAAAAATGATACTATTAAAGCAAACTTACTTTCAGTAAGGAAATGATAAGAGCGAATCCTGAAAATTCTAATCAAAATGATGACTAGCATCATATTTTGAAATGGATGCCTAAGTACAAAATGTACATAGAGCATCTTATATGAGTGTTCATTTTACTGAACTTATTGAACAAATTGGGGAAAATATCTTTTTAAAATTGTAAAATAATATCAAACAATATGGCAAAACTGAATTTAATCAATATTTAGTTACTTACTTTTATTGATGGTTTTTGTTGAAGAACAAGACACCTGGTATGAGTCCTGCAATATATTAAAAAGGTTATTTTACATTTTTTTTGTACAATATATTCTCATATTGTACAAAATATGTTAAATGATCTTTTTATTCTATACCTCAATCTGAATGAACTTATTGAAAGAGTAAAGAAAAGTCACGATTGTTTTAAACATCTATCACAGTCAGTAAGCTGCGAGTTCGAAGCGGAAACGAAGGGCTATTCCGATTATCTCAAAGTTTTAATTGTCATACGAAACATTTTGTCGTTTTATTGTTTTTATAGTTGACATTTCATTTTGTTTTAATTGCCATCATGAATATTCAACTGTACAATATGAAATATTGTACGGTCACATGGTAACAACTGTACAATATGAAATATCAGACTATCGGATGTAAATTAGTTACTCTACAGGGCGTGTTTTATCAACTGGGAGTGTATAATATGGTCTAACAATAGAACAGTTATATTAGCAGACAGCAAAATGTTTGTAAAACAATGCAGAAGGTTTTCATTGTAACTGATACAGGAATGTTGACACTTGGGTCAATATCACATCCCACTTTCGCAAAAGGGACTACAGGGTCTTTAATTAATCATTATCAGGTATTTACTGTTTTATCAATGCTATTAAGTGATTAGATAACATTGTTGATTGATATCAAAGTAATAATAAATATGAACATATGTGTCTATTTATTTTAAAACACAATTCAAGCAGTATAATCAATCTAACAGACATGCCCCAAATCCCTATATATATTCAAGTTGGTTTAGCCCAGTATGAATCATTAAGTACATTTTGAAGGAAATTAAAAATACATAGATATAAATATTAAGAATGTTACATGTTATGTTCTGATATTTTTGTCACTTTTAGTGACGGAAAGTCAGGACTTGCAATTATATTTATACTGGGATATTATATTGATAAAAAAAGTAATAATCAACACTTTGTTGAATATATTAGAAATTTGACTTGAACTAAGGCTGATGTGATTAAAAATTGCAAAAGGTGTCTTTTTTCAATACCTCCAAATATACTTTGGATACAAAGTTGTGTGATAGAGACTGTGCTAATTATAAACTTTAATTAATGTTGTTGTTTTATCATGCATGTGTATCAACTGTAAATTATAAATTGTGGTGGTTATGAACAATGTCAAGGCCGTGCATATCAAAAACAATATAAAAAGTAAGAATATCATCTAAAATTGGTTAATGTCATAACAATGTAATACACGTAGGGAGATAAAACACTTCAACTTCATTAAAACAGCAATCATGATGAATAAATCTGTTGTAAGTGAGAATATATGGATATTTAATTAAGAAAATGACCAGAAATTTGTTTTTAATTTGGTAATTTTAATTCACTTTAAAAAGCTTCCATTTGACAAAAGCCTTATATACATATTCATGATATTCCTAGTGAAAACACTGTGTTTAGTTTGAATCATAAACTATAATTTCTGTTTGATGTGATATATTACACATGTAAATTTAATGATTAATTCACATGGCACCGTAAATTGGACATTTTTTTAATAAAGAAGAGGAAAAGTTATATAATTCAATTAAATATGGTGATATATGTACTTTTGGTGATTAAAAAAGGGATAATAGAAGGAATCACTTAAAAGTTTGGTGAGTCTTGAATGATTTGTAGTTTGGATTTAACTATTATATCTTAAATACAGCCATGTGAGCTACATCAACCATGCCAGTTTGTTTACAAACATTGGTCACATGACAAATATTGACTAGTTTGCTCCTCCCCCAAAATTCAAATATCTCTGTAACTGATTGTCTGTTGAAATTAATAAGTAATTAATTATTGCAGATTTTATTCTGAAAATTTCAGAAACTTGAGTAATATTGAGACTATGTTGCATGACAAATTTCAAATTTTTCAATACATGATTTTATTTTAAATTTGAAAATTACTCTCCCAGATCTGAATGTGTTTTGAAAAATATGGGAAAACACTCCAACCACCATAACCTTCCATTTATACCCAGGTTGGGTCTTTAACATGCAGTCAAGTGGTTAATAAGTAGATTTTGCGTGAATGTGAAACAATTTTTTTACAGTTTCTATTGAAATATTGTTTGATATCTCGCCAGGCTCCTTATTTACCAACATGCTTTAGTATGTACTTAAATACTTAAAAAATTACATCAAATGAAAGCAGCCAGGTGATTATGATTTTAGACTGGCTTCAGAATAAAATTTGGTTTCATTGATATAAGTAAAACAAGAGGCCCAAGAGGGCCTGAGGACGCTCTACTGACTCATGAACCCTCGGGGTGGGGTCATTTTTAATCCTAGGGACACCATTTGAACAAATCTAACAATACTATAGTTGTTCATCATTACTACATAAACATTTTGAAAATCTGTTGGTCCGTTCATGAGAAGAAGATTTTTTAAGTTTTGGATTATTTTTAGTAACTGCGACCATCTTGAATACCAGATCGAAAAACAAAATATTTTTTATTTTCTCCTATGCATCAGAAACATGCATGTGAAGTTTCAGTTTAATTGGCCTAGTAGTTTCTGAAAAGATAAAAGAAAAAGAGAATTCTCTGTTTTCCCATAGTATCCCTATGTAAAATTCTAAGTCCCCTTACAGGGCCCCTATAAATTTTAGCCCCTTAATTCTTATCTGCAATCAAATCCCTACACATAGGGATAATTTATGCCAAATATGAACAAATCTGACATACCGGTTCTCAAGAAAAATATTTTAGTAATTCTCAATTTTTACCCTTTTGGGGCCCCTCCTGACCCCTTAAGACAGTGGAACCCATTCATTTTTACAAATCTGAACCTCCTTCACCAAACAATGCTTCTGTGAAGATATAGGCAAAATCATTTCCATTTAAAAAAAAAAAAAAAATATATTATAATGACATGTGTCCCCTAATTGAACCCTCAGGGCGGGGTCATATTTAATCCTAGGGACACCATTTGAACAAATCTAACAAAACTATAGTTGGTCATCATTACTACATAAACATTTTGAAAATCTGTTTGGCTGTTCATGAGAAGAAGATTTTTTAAGTTTTGGACTATTTTTGGTAACGGCGGCCATATTGAATTTCAAATCGAAAAAAATAAATCTTCTGTATAGTCTCCTATGCAATAGTAACATGTATGTGAAGTTTCAGTTTAATTGGCCTAGTGGTTTCAGAGAAAGTGCTGCTAACAGACGACAGACGACGGACAACAGACAACGCGCCATCGCATAAGCACTTCTGGCCTTTGGCCAGTACAGCTAAAAAATATTAAAGCCATCAGACAAAACTAAGTTAAGTTTTTAATTTGAGTAAAATACAAACTTTGGTGAAAATCTATCAAGGGGTTTCAGAGAAGTAATTTAAAGCAAACGTTAACGATGGATGACAGACATTGGGCAATCACAAAAGCTGTGGTTAAACACATTTATCTGGCATAAAAAGGTCAAATCATTTTGTTGAGTAAACTGAACAGAACTGATGGTTTAAAATGCCATTTTTCCAAACATTACAGGTCAATATGCAAGTATGACATTCAGATTTTATTTACAGAGGAAGACCTTAAAATGATTCATAGCAAAACTACCATCCTTATGCAAGACCACATCCAATTATATTGGTCTAACATCAGCCAATGCTGCCTCACCGCTCATAACTGGGGTCCTGTGTTTGAACAGATTTAATCCAAAATCTTTGTTAGAAAGTTTACCAGTTACATATCCATAAAATTACCATTATATCCTACCCCCCACACCACAAAAATTGCCCTCCTACAAGTAATTAACAGAATATGAAAGAGAGCTGTGTGCACACAACCTCAGCAGTGAACTGTGCACCCACATCCTCAGCAGTCATCTGTGCACCCACAACCTCATCGGTGAGCTGTGCACGCACAACCTCAGCAGTGAACTGTGCACCCACATCCTCAGCAGTCAGCTGTGCATACACAACCTCAGCAGTGAGCTGTGCACACACAACCTCAGCAGTGAGCTGTGCACACACAACCTCAGCAGTGAGCTGTGCACCCACAACCTCAGCAGTGAGCTGTGCACACACAACCTCAGCAGTAGGCTGTGCACACACAACCTCAGCAGTGAGCTGTGCACACACAACCTCAGCAGTAGGCTGTGCACCCACAACCTCAGCAGTCAGCTGTGCACACACAACCTCAGCAGTAGGCTGTGCACACACAACCTCAGCAGTAGGCTGTGCACCCACAACCTCAGCAGTGAGCTGTTCACACACAACCTCAGCAGTCAGCTGTGCATGCACAACCTCAGCAGTGAGCTGTGCACACACAACCTCAGCAGTGAGCTGTGCACACACAACCTCAGCAGTGAGCTATGCACCAACAACCTCAGCAGTGAGCTGTGCAGACACAACCTCAGCAGTGAGCTGTGCAGACACAACCTCTGCAGTGAGCTGTGCACACACAACCTCAGCAGTGAGCTGTGCACACACAACCTCAGCAGTGAGCTGTGCACACACAACCTCAGCAGTGAGCTGTGCAGACACAACATCAGCAGTGAGCTGTGCACCAACAACCTCAGCAATGAGCTGTGCACACACAACCTCAGCAGTAAGCTATTTTGATAAATCACTTAACTCTACTCAGGACACTGAGGAGATGAAACTACTGACTTAACACTTAAATCTGACTGGTACAGAAGCAGTTAGAGGGTCATCAAGTGGTACTTACACAAATACTAACGACAGATATGTGCCCAGACCAGCTAGTATATGCCACCATGCATGAAGTTCAAAAACAGGGGATAGGTAGCCAACAAGTTTTATATTTCGCACAAATCTGAAAGTAAAAAGATTTATTTAGGATTAATTGACGTATCTATTCTGAAATTATGTATATTGTTAACACTGTGTCGGTTGTTGTATACATTGAATCGATTTTCATTGGATATTTTTATGATTACCTTGTATCAGAGTAAAGCTTTTTAAAGAAATCATCCATGTGTAAATTAAATTGGATTTTACTCCAGGTATAAAAACCAAATACATGTGGCTTTATTTGATTCAACATATGTAAAACACATGCATATATGACTTTATCTGAACTAATTTGAGCAAAGTATCTTGATACATACATACGTGTATGTATGTTATTTAGACGTCTCTCAAACGTGTATGTGTATGGGTAGGAGTAAATGCAAGCGGGCATGTATACATTTATATAAATACAGTCCAACCTGTGTCATCATCGTCATCATCACCACCACCATCATCATCATCATCATAATTATCAACATCATCATACCATTATCTTCGTCATCATCATCATCACCTTCATTATCATCAACATCATCATCAAAAACACCACCATCACAATTAATTACAGTCCAACCAGTGTAAGGAGGAACACATTCCGGTAAAATTTAGTATTTCTTATTTATGAATTTTATCAATATCATTAAATGTGACAATCAGCCTTGTCATCTTCATCATCACAATCATTATCATCATCAGCAGCATCACCATCATAACCACCACTATCATCATCAACAACATCATCATCACCGTGATCAGTGTGATTTACAACACAACATTTACATTTATGTACATGGATAACATAACAAGAAGACCATAGCAAATTAAGATCAACCAGATATGATCCCATAACAGTGCAGGAAGAGATAACACATGTATTTGCTCATGCATATATATCAGTCCATGGATTACAGATTTCCTGTATGATAAACATGTTAATACAGTCGTTATGTAGATAACGCAAATACATAAAATGTGCAAGTAATAATAGACATGGAGAAGTGGTTTCTATTTTGTTTGAGCACAGATGTTGCTATTTAGGGATGATAGATGTAGATCTGTACGAAGAAGAATTGTCACTTTAGACTGTCTGGGAAGTCTCATTCAGTAAGGCTCAAGTTACTTAATAAACATGACTGGACAATAGTTTATTGTGGCAAAAGTACCCATTAA
Source organism: Panopea generosa (assembly GCA_029582155.1). NCBI lineage: Eukaryota > Metazoa > Mollusca > Bivalvia > Adapedonta > Hiatellidae > Panopea > Panopea generosa. The sequence continues at coordinate 49,577,838 of CM055907.1, forward strand.
CCAAATACTGTAATGCTGCAGACAAAAATATTATACAGTCAAACCTGTCTTAAGCAGCCACTAAAGGAAAAATGTAATAAAGACCTGTTAAAGCAGGTGGCTGCTTAATACTGATTAAAACCATAAATGTTAAACTTTTAAATAGAAATTATGGCTGTTTAAGACAAATGAGGTGACCACTAACACAGGTTTGACTGTATTGCTCATACTAGTTTCTGCTTTCAAGAATATATTTTTCTAAATTAATGGATGCATACAGATACTATACTAATGGAGGCAAAATGTGAAGCTTTTAAATATTTGAAACTTTACTAATCATTCTAGCATGACAATCAGTGTTGGAATATCCATCTCTCAACTCAACGCCTTATATACTAATTTATTTTAGTTTGATTGCATAGAAAGCTTAGAGCTTACAGCTTATATGATTCTCTCTCTCTACATGAATCTAAGCACAGCAGCACCACAGCGTTTGAATGGCAGAAATGGTATGCCCCCAGCGCTTGAAAAAGCAAACAATATCTTTCAAAAGCTTATATTCCTGTAAACCTTTTCTTATTTAAATGCATAAAATGATACTAAATCCAACGATTGATTCAAACCAATTTTACTATTATATAAATGTAAGTCTATTTTAATGAGTGATCTACACATCGCTTGAAAATGTTTTGGAGCAGACCCTCGAAGGTGCGCGCTCTTACCCCAGCGCTTGCATTCCAAAAACTTGTGGAGAACACTGTATGTTGCTCATAATACTCACTGTAATGAGCCACAGAACTCGTTATCTATATTCCACAGGATGAAGCCGCTACCGTAGGATACTGTTGCCGCTAGTAACAACTTTCTGTTGCATACATGTAAATTTCTGGAAAAATAACGTAAATGTTCATAGGTTAGTACAAGACACAATACAATATGGACATGGTAAAACATACTACATGTACAGTCAAACCTGTGTAAGCGGTCACCTCTATTAAGCAGCCACTTGTCTTAAACATCCACATATGTTATTTCCCATTTCTGTGCTTTTAGAGCAAATTAACCTGTATTAAGCAACAACCTGTCTTAGAAGGCCACTTTTGCCCCTTCCCTTGTCTGGCTGCTTAAGGCAAGTTTGACTGTATACTAACATAAGCTATGAATAGCTTTTGGCCGACATTGATTTATACATGTACATTAAAAGCATTTAATACAGGTAAAGAATAAAATTATGTGAGCATTTAAACTCATATAAATCATAAGTAAATTATGGGAATCATAAAAATTAATGGAGGTATATGAATTACAAAACATAAAGCTTACCAGGTAGTGTTATAAGAAAAAAATAATATAAAAATATACATCAATGACAAAATATAAAAAAAACCAATTACATATAACTAGAGAGCTTTTTGGATACGTTCATATAAAAGGGAAAGCTTACTAGTTGCTATCATGAGAAAAATAGAGCTCTCTAGTTACTTTCATGAGAAAGAGAGGTTTCTAGTTACTATCATGCCAGGGAGCCTTCCAGTTACTATCACAACAGAAATAGAGTTTCTGGTTACTATCATGAGAGAGAAAACTTTCTAGCTTCTAATATGTAAGTAACTATAGTGACATAGAGAGAGAGCTTCATAGCTAATATCAGGAAATAGGGAACTTTCCAGTTACTGTTATGGCTGAGATACTATCATGACAGAGACCTTCCTAGTTGCTAGCATGACAGAGAGAGACAGGTTTCAGGCTACTATCATGAAAGAGAGAGTGGTTTCAAGTAACTATCATGAAAGAGAGAGAAGTTTCAAGTTACTATCATGACAGAGTGACGCTTTCAGGTTACTATCATGTGAGAAAGAGGTTTAAAGTTACATCATGAAAGACAGAGCTTTCAAGTTACTATCATGACAAAAAGCTTTCAGGTTACTATCATGCGAGAAAGAGGTTTTAAGTTACTATCATGAAAGACAGAGCTTTCAGGTTACTATCATGTGAGAGAGAGGTTTCAAGTTACTATCATGAGTGAAAGAGCTTTCAAGTTACTATCACGACTTAGAGATAGCTTTCAAGTTACTATAATGACATAGTGAGAGCTTTTAGGCTACTATCATGAGAGAGGGCTTTCAGGTTACTACCATGAGAGAGAGCTTTCAGGTTTCTATAATGAGAGAGAAAGAGCTTTCAATTTACTCTCATGAGAGAGAAAGAGCTTTCAAATTACTATAATGAGAGATCTTTCGAATTGCTATCATAAAAGAGAGCTTTCAGGATACTATCATGAGAGAGAGCATTCAAGTTACTATCATGAGAAAAAGCTTTCAAGTTAATATAATGAGATAAAGAGCTTTCAAGTTACTATCATGAGAGAGAAAGAGTTTTCAAATTACTATCATAGAAGAGAGCTTTCAGGCTACTGTCATGAGAGACAGCATTCAAGTTACTATCATGAGAAAGCACTTTCTAGTTACTATCATGAAAGAAAGAGCTTTCAAGTTACTATCATGAGAGAAAGAGCTTTCAAGTGACTGTCATGAGAGAGAGAGCTTTCAGGTTACTATCATGAGAAAAAGCTTTTATGTAACTATCATGAGAAAAAGCTTTTATGTAACTATCATGAGAAAAAGCTTTAAAGATACGTTCATGAGACAGCTTTTGAGTTTTTATTATGAGTGAACATTTAGGTTACTATCATGTGAGAGCTTTCAGATTACTATCATGAGACAAAGAATGAGAGAGCTTTCAAATTACTATCATGAGAAAAGAGTGAGACAGCTTTCAAGTTACTATCATGAGAGAAAGAGTGAAAGAGCTTTCAAGTTACTATCAAGAGAGAGAAAGTGAGAGCTTTCAAGTTACTTTGATGAGAGAGAGAACCTTCAAGTTACATTAATGAGAGAGAGAGCTTTCAAGTAACTATCATGAGAGAGAGAGAGAGTGAGAGCTTTCAAGTAATTTTGATGAGAGAGAGAGAGAGAGAGAGAGAGAGAGAGAGAGAGAGAGAGAGAGAGAGAGAGAGAGAGAGAGAGAGAGAGAGAGAGAGAGAGCTTTCAAGTGACTTTGATGAGAAAGTGAGAGCTTTGAAGTTACTTTGATGAGAGAGAGAGTGAGAGTTTTCAAGTAACTATCATGAGAGAGAGAGAGAGTGAGAGCTTTTAAGTTATTTAGATGAGAGAGACAGCTTTCAAGTTACTTTGATGAGAGAAAGAGAGAGAGTGAGAGCTTTCAAATTACTATCATGAGAGAGAGAAGGAGAGCTTTCAAGTTACTTTGATGAGAGAGAGAGAGAGCTTTCAAGTTACTTTAATGAGAGAGAGAGAGCTTTCAAGTTACTTTGATGAGAGAGCTTTCAAGTTACTTTGATGAGAGAGAGAGAGAGCGAGAGAGGGGGAGAGAGAGAGAGAGAGAGAGAGAGAGAGAGAGAGAGAGAGAGAGAGAGAGCTTTCAAGTGACTTTGATGAGAAAGTGAGAGCTTTGAAGTTACTTTGATGAGAGAGAGAGTGAGAGTTTTCAAGTAACTATCATGAGAGAGAGAGAGAGTGAGAGCTTTTAAGTTATTTAGATGAGAGAGACAGCTTTCAAGTAACTTTGATGAGAGAAAGAGAGAGAGTGAGAGCTTTCAAATTACTATCATGAGAGAGAGAAGGAGAGCTTTCAAGTTACTTTGATGAGAGAGAGAGAGAGCTTTCAAGTTACTTTAATGAGAGAGAGAGAGCTTTCAAGTTACTTTGATGAGAGAGCTTTCAAGTTACTTTGATGAGAGAGAGAGAGAGAGAGAGAGATAGAGGGAGGGAGGGAGGGAGGGAGGGAGGGAGAGAGAGAGAGAGAGAGAGAGAGAGAGAGAGAGAGAGAGAGAGAGAGGAGAGAGAGAGAGAGAGAGAGAGAGAGAGAGAGAGAGAGAGAGAGAGAGAGCTAGCTTTCAAGTTACTATGATGAGAGAGATTGAGAGTGAGAGCTTTAAGTTACTATGATGAGAGAGAGAGAAAGAGTGAGAGCTTTCAAGTTACTATCATGAGAGAGATTGAGAGTGAGAGCTTTAAGTTACTATGATGAGAGAGAGAGAGAGTGAGAGCTTTCAAGTTACTATCATGAGAGAGATTGAGAGTGAGAGCTTTCAAGTTACTATGATGAGAGAGAGAGAGAGTGAGAGCTTTCAAGTTACTATCATGAGAGAGATTGAGAGTGAGAGCTTTAAGTTACTATGATGAGAGAGAGAGAGAGTGAGAGCTTTCAAGTTACTATCATGAGAGAGATTGAGAGTGAGAGCTTTAAGTTACTATGATGAGAGAGAGAGAGAGTGAGAGCTTTCAAGTTACTATCATGAGAGAGATTGAGAGTGAGAGCTTTCAAGTTACTATGATGAGAGAGAGAGAGAGTGAGAGCTTTCAAGTTACTATCATGAGAGAGAGAGAGTGAGAGCTTTCAGGTTATTTTCATGACCAACAACTAATGAAAGGCAATGTACTTCTTCATCTGACAACAGCTGCGATAAAACAAAATGTTAAATTTGTACAACAGACCTATAAGTATCTTACCTAACGACTTTAACAGCAAACGCTATCAAACTGAACACCATTATTGCGTAGGCTGTCTGAGAAAAAGAAAACAGTAAAGTTTATTTAATTTTGACAAATTGCATGAATATGACATTTCAGCAGTCTGGGGAGATTCAATAAAAAAACATCATAAAAATCCAGTAAGTACATAATAAATTTAGTTCATACTACTTTGTTTTAGCTCGATTGCGAAGAAACCTTGGAGTTTATACATGCATTAACAGCTCTCGAGCCCGTTTCCTGGATGGAACCAGTACTGAGTGATGCTTATTTCAAAAGCGATCGTGTCGAGCTGGGAATTGAGCCCACAACCCCTAGAGTGAACGTCCAACACTCTAGGCCACCCTTAATAAATTGTTTGTTTGCCACTTCTGACCCATACCATTTAGGGGTGGGCAGGTAGGAAAATTTGTTTTTTTTTGTAATCAATTAGAGAATCTTTTTAAGGACATGTAATAACAGAGAATATTTTTTTGGATACCATAACCAAATTTCTTGATTGATTTGGGTCAGCCGGAAGTGGCAAACAAACAATTTTTTAATTTAGGCCCTATCTATAATAAACTTATCAAATAACACCAGAAAACAAAGGGTATTGTTTTTATCTAAAATATCAACTAACATTAATTTCATTGTCTGACCCAAATAACCTTATCATTTTATTAATTTATTCCACAAATAAAATTGATATGGTAAAATAACAAATGCCAACAATTATAATTATTGTGAATGGAACAGAATGAAACAATGATGCAGTCATTCTGGGACTCAAACCTGGTACATTGTTAAATCTGCAAGATGACTATTCCACATACTGCAAGGGCTAGCCAGGCTGACTGCATACTTTTATTTTATTTTTGCTGAGCCTGGTTAGCTCTGCCGGTAGCACGTTTGAATTTCAATCCAGGGGTCACTAGTTTGAATGCACAACTAGCCACAGTCTTCGTGCTGATTGATATACGACACTGCGTCCCAATGTCATTTGTGTTTCACCTCTGATTAAAAGGGGGAGAGCTTATCAGTTGCTTGTGAAGATGGGTGTGCTCGACCACAGGTTACCCTTCAGGGAATCCAGGAAAGAGTGGTTTGTTACTTGATCATTTGTTAGCCCTCAATGCATTAAAATTAAACTAAATATTCAAACAGACTTTTTTGTCCCTCACATATATATCTAGCTATCAATAGTACAATTTTTCTATTGTAAATAATCAACATTATCTGTCTTTAAATCATATAAAATACAATATGTACAACTAAACATACTTGCTTGAAAAAAAAAATGGTATGATGATATTTTTTAGACAAGCTTGGGTATTAACGGCGCATTATTTTTTAAAACAAGCTAAGTTGTTTTTATACTTATATGTACAAAAAATACAACTGAATATACTTACTTGGAAAAATATTGGAATGCTGCAAGATATATAAACCTGAAACAAAAAATATATATATAGAGGTTTAAAATGGCTGTCCTTCCCCTGAACATTTAATATCTTACTATTATTATGATTGAACGAATCATGTTATTCATTATAAAAGGGATGTTAGGCTATAATAAATTAATTGCTAGATTATCATCCCCGCCCGCCCCCTAATTTTCATGCCATCCCGACCCTTTTTATTTTCATGTAAAAATAAAAGAAAAAAAAAAAAATTTGGATTATAAATTAATTCATAATGGCCTTAGTTAGAAAAGTTCTTAAAGGCAGTTGCATAATGAAGATAAATTGTCATAAATCTCTATAAAAATATCTTAAATCAGGATTTTTCAAAAATTTAAACTTGCTATAAACATTTTTTCCAATATATCATGTCTTAAATATATACTCACTGACCCCGTATTGCCAAAGGGATATCTATTATAACATGCCAAATATAATATATTGAAAAGAGGTTTCCTGATTTGGGTTGCGCGCCTAAGTCAGACTAATATAGATTTCTCACTTAAAATTGCATGAAATATTTCGTTACAAGTTTACCATTCCGATTTAAATAGTGATTTTGTCACATTTGGGTAGATAAGTCATTCGGAATATTTATTAATGATAATGAGATATATTTTAACCATTTTATTTTTTTTTCCTTTATTTAAAATATTTAAAGCGTTTTTTCCTGATATACCCCTTTAAGATGGGTACAAAGCCTCTCATTATTATTAATAAATACAAGAATTCCGTGGAATGATATATCTCGCCGTGTCCGCTTTGACCTTTAATACACACATGGGATAGAAAAAAAAACCAAAACTTAACGTTGGAGCTAAATATAAATGTTTGACGCCGCCGTCATCGATGGAAAAGCAACACCTTAATCTCACTTTCGCTCCTTCGTCGCGGTGAGACAAAAATTCCAATGATTTTGGTATCTCAGATTTACTAAAAAGTGACAAAAATTATATTTTAATCTGACACAAAATCGATATGAAATCCCTTTTCTAAAAATAGACAGCATTTAAATAGTGCATGAACACCATCACCTTTTCATGAGCACCCTTTCTAAGATGAAACAAATTCTGCAATATGTAAACCAGTGTGACAGATGAAATCTAAATAAAGATAAAATTGACTCATTAATTTTGATACATCACAAAATATGCTATTTTTAAATGGGACAGCTATTTTAGGGTTTACCTGTGTTTTAAGTCCAACCTGGGCTCGCCAGCCAAATAAGGAAATCCCGTTTCAAAAAATTATTTTGGCATTTTTAATGGCATACTTATGGTACATGTAACACAAGTTGTGTTACACAAAATGTAGACTTTAAACACTGATACAAAGAATTCAACATTTGTACCTGATAATCTCAAATTTATAAGGTGAGATAGAGAAAAAAAATGAAGCACACACTTTGGCTGACGCCCTGCCATTCTATCAAAAAACCTGCAAAATATTGCAGTTTCTCACATAATTTTGACATGAAAATATTCATTTAACGGTTTATTCAATAAATCATTTTGAAAAGCAATTATTGTAGATCTCAATAAAGAGATCAGTGTAAAGTCAATATTTCTCACTAAAATATTGACTTTAAGAAACCGGGCATGCAATTAGTAAAATTTTTCCAATATCTCTAGTTGGATCTAATATATATATATAGTGCATTCTTAAGAAATTATCAGCTATATCACTTAGTTTAGCTGTGAACTGTATTGGGTAAAGTGGGTTGTTTTGCCATACCTCCATTGAGTAAAGGGTTAAGTGTACCTCTCGACAAACACGGTTTACTGTCTATACATATAAACAGCAGTATATGTTTATCTACTTATCAGTGACACGAATTTGCATTTAAATTTATAATATAACATGATTTACCTTAAATCAGTGTTTAGGGATTACATAATCAAAGTCACTCCTCAAATATAGTATACAATAATATGGGTAAAAAAAACGTTAACATGTCCTTATTTAAGTAAATATTTAACTTAGGTCATTATAAATTAATTGCTATATTATCATCCAAGTTTTTCTTAAAAACGGGGAGGGAGGGATTTTATTTTTTATTCTTGTTTTTAATGAAATTAAAAAGTGTCCGGGCAGCATGAAAATTAGGGGGAAGGTGGGGATGATAGATAATCTAGCAATTAATTCATTATGGCCTTAGTGTCAATGTTCAAACCGTATAGTAATACCATAAAACTCGTGCTTAAAATGGATCACAGATCCCTGTCATCCTCTAGATCTGCCAGTTTAATACATGTACTTCTAGATATAATTATATCAATAGGGTGATTAAACAGTATAATATACAGTTTCTGCACAAACCGACAGACAGGGGTAACACAGCATAAATTTTTTTGTTTTACAATTTTCTACTCAGTTTTTCAAAACACATATTAATTTCTTCAATAAAGAGTTATAAAGTTTTAGATAAAAATACTTGGAGATTAAAATCTCAATAGCATAAATGAGTGACATCAATATTAACATTACTCTTTGTAACTTTATTCATACATGAAACATGAATGAACAAATTTAATGCTTTTTGTAAACTTATTCAGTTTTTACCAGTATATGGACAATTGAAAATAAGCAGAGTTCTAACTACTTCTGCGGTTTTCATGTTTCAAATAAATGAAGTGGAACCGATGGTCCAGTGGTAAAGCATCCCCATCTATGATTGGCAGGTAGTGGGTTTGATCAATGGCCACAGCTATTTGTGGTGACCTTAAGCAATACATTTTTTCTGCATATGCTTAGTACTGTTTTTACCCAGGAAGACTTCAAGCAGGATATGTATTAAAGCAATATAAATTTAAACTAAATAAATGACCACGGCTGTTTGTTTGTACTCACTATGGTTGCTATGGCACAATAGGAGAACAGTAGAATCTGGAGAGGTATATTGTGGGTGCTGGGAGGTTTCTCCACTTCTATGCTGTAAATGGAAAGTAAACAGTATGTTAATGTTACGATACACTCAGTGAAATAACTGTTTCTATCTGTATGTACATTGTTAAAGAGCTTCTTCAAATATTATAATGGATTGAAATCTGTTTATATATACAGATTACAGCCAAACTTGTGCAAGCGGTCACCTGTATTGAGTAGCCACTTGTCTTAAGCAGCCACATTTGCTTTTTCCAATTTCTATGCTAACATAGTGAATTAACATATATTAAGCAAAACTGTCTTAAAAGGCCACTTTTGCTCTAGATACTTTGACTGGCTGCTTAAGACAGGTTTGATTGTAATTTTTTTGTAATGAATTATTCATCGAGTAAGCACTAAAGTGGTCATGGGGCACGTTTGAGTGATCGTGCCAATTCAATGTTCACAAGAAAAATATCATTGATAATTTACAGACTCTTAATAGCCAACAAATTTCTTTATTTTACAATTGAAAATGTTCAGTGAAATTACCAATTTAAAATTTCACTATTTTAAAGAGAAACTATCAAAAATAATTAACCTGAGAAATCTGTATAATCAAAGCCAAAACTGAAATGAAGCGTTACATTTATAATATATAGGAAGGTCATGAGTTATGGTTATACAGTGAACTTATCATTTATAATAACACTATTTTTAATACAGAAAAATATAATAGATGGTTTACATCAACTAGAATGAGTTGAAATTCAACAAACTTTTTGAAATTAGTCTAAAAATCAATAATTTTCACTCCAATTAAAAACAGTTTTTACATTGCAGAAATACCAATTACAAGATTTTTGGCAGATAATTTTATAATAACAGGTTTATATCCAATGACATACTTAAAGTTAATGATTTATATTCGAATACAGTGTTTTATAGGCCCTTTTTGGGACTGAAGTTCAACTCCATTCATCTTCCAGAAATGTATGTTTTTTCCCCTACTATAAAATATAATTCCAATCAAAATATTTTTATTGGGGTTAACATGTTGACTTGTAAACTGTTTTAAACTTAAACTTACTTATGATTTGCATTGTTTTAAATTTTACCCCGATTTCATCATTACAACACTACTTTTCCCTACTGAAGGGCCCGCCCCCATAACCAAAACAAGAGGCCCAAGAGGGTCTGAGGACGCTCTACTGACTCATGAACCCTCGGGGCGGGATCATTTTTAAACCTAGGGACACCATTTGAACAAATCTAACAATACTATAGATGGTCATCATTACTACATAAACAATTTGAAAATCTGTTGGGCCGTTCATGAGAAGAAGATTTTTTAAGTTTTGGACTATATTTAGTAATGGCGGCTATCTTGAATTTCAGATTGAAAAAAAAAATCTTCTGTATAGTCTCCTATGCAACAGAAACATGCATGTGAAGTTTCAGTTCAATTGGCCTGGTGGTTTCAGAGAAAGTGCTGCTAACAGACGACAGACGACGGACGACAGACAACGCGCCATCGCATAAGCACTTCTGGCCTTTGGCCAGTAGAGCTAAAAACACCCCCACTGAAATGTCTTTTTAAGAGAGGCTTTAATAGTTTATTTTAGTGTCAAATATAAACATTACATCAAAATAACGTCATGTAAATTTACAATAAAACTCCTTCATCAGCTGTTTAAGATATGCACTGAACCAAAGACAATATTGTCAAAAGTATGTTTAGACAGAAACTAATAGCAAGACCAATAAAATATAATAATAAATATTATACTAAACAATAACAGTCAATTAGTAACTATAAACATTACATAGAGCAAACACCTAAAGGTCAGATGTTTGACCTCGGGCAAGACACAGAAACATACATTAGCACAGCTCTGTCATGTAAACTGGGTAGTCCTGTGTGTAATTGTTTATATATATGTTATTACCTTTAAATTGACACAAATCATCATTTCTCTACATATGTTACTGATTTCCCTGGCAACAGCTGGGATCAGTAAGCTCAGTCTAGGGACACAATCCCTACCGGCAACTATCTTAGTGATAAATAATACGCGACATGTCTCTTTGTCATTCATCTCTCTCACTGATAATTTTTGACAATCTCATGTTTTTGCTTATCAGTACTCGAGCACACCAATCTCCATAAGTACCTGATAACTTTCCCACTTGAGTCAAAGGTAAGAGACGAATGACGATAAAATGCAATGTTGTATATCAATCATAACAGAGACTGTGACTAAGTGGAGATTCAAACTCACAAAACCAGGATTGATAGTCAGCTGTGCTACTGCCTGAGCTAACCAGGCCTATTAGACAGCTCATTAGAAACTACCACGGAAGAAAAGTTGTAAATAAACTATGATTATATCATCGTCAGATACCCATGCGTAATCCATTCCGCTACTCTCCATTCATCACCCGTGGGATTACACTAGCTTTGTGTCGTTTCTACCAAGCCATGATGAAACCATATGATTGGTTCTTTCAGGATTTTATGAAGGGAATGTTATCCAATCGCAACACTAGTTTTATGTAAATGCCATTTGAAGCTGTTAACATAAGCTGCATTTTGTTTTGTTCTGTTCAAATACAACAATACAGAGCTATAGCGTAATCTACCATGGGTGACAGATGGAGAGTATCAGAATTAGCACCTGTGGGTAATGGATGATGTGATTATAATTATATATCATTTAATAACTTAGCATTATTAATGCACTGAATGATAAATTGTCTGCCACGAGTTCTTAATATCAACACAAAAAAAATGTAAAGGAATAGAAGTTGAATTTACACCATTGTAAACTAACAAAATCCTACGTTATTTTGTAGTATCAACTTTCACCATGGACCATGCGTGCATGTATCTGAGTAGACCCGCTGTCTTTCTATCTGAAGGTAACTGGTAATCATTCAACTTTGGATAAAACTGGGCTTAAACTCAAGACCTTAGTTGTGAGTTGTAATGAGCTGGACTTGAACCCAGGACCTAAGTGGCGAGTTGAACTGAGATGGACTTGAACTCTGGTCCCCAGTGATGAGTTTTAATGAGCTTGACTTGAACCCAGGACCCCAGTGGTGAGTTGTTATACATTGAACTTGAACCACAGACTTTCAACTGATCCAAATGGTAAGTAAAATTGAACTGGACTAGCCAGGCCCGATTAGCTCAGTCGATTACACGGCTTGACTATCAATCCAGGGGTCATAAGTTCGAATCCCCACCCGGCAACAGTCTGCATAATGATAAATATACTACATTGTGTCTCATTATCATTCGTCTCTCACCACTGATTCAAGTGGGCAAGTTATCAGTTACTTGTGGAGATGGGGTGTGCTCGAGTACTGGTTAATCCCAGGAAACAGTGGTTAGGTTAACTGATCGTCTGTTATCCCTCAATCGCATAAAAATGACGCTAAATATTCAATCAATCATGAACTGGACTTTTACAAATGATCTCATTGGTAAGAAGTTAGCAATTCTGACACTGCCTCTTAGGCCACTTAGCCATAGAATCCTTAAGATCCTCGCGGGAACTTAGTGAGTATGAACTCATTCACATCCAAAACAACAATCAAATAAATCAATTCATACTTACAATGAATAAACCATGAAAGCTGAGCCCCAAAGCATGGGCAATTCATCTAAAAGCTGAAAAAGAAAAATACAGATTATAAAATGTGCACTAAAGGTATGCGTAAATGAGTCTAAAATGAAAGTATCCAGTAATTTATTTAAAAAATGTTTTATGTGGAACTAAATTCAACATTTTCTGCAAAGAAGTTGCTCATTGTTATATATAATGGAAATTTTCTGTACAATGTGCAAGACAAAATATATGAAATAATATTACAAAATTAATATAAAAAAGCACTGAAAATGTGTGATAATGGCTAAGACATGTTCATGTTAGACTATTTTTGTGTGATTTAAAATAACCAATAACAATGGCGACTTTTAATAAAGTTCCTCTAATGATAACCTTGTATTTATAATTGTTTGTTGGCGTAGTAGCAAAAGACTGCTGCTGTTCGGCAGTTGATTGCTACTGTAGATGTATGGAGGCAAATGGGGGCTAATTTTTGCCACCATAGAAGATTTCTGCAAATTTTATGCAATACTTTTAAAAAATTGTTCAGTCATATTGCGACAGTGTCCACTTGAGAGAGTATTCCGAGCGCTGCCACACTAGAGTATCATGCCACAGACACTCCATGATACCCAATCAATCACGTTATACTGACACCTGGCCCATCAGACCTAAAACTATCCTCTAAATGCTGAGCACCAAGCAAGGAAGCTTCTAGTACCATTTTTCAAGTCTAAAACATTTAAATATTGTAATTAAACAAAATATAGTCATCTGTTTTGAATAGTTTTATTGGGCTGCCATTTTTTTATCATCAACACAATGTCCGTTCTGTTATGTAATCAAGATGTGCAGTTACTGTTGTACATGTGGTTCTGTAGCCATGGTTACTTGATAATCACTCACCTGCATACTGTACAGCAAGGTCATATGGAAGCACCAGGAACCAATCCCTACACCTGAGAAAAAATGTACAAAATTGTACACCTTAGAATGCATATACATATTCATGTATATATTTAAAACATTACAGCTTGGAAAATATACAAAACTGTACAGCTTGGAAAATATACAAAACTGAACAGCTTGGAAAAAATGCAAAACTGAACAGCTTGGAAAATATACAAAACTGTACAGCTTGGAAAATATACAAAAAATTGTACAAAACTGTATAGCTTGGAAAATATACAAAACTGTACACTTGGAAAATATACAAAAAATATACAAAACTGTACAGCTTGGAAGCTGCAAAACTGTACACCTTGAAAAATATACAAGACTGTACAGCTTGGAAAATATACCAAACTGTACAGCTTGGAAATTTTACAAAACTGTACAGCTCGGAAAAGATGCAAAACTGTACAGCTTGAAAAATATACAAGACTGTACAGCTTGGAAAATATACCAAACTGTACAGCTTGGAAAATGTGCAAGACTGTACAGCTTGGAAAATATACTAAACTGTGCAGCTTGGAAAATATACAAAACTGAACAGCTTGGAAAATATACCAAACTGTATGGCTTGGAAAAAATGCAAACCATATGGCTTGGAAAATATGCAAACTGTACAGCTTGGAAAATATACAAAACATTTGTGTGTGCCGATGGACAGATGGACGAACAGACTTTCTGTTCTGACAGAGAGCAAGTACAAAAATCAGAGAGGAAGCGGAGACATAATCAAGACATGCAATTAACCAATTAATACCTAAACAATATTTAAATATTTAATAAGAAGGAGGTAATTAACCAAAAAAATCAATAAACATCACTACGAGTATTACAGAAGTAGCATGCGACAAGGTACGCCAGCATGCGATATTTGTATCAATACTTACTCAACAAACTTAGTTGGCAGGCGATGAATCTTTTCTCAAAGTTCTGCTTTATGAGTAGAAACACAGTGACTAGCGGGGGAACAATCATCAATACGTTGCTCACTGTGTTCCCTGCAAAAAAAAATATCCTCAAATGATCATTAAATAGTTTGGAAAATGGTTCCACTCAGACTCATTTTGACGTCTTCTTCTATCAATTAAACTGGAAATATATTCCATACACATGAATTATTATTATAACCTTGAAAATGGCATTTGAAACCGATTAAAACCAATCATAATAATAGAAGTTATGGAACAATTTTTTCCAAAGAAATAATGCCTCGGTTACTAAATACTAGTTTTGTCTCACTTAAGGATTCTTGAAATAAAAGTTTTGACCATCACATTTCTAATGGTTACCTAATTAAGCAACTATAAGGCTAATAATGAAGGGTAGTTACAGGATAAACAAACTATAATTTAATTTAGATTTCAGGTCACCCCTTTTAAAAAATTGCTTGTTTGCTACTTCTGACTCATACCATTTAGGGGTGAGTAGGTAGGTTCTCTTTTTTCTTTTTTCTTTTTTTTGTAATCAATCGTAAAATCTTTATAAGGACGTGACGCTTCTCACTGATCTTCCATGGATTTGTTTGTTTGTTTTAACATTTAGAATCATTCAATGCCATTGAGGGCTATCAGATGATCAGTTAACCTATTTAACCACTCATTCTCAGGGATCCAGGAAGGTTAACTAGTACTCCAGCACTCCCATCTCTGCAAGTTACTCATAATTTTCCCATTTAAATCAGCAGTGAGAGATGCAATGCTACATATATCAATTTTCACAGAGAGTGTGACCAGGCACAGATTTAAACTCACAACCCTTGGATTGATAGTCAGACCTGTTACCAATGGAGCTGAAATTGGACCCAGCAAACTTCCAAGTGAAAAATATATGCAAGATTCCCATTTGAATAGTGAATTACTTTATGCATGCCACATGTCTTGATTTACAGTACTACATTGATCAGGTCATAATAAATTAATTGCTAGATTACTATCCCCACCCACCCCCTAATTTTCATGCCAACCCGAAGCTTTTTATTTTCATAAAAAAATATTCAAAAAAATATAAATATTTTTTATTAAAAAAAACATCAAAAATTTTACAAATAAAAATAAAAAATAAACCCTCCCGCCCTCACTGTTTTTAAGAAAAAATTTGGATGATAATCTAACAATTAATTTGTAATGGCCTTATTATGTAAAATTACATGATTTTACAAGATTATAAATTATTATCTTTCATTTTCAGTACATTCAAATAATTCAAATGTACACAGGCCTTATTTTGTGAGTAGAAGGTTGAATTTCCACCGTAAAAGGGGTTTGAAGGGGCAAACCCAAGATGATCTGTAATGAATTTTAATGTTGACTTTTTACAAAAAAAAGACTGCTTTATTTGTTTATGAGACCCAACAATGTGGTTTATTGAAAAGTAAAAATATACGTTTTGTGCCAAATTATTAAAACAAAATATGTTTTTAACGGTATATCCTCACCCAATGATAAGTCAGTGGTCAGAACAAGAATTGTCGGGTGTAGTTCCCTGCCCCAGCACCCCCCCCCCCCCTTAGGGTCAGCCATGTGTACATTATATCTATACATGATGTTCTCATTACCTTATTATTCTGCATATTTTATCAAACACTTATACATTCATGTGGGTCCAGATACGACTCTGATAATATTTTATTTGTACACAGAATTCCATTGATCTGTTACATATACATTCATAACAACAACACTAATACACCAGAGACCTGTTATATATATTAATTACTTGCCCATTTGTTCGAGACATTTTTTCTCCTTATAGCAGTTTTCGATTTTCAAATTTTTCTGACAAATCACAGGTTACAACAGTAACTGTTACTGTATGTGTAGATAGCATGAAGGATATTATACTAAGTTCTAAGGTCAAATGAAAAATATTTTCATTTCCTGTGACACGCTAGAAAAAAAATTCGGTCAATAGGTTAGAATCTATGGTACATGTACAAAAATTTTTTAAAAAATTAAAAACAGATCAATAAAATTTTTTGACATTAATGAGTGTTTAAATATTGTCTCATTCGGGTCACAGGAAACAAAATTATTTTTTAGCTTGGCCAAATCATATAATTCAACCAAAGGTAATTTTTATAAGAAATGTAATTGTGCGGCACACATTTAAACAGTGCAGTTTGTTATCGTAGTTTCCATTCAATTTGACCGCAGCGTGGTCTAGTGGTAGAGCGTCTGCCTCGCATGCGGAACGTCGTGGGTGCGATCCCCGGCCAGGTCATACCAAAGACTTTAAAAATGGTACTAGAAGCTTCCTCGCTTGATGCTCAGAATACTGTCTCAAGTACTCTCATACTTTTTGTGTAGCATAATCAACCACACCATTTATTGGTGACTTTTAAATGTCCTCTCTGTCTAACTGCAGTTGAGTGGGATCAGCAATTATAGAGGAATGTCACCTACTAAGGTATACGGCGATAGGTAATTAGTCAGATCTTGAGATGGCACCTTGGACCACTTGGCCACGGAGGACCCTGGTGTATATATTGACAATTATTATGACTTACTTAACTGTTGGGTTAATTTTTTAAAATATTGTATAAAAGCATACCATAAAGACCAATTTTTGCTGAAAACATAACGTCACTAAGCATTGCTTTTATTGTAGGGAAATTTTACTTTGTATTTTTATTGCCAATTATGTCCCAAACTTTAAATATTCATATAATTGTTCAGCCTGGCTAGTCTTTAAAAATCATGTCAACAATGAGTGGTGTTCTAGTGACTAAGTGCATCCGCCTCACATATGGAAGGTCTTGGACTCGATCCTTGGATAGGTCATACCAAAATCTTGAAAAATGGTACTTGTAGCTTCTTCGCTTTTAGAGGAAAGTTCAAGGTCTAAGTGGGGTATCATACCACGTGGCTGTGACTTTCTTTATACCTAGCTGTGTTTCTTTAGTGTGTCCATGCAGTCATTTCACAATTTAAAAAAAAATCTTACACTTAAAAAAATAATTAAACATATAATAAAAAAAACTTATTCAAGACTGATCATAAATAAAAGAATGTTAACAACCATAAGCAATTTTGCATTATTACCGTAATTATATCAAAAGCTTTTTTTTTTTTAACATAAAAAAGGTTTACAATGATTTCTCCAATATTGTCAATGGTAGTTAAATTATAAATGGGCAAATGTATGTAATCAATATATATATATATGTGTAATCATGCATGATCAACTGACAGGTTATGAATAAATGTGACAGATACATGAACATACATGTAACAAGCAGGACCTTGGAAAGACAAACTATTTATTATTCATAACATATTGATAAAATAGTCTTTTAACCGACAAAAGCTATTCACTGACAAAAAGACTAGGTGAGATTTTAGTGAACTGTGATAATGCACAGTGCAGTTGAAATAACTTAATTCTGTACTGAGTCAAACAAGTATGGCCGTTATTAATTAACTGCTGCGCAAGAATTTCATCCAAATTTTTCTTAAAAAAGAAGTGGTGGCGATTTCTTTTTCTCGTTTAACATAAAAATTAAATTTACATTTTTGTACAACTCGTCTTAAAAAAGTGAATATCGCTCTGCTTCGTGAAGTATTCCTTCATATAAGATGGACACTAAATATCATAATAAATTTTATGGACATGATTCATATCTACTTGTTTGACCTAGGTGGTCTACAATTTTAATATGCCAAGTTTTTGAAAGTCACGACATTTAAGTGATGTTTTTGGTAGGCCATGCAAAATGAATCTGATAACTTAAGCTTATTTTGAGTCACTTGAAGTTTAGATTTGATTGTTTTGTTAAGGCTGATAAACCAAGACAAACAAGCATTGTCAAACTGTCATTAGATGAGGGAGTTACAAAGCATTTTCCTAATATTAAAGTCAAAATCATTATTATATCGGTAGAAAAATTTCAATCTGGAGTTAACTTTTTTTTTAATAATAACATCTGCTGCACATGCACTAACTGACAGACTATTACCGGTATAATATAATGACATGGCCTAAATATTTAACAGAGTTAAAATGTCTGACCATGTCTCCAGACCATTATTTATTATTTTAGAAAGCCTCCATGTGCTCGTGGCAGGGCATTTTTTTTATCAATTAGCACATGCTGCAAGGGAAACCAATGATGAAATACACACATTACACAAATTGCAGCTATTGTATGTGCAGTCTGATATCATAAGGCCATTATACATTTATTACTAGGTTATCATCCATTTTTTTCTTTAAAAGGGGGAGGGCAGGAGGATTTAATTTTTATTTTTAAAATTTTTGACGTTTAATAATATTTTTTGTGTTTTTTTTTTAATTATAATAAAAAGGGTCGGGGGCAGCATGAAAATTAGGGGGCGGGCAGGAATGATAATCTAGCAATTAATTTATTATGGCCTAAGCTACATTAAATAATGCTCTGCTGCATTTATGCCAAGACAGTAAATGCAAATCAGAACCTCATCAATTCCACGAGTATGTCTGATACATGCACTGCTGTAATTAATGCACAAGGAGGTCACACCCGCCGATATTGGCGAATTCCACAATTCAGGATTTTCTCCATATCATTTAGAGTAATAATTGATTTATTAACAATTTTAAGTGACATTCAAGAACAAAAATCAGTTTCAATGATATCTGAAATACCCCATTTTCAAAATATAAATCAAAACATCTCAAAGTTCTAATAACAATAAAATGAGATACGTTTGGTTTCATGAATTGCTTAAAGGCTTAATGTGTATACAATGAGTTAAAACTCGTTATGTCAATATTGCTTATCAATAAGATGATATTCTGCTAGTGTCAATATTTTGGCAGTCCCTAACTTTTCTCCTTCTTTGTGTATGTAAATGATATTCTTTTTTCTCAATATTGCCTAAGTCGACCTTTTGGATATCTTGATTCCCTATCACAGTTTGTTAAAGATTGACTGCGGCGTGGTCTAGTGGTAGAGAGTCCGCCTCGCATGCGGAAGGTCGTGGGTTCAATCCCCGGCCGGGTCATACCAAAGACTTTAAAAATGGTACTAGAAGCTTCCTCGCTTGACATTCAGCATTAAGAGGAGAGTTCTAGGTCTGGTTGGCCCGTTGTCAGTATAATGTGACTGGGTGGGGTATCATATCATGTGTCTGCGGCATGATACTCCAGTGTGACAGCACTTAGAATACTGTCTCAAGTAGACACCGTCGCGATATGACTGAAAAATTGATGAAAGCGACGCTAAACACCATACAACAATTGTTTAAGATGCAGCAATAATTATCCGTCTATGGTAAATGTCAGTTACAATGACTAAAAAAGTGCTGCAAACAACGGTGTCATAGAACTGAGCAAATGCATACTATGAACTGTGTTATTATCATTTGATTCAGCCAGTTCAAAGCGAGAGGGTAAGCAAAAAGTTAACTACCTGACACTTAGCAGCCTCACTGTCAATATGACAGAACAACTTAGGTATATCTCACAAGGCCGAGCAATTCAAAGAATGATGCTGATATAAGCATTTATCATGACAGTGTAATTCTACTGCATGGACCGTAATGTAAAATTGAAAGAACAATTGACATACGGCAAGATGCCACTGATCAGGTGACCGAAATTAACATTTATCTTGAGATACTAGCATCAGCAACAGTACAACTATCAGTATCGAGGGCACTTGTTTTTAAGTGGCATGAAAGATTTAGAAATGGGCGAGAAAAAATAAAAGATGATAAGGGTCACTGGCGAAAGTCAACGTTGGATACAACATCAATACTGACTGTCAAAGACAATGACCGGGAACGCCGTTTTACAGAGCGGGATATATGTGACATCACGGAAATGAACGAAGGACTGTTCATCGCATTTTAAAAGAACACTTGAACATGTGCAAACTTAGGGCTCGGTGGGTACCAAGATTATTAATGTAAGACAATATGGGAAAAAAAAGAGTAAAAGTTTGAAAGAAGTTCTTAACTCGGTTTCGTAAGGAAGGGGATGAAATCCTAGATAAAATCGCACGACTGATAAAACGTGGCAAATTCTCTATGATCTCGAGACCAAGGCAACACTCCTAGCCATTATGCAGTGTCCACACAGCTTGAGATGAGTTTGTTGAAATTCAAAATAATTGAACACGCTCCCTACTTACCAGACTTAGGACCCATGGACCTTTCTCCTCCAAAAAGATTGAAAATCGTGTTTGTTTTTTCTATTCACACAGCTAGAGTGCCTTCCCCAAATTACAATGTATGTAAAAAAGGACCTCAGGTTACTGATGCACTGTGCATGACTGTGTCCAAGCATATTTCCTATTGTGAAGTCAGCGCTAAAAGGAAGGATATTTGACCATTTTCGTGAACTGTCAGTGGCCACACAGACCGTTGTTGCTGGTTTCGACCAAGAATGGTACAAGGACATTTTTGAATGATGGGTCAAGAGACACGAGAAGTGCATTAAGTGCAATAGTGATTTTGTCGAGAACATTTTAACACCAGCGTCAAACATTAACGTTGAGTAATTTTTGATGACCTTCCCCACCTCTGGTACCCCTGTGTACTTCACATATGCACCAATTCATAAGGGGTAGCTCACATGGCTGAAACAAACCCAATATATATGCTATTCATCACTGGGGATATTTTTGTCTTTATCACATCATATTTGTAAGTTATAGCAAAAGTCTGTGTAATTCTGGGACACCCCTCGTATACACCTTTGCAAATTTGCATTTGAAAAAAACAATAAAACACCAACAGGAATCGATTCAGGGACCTGAGTGGGTCTTGGAGCAAACAATTGCTGACCACCATACCAAAGAAGATTGAAAATCCTATATATTTATTTGATTTACACAACTAGAGTGCCTTCTCCAAATTATGTAAAAAAGGACCTCAGGTTACTGACGCACTGTGCATGACTGTATCCAAGATTTTATAAAACAGTTTGAGAAAATTCCTAGTATAGCACTCAGCATTTAGAGCCTGCCACTAGGACTGGCTTGTCCAGTGTCATTATAATATGCACTGGCAGATTGGAAGGGTTGGCATGGGATCTGCACCCTCACCCCTATCTCAAGTTTTCATTGAATAAAAAAGAAACAAACACACCCTATCTCTTCTGGTCTTTGCAGATTCCACTTATATGAGGTTTACAAAATCCACATTGGCCCCCCTCTTCTGTCTGGTTTGACTGGGTCAGATAATGTCATCTTTCATGGGTTTGAGTTGCGGATGGAAAATTCTCTCCAGAGTGATGACTGTTTTGGTGATATTTTCCATCTGCATTTAAGCCCCATGAAAACTACTTTTTCTTGTATACAACACTGTGATTTTTTAAGAATTTTATTTTGGTCTGAAGTAAAGCAACACCAAACATTACAATTATATATAATAAGAGTATTATAAATTTACAAATACTTTCTGATCTTAATCATTGGAAAGGGCTTTCAACTAGTCAAGTAAAGGAAGTATTATGGATTTTCTATGACATTTGAAGATGGCTCAACAATTAAGGGTATTTATTTGCTCTGGGCTATATTAGAGTCAGAGACTTTCAAATGCACTGCCTTATTTGGACAATGTACTGTAAAGATATGCCGTCATTATAAAAGTACAATCAAAAAGCTATAAGCTGCTTAAAATGCATTTTTCTAAAAGTCGTAGTGGTTTAGTAGTTAGCATATGCCTGCTCCAAGTGGGGTCATGTCTGTGTTTATTCTTGCAAGGTACTGCGAAAGCATGCAATCCTTCAGAGGGGTTTAAAGAAGTCAGTCCTGTGTACAGGGAGAGTAAAACCAAGTGCTCGTAAAATATCTCCCTACATTTATACATTAATCAGTGATTCAAAGGCCCATATACCTCCCTCAGAAACAAGGCTTCCCACAATAATCACGCAGTTCATTGGCTGCTGGAAGCAAAGGAAGTAAATAACTAGAATGTTCCAACATCATTCAATTCAATATATACTGGTCATACCTAATACCGTGAGTCTAAATTTTTTTCAACCATGTAAAGAATGGCGTCAATAACAAACAGTTATAAGGTTACTCAAGTGTGCTGAGTAATAAACAGTTGCCGATACGAAATGCAAACAAATGCCGACGCTAACGGAAGTTGGAGCTTTGCACATGTCTTCCCTGATTGTTTTTATACGAGCATTCACGGTAATAGGTATATTGTGGTATTAGGTATACTGTAAATAAAATCCAATAACAGGACATTTAAAAATAACATAATAATTTAAGCTAAATTGCAAAAATTTAAATATTTTTTTTTAATTTCTAACTCCAATTCTTAATTTATAAGATTTTACTTTAGTAAATATTCTTTTACACCGTTTTGAACTAGTGCAACTGTTAGTTCAAATCTAGAATGTACCACGAAACATTTACGTGCCATGCATAGTGCAACGACTTATTCCTGTATCCCTGCTATATATAATTATCTATATAGCCGGGAACCAGTGAAATGTAAACAGTAGTAAACAGCGCAGTTCCCATAGCCATGCTATGCCTAAACATTTGCCACGATCTAAAAAGAAAAGCAACTGCACAGCAACTTTATTACAAGAATGATAAAGAAATACGACATTACTTACAAAATTCAGCGATAAACGGAGTGACGGCATAGTTCTCCTCACACCAATCGATGGTTGAGCTAGGTTTGCCCCACATTCCAGGCGCCATGATAACTTGTCGACTAAAACGAAACTCGAATGATCTGACGTGCTAGCACACATCGTCACTATGCTTGAATAGGTTCGTGTCGGGGTTATGTATGCACATATGCAATTAGCAAAGTAAGCAATAACACGTTACAGAGATATGTTGATAAGCGTTACTAGCAAATTATATTGTTTCAATATTAAACGAATATCACTTTATTATATATTAAGCGTGCGGTAGTCTAATGGATAGATTGTTGGCCGCTCACGCCAGAGGTTGCGGTTCGATCCCCCGGTCGACCCGATGCCTCTCACAAAACAACACTCAGTACTGGTTCTATCCAGGAAACGGACTCGAGAGAGGTTCATATAAGCTCTGAGCTTTCATCGCAATCGAGCTAAAATAAATCAGTATAAACTATATATTTGTTAACATTGAATGTTTCGTGCGTAACTGTCAGTTGCGTAGCTGGCCCCAAAATAGCGTGTACGCCATCAGGCTCAAGAGCCCCACCCCCACCCCCACCCCGCCCCCAGATTTTTTTATAAGATGCATTAACTGCGTTCTGGGGGGATTTCCATGAGATATTATGGTGCATTGGCGATAAAATTGCAATCCCGGGTGTTGCGGCGTAGGCCTAAAGGTAGCTACGCAACTGGATATACGTAATAGAATAGGCCTATGTTCAAATTTCAGAATAGGCCCTACGTTAAAATGAGTGTATACACATGCTCTGTTTTGAAGATGACTATAAGTTAAAGGCTAAATCTCGACCTAATTAGATAATTTAGTCACTGGTTGGACTAGAGGTCTCGGCAAGGATTTGGTCTCGGGTATGATCAAGATAGCTAGGAGGCGGGCAAATCTAATGTGTAGAGCCCAAGTACATATGTATAAATACACGAAATAAGGTACTTTCTAAATCAATATATATTCACAGAGAGAGAGAGAGAGAGAGAGAGAGAGAGAGAGAGAGAGAGAGAGAGAGAGAGACGCAGTGTGTGTGTGTGTGAGCAGTGACACTGGTGTGAGGGGAGGGGGTGTTGGCGTGTGTATGTGTGTGGAGGAGGGGGGGGGGGGGGCAGGAGGGAGGGCAGGGCAACCGTTGCGACAGAATATTCAATATTTAGCAGTGCCGTAACGACAGTGAGTGGCTTGCAGTGGTGGCTCCCTCCTCAGTTGACTCAAAAGTTAAAACAAAATAATACGTTTCAACATATTTAAGGTAAAATAGAAAATGAAGAAGATCTACCTGAACAACTTAAATAAACTTATTTACAAATTGTAGTCAGTTTTCTTTTCATAACCCCCTTATTCATATGGCACTTGTTCTCTTATTGGGTGGTTAGGGAGCATTTTAAAGAAAAAAACATAACAACAATATGCCACAAAAAATGAAATTTTGGTCTCGTTTAGCGTTTTAGCTTTAATTTGTCTGAAATGACTGAAATGATATTAATGCAATTAAGGATCTAAAATAATCAGTAGTAGGACGTGGAAAGGTGTGAGAGTGGGGTGGGTTGTTCTGGTGAGGAATTGCCTCCTCGAACTCGAATGGTTGGTTGCAGCACTGCTTCGAGTTTCACTACGCGGCCTGGTCATATTTGACGTTCTTATCGAATACTGTCTTCACTTATATTGATATTCAGAGGCCCAGTTAAGGTGATTTTACTCCCATGGTTTAATTTTATATCCCTTAGTCTTCAAAAACTGGACGTAAATTACCCCTTGTCTTAAAAATAGGGGGTAATGGTTACTCATCCAAAACAACAACTGTAAATTACTTGATATAGATAATTGAACGTTCGTAAGTTTTAACTGAAATAAATGAAAAGCCTGTTTAACAATAAATAAGATTTCAATATAGGGCAACGTTAGACTTTATGTTTCTTTACCAACACATCTCTGAAAATATCACCGTCTTATCTATTTTGAGGGTAAATTACCCTTTTATTAAAGTCACAATAGCGCCAAATGTACGTCAGTTTTCCTTTTTACCTGAGACACTGAATTATTATTCGATCTAGACCCATGTAACCAAATCATACTCTATTCCTGCCATCATTCACAGCAAAAAGTACTATTTATGACCAATTAAATCAAAGGGAGAGTAATCGATATGACAACTTAAATTCACCATGGTGTGGTTGTTTCCCTTCTAGCATTACCGCAAGTAATCAAGTATGTATTGGTTATGACTCATGAATTCAATTATAAATCCAGATTTCAAATATTAAATACCGCGGACGTTTGATGTGATTATTTTGTTGTTCTTTAAAATAGTACAGTAAAACTCCACCTACGACCACCACTACAATGTATATTAAAACCAACCCGCTATTACGTGCATTTATTTTAGGGAGGGATTTTTTTCTTCTCTATTGAATGGTCGGTAACTCCGATAATAAGGGCACCCCGCTAATCCGGTAAGGGCGTAAATATTTCAAAAAATGATTTTTACTCACATTTTAAAAAATTAGCATCAAATACAGAGTTGGAAGAAAATGAAGAATGTACAGATTTTTTAAATAATTTCCTAGCCAATATTGATGGTGATAGTACTTTTAGTGAATTAGATATTCCAATTTCTATTTCAGAAATAACTGCAGCTTCCAAACTGCTAGGTACTAATAAAGCTTGTTCATTTGATAATATTTTATATGAATATTTTAATGAAAATATACAAGTCATAGCGCATTCTTTGGAAATACTATTTAATCATATTTTAAATACTCAAACATTTCCATTGTCATGGTCTACTGGCGTTATTATACCACTATATAAATGAGGAAAATCATCGGACCCAAATGATTACAGGGGAATAACATTAATAAGCTGCTTTGCAAAGCTTTTTACCGTTATATTAAATGATCGTTTAAAAAAAATGGTCTTCAAAAATGACATTCTAACGGACTTGCAATTCGGGTTTAAACCTCATTATAGTACCGTGGATGCGATAATTATATTGAACTCACTCATTGAACAGCATTTATGTAATGAGAAGAACTTGTACTGTTGCTTCGTGGATTATTTAAAAGCATGTGATTTACTAAATCGTAATTGCTTGTGGTTTAAACTGATCAAATCAGGTATTGACGGTAAACTATTCGCACTAATCCTTTCTATGTATAACGAGGTCAAATTGTGTGTAAAACACCTAAACAGTCTATCAGATGTATTCGAGTGTAACATTGGACTATTGCAAGGGGAGATCACTTCTCCGATTTTATATTTTTTTCTGAATGATATTGAAATGCATGTTGAACAGTTATCAATCTTTCTGTTGTTGTTTGCGAACGATGCCGTAATTATGTCGGAGACAAGAGAAGGCCTCCAGGAATCTTTAAATAATTTATATTCCTTTTGTAAAAAATGGAACTTAACGGTTAATGTTAATAAAACAAAAATAGAAGTGTTCCGTAAAGGTGGGGTATTAAGTGCTGATGATAAATGGTTATATGATGGAAAGGAGATAGACATTGTTAGTACTTTTAACTATTTAGGAATGGTTATGTCAAGCGGGGGGTCTATTATTCATGACACAGGCTTCGAAAAGAATAAACATCACGAAACAACTGAAAAATCAACTCCACAGAGCGTCTCTCAAAACCATTTATAAGTCTTTCTTTTAGAATTAAATATTCTCTTTGATAACTGCATCAAAAATGAAGAAACGTGTTAGATAAAATACAAAATGAAACTGCCACGATTGTATCAGGACCAACTAAACTTTTATCAGTTAATAAACTTTATTTAGAAACCGGTTGGGAAACTCTTGGACACCAGAGACGTAAATATAAACTTTTATTTTTTAAGAGATTTTATTTAAAGATTACTGTAGAAATGAGTTGTATCTTGAATTTTCACCAACAAGACCATTTTTTAAAATGAGTATATCAGGTAAAAACGCTTTAAATATCTTAAAAATATAATTATTTTTAAATGGATAAAAAGCATCTTATAATATCCGTATGGTTTGGTATGTCAAATCCACCAAAACGCGGCAAACTCGATATTTAAATAGGAGTGGTTAACTTGAAACGATACCCCATTTCTAAAAATAGATAACACTTAAATACTGCTTAATGATCTTCGCATTGTCAGATTCTTTCTAAGATGAAACAAGTTTTGCTAAGTGTTAACAATGTTACATGTATAACATATTAAACTGAAATCAAAATAAAATCATGTGACTCCTTTAATACGTCACAAAATATATTGCACTTTTATGCGGGGAATCTATTTTAGTCTAACCCTGGTGCGTAGTCCAAGTTAGGAAATCCCTTTTCAATATATAATTTTGGTATGTTTAGATATATATCGTTTTAGTTATACTGGGTCCTTGATTATAATATAGGCATGATTGATTAGAAAAAAAGTTTTTAGCCAAATTTGAAAAATCTTGACATATTCCCATCAAAAATCAAAATCAAAGTAAAGTGCCCAAAATATTCTAAATTTATTGAAAAGTATATAAGTCTAGTATGGAGGCCCTCCCGGGGGTTTTGAGAAAGGGACCCCCCTGGGAGGGCCTCAGTAAGTAAGACTCCGTACCAGTTGCAGTTCTCTCAACTAAAACATATGGTTGAGCCTCTTCTGCGCTCGTGTGGTTATATAGAAAACATAGAGCAAATCAGGTTAAGGAGTCGCGAGGCAATCGGTTTTCAACGCACTGTCTGACTTGGACAATATAAACCTTATAGATTCTCTTCTCTTTGAAGAACAATATTTTGACTTTGAAACAAATATTGGAATTTTGATGCAGTACATACTTTTATCAAGAATACAAAAAACGGTTCAAGTAGACCTGTTTATATTGTTGAAAGTATACCGTTGTCGCCCCTACTCCTCACACCCCACACCCCTCTACCCCTGTGCCACCATAACAGTTTTTTGTCTAGTTTTCTTTCAAATTCAAAGTTTATTTAAAAAAAAATCACGTATGTTACAATGAGTTAAACACAGTTGTAAACATATCTTTCTCTTTTTATTATCACTTATATATTTTCACGTGCTTTTGTATAAATTAGTTTACCATTTGCCATATGTAATCTAATGTACGACTAGATGAAGAAACCCATTAGCATTATACTTTCGTTCTTATCACTTTTCCATTATTGTTCACCACTGTTTTGTTTGCACATTATATATATATATATATATATATATATATATTCAGAAATAAAATATGTTTAAACAAAAACTAATCTTCAAACTCTAATTTAAGATATGACCAATTTCCTTCCACTAGTGTCTATTTACAAAACTATTAACAACAGGGGACGTAATTCTCAAAATAAACTGAGCCACCAGTGTTAATATCAATTAATCCGCTTACTACGCATACTACTGTGTATTGAATTACGGCCACTGTGCAACCTAATACTATGGAACGCCATAGCTGTCTTAAGTGGTCCATTTTATATGTATTATGTGCATTCCTTATTATATCATGTGTATTCGTCATTATATTATGTGCTTTGTTTATTATATTATGTAGATACGTGTTTACATTATGTCGATACTTCATTACATTTTGAAGATACTTTATTGTATTATGTAGACTGTTTATTACATTTATGTAGATACGTCATTATATTGTGTATGTACTTCATTACATTTTGTAGATACTTTATTATATTATGCAGACTGTTTATTACATTATGTAGATACGTCATTATATTATGTAGATATTTCATTACATTATGTCGAAACTTTATTATATCTTGTCGAAAGTTTATTATATTATGTAGATACTTCATAACATTATGTCGAAACTTTATTATATCTTGTCAAAAGTTTATTATATTGTGTAGATACTTCATTACATTATGTCGAAACCTTATCATATCTTGTCGAAAGTTTATTATATTGTGTAGATACTTCATAACATTATGTCGAAACTTTATTATATCTTGTCGAAAGTTTATTTCGACAATATATAATAAAGTTTCGACATAATATAATGAAGTATCTGCAGAATATAATAAACTTTTGACAAGATATAATAATAAAGTTTCGACATAATGTAATGAAGTATCTACTGAATATAATAAACTTTCTACATAACATAATAAACTTTCGACAAGATATAATAAAGTTTCGACGTAATGTAATGAAATATCTACATAATATAATAAACTTTCGACAAGAAGTAATAAAGTTTCGACATAATGTAATGAAGTATCTGCAGAATATAATAAACTTTTGACAAGATATAATAATAAAGTTTCGACATAATATAATGAAGTATCTACTGAATATAATAAAGTTTCTACATAATATAATAAACTTTCGACAAGAAGTAATAAAGTTTCGACATAATGTAATGAAGTATCTGCAGAATATAATAAACTTTTGACAAGATATAATAATAAAGTTTCGACATAATATAATGAAGTATCTACTGAATATAATAAAGTTTCTACATAATATAATAAACTTTCGACAAGAAGTAATAAAGTTTCGACATAATGTAATGAAGTATCTACACAACATAATGACGTATCTACAAAGTGTAATAAGCAGTCTACATAATATAATAAAGTATCTACAAAATGTAATGAAGTATCGACATTATATACTCACGTATCTTCATAATATAATTAACAAAGCACATAATATAATGATGAATGCACATTATATAATAAGGAATGCACATAATGCATATAAAATGGACCACATAAGACAGCTATGGCGTTCCATTCATACAGGTAAAAGGTGTGTGCGTCACCTTTCTGGTCATATCGTCCGTGTGTTACTAGAAAATGACTTGATTTAGACACTTCGTGTATATCTTTGAAAGGTTACAAGGGTTGTTTAGTGGTGTTATCCGAATAGCATGCACATACACAGGTCGAAAGTTCAAAACCCAGTCATCATCAAATTAAGTAGCCAATCAAATGAAAGCACGTAAGTTGGTGCATGCTGTTTCAGGGAGATAATGAAAGATTACGAGCCAGGAGCTCTATTAAAGTCTGAATCAAATATGGTAAACGTGGTGTGTGAGGGTTTATACGTGGTGTGTGAGGGTTTATACGTGGTGTGTGTGGGTTTATACGTGGTGTGTGAGGTTTATACGCGGTGTGTGAGGATTCATACGTGGTGTGTGTGGGTTTATACGTGGTGTGTGAGGGTTTATACGTGGTGTGTGAGGGTTAAACGTGGTGTGTGTGGGTTTATACTTGGTGTGTGAGGGTTTATACGTGGTGTGTGTGGGTTTATACGCGGTGTGTGAGGGTTTATACGCGGTGTGTGAGGGTTTATACGCGGTGTGTGTGGGTTTATACGCGGTGTGTGAGGGTTTATACGCGGTGTGTGTGGGTTTAAACGTGGTGTGTGAGGGTTTATACGTGGTGTGTGTGGGTTTATACTTGGTGTGTGAGGGTTTATACGTGGTGTGTGAGGGTTTATACGTGGTGTGTGTGGGTTAATACGTGGTGTGTGAGGGTTTATACGTGGTGTGTGAGGGTTTATACGTGGTGTGTGTGGGTTTATACGTGGTGTGTGAGGGTTTATAGGTTTATACGTGGTGTGTGAGGGTTTATACGTGGTGTGTGAGGGTTTATACGTGGTGTGTGTGGGTTTATACGTGGTGTGTGAGGGTTTATAGATTTATACGTGGTTTGTGAGGGTTTATACGTGGTGTGTGAGGGTTTATACGTGGTGTGTGTGGGTTTATACGTGGTGTGTGAGGGTTTATACGTGGTGTGTGAGGGTTTATACGTGGTGTGTGAGGGTTTATAGGTTTATACGTGGTGTGTGAGGGTTTATACGTGGTGTGTGAGGGTTTATACGTGGTGTGTGTGGGTTTATACGTGGTGTGTGAGGGTTTATAGATTTATACGTGGTTTGTGAGGGTTTATACGTGGTGTGTGAGGGTTTATACGTGTGGGTTTATACGTGGTGTCTGAGGGTTTATACGCGGTGTGTGAGGGTTTATACGCGGTGTGTGAGGGTTTATACGTGGTGTGTGAGGGTTTATACGTGGTGTGTGTGGGATTATAGGTTTATACGTTGTGTGTGAGGGTTTATACGTGGTGTGTGTGGGTTTGTACGTGGTATGTGAGGGTTTATACGTGGTATGTGTGGGTTAATACGTGGTGTGTGAGGGTTTTTACGTGGTGTGTGATGGTTTATACGTGGTATATGTGGGTTTAGACGTGGTGTGTGAGGGTTTATACGTGGTGTGTGAGAGTTTATACGTGGTGTGTGAGGGTCTATACGTTGTGTGTGAGGGTTTATACACTGGAGATTTGACTAGACAGGAGGTCTTGGACACGGAGAGAGTCTCATACGGAGAGAGCATTCGGGTCTATCTCTAGCCATTTGCTATTTGTTGTTGTAAAACCACGTGCGTGTTTGTTTTTAAGTCTTGCCATATAATAGTATACCATAAGCGTAAACTATAAATTATATATTAATCTCTCTTAAACATTAATATAAGCTTTATAAGGTCTCACATAAGCATTAAGATTCAGCTTGCGCCCACGAAAATAGAGCTGAGCATAAACTCGTCATATTTCTATGGATATATGAGAACAATGGAACATTTTTATCATTAATACTGCCATGTTTGGACGTCATTGCTTGATGAAACTATAACAGGTTAAAGAAGAACTGCAGCAAACAGGCAGAATTGTCAAAACTAAAGTTGTGTCATCAAACCATCGAAATGGTGAAAAAGCAATTTGGTCAACCCCTTGTTGATTTCTGCACATTTGAACCACACAAAGATTATCTATTTGGACTTTCAGAGGACAGTTTATGGAAACAACACACTTTTAAAACCATTGGTAATGTGTTCAGTATTCCAGAAATGCATTTCTGTATATGTAGAACAGTTCAAAATAAATTGTTGGTCTGATAAAGAGAGCTTCTTCTAGAAATACTTCAAAGACGTATGTAAGTAAGAGTCAGATGCAAATCAACAAAGCGAAATAGGAAATAGGAAATAGGAAATACGAGCCAAGAACGCACGTCAAGCTTTACGTCGTCAACGTGTTACTAGCTTAACACCAGGTAATATGATACGTATAAGTAAACGTGAAGGCAAACCCTTATTTTGCTTTTATTTTAGAAAGGATGGGGACACTAATGACTCGTGTAATTGGCTAACCGGCGCTATTATTATCATCATTTATTTGCTCTGGTTTTATCGATTTCACAGAAAAAATCCAAGAAAATATCAATTTGTTGTTTTTACTCCTATTAGAAAACTTGTGTGACACTACTGGTTTTATTAAAAAAGAAATTTTAATCATTAATACTGATATGAAGTTTCCGGAAGGAATACTTGGATATTACTATTTTATGGTTAAAACATATTTTATTGCCAAATACAGTCAAACCTATCTTAAGCAGTCAGTGAAGTGAAAGAGCAAAAGTGACCTTTTAAGACAGGTTGTTGCTTCATAATTTTTAATTTGCTCTGAAAGCATAGAAATGGGAAATAGCAAATGTGGCTGCTTAAGACAAGTGGTTGCTTAAGACAAGTGGTTGCTTAAAAGAATGAGATGACCACTTGCACAGATTTAACTGTATATAGAATTGGGGCGGGTCACAAGTTCTTACAACGTTAGTTACAACCCTTCCCTAAATACAATATTTCATTTACATAGAATATTAATGCATAATTAAATAGTGATTAGAAAATTATGGTTTTATAAATAAATCCAATGCTTAAGCGAAAACAAACACATTCTTTGAATAGTATACAATGTACATGTTAATACTGAGAAGAATAAGTAAGCAAGTGCAAAATACATATTATATTGATTAAACAAAAGATAGATAGTATTTCAAAACCATTGCTCTGTGATTTAACACTAATCATTACGTGGTATGTATGGCCGAATGTGTCCGCTTTCTTTAGGCATAGTACCACCATTGCAAAAATGAAGTGCTTCTGCGGGAAAGTTTCGTTATGGCGTTTGTAAATAGCCCTTGTTAAAAATGCATTTTCCTAACTTCAATGCTCATTGTTTTTATTTGAATGGCATTATTGATGTATTTTGAACTTTTTGACAGCATTGTCATGTTTGTATTGTGAATTTAGAAAAAAATGATGCTTGGAAATTGGGGTTATAAATGCATGATTTCGGCATTCTACTTTCATTTTGTCAACAGTGTAAAAATATCTTATATGGCACATGGCAGCTACTTTTCGTATCATATTTTGGTAGTGCAGAGGTTGACAAAGAGTAAAATGTAAGTTTCACTTCTTTCATTTGGGTCTTTATATGGACCTTCCTTTAATCTTGTATTATTTACTATAGAATAAAGAATAAACAATCAACGGTGGGGTTACACCTTTAACCCTTTACTCCATAGATACGCGTTTTCCCGCATCAATCATAGAAGGCCTTTGAAAACAGTAAAGGAAGAGTTCAAATTGCTGAACGTATGCACCACGTCCAATGCGTTCTTACTTCGTCCTAACTACGTTCTTACTACGGCCAATCAGATCTCAACACGCGCTTACCACGCGCATACCCAGTGACAACGCAATGAGAACGCCATGCAATATTTGACGTCAGCGCCATGCTTGTACTACTTCCTTATTAAGTTCTGACTGCGTCTTGAGTGATTCGACAACGTCCTAACTACGTTTTTTTTAAATATGTTCAAAGTTTGACCACGTCCTTCACGTCCACGGAGACAATTTCACGTCCTTGTCGGTTTCTGCTGTGTTCCTACTACGTTGTACAGGTTCTTAAGTACTGCATCAACCTACTTTTTTGATGACGTAACGGGAACGTGGCTGAGTGTGAAGAGGGGGTGGGGGTAATAAATTATGGACTCATCATTCTGATTAAATATTCGTTACGTTCTTCCTTTTTTTATTTAATAGTTTCCATACAATATAATGTTGAGACTAAACGGGCGGACGTTTTATATATATATATATCGCCGATATTTTTTTCGCTCATAGTAGTAAATCTGCACATTTATATCAAACAGTTGATATCAGGTGACCTTACTACTGTTTACTGGGATCCTGAAAGGTTAACCACTACTCGAGTACACCCAATCTTCGCAAGTAACTGATAACTTACTCATTTGAATTAGTGGTGAGAGACGAATGATAATAAGATACAATGTCGCATATCAATCATCACGGAGACTGATGCCGGGCGCAGATTTGATTTCACGACCCCAGGATTGATAGCGAGGAAGTTATCACTTATTTGCTGAGATGGGTGTGCTCCAGTATTGTTTAACTTTCTAGGATTCATTGGCAGTGTGATTAGGTTAACGTATAGTCTGTTCCCCGATGTCACTTAATGACACTTAATACTTAAACACACTTAAAGGAAGTGTATGTTTGCTGTGCTCCGACCCGGTATCTATATATGGTTTGGTAGCTATTTTTCAATTATCCTTATCTTGATTTTTAGTTATGATTTTGAACAAAAATGTACAGAATTAATGAAAAAAACCCACAAAAAACCCACAACAACAATGCTTTTCAAAAATAAGTAATTAAATATTTGGATAGCTGCAATATGAGTTGATA
The DNA here is from genome assembly GCA_029582155.1 of Panopea generosa. Taxonomy (NCBI): domain Eukaryota; kingdom Metazoa; phylum Mollusca; class Bivalvia; order Adapedonta; family Hiatellidae; genus Panopea; species Panopea generosa. Next base: position 49,612,385 of record CM055907.1, read on the forward strand.
GGTAGGAACTAAATAAATAAGCATACTTTAGTACGATCTGACGTACAACGGTATCTTCTGGTATTTAATATACACATCTAATGAATACGAGTCTTAGAAACCCAATCCTTTTCAAGAACATTCTAAACCCGGTAAGCAGCAACGTAAAATACCTTGATATTTTCAATTTACTGTTACACAGTATGGTAAGCACATAATTCAACATTTAAATAATTCTATATCCCGCCGTCTCAGGCGTTTTCTTTCCCATTACCATCTTGTGACTTTAACGACAAGTTGATAATAATTCACCAAGGCAACATTAAGGAGCGCCGGCAAGTCGCATATAGCGTTATATTCATTTCATATCTATTTGTAGAATTTAGTGCGAGTTTACATTTTCTTCAGTGGTTTTAAGGCTGTTTTGTGTTAATATAGAATGTTTACTTTGATTTAACTTTTGTTGTAAAACTTTTAATTAAGAATTACAATATAAGAAGAGTTCAAGTATTTGATATATATTTAAACTTACACGTTTTAAAGAAACAACATCTAAAGTTAATTCATGGAGGGAAGCGGCAAATTACCAAACACGTCGTACGTGCACATAGCTGCCGTCTATCTGTCTTAAAATTTAAAAGAAAAAGAGACAGGGTTCATTCAACTAATTTGGCTGCAATAATGGTAATTTCTGTGGAGCATAGACATATGTGTAAGTCTCATTTATAGCTAGTTGAAAATTTATCAATTTATTTTTTAACGTAAAAGTGGTGTTTTACGTAGTATTGGAGTAGGTGTGTCTTTAAGGTAATCACGGTAGGAATGGCGAACATTCAACGTCACTATAGTGGAATTACAGTGTTTACTTTTGTATGAATTTGTTTATTCTTTAACTTATTGATTTAACATAGATTATGAAACACATTGTTACAACTTGGATAAACCACACTCGAAGTATTCCCGGGTAGAACCGTTCAATTAATTTTACATCTGTTGTTAGACACGTTTTTTTCAACTTGGTTATAAATATGTATATCCGGAAAAGGTCTTGCTCGTGGACCCAATACATGGCCATGACGGGGAGTTCGGATCCACGACCCACTGGCTAATAGACCACGCGCTTTGGTTTATTAACCTTTATGGCATCAGAACCACAGTCATCATGTACAAAAAATTGCAAAAAATCAACAGAGCGTGGAAAGGATTTGAAATTTGTCTTTTTAGTGAATGTTTAAACCGAAGGGGTTCTAAAGGAAAATGGTCAGTTGAACAGTCTTTTTCAGTGAAAAAAATATTTCAGTTTTCAACATTGAATATTTTTTGAATGCATTACAAATTAAAACCATTAATGGAAGAATAATTATCTCTAAAATTTCCTCTTAAACCTTTTTTGAATATGTGGCATATGTCTATATTAACAAAAGATACCCATTTAATCACAATAGTTTTCACTCATCATAAATTATTGTAAAATATCTAAACGTTTGCTGTGTTCGAGGTATGTTCTCATTTTCCCAACCTCTGTTGTTTAGAATAAAAAAAGGTATATTTAAGTGGTGATAATTGCTCTGGTGGGCTATACATTTTTGAGAAAAAAACTGGTTACACTTTCTTTCTATTTTAATAAATAATAAAACAATAAACAGGAACACAGAGGGTTATTTTTGTCATTTTATTCATTATACACATATGGATAATTTTAATAGTTTTTATCGAATAATGCAATGTAATTAAAACCAAATTGACCTAATCTAGATCTTAACCGGTTTTTTAACTAGTGTACAGTACATATTTATTCTTATAATGCAAACTTAATAAATCTAACATTATATAATTGGTTTATTTAGTGATTTTAATTTTATCACAATACTCTTTTATCAATTGATTTATCCCATTAAAACTCGTTTTTGCTTTAATGTTAATTTATTTGACATATTTACGGAATAGAATATATAAATAATAATATAAAACGTGTGACCTCCTGACATCTAATATATAAATATGCCACTGAAATTGTATTAATAGAAGCCAAATAACCTTTTGTTGGAACAAGCGCCCAAGAACAAATATATTACTGAACCTTTATGTGATGCACATAATTGTATTGTGCAAACATTGGTAAATGGGTAATTTAAATTGTTTGAGCGGAGCGGTAGTGTAGTGGTTAGAGTGTTTAATAACGCATTGGAAGATTTTTTTTTCATAGGAATAATTAAAAGGCTTTCACTTAATAGTTTGTACATGCACATGAACTTCAGTTGAGTGAACCATGAAAAATACTTGACATCAAAATAATGGTTTCGTCTTTGTAGTTTATAATTATTATAAATGAGAAATTCATGAAGAAGAGGTTTTATTGACTAAAATTATACATAGTTTTTCATTAAATTACGCACGCACGTACGCATGCACATATTTTACTCAAAATATCGATATTTAAATTCTTATATAGGTTAGATCTTTAAATTAGGTTATAGTGTATATATGATCCAATAATGCATTGTTTTATACATACGAAGTTTTTGAAGATGAACACATTTGTTACTTTAGAGTAGAAAAACGTTTATGAAGACGGTGTCTGGATTAGTATATTTATAATTTAAACTCTTTTTTTTTTGGTATTTTTATATTATTTTACATTTCCACTGTTAGATACTGTACACCAATAGTTAAATATGGGCATACTATATGCACTTTAAAACATTTGTTTCATATCATATGATATACATTTTAGCATTTATCTTTGAATACAGTCTATTTATTTTAAGTGCGTCATGTAAGAAATTTCTCAACATAAACACCGGTATTTTTTTTATAGCAGACACATACAAAGTCCGCTAATTCAAATGCATCTTACATTTACTTGATCTGTTCCTCTTTTGATTTGAGCAAACATTCGGTTTTGAAAGGGCCTTACTATTTAAAGCATACAATCAGTTGATGGCATTAAACTTATAGTTCGAGTTAAGGGTTGTTCGAGCCAAGTATTGTTCAACATCATACTATGCATGTACATGAATATACATTCAGACCGGAACCAGATAAATGGTTCGAGCTATATGTGGTGTTCAATTGTGCGGTCAAAATACGGGTCGGTATTCACAGAATCTGTAACCGACGTCAAACCCTTGATAGTAAGGACACAAGAGTATACCGAAAGACGAAACACGAATAATAATCTATCTGCGTAAGAAACACTATACTAAAGATTTACCAGCTTTAATGTAACGTATTGCCGATTTTATACCAGCATAAAGTAATGAGATTGGATCTTATACCAACGTTTAAACATAGTTTTATCATCTTGATATTTTAGCGAGCCGGACTAAAGAACGAGATACGAAGGAAGCAATGAGGATGATAGGTAATATGGATACTTTTGAATCAGAATATCATTTCATCTTATGTTGCACAAGGTATACTGATATTAGGAAAACACATTTAGACCATATATCATGGCCTTCAGTATACACATTCAATTTATGTCAACTAAATCCATTTTGTTTATCTTGTTAAGGAGTTTACTAATTTCATTAAAATCAGACAAACTTTAGTTTCAATTCTCTACGCACTGTACGTAGAGAATTGAAGCTAATGTTGCTCTGATTTTAATGAGATTGGCTGGTTACAAGCTCCGTGTCAATCGTATATTGAATGCCGGGTATAATACCGTTAACACGTATCCCCGAATACAATGCAAGTCTGCGAACAATATAGAACATTATTTTCAACAAGAAGTGAAGACACTCACGCTCAGTCCCATTCTGGCAGGTATTTCCTGCATCAGAATTTAACGTTGTTTACATATTTGTGTGGTGCCATAACGCTTGTTCAGGCTTCAATTTTTATTTATATGTCAAAAATGTTTTCGCAAGGCTGCGCTTACCTCTATCTTGAACGCCAATGAAAATCAGACGGGATAAATTTCCGGCCTTGATATTGACATTCTTTTAAATGCAATTAATTAACTATATTTTTTAATTTAAGTATTTTTAAAACTATATAAACATGAAACCTATTTTAAAAAATGGGCTAAAAGATTCATGAATACGTGCATGAAATATTATATTAGGCCCAACGCGTAATTGATGCCAATTGCAGCAGGAATCACAGTCAAGATACGCAGACTTGTTACTGCATGTAGGTTACGTGGGCCTATTAACCTGTGACGTCATTCAAACTTTCGCAGAATCAACTGACCAATCAACGTACTCAGGACAGTGAAAAAGTCACTTGGTCTTCTTCGCCACAGGTTCATATTATTAAACTCAATTCGAAAATGTTCAGTTTATTGAAGGATAAATTAGAAGAAGAAGAAGAACAAGAACAAGAAGAAGTAGTAGTAGAAGAAGAAGAAATAAGTAATACAAGTAATATTAGAATAATACTCTCTTTTCAGCGATAAGAGAGAGACGAATAGTAGGTTTTCGGCGATTGGTTCGGTTGAGCGTCCTTCAGATAATGTCATCCTGTCCCCTCTTCGTAGCAGGTGTGGTCACGTTGGTGATGGCCCTTCCACACGTAAAATACCCGGTTTTTAACTTCGGACCTGTGATAGTGTCGTTATTGGTTAGTTAAGTAATAAACATAATCTCTATTTCTCCGTTAGTATATCTGTTTTTCGTTTCCTTTCTTTATATAAATGATTTATTTTGTTGATTTTATCCTTCTACGCAACCCAGGCAACAGTCTCCATGATGACTGATATACGACATTGTGTCTCATTATCATTTGTCTCTCACCACTGATTCAAGTGGGAAGGTTATCAGTTACTTGTGGAGATGGGGTGTGCTCGAGTACTGGTTAATCACAGGAAACAGTGGTTAGGTTAACTGATCGTCTGTTAACCTTCGATGGCATAAAAATGACACTAAATATTCAATCAATCAATAAACCTTCTACGCAACTGTTATCCAGCGGTCTCGATCTTTTGGGTTTGGCACTAAACAAGGCTGAATATTTGATTCACATTTCATTATTCAATGCAATACAATTGACTTATCTGTAAAACATTAATATCTAAAACATCTATGTATGTTGCCATGCTGATAGCGAAATAAAAAGCACTGACGCATATAACTTGTGTCACATTAAGGTGATAGTTAGATAAGGTCAAGAGAGATGGCAACTTAAATGAATTAGTGGGTGAATATTGACGATGTAGTATCATTAAAAGACAACCGAAAATTGTAAAGAGTATAAACGTCTTTATTTAAACTTATAAGGTTCATAGTTAACCTCATTAAACTTCCAAAATGCAATATGTTTGGTAATACCAACAATGATTGTAATTAAATGTGTTTATATTGGTGATAAAGCCGTTCCTATAGAACCCTATGTGACCCTTACTGTTTTTTTTAAACAAAAAACGAGAAAATAATAAGTTAGATCGAAATGTGTATTTTTTTAAAAGAGCGGACCGATCTTTTAACTGTTGTCTACATTTTTGACATTTCGTAATGACTCGGTTGTTTTCCGACTGTTTCTCTGTCAATGTCCGGCAGTACACAAAACGATATGCGCATAAATTTCCGTCCGTCGCAGTTTCGAACGGACTCGTGATTACTCGTTTTATACCGAATGTGTTTATCGGAAAGAATTTGTAAAGAAACACACGTTCGTATTCACTAAACATATTGCATATTTTATTTGTATCTTTCTTTGCAGACTGTTAACATGTAATCTATGAACAGGCAATCAAAAAGTGCACGTCACAGTTTTAATATTGAATAAATGAATTTCGGTTTTACGGCTTTTGGTTTAATTAAGATTGTTCAATTTTAAGAAAACATTTTTGAATATTTTTTAAACGCCTTTATTTTTTGCTTTTAATGTTTGTCACGTATTAACTTGTGTTTTAGGTCTTTCCAATGGCATTTATAGGTTTGTTGGCAACGCGGATAGCGGCGGAGAATGCGTCATACAAGACGAGACGCATCTTCAAGTATATGGTAATGAGTAATAGTACATGTATACAAGGAATTATATAAAGAAGGAAAGGCAAATGATTGAGATTTTGTGAACGCTCGCGTATTCACGCAAAATCTCGCAATATCTCGTTTTCAATTATCTTAACTTCCATTTATCTCAGGAACTCGAATCCATTTCATACAACGACCTGAACGTGAATAACATCCATTCGATACTATTTTGATATTTTTATTTAATTTAGTTAATTATATCACCGAAAAAGTATTGTTGCGTACCGGCTACTTCTCAGGTGTTTGAAGATCTAATTAGTGATTTAAACAATTAAATCCCTGATTAAAGTGTAAAATAAGGCAGAATCCATTGTTCAATGTATGATTTGTTTAGTAATAATCGCAAATCTTGAGCAATTGATGAATTTGAGCCCATTGTGCTTTTGCACTATGTTGTGAACATTAATGTTACAATGGAGCCCCGTGAAAAATATAAAAGTGGTGTGAGACGTTTGCACACAAGAGCCGAGTTTTACGGTCAACGCTGGGCGCAATCGGAAGATCGCTCGGTTAGTTCCGCCTACTTAAGTTCATACGTATGCGGAAATAGCCGAGCGATGTCCCGGTTGCGCTAAGCGATATAACGTAAGACGCCATTCGATGATACAACTAACTAAATTAAATGGAAATATCAAACTAGTAATGAATGGATGTTATTCACGTTCATGTCGTTGTATGAAATGGATTTGTGTTCCTGAGATAAATTTATTATAGTTTATGTATGTATTGAAAACAATATCAAAGTACTTGAGTACTGAAAGCCGGACTTTAATCCATATTCAAGACCCTCCCAATTTCATTGATATCATTGTAGCGTTTGATTTTTTATTTTATGCAACACTTTTAAAAATGGTATAATACTATATTCGCAAAATAGTTTTTGTTTGATTTTTTATATATAAAATAGATGAAAAATAAAAGATATTAGACGATTGACGCGTATGATCATTTTGGTCTTGACTGAAAGTTTGATCACGCCAACATATAAACTACTCCATTTACGACATTTGCATGTAAAACAAAACGGTAACATGGTTTATAAGTGCATCCAATCTCGCTCATTTAATGTTGTTGTTGTATGGTGTTTAACGTCGCTTTCAAAAACTGTTCAGTCATATCGCGACGGTGTCTACTTGAGATAGTATTATGAGCGCTGTCACACTGGGGTATCATGCCGCAGACACATGGTATGATACCCCACCCAGTCACATTATACTGACACCGGGCCGACCAGACCTAGAACTGTCCTCTAAATGCTGAGCGCTAAGCGAGGAAGCTTCTAGTACCATTTTTAAAGTCTTTGGTATGACCCAGCCGGGGATCGAACCCACGACCTTTCGCATGCGAGGCGGACGCTTTACCACTCGCTCATTTAAGCTACACCATTTACGACACTTACATGTAATGAATGACGTGGATTGTCTTACAGATTGTGGGTAATTTCGTCTTGTCGGTGTTATGCAGTGTATTGGCAGGACTATCGAGCTTCTTTTCAATTGTCATAATGGAGCAATGTTCGGATGAAAATTCGGGTAAGCGAAAGAAAGACTTATAAATATATATTTGTTGTGTCAACTTTAATAGAAACAGTACTAGTTTTAAAAGCAACATTGGCATAATTTTAATTGTTGTCAACATGTTTGATTTCCACAATTTTGTCACAGTGTTTGAAATTGATCACTTGATTGCAAATTTTATACTGCCATTTAAGAAATCAGAAAAAATTACAAAACAGCAACAAATTTACTCAATCTGTATTGTTTGATAGTTCAAGACTATTTTACAAGGTCAAAACATTAAATGTATCACATAACTTAAACGTTATGTACAAGACGTCAGTTGCCTGTTCAGTTTGAATGATTAGTCTACCAAAAACTATTAATTAAGTATTCTCGTGATATTTTTTATCTACATGTACATTTAGTCCATATATACTAGTAAATCCTTCTTTAAACATTTCCAAAAAATTAATGAGCTTATGTAATACTTTATCTTCCACACATTGTTTTATATTTCAGATTACTACGAGCAATGTATACCGAACAGCAACGCCAACATCGGTTTGTCTATGGTCGATGCCGTTGTGTGTCTTATACTTCTCGTGCTATCTCTGCTCGGTGTAGTTTATTTCTACAAGCACGGCTATCAACTCTGCTTTCAAACATATGCCAATGAAAGAATTGGTCCGCAGCTAGCGCTAGCATTTCCTGGACAATCATCTTGCAGAGGTCAAATGCAAGGTTATGTTTAGTCATGCATGTGAGCATATCATATTCACATATACGTAAATAGAGTAACACACGTACAAGGATATATTATGTATATACAATTGAAGTAACATTTTGCTACAGACAGACAGACAGACAGACAGACAGACAGACAGACAGACAGACAGGCAGGCAGGCAGGCAGGCAGGCAGGCAGGCAGGCAGGCAGGCAGGCAGGGCAGGGCAGGGCAGGGCAGGGCAGGGCAGGGCAGGGCAGGGCAGGGCAGGGCAGGGCAGGGCAGGGCAGGGCAGGGCAGGGCAGGGCAGGGCAGGGACACTTATTGAACGGTCACCATTGTTGTGTTTCGTTTGTCTATTTTCTATATGTAAATAACGTATGCCGTTGTTATGATGTGTTTTGTAACAAAATATACGTAAAAATACGTATGACGCTGTCATTATGTTTGGTTTAACTACAATCTATACGTTCATAAGGTATGACGCTGTCATTATGTTTGGTTTAACTACAATCAACTTCATTAGGTATGACGCTGTCATTATGTTTGGTTTAACTACAATCTATACGTTCATAAGGTATGACGCTGTCATTATGTTTGATTTAACTACAATCACCTTCATTAGGTATGACGCTGGCATTATGTTTGATTTATGTACAATCTATACGTTCATTAGGTGTGACTCTGTCATTATGTTTGATTTATCTACAATCTATACGTTCATTAGGTATGCTGTCATTATGTTTGGTTTATCTACAATCTATACGTTCATTAGGTGTGACGCTGTCATTATGTTTGATTTAACTACAATATATCATATTTGTAGTAATTAAATGTCTAAACGTTATGGGTTCATTGTATTAGCGGATATTTGCTCATCTTTTTAGAAGTGTGTGTTGTATTGTGTTAATGCATTTGAATATTGTATTTGAATTGTTCTTTTAGTGCAGTCATTTTATATTAATATGACATATACACGTACTTGGTATTTGTTATTTCAGTTTTTATTCCCATTTAGTTTAAATTAATTTATTTTACTTCGTTTTTAAACTTTGGCAAATCACGCTCGAAGTCTTCTTGATATGAACCAGTACTAAGCATATGCGGATAAAGTGTCTTGCTCAAAGACATCACACATAGCCGTGGCGGAGGATCTAATCCATGACCCTCCGATCATGGGTTCGGTGCTCTACCACTGGACTATGCGCTCCGCTTTTCCAATATCAAACTAGCTCTTAGGATGATATTGAATTACCAACAATAGGCTGAGAAGCACAAAAAACATTGTTTCCTGTTCGGTGTGTACACTGATGACAAATAGAAAGTTGACTTCCTAAATCATATATTCATACCCCAATTCCCAAGCATCAATATTTTAAATTATTATTTATATATAACAATGCTTTCAAAATGTTAAACATACAACAATAATGCCATTCAAGTAAAAATGGAGCAACGAAATATGGAAAATGCATTTTTAAATAAATAACAAAGATTGTTTATAACCGCCATTATGCGACTACCCCACAGAAGCATTTCCTGTTACAAAAAGTGGTACTATGCCTAAATAGGCGCCAGAAGTCCAACTGGGAGTTGGAAATAATAACAACGCTGGATCAAAGTAAGCCACTGACTTTTTACGGGCGTCACAATATGTACTTGTATAAGATATCGGACTGCTTGCTTTAGTCAATCTTAAGTTTTAACTTATTTAATTTATTTTGATTGTGAAACAAGTTCTTACAACACGCTCGAAGTCTTCCTGGTTAGAACCAGTACTAAGCATATGCGGGAAAGTGTCTTGCTCAAGGACACAACACATGGCCGTGGCGGGGGATCAAACCAACGACACTCCGATCATGGGCTCGGTGCTCTACCACTTAACCATGCGCTCCACATTAAGTCAATGTTAAAGGCAGGGTGTCAGAAAAAATCTTTATGGATGTCGTTATAAATGTTTAAATATTTAATTTAGTATTGAAAACACTATAACGAGTTTTTATCGGGTAATGATTGAATATTTGGCGTCATTTTTATGCCATCGAGGGCTAACAGATCAGTTAACCTAAAAACTGTTTCCTGCGATCCTGAAAGGTTAACCAGTACTCGAGCACACCCAATCTCCGCAAGTAACTGATAACCTGATAACTTTCTCACTTGAATCAGCGGTGAGAGACGAATGATAATGAGACACAATAACGTATATCAGTCATCACAGATTCTGTTGCCGGGCGGGGATTCGGACTGACGACGCCTTGATTGATAATCAGACGAGTTACCGACTGAGCTAATCGGCCCGGCTTACGAGTAATTTTTTCATCATCGGGTAATGAAAAACATTAGACTCCTCGCGAACTAAAAATATGTATTTCTTTATTTAAGTCTCATCATGGTTAATTTATTGTATACACATGCTATAAAACATGACATTTAGTTCTTTCAAGGACTTCTATTGAAGGATAGGAACATTGAGCTTCTCTACTAGATGTTTATAAAATAGTATGCGAAGAATTAATACTTTGGCAAATTGATTATAAATTTCAAGTACTTTCCTTGAATTTTTGGTTGCAGTATACAGATTTCAAAATCATAAATACTTCAAACATTTTAAACACAATTTGTTGGTGTCGTATTGTAGAGAATTCCATTCTGCAAAGAATGAATTTTAATTTGTGTTTCTGAGATGAATGGAAGTGAAGATATTTGAATACGAGATTTCGCAAGATTTTTCGTGAAAACTCGAGCGTTCATAGCATCTCAATCAGTCGCGTTACCTTGTCTATGTAAGTCCTTGCTTTAATGCATTGCATTTTATAGCCTTATTTTCTGACAACGTGCTGGTGTTACATCCCGTCATTGTGCATGAACATAATAAACACGAACCTGCATGAGCTCTTGAAGTCTTAAATATTAAAAAAGGACGCGTTACAAGCAAGTACTCAGTGATATACATGTGGAATTATTGTTTTGTTTTGAATCGTTCATTTTCAACTTATTCCAGGTTATATATGGCATATCCAGTTTCACTGGTGGAGGAAGACCTCAGAATGAATCTGAGTAGACCAACCGTCATTCTGCAAGTAACTGGAGAACTTTCTCACATAAAGTTTCTGGAGCGAGTGGGACTCGATTTTACGACCTCAGCGGTGAGGGGTAAGTGATCTTGAGACGGTTCCTTATACTACTTCGCCACGGAGGAGGACCCAAGTATAATAATGATAATTAACAAGAAATGTCAGTGGTAAGTGTCGCATGCCCCCCAAATGGTCTGTGAAAATAACAATATACATGTATGTTATGTTACGTAGCGATGTATCCATGAGTATCAATAGTAATGGACTGACGTTTCAGACTAGACATGCAATTTCATGTTTTTTTACACTAAATCGTGACCTTGACCTTTGTGCAACCTTGGCCTTGACATTTGATGTAACGGTCTGGGTATTACTACAGGTAAAAGCAGGATCATCATGATATGTTGATCACTTGTGTCAAGCTATTTTAAAATCCCTCCATGTAAGACAAAGTTACAGACCTAATAAGAAATATCAAACAAACTGAAAGTGTGACCTTGAGGTAAGGTTCTTGGTCTTAACGTGACACGTCGGCATGTCATGTTGATTAATAGATAAATTGAACCAAGTGTTTTTGAAATACATCTATGTATGATAAAGTTACAAAACGGACTTGAAATCTCAAACAGACTGAAAGTGTGACCTTGACCTTTGAGGAAAGGTTCTGGGTCTTACATGCGACACTTAATAATGTCATGTTGATCAACTGAGCCATGTGTTTTTGAAATTTATCCATAGGTGACAAAGTTACAGATTGGACACGAAAATCTCAAGCAGACTGAAAACAGTCAAACAAAGTTAAATTGTGACCTTGAACTTTAAAATGGGAATCTGGTGTTAAATGTGACACGTCGTCATGTTATGTTGATCATTTGTAGCAAGTATTAATAAAATCCATCAATGCATGACAAAGTTACAGGCCAGACACGAAATCTCACAGAGACTTAAAGTGTTATCAAACAAACTCAAAGTGTGGCCTTGACCTTTGAGGTCCACATGTGGGCCTTACACGTGACATGACGTTATGGCATGCTGATGAATTGAGCCAAGTGTTTTTCGAAATGTATTCATAGGTGACAAAGTTACAGACTGGACAAGAAATGTCATCAAACAAATTTAATTTTGACCTTGACCTTTGAAGTCGGAGTCTGGGTGTAATGTGCGACATGCGGTCATGTTATGTTGATCATTTGTAACAAGTATAAACAAAATCCATCTATGTATGACAAATTACAGGCTGGACACGAAATCTCACACAGACTCAAAGTGTTGTCAAACGAACTCAACGTGTGACCTTGACCTTTGAGGTACGGGTGTGGGTCTTACTCGCGACACGTCGTCATGTTATGTTGACCATTTGTAGCGAGTATTTATAAAATCCATTCATGCATGACAAAGTTACAGGCCGGACACAAAATCTCACACAGACTCAGTATTGTCAAACAAACTCAAAGTGTGACCTTGACCTTTGAGATACGGGCGGCGTGGGTTTTACTCGCGACACGTCGTCATGTTATGTTGATCATTTGTAGCAAGTATTGACCAAATCCATCTATGCATGGCAAAGTTACAGCCCGGACACGAAATGCCGGACGGAAGGACGGACGGACGGACAGACAGACGGACGGACGCTGCGATAACTATATGCCACCCCAAAAAATATTTTTTTTATAAAAAGAATAATAACTATAATAAAAAAATATAATAATAATAATATAAATGTGAAACAGACTATTAAGTCGAATACGTGGTATTATATCATAGTCAGTATGTGTATTGCCTTATCGGAGTATTTTGATCTCAGTCATATAATGTATCACTGGCCTAATACTTATTGTTTATTGAGCGGTTATTGGCCACATAAGCCTATCAAAATAATGAAAAATAGATTATGTGCCAATTGAAGATTATAGATTAATAAACTGGCTAACAAACAATAGATACATTTTAAGTGCAGAATAGAAGTACACAGTTATTGTAGAAGTTTCAAGGACTCTATGAATATAACAGTTGACCGTTCCGTTGCGCTTGTGTTATGGTAATTATTATGTTAAGTATGCCAAAAAATACTATGCAAATGCTTGTGGTAGTGATGTTTATAATGACGGAGACGGTCCTTGTGATGACAATGGCGTCATAATGATGATGATGATGATGATGATGATGATGATGATGATGATGATGATGATCGTGATGATGATGATGATTATGATAATCACATATGTCTGTGGCATGGTTTTCTAGTGTGGCAGCGCTTATTTTTGATACTGTCTTTAGTAGGCAACGTCGCGATATGACTGAAAAAGTGTTGAAAGCAACGCTAAACACCATACAACAACAACAGCAACAATCACAACGTCAGTTGCAAGTGCTGTGTGGCAACAGTAAAGTTCATCCCGTAGTTTGATTCGGTGTTGTTGGTATTTCCGGTTCATTGGACTGATGGAGTTAGTTGCTTAAAATGAAATAACTCTAAACAGTAGAACGGATCAAGCTATACCCAATTGGACCCGTCACATAGCAGTGAGATTTGAGCACGTTTATTGGTCAGTTCTTTCAGCAAAAGTTGAATGAAGTCACAGTTTGGTAAGCGTTAACATCACTATGAATTGTGGGATAGGCATGCAAGTCTCTGCGATTCCATCGGAGTTTAACAGACCTGGCTCGGGATATATGATGATCTGGGATAAAGTCGAATAAGATAATAATTTATAATCCTGTGTTTACCCAATAAAACAGAGTCTGTTGTTTTCATTCGTTGGTTGCATTTACATCGATTGTGAAACAAGCTCTTACAACTAAGACAAATCACAGTAAATAAATGACAACTTTTTCTCACATAAAATGTTTCGACTGAACTCAGTTCGAGCGGTGAGAGGTAAGTAATTGTTAGGCGACACATGCCTTCATTATAAAGAAACTCGATCGACGACACATATCAAGGGTCCTCCGTGGCCGAGTGGGCTAAGGCGCCGTCTCATGATCACTTACCTCTCACTGCTAAGGTCGTAAGTAGGAGTCCCGCTCGCTCCAAAAACTTTATTTGAGACAGTTTGCCAGTTACTTGCGGAACGACGGTGGTTCTACTCAGTCTGATTCAGTCTAAGGTTCTCCTCGACCAGTAAAACTTGATATGGCATATATAACCTGAAATGTGTTGAAAATGGCGTTAAGCCCCATTGAAAATACAAAAAAGACGCATATCATTAGTATCCATTTGCACACATCAGCACAGACAGTTAAACAGGCCATCGAAGCTTGGTCACTAATGATGTGCGAGCTCTGAATTGCCAATTATTTTATCTACACCGAGCACGTGCTGTGAAATAAGCAATGTGAAATGGTCACTGTAACTGTCAGACGATTTGCCGGCGGACGACAAAGCCCCATTTTGTGATCTGGATTAAGATTTCGGCCAGTTGACCAGTGTGTTACAACACCAATTATGTGACGTCAGACCTGGATCTGCATTGAATGTCGATCTACGATTGCCGATCTCAAAGCCAAGTTCACGCAGCTAAGTTTGTGTCTAGTTGTCATACACCAATACTGTGTCACAAACAAGTGCATAAATAACGTCACACGACTTGATAAGAGAAGAAGAGTACAAGCTTAATATAGTTTGCGATGGCATATTAAAACCATCATATAGAACACTTAATGCCGTTAAGAACTCCAGTTTTATTTTAATATTGAATATATTTTATCCCAGGTTTGCTATTTTTTTTATCCGTTCATATATGCTATAAATCAATGCATTTGTTAAAATTTGTTTTTTAAAGCGATGCAATTGCTGGAATAAAATTGAAAAACAAGGTAAGTTTTTTATTCTTGGTTTACGATTTATGTCTTCTCTAGGTTTTGATACAATACCTATATTTGCTGTTTTAAAGGCGAGAAGTATATATATATATACAATACAATACAATATACAATACCAATATCAGCAATCTTCGCTGATTGACTTATTCGCTGACACAACATAAATGTAATATAAAATTATATATATATATATATTCGAATTTGGCAGCAAGTATTGCTTAACCTCTTAATAAGATTAATTGTGTATGTGTGTGTGTGTGTGTATATACAAATATTATTGTAACTGAAAAACCGTACTGTCACATAACTGGAACAATATAGATTTCATATGGATTTAATTAATTCCACGGGTTATGTAAATGTATCCATTTATAGTTCGTTTGAACTTAATTAATTTCACAGTTTCGAGTGTGTTGCGTCTATAGTTCAAATTGTTTATGAAAGGTGAAAATCTTGTAATAGAAAAAAACAATCGTAATTGTGATTATTTGTTTTATGGGATTATAAAAATAGACCATCGTCTATACTTTGACGCAGGTAAAATAATAACATTATCCGGATTTAATATCAAATTAGTCTTATTTATATAGAAATCATCTGACTCTATTGTCATCATATGAGGTTATAGAAGATGCTGAATAGTTTGTTTTTTTAAAATATCAATCGGTTAAATACTGTCTTGTTAAATACTGATCTACAATTGATCAGAAATGAAATCATTTCTTTAAAAGATAGGAAATCTATTGTGGATGCTGTTAATAATTCTATTAAAGATACGCATATACTTTTTATACAATCAGGTCAAAAACATATATAGAGGATCTTACATGAATGCTTATTTATTATTGAATTTATAAAACAAGTTTGGAAAAAATTATTATTCGAGGATCTGCCGAACGTTATAACAATTATGCCAACGAGTTTAATATATATATATATACACACCTATACATGACTAATATATACATACACCTATACATGACTAATATATATACACCTACACATGACTAATATATATATACACCTATACATGACTAATATATATATATATATATATATATACACCTATACATGACTTATATATATAAACCTACACATAACTTATATATATATATATATACACTTATACATGACTAATATATATATATATATATATATATATATATATATACACACACCTATACATGACTAATATATATACACCTACACATGACTAATATATATATACACCTATACATGACTAATATATATATATATATATATATATACACCTATACATGACTTATATATATAAACCTACACATAACTTATATATATATATATATACACTTATACATGACTAATATATATATATATATATATATATATATATATATATACACACACCTATACATGACTAATATATATATATATATATATATATATACACACCTATACATGACTAATATATATATATATATATATATATATATATATATATATATATATATATATATATATATACACACCTATACATAACTAATATATATATATATACACACCTATACATAACTAATATATATATATATATATATATATATATATATATATATATATATATATATATAATACCTATACAAGTCTAATATATATACGGCTACACATGACTAATATATATACACCTATACATGACTAATATATATACACACCTATACATGACTAATATATATACACCTATACATGACTAATATATATACACACCTATACATGACTAATATATATATATATATATACCTATACATGACTAATATATATACACCTATACATGACTTATATATAAACACATGTACATGACTAATATATATATACACCTATACATGACTAATATATATACACCTATACGTGACTAATATATATATAAACTATACATGACTAATATATATACACCTACATGACTAATATATAAACACATATACATGACTTTCTAAATCCTAACGATACATTCATCTTTTGTAATTATGCTTTCTCAAACAGATATATAGATAAAGATTTAATTATTATGTCATTGACTTAAACTATTACAGTTTTTTACCATAACAAATATATGACAAAATAAATACACATACATATTCTTGACATATCTGAACACAGTTATAATATACAGTTTAATTATATTATGCTTTCAATAGCATTCACAAACTGTTAATTGATTTAGCGACATTTTCATGCCATCGAGGGCTAATAGACGATCAGTTAATCTAACTTCTCTTCCCCGGAATTCCGGAAGGTTTACCAGTAATCGATACAATAGTTTCTGCAAATAACTGATTCTTTCCAACTTCTTGAATCAGTGGTGAGAGATGAACGACAATGCGACACAATGTCGTATATTTATCATCAAGGGCCGGCGGGGATTCCAACTCACAACCCCTGGATTGATATTCAGACGCGTTATCAACTAAGATAACTGAGTCCGGATTCTATTGATGAGAAAAATATTGTTTCATTATTTAGGGTTATCAATGCACCTTGTGGAAGATGTGTTTTTCCTAAAGATATCAGGTTTCCTACTTGGTCAAACCAGCCATTCGTTTTAACGAAAATTATCTTAATATATACGTTATTTTTTTTGCATATTTTGCGATTAAATCAAATGTGTTTTCAACTGTTGTAGGTTTCAGATAACTAATTGTATTCTGTAGAGTTGATGTTTAAGAATAATCAATATGTTATTCACATTCTACTTGGTGGTTGTACATTAAAACGTTACACGTGAAAAGGATACAAGTGAAAGTGACACTTATTTCATATATATAAATATATATTTACCACTCGGAATTATTAAAACAAAATTTCTAGCTTTTAAATATATTTTGTGACTTTCGGGATTCGACACCACGGCCCCTGTATCGTCAGCGCCAAGCACATTGAAGACGACGTCTCTGTCGGGTGTACTATCGCAACAACGTTAAAAACACGTTGCGCAAATGACGCATACATTGACGTCGCTCGCCATTAAAGGGGCCCTAACATATATCGCCAATTACATATTTTTCGATTTTATCAGTCAAACTGCACATTCATATCAAACATTATATATTATGGGTATTCTGTTCAATAACTTATAAATTGTATTTTGTCGCTATAGTGTCATTTTGTTTAAATTTTGTTGACAAAATACTAAATCGAGACCCGAACTAAAGTCATTTATTGGCCAGTATCGAGTATGCTTAAACAGTGACGAATAAAACGGAAAATGCGGACCTGTGTTTTAACGAATTTCTCATAAATAAGATAAACTACAAGGACGGAATCAACCATTTATTTCGAATGGGACTTTCTTCTTTGTGATTCAATACACGTTTCATCATTTACTGAACTTAAAGTTATAGGTGAAGGATCTTTAAAGTATTCAGGACCTAGAGGATATTATTCCTATACCGCAATGTTGTTGAGGTAGTGCAGTCGGAAAAGACGTCGTCATTAATGTGCCAGACGCTGACGCCACAGGGACGGTGGGTTCGAATCACGAAAGTGACAAAAACATTTTTGAAATTGTCCATGGTCAGATGAATAAGACATGTGTCACTGCTCTCCATTCAGACATAAACGTAGAAAGAATACAAAAAATAGAAAAATATATTCGATATAAACCATCATTATTTATACAAGTTACATGCAAATAATTAACCTGCATATGCTATTACAAGTGTTAAATCATTAATAAGTAAAAACTAATGAAAATTTATTATCATAATTTATCTATTTAGAACAAGATTTTGGAGAAAAACATTTGCGACACCAGTATGATGTCCGGTGGTAACTTCATCATATGTGGAGACTTTTGTCACGCCACGCATTCCGACTCCATGGTAATACTAAGGGACAGATGTCTCGGCGTCGTAAACGGCAAGGTAATATAATAATATAGTTCACTCCTTTTTAAGGCATACGTTAACTTCTTTTTCACTGATTTCTTGCGACAGTTGGTACTTTTATGGAGATCTTACGAAAAGAAATAGTCTACAACGTATAGTTTAGTTATACTTACACATAGTGTCAAAGATAAGAAACTCCATCACGATAGAAGTTACACTCAGTTAAATGCCAGTATAAGGTTGCAATCTAAAAATAATGAAACACACTTCTTAATAAGGAAATCCAAATGCTGGTAGATAATATAAGAAAGTAAATCGAAATCAACTTTCAAATTAATTAGAAAAAATTTCAATAGGTCTTGTAGATGTGAGGAGTATATTTGGCATGGCGAAAACCTTGAAAAGACAGATGCGCTAACTATTTGATGGATCGATGACTACACTTTAAAATTGCACTGTGACTTCTTTTCGAAGTGTGTTCTTATTGTTCGGTATTCACTATCGTATTTTCTCATAGCTTTTCTTAACCCATTACTCCATAGATACGCGTTTTTCCGCATCAATCACAGAATGCCTTTGAAAACAGTTTTTCACTCTGTCAGTTAATTTAAACATACTTCAGCCAATAATTCAAAAGCCTTCTATATTAGAGGTGTCCAAAGGCGTCTATATAAGAGGTGTCTAAAGGCTTCTATATTAGTGGTGTCCAAAGGCGTCTATATTAGAGGTGTCCAAAGGCGTCTATATGAAAAATAAAGGGTTAAAAAGGTACTATTATAATGTTTTCAGATTGCGTTCATCGACGACAAGACTCTACTCAAGGACAGGCTGTCCGAATATAGTCTTCAAGAGAGCGATGTCATTTCATTGCAGGACAGGTACAAAATGCTTCTTAATGGTTTTTTAACTTTATTATACACTTTGCTTCTTCACGAACTTTAATAAAACAACCTCTATAGTTCATATATCGGTGCATGACAGTTCTACACATATAATAACATATTCTTTTAAACTACTTAATATTGGCGTAACTGATGTCATATTTTGGTAGATAACGAACATGACCTTACTCGTACATGCCATTGTGAGTACATTGGTTCGTGAAGTCATCAGTAACAAATTCGTTGAACGAAACAAAGCAAACAAAATAGGAAGCTAGTTTAAATATAGGAGACAATGTTAAATACAACACATCTCGTGCCTCTTAGTTCCGGCCTTCAGTAAATACGTTCCATATGCCTTGAAAATATAACGACACTTTGGCAATACTATTCGATAAAACAACATTTTATCTGAGTATAATTTCTTTAACTACATATTGCAGACAATTTGTAATGCCGGGGTTGGTGGATACACACATCCATGCGCCACAGTATCCTAACGCTGGGAAAGGACTTGACATGCCTCTGCTGAAATGGTTGGATAAATATACATTCCCAACGGAAGCGAAATTTCACGATCTTCAATATGCATTGTCTGCATATTGGAAAGCTGTGGTAAGATAGATTTAAACAAACACACACGATTCCTTTGTAATTTACACAAAAAATAAATGCTATCAGTACATGATGACCAAGTTCACTCGCTAATAACAACTTGGAATCTGCATGGGAGATAGAAGTTAGTTCGGTGTTCAAGTTTCACCTTTCGGTAAGATCTATTCATCACAAAACTAACCATACACCCCCTCCCTCCGTGTCTCCAATTTGAAAAGTTACACACTTAAATATTGAAAGACGAAAAGCGACTATCAAACTAAGTTCTAGATACTGATTTGCGTTTGCTTAAAATAGGCTGAACGAGAAAAAGCTCTTGGTGAATTTCAGAGTCACATTATCAAACTTTTATAAACTGTATTTGCAATTTTAGAATATGTTTACAAAAGAATTTCATTAATCGTTTGGTCAATTTGATCATTATTATATTGACGAAATTATTAATGAAATATCTTTACATATTCTAAAACTGTTTTATATCTGACAATAGTTTGATAATGTGGTTCTGAAATTCTCCCGATGTTTCTTTGTCTTTTCAATGTATGTTGTTCCATTCACCATGAACTACTTAATCTGAGCAGGTGTAACCTTATGGAGGCGGTTCGGGTTATGAACTTCTTGTAACACAATTGTTACCAGTGCAGAATAGAGGTATTACAGTTTGATATAGTCTGTTTTATCTTTCACAGACACGTGTCCTTCATAATGGTACTACGACAGCCTGCTATTTCGCCACTATAGACACAGATGCAACATTGGTGTTGTGTGACGTTATAGGTAGGTTTTGTTTACTTCAAAATATGTGACGTTATAGGTAAGTTCATGTACACCTATCCAGGTGTCGTTATTCTATATGTTCATTGACAGGTTAACGAACATCAATGTATGTGACGTTATATTTTATGTAGACTTATTAGTCAATCCATATGATGATATACGTTAGTTTATGTGTGAATGTAGTGAACAGTGTGACATTTACAAAAAAAGTATTTATACTCCAAATTCCAGACTTTTTTGCAATTTATAATTCAAAACTATCGCTTCTTGTATTCAGTCTGAGCCATGATCATGCATGTCTTGAGCAAGACTTTTTATTTGCAATACGCGAAACTGGTTCTACCTAGAAAGACATGGAGCCAGAAATGTACAAACTGTAAAAAAATGTTACATACGCGATATTGTACTGTAATACAATTAAATCATCTTACATTAATACTTCTATGCTGTGTCGTAAATATGACCATCGATTACTTATTTGTATGAGGGATAATTCTGCATGTGTAACTCAGGGAATAATGTACTTGATGTATCATGTATTTTAATTTCAACTTTTACTTATACATCTTTTTGTAATGTTTCTTTAGTTAATCTCCATAAGTATATCTATAGTTAATTCCTATCAGAGTGTTCAATGGCAAATAAAAATAAACTATGAATTATGTACTTTCATAACGATACTATTTTAAGCCTTCTTACTACTTTGTCAATTACGCGAAAAACGACTTTCGATTCGCCCACTGGTCACTTGATATTGTTTGTCCAAGTAAATACAATGCAGTATTTACTTAGACATCGTCAGCTTGGCAATGGAAAATGGCGAATCAGCAACCTATTCCGATCGCTGATTGTATTATCAACTTGTATGATTAACAGCTCGCGTCAGGTAAATCAAATAGTGTTTTATATTTCGTATTGGTACTTATACAATTTCAGCTGAGTTAGGACAACGGGCCTTGGTAGGAAAGGTTAATATGAATCAGAACTCTCCCGATTTCTATGTTGAGAACTCTGTTGACGAGTCGGTGAAAGAAACAGAGAGGTACATATTTTATTTATCTTTTATATAAATATCTCTGTTTTGACTATTCGTATATGCAAAATAAAGAAGAATAATGGGATGAATATATAGTCCATTCAGCATGTTTTTCTTATCAAGAGCACGACTTCGTTATCCTTGTCAAAACAATGAATTCGGCACGGTTTGTTTATATTCACATTACTAAAGGTCAAACATTTGATAATAAATAGATGTTCTCTTTATATTCGTTACGTAAAGTCTCACTACACAGTCACAGATGGCTGGCAACGGTTTTGACAAAGGCATATCTTAAAAGGGGAAACTTTAATTAAACTACTTTTTAATCAACATATAATCTGCATAAAATGTTTTGCTTTTGAAAGTTTACCTACATAATTCTATTTAAGTTCGATTACTTATTATCATGTGAAATTGCATATTATTTCTATTTACTGGCAATGCCTTATAGTCGCAGTGTCATTATAATTACTCATGTGTACGTATGGCTCAGAACATACGAAATACTTTAAAATCAATTATTCTGTAAATGTCAGGATTAATTAGCTGTCTGTATGTGTGTTTCGTCAAGACGGAGAAAGCCGTTAATTAACAACTCGGCAAACATTTGCTTTTGACAACCGCAAAGTTATCAATCAAAGTGAGAAAATCTATTAGTACCTGCCGATATATCAATACTCCCAAATGTCAAAATACATGTACGCTTTATATAGTTTATTCATTTGCGTCTTTAACGTACATATAGTACATATATATAGATAACAATGCTCGATAGTACATGGTTATAAGGTTTACCGTTAACAGTAAACATTGCTGTATAATAGTGTTAATGTGCTGTTATTTAGTGGCAATGCCATTCAATATAGAGTCACGCAAGACTATTAATAAAGTAATACTCATTAACTAAATATAGTTTATATGAAAACTAATAGATACCAGCGCAGCCAAATATCACTTTAAGTCAAGCTTATTGTACAAACAGCAATATGTTTTTAGGGTTTGACAGCAAACCTTAGTGTGTTGATATTCTTATATTGAAACTGACTGTTGGTAAGTTGCAAAAAAGGTTACATACGATATTGTCATAATAGTACAGTTATACCATTGTAACCTGACACAAATAGTGTGCACGGATATCACAATAAATTCTACTGATGGTAAATATTTTAGTTAAAACTTCCCCGATACTATCAGAAAAAATGTTTCCGCAACAAGCGGTGTTGTTTCGTCTAATATATTGGTTTAATCCTTTACTTCATATAGATGCACTTTGACACCTCTAATATAGACACTTTTGGACAACTCTAATATAGAAGGCTTTCAAATTATTTGGTGAATTATGTTTATATTAACTGACAGAGTGGAAAACAGTGCAGGAAGTGTTCAGATTGAACTCTTCCTGCACTGTTTTCAAAGGCCTTCTGTGATTGATGCGGGAAAACGCGTATCTATGGAGTAAAGGGTTATTACAAATTATAATAAACAACTATAATATATGGAATTGCATAGCGCCTTTAGGGTCACAGACATGATGGGCAGATTTGGATAAGCCAACACTAATAATACGTGATTGGCTTATATTATATGGCTGCATAAGGTTAATAGATTTTTCACTATATAATCAATTTTCAATTAAGTTAGGTAGTTAAAAATCATCTTTATAATCAAAAAATTGAAAATAGAATAAGTAGTTATAAGAACCGAATCCATTAAGTAAATAAATAAGTAAAATATGCAATATATTTGATATAATCAACTAATAATAAGGTCACAGTAAACCCTTTCCCCAATCATCAATCATTCAACCAAACATAGGCTAATCATAAATTTATTTCTAAGTAATCATCTTTTCCTGTTGCTCGCTCAAAGCGAAAGGGTAAACAAAAACTTAAATCAACATGCCATGTAATGCGAACGACTGAATATGTCAAATGTACTTCGAATCGGCTCTAAATTATTTCATAAACAAAAACAATACATAATACTTTCCATAATTTTTCCATTAATTTTCTTGCAGATTTGTAGAATCGGTATTACAAAATAAGGTAAGTATCATTAACACTATCGTCGGATACTCACGGGTGTCAATTTCGAAATTCTCCATCCATCACAGTTTACCTCATACTTTGGACCAACAACCTTGCGGACACAACTCCTCCTGCAGTTTTAACATCCAAGTATAACAAGTACATGGTATGAATATGCGCCGGTGGTATTGACATTCCGTTTAGATTATATTTGATTGCATTAAAAGTTCTTTGCTATTGTTCTTTACTAGAAGCGGAATGGATTACCCGTTGTATTCAACGATGCATTAAATACGTATTTATCTATAAAAATAACAAAAATTAACTAAGCAAAACCAGTATTTAAATGTATAAAACCTGCATGCATTAAAGAGCTACGCTTTGGTTTAAATCAATACATCTACCAAAGAGTGACATACTCTTAATTAGTGTTTATCTATGATGTGACGAAAGGAAAAGAGCTAGGTTAAACGAAACTGTTAACCAAGTTTAAGCTTTCCAGTAGCGGTTGTGCAACTGCCGTCCCAAAGTTGTCACAAATTGTCACATCTTGTGTATGTTTATATTGTTTTAATTATGATTATTCAACATATTGAGTGAACCTATGCTGCTATGGTGTCTGTTCCTTTAATTCTACGTCTCCTGTTCGGCTCATGTTATATTATTTTGATGCTCATTTGTTTTATTTGAATGTCATAACTCACGTATTTTGAACAGTTTATAAGCATTGTCATGTTTAAGTTTTTGATTTAGAAAATATACTGATGCTTGGAAATTGGGGTATGAATACATGATTTCGGAAGTCAAAATTCACTTTGTCAACAGTGTACACACTGAACAGAATAAAACTCACTTATATGATACATGATCCCTACTTTTCTCATCATATTTTGGTAATGCAGAGGTTGGCAAACTACAGAATGTAAATTTCACTTCTTTCATTTGTGTCTCTCTATGAATAACATACCTTCAAACTTGTTTTATTTACTGTAGAATAAAGAGCAAAAATCAATGGTGGGCTGATATCAACACTTTGTCGGTATAACATACCTTAATCGTGAGATGTCAGGAACTAAATTATACTATAAATACTTTATAATGTGTTAACTTGTATTGTTATCATGTCATTCACATAATTATCGTTTTTCTTGCTTTACTAGTCAAAGTATCCACTTATAACACCGGTGGTTACCCCAAGATTCGCTATTGCTTGTAATGCAGAACTTATGCAACGTCTTGGAGCAGTTGCGAAAAAATACGATATTCCAATACAGGTAACTTGTACAATATTTCCTTCGCATACGTTACATGCGTTTCATTTGATTGACTAACGAACAACGTATAGTTGATACTTTAAATGTGGTCAGACAGTTCACTTACTAGCATAGTAATTGTTGTATTTATATATAACTATTATGTAATAAGGCAGATACTAACTAATGGTATAAATATATTCGACAGATCGAATAAATAGTGATTTCATTTTGCTTTTAATATCGTTTGTTCAAAATAATTGATAACATTTGGTTAAGGTTATCAAAAATAAAATTTTAAAACGAAACGACCGTTAGGTATTTTTATCTTTTGAATGATATACAAATGCATAGTTCGTCATTAAAATATAATGTCATGGCATAAGCTACTAGTCTGACTTATTAAACTATAGTGTTTGACGTATGTATGTATGTAAACGTTTTTGTTTAATCTAGTCATTTTGACGAGCGGCTTTAACGTTACTAAAGGTCCAGTTGTATTGTACATTAGTTAATATAAAACCTAAATGTATTGTATTTAGATT
The DNA here is from genome assembly GCA_029582155.1 of Panopea generosa. Classification (NCBI taxonomy): domain Eukaryota; kingdom Metazoa; phylum Mollusca; class Bivalvia; order Adapedonta; family Hiatellidae; genus Panopea; species Panopea generosa. The sequence continues at coordinate 49,638,458 of CM055907.1, forward strand.
ATTGTAATATATATTTTTATATAAGATTGACATACGGATTAAAACCTAAATTATACTAGACCGCCACGTGTGTGGAATGTATGAGTACCGTTCCAGCAGTTCAAACAACTAATTCAAACATGATTGCAAGTCATCCATTTTTAATTTGCAGACACATATATGTGAAACAAAAGACGAAGTATCGTTTGTATCACAACTATTTCCGAATGCTCAAAACTACGCGGATGTATATGATAAGGCTGGGTTACTGACGGAAAAGGTAAACATTTTTACGTAAGAACTGAACTACATTATGAAATCGTTTTTATGTGCGTCGCTGTTCGTTTAGACATTTGGATTTACAACCTTTCGTTTGTTCCGTTTCATCTCCTGTTTTTTTTTCGTCTTTCGTAACAGTATAAAATTGAGTAGAATTATTAGTTTGGCTGTCCAAATGTTTTAGTCCTTCACATTTATTAAACATTGTGGGTACTTATACAACACAAAGTTAAAATACGTGGTTTTGAAGTCCCGTGCAGAGTTATGCATTCTATATAAATATATTCTGTCTAGATACATGCGTTGGTCTCCATTCAAATTGCCGAACCGTTTTGGGTATTTTCGCTATTTTACAATAAAATGTTTGGAAGTTCATACTGCATCCAATCGACGAAGTTGATACGCAATCTGAACAGGTCATTTTGACCATGTGAACATGTGCAAAATGTAAAAAAATGACAGAACCTTCAATATATTAAAATGCAACTTTTAAGGCTGAAATGCCGAAGTTATATCCAAATTGAGGAGTAAAAATATAATAGCTATAATATTTTCACCCCCACCCCTCTGTTGTTTTCTTGTTGAATGTATATATGAACTTACATTCGCGCCGTTCAACGTTAGTGCTCTCTGAATTGGTTCACGTAAACTTTACTCTAAGTCAGTTGCTAATAAAAATCAAATTTAAGTTAATTTCTTATATACAACCAATGATTCATTTATCACCTATATACGAGTACATGTACTAGAAAATTATGTGTCCAGTCAAAAAGTCAAATTAAATTTAACATTCGAAAATGATCAATAATGAATTGGGGCATTTATGTAGTGGGTGAAGTGTTGGCCAAACACGCCAGAGGTTGAGGGTTCGACCCACAGCTCGACCCGATTTCTCTAAAAAGCAGCAACACTCAGAACTGGTTGTACCCAGGAAGCGGACTCGAGAGTGGTTCAAAAATTGTTTAAGCTTTCTTCGCAATTGAGATAAAACGAATAAATATAAATTAAATAAACCATTAATTATCTCATTAACAGCATCGATAAACCGGTAAACAAGGTGTAGTTAATGGAACAGCAAAAAATCGCGCCTCTTGTGCACGTAATGCTGCTTAAAATTATAACGCTTTGACGTCCATAGCAATCGCAAATCTCGGCAATGGCTAATTTTATCCAAAATTATGACCAAAGCTAAACATGATCTTTCACGGGTATGCGTTTAAGGGAAATGGACGACAAAACTATTTTTAGATGCAATGAAGTAATGACGCCATGGATGTAAATATTCATATTTATTTAATTTCTTTCAATCTTGCTTTCTGTATCGAATGGCACAATGTACACATACTTATTGTATAATTTAGTATAAATTATTTATGAAGGAATATAGCATTGTTATAATAGTTTTGTATCAATAAATAGACTGTGTTAGCGCATGGCATCTATCTGACGCAGACAGAAATAGACGTAATAAAGTCAAGACAATCTGCCGTATCCCACTGTCCCAACTCAAACCTTTCGTAAGTACTTAATTATACTGTAAGTATTGGTTGTACAATCTAAATATTCTGTACAAGGCACGTTGGTAGTATCATGGGACGTTAACCCGCTACGAATAACAATTCTTCAATCAAACTTATCAACCTAAAATTCAGACTTAAATTTCCAAACAATTCTACAGTAATTTTTTGCACAACAAAACAGAGAATATCTTAAATATGCCTATTAAATTATTTGAAACAATATGCGTACAACATTACTTGAAACATGGCGCTTTTTCAAATTTGAGCCCTGAAATATTGAAGTTGTTAATTGTATCGTGTTACATCAACATTAGGGCATTTACATGTTTTAAGTTTATTGAAACACTAAATATTTGTAGTTAGTCATTCCACTATGTTTCCCTTTACAAAAATGTAAATAATATTTTCTTTACTAGTGCAGAACGTTTTACTTTCCTGTTTTATACATATAATAAGGATATTAACATGTTTGGGAAACTATGTACAATGCATACCATTGTAGATAACTTACTTTGCTACTGTAATAAATATATAGTTGCTACTTACAAAGCTTCCTAAATAAATCATATAAAGTAACAATCAAAGAAAGATAACTGTATTGCTTACATGTCAGAAATTTCCTGTGATTTTAGTGGTTAGTACCCTTAGATTTGTGGGTATTAAAAACTGCATAATTTATGCTGTCGGTAAAATATTCATGTTTTCGCGTTCTATGTTTGACTACGTCATTTGTTTACAATGGCGAACACCACCGTAAACAGTGTAAACAGTTGTTTAAATAGATTACCAAATCTTTTTTTTCCGATTTCAATTAATTGTTTATTAATTTTGTAAAATCAAAGAAAATGTATTAAATAATTTGAACATTTTAATGATTTAGTTAATGATTTAGTTAATGATTTTACCACTTAAACTAGTATACAATGCTCATTTTCAACATGTTAAGGGTAAAAAATAAACATTCTAATCAAATTGCCATTTAAAACAAATTAATCGACACTGAAATGTATCCCTCAATTTAATTTTGAGAGCTTTATATTCAGAAATTCCAATGCTACATACACCCAAATAGTGCTTATTTGGACCACTGCATCTATTAACACGACATATTGTGTTTTAAAATACACGCATGGAAACGATATCGCATTTATAAGAGTTTGGCGGGCCTTTTTTATTGGCATCGTCTTGCTTTATGATGTGACGACGGGGAAGAACGAGGTTAGGTACACTCGTAAAACATGTTTAAGCTCCACAGTGGTGGTGTTTGCTACTGACCGTAAGTGGTATGTATCAGTTAAGTACGTATGGTGATTATTTTGGGCAATGTTTGTTTCTGTCCCGCTGCTGTGATGGACGTATCATGTTGTACATGCTTTTATTAGTTTAACATTAAATATATTGTATTTACTTAATATATCAGTCATGTGCCACTTTTGCAGATTACGTAGCGGTCTGCTAGATTTGCAAAACTTACTGAAGCAAAATGTTAAAGTCGGACTTGGCACAGGTAAATACTACTAGTATGGCTTTTTAAAATATCAGTTTAAATGTATGTTGAATTTCAAGAATTTCAACAACGATTTACAAAGGTTTTTATGCTTTGAATAATTTCATGTTTTCAATAATTTGAGGCTAAGAATATAATTTAATTACATGTATGTATTTATTTTGTCATCATGTTGTCTTACTTTAGTGTTGATTTGCTATTACACCAAACAGCGTGTAGCAATTGCAGAAATTTGATCATAAATCCAAACAATTTTAGTGTGTATATATGTTTACAATAGATACATGTAATGCAGGAATGTGTATGTTGTGTAGGAACATTAACACATATCATATGTATATCGTATAGTATTTGTACATTTCAGAGCAAATTCTTGCTTACTAATAAAATGATAAAAATACAAAGTATCTAAAGCAATGATAACAGGATGTATATTAAAATGTGCTCATAAACCTTCCGTATTTGATTGATAATATTTCTATTTATTTTTTTAGATATGATACATTACAATATCTACAATATATATTTATTGTTTGATTTGATTCTTATATAAAAAAAATGATTGAAACAATTGAATAAAAAGAAGTCCATGTCGCGGATGATCTTTTTGGCGGTGATCAAGGCTGCAAAATTAGATCAAGCTGACATAAGCAAGGAAGCCGGATAATAAAGATTGTATGTCCTTAATTGTTTATCATTATATTTGAAGGGTATTTTTCTTTTAAGATGTATCAGGAGGATATCATCCGTCTATACTGAACGCCATACGCACGGCAGTGTTTGTATCCAACACGTATGAAATATCAAAACAAAATGATTACACTGCCATTTCTGCTAAAGACGCATTTAAGCTAGCAACATTAGGCGGGGCTAGAGGTAAGTTTTGCTTAGCGTAAAAAACAATTTTTCAGTTTATAACCTTTATAATGTAAACATGATCAACAGGATTTATATTTTCACATTTATAAATTAAGAAACACCCCAAATCAAACTCAAGTCATTCCAAAGACAGAAAGAAACATAAGTAAAGTTTCTACATATTAATATAGGTGGACCAAAAGAAGAAAATGCCATCAGCTCGACTCACAAAGAGCGCATTAAATGTCTCACTACACAGTTAACCTTTACTATGTTCTATGTTAGGTCTAAGATTTTCACGTTAAAAGATCCACATATATTTTTACTAAAGTATTTTCCATATCAGGGATGTATTTGTTGATTAGAATGCATAATAACTGAGGTGGTGACCAGCTTGTTTTATAAAGAAAGTGCAATGACGCCCCTTGATAAATTTGAAATAGGGGTCCTCAAGCGCTCTTTAATACACCATTTTGTTAAAATAAAAAAAACAACACCTTTTGAAAGCAGTGATATCGTATTGCAGTTTATGCTATGCCAACCTTTTCACTTCTCATTTGCAGCAGGAAATCACAGCCTTTATTGTGTCGTGAAAAGTAAAGATATTATTATCATTAATTGCAATGAATATAATGGCGATATTGAGCCAGCGTTCAAGTATTTAACATATTGTATAATGGTCGTTTTCATGTAAATTAAAGTGAAGAATTAATGATCCCTCAGTGCAGGTTACACGCATTAGCGTTAATTTGTTGTTTAAATTATATATTTGTTTTAAATTTTAACCGTTTCAATGATCCTTGATTTAAATAAGTATGCACATTTATTTACTGTAAAATGTCTGACCACACATGCAATTAATGTTTTTACTGCATCTTTTATAGAATATGTATTGTCATGTAGACTCATGATTCTGGTCAAATCACCATCACTGTAATTATTCATACAACCGTGTACCATTGTAATCTAATGAACCGATCATTTTGTATATACTTGTATAATTTCATATTTTATGCAACGCGTATTGATAAATGTGATTTTTTTATGCCAAATATATCCTATTATTATATATTGTTATGAATCCTTCAATCTGATTGGTTGAAAACTGAACTAAACAGGTCAAATAATATACAACTATCTACATTTTTAGCGGACAATGGTTAAAAAATATTTATCCGAGGAAAATGACTATTGACCTAAAGTAGGAATAGTTCACTGCTTTGGGTCAATAGTCATTTTCCGAGGATAAATAATTTTAATCATTGACCGCTAAAAGGTAGATTGTTGTTTTATTATATTGAAAAACAATAAAAGAGGTAAGCCAAGAAGTCGCATAACATACATTACATTACGGTTAATAGTTTTCTGCTTTGGGTCAATAATCATTTTCCTTGGATAAATAATTTAACCATTGACCATTAAAAAGGTAGACAGTTGTATACTACTTTTTTGATGACAAAAATACTTTCTTTTGCTCAATATTTTCGCTTGCTTTCTACGTGGTAGTTGAACATTTTTTAATATGTTCTATATGTGTTACAAGCGAAATTTTCTTTCAGCTATATTTTAGGCATTATATTAATTGTTTAGTTTAAACATATTGCATTGCCATATACATATAACAAGCATACAATGAACATAGAAATAAATAAGGCAAAGGCAATGCCTTATATAGAGAAGGAAGAGTAACTGATTCAGATGTTATAAACGCTCGCGTATTCACGCAAAATCTCGCGGAATCTCGTTTTTTAATACCCCAACTTCCATTCATCTCAGAAATACAAATCGAAATTCTTTTTTTGCAAATGAGAATTATTTACAAAACAAGGCCATTTATAGCAAATTGTGTTTATCATTGTTGAAGCACTTACAATTACAAAATGTGTATACTGCAACTAAAAAATCATGGAAAGTGTTAAATGTTGTTTTTACATCAAACTGCAATATTTCAAATTCAAGATCATTTTGCGTGTTTAAAACATTGTAAAACATCTAATATTACACCTGAAATATATGTAAAATAAAACAGTTGTCTATGAAATTCGAATAATTAATTTGCTAAATTGTACATTCTTCGCATCTTATTTTATCACCATTTAGCAGAGAGATACACGTTTCGTTTCTTTCTATATAAGTCCTTGGCAAAGGCATATGGCAACAAGAGCTCATTACATTAGTTGCGGCCATATAAGCAGTGAACGTGTGAACAAAAACACTTATTTGGAGGACTACACTAAATACTTGCTATTAATTGTATTTAAGCGCTAGCCTTGGAGGACAAGATTGGGAACTTTGAAGTGGGCAAGGAGTTTGACGCATTTATAGTCGATCCATGTTCCACTGGTTCTGCCATGGATATATTTGACGATGACAATCTTGAAGACTGCATTGAGAAGTTTTTGAATCTTGGTAAGCATACACCATCGTAGGTTGTCTTATACTGATAGGTTCATATTGAAGAATGATGCCAAAACTACATACTGGTAAAAGCCGTTTCAATATCATTCCGTTGGAATAAATGTGTTTTAAATACCAAAAAACTACTTTTTTGACATAATGATACATTATCACGTTAACGTATCTAATTGGCTAATCAAATCCTCAGTTCTACAAACTTAGCGCAATTAATCTTAAATGTATATATGCAGAGTGGGTAAATATGACAAATTATTGTTCCAGATTCAGCTTTTGCGCAGAGAGATTTGGCATCGAAAAATTAGCTTAATTACAATTTTATCTTAACGTTGGCAGGTATTTACGATTCCTTCAATGTCAGTGATTTATAAACTTCTTAGTTCAAATGAATGACCTGCACAGTAGATATTTATTTTTCAGCATGCTACGAGTTAAGATTATAAATTAAAGTTGACAGAATATTATTTCCAACTCAGATAATACATGCATAAGTATATATTTTATATATTATTCTTTGATCAATAAATGGTTAATCGATGGTAGTACCACTGTGTCACGATATTTAATTGAAATATTCGATACGAACTTTTCCAATATGACTGTGACCAACCGTGTACATTACACAGTCACCAGACCGCATACTAGGCAACAAGTACGCACGATATACGGAAATGTTTGAACAGCAAGTTTAGAAAACTTTTATCTTCGAAAGAAAGAAATGGCCGGTACGAACGGCATCGTATTGAGGTTTCAACCGGTCATGCGTGTTCAATCATACATACGTTTTCTCAATAATTTAAGCAAAGTGACGGGTTTGATACGAAAACATTGATTGTCCGTTATGCATTGTGGTTGCCGTGTATGTAACGTACACGTTTGACACAGTGAATACAATTATTAATTTATACTTGTAGGCGATGACAGAAATATCGTATCGATTTTTGTTGCCGGGAAACAGGTCCACAAAAAGCAGTGAGTGTGATGGTCAAAACGACATGTACATATATGACACTACGCAGACATCATTCATAGTTGCCAATGGTCAACAGCCCATTTTTACACTCTGTTTTAAAGCCAGCAATGCAATATATATAGAAACAGTTGGGGTAAAACTAGTTTTAAGCGCCAATGACGTAGATTTTACAATATATCGTTTCAAGGCTACATATCCTGTATATGTTTATATTGTTCATATCGTATTACTCATAATTATTATAAACTGAAAACATAAAGAAACGCACGATGACTTTTAGAACCACATTTCCGAACCTTTGAATGTTAAAGTATTCATTAATTACTTCGTCAATACTAAAGATCATATTGACAAAATCGTTAATGAAATACTTGAATTGACACATTTTAATTATTGTATGGTGTTTAGCGTTGCTTTCAACAATTTTTCAGTCATATCGCGACGGTGTCTATTTGTGACAGTATTCTAAGCGCTGTCACACTGGAGTATCATGCCGCAGACACATGGTATGATACTCCACCCAGTCACATTATACTGATACCGGGCCGACCAGACCTAAAACTCTCCTCATAATGCTGGGCGTCAAGCGAGGAAGCTTCTAGTACCATTTTTAAAGTCTTTGGTATGACCCGTCCGGGGATTGAACCCACGACCTTCCACATGCGAGACAGACGCTCTACCACTAGACCACGCCGCGGTTTCGACACATTTTAAACTCTAAATATCGCTTACAATCGTTTGATAATGTGACTCTGAAAGTTACGTTGCGTTTTGTTATCCTTTAATATATGATTTATTGGTAGGACGGATCCTGCTTTCCAGATTTGGTTCGTTAGATAGCAACCAGATCTCAACACATTGATTGGTCAGTTGCTTTAGGGGAAATTGAATGACGTCAAAGTTTAGTAAGCATTCAATAGCTTTGAAATGGGGACAGGCATGACATTCTCTGCTTTTCATTGGGGATTCGGGAGATATCGGGGACTAGGATAGACTAGTATATGATTGTGTTTGTTCTTTTGTGACTATTGTGTCATTTAAATGCTATATGTCATGTTGGAAGTATATTTTCTTATCTTAGTATATCAGTTTGACATATCTTGTAAATAAATCAACGTTATATTCGTAAAGAATATGAACACTGTACATTCAATTTTCATATTATACTTGTTTCACCTCTAGTTAGATTTTAAAACAGACAAAGAAGGGAAAATAAATAACAACAATTCGGCATTTAAGTATACTGCTTCAGACTACTTTCCGCCAACCCAGTTAAGTTTATCACATACTTTACGATGCAGGAGTGTAATAAACCCATGACATATTAATGATATAAACCTGTGTAATATCACTTCCGATTCATCTCTCGGTGTTTTCCGTATAACTCGCCTCTCGTACGTAAATTTCCGAAGTACTTTCCAAATTGCACCAATATAGAAATTAAGTCGATTTGTCAAGAATTGATTGATTGATTGATTCTTTATTTCCTCCATAGTACAAATATACAGGAGAGGTGATATGTTAAATAAATGGCTAATGTAAACTTTTCAAGGAGAGAAGCTTAATAATGATTTTACCCAGCACATGAAAATCAAAATGATTTTGTTTCTTTGACACTAGCTTGTTTAGATATATTGTATTGTCATATAAACATATACAACATTAAATAATGCATATGTATACATATAACTCATATTTAAAAACCTGTTAAAACAGACCAGAGGTAATAAAACTTGACCCCATGTTCAACTCAGTATTTCATGCTCATTTAAACAATGAACGCATTATAACAAACTAAATGTAAACAACAGCAATTTTCTACCTCATATCAACAAATTCAAAGCCGAGTCAAGTGCTTGTGCTTTTTATTTGTGTTTTATTTGAAACGTGGAAGTTGTATTTGAGAAAGAATTGCGTTGCGCATGAAACAAGTGTTATAACCTCGGGGCATGGTACTTTTGCACGATTTGAAAAAAAAACACACACATTAAAGCGTATCATATTGAAACTCCTGGACAAAAATTTCCTTTAACATATTGCCAAACTCTTAATTGTTTACACAATGTAATTGACATTTTGTCAAACAGTGTCGTTAGTTATTCTTGAGAAATCATACAAATGTGAAAATAAATGTTTATTTACTGCTTGTTTTAAAGCAGTTTATGCATAGCATTTCATCCAGTAAAATTATCGAATCAAAAAGTGATATAAGTTATGCGATTTACTTTTGCAAAACATAACAACGTGCTATTTTGTATTGAGATGATAAAGACACGCCATGTGAATTTCAGACCCACATTATCAAATTAGTGTAAGCGATATTTAAAGTTTGAGAATATGTATTCTGTTAATAATTTTGTCAACATTGCCATTGTTATTGCCAAAACTATCAAATACCTTTACATATATATTCTAAAACTGTAAATACCGTTTACAATAGTTTGGTAATGTGGCTCAGAAATAATCCGACATTTCTTTATCAATTCAGTTTAGTATAAAATTTGATCTCATTCAAACTTGAAATAAATATTGAATTCTATCAACTGTTCAAATCGATAAATCAACAGTTACTTTGTAGGTAAAATTTATCAACTAAAACTGCTTTGTGGGATGTATGAAATGATATAGGGAAGTCTTTTGGCCTGTTTTAATGTATGATCTAAAACGATTTATCAACTTAATGATTTGTTTGATGACTTTATAAATCCTACAAATCGATAAAAAAAATTTTTTTTTTCATATTTCAACATTTGATGTTACAGGACTTTATACGTTTTATGGTCCTCCGTGGCCCAGCGGTACAAGGCACCGTCTCAATATCACTCATCTCTCACCGCTTATGTCGTAAGTTTGAGTCCCGCTCGCTCAAAAAAAAAGTATGTGAGGAAGTTTGTTAGCTACTTGCGTAAAGACGGGGGTTCTGATCAGATTCATTCTGAGTTCTTCCTCTACCAATAAAATCTGGATAATGTCTTATATAACCAGAAATGTGTAGAAAATGGCCTAAAACCCCATTACAAAAATGTTTTTGAAATTCATGTACAAAGGTATTATTTTTTAGATTTTAATTCATGATGTGAACTATTTATATTCAATGGGATTTGATAAAGTAAAGTGGTTTTGTAGATAGTTATGGGGTTATGAGGTCGATATTTTCATTTGCTATAGATTTGATGGAGTTGACGTAGCTAAACGTTCATTTAGATTTTAACATATGGTTCTCGTTTTTCCCATTATACAGAGTAAAGCTGATGAAACTAAAATTGAAATACACATTAAACAACTTAATGCTAGATAAGTTGTTGTTTTTGTTCTTGTTATTGTTGTTGCTGTTGCTGTGTTCATATACATGGCTTGCCGTTGTCTTCATGCAATGCTTTTTTTAATATTTTGTGATTTGCAATCAAATAATTTTATATACCGAATAAATTATTTGAGTTTAGTTTTACATTATTTTATTAACATCAGTACATATATTTACCATACATTTGACAATAAAATATAAAGCCATACGTTTATCAAAGTATATGGAAATGATACAGAAAACAAAACCTTTAGACGCTTTTGTAAATCTGCCTCTATAACAGTTATTTTACATTTCATATAGACTTATCATAATTTTCCGTAATACTTTCAATTTGGCTAAATATGCGATAATTAATAAAAGAAAGCATAATGGTTTATTCAGAATATTTCAAAATAAAAAAAGCCTCGGTTGAAGGGAAAGAAAGAAAGTTTACTGATTTTAACTTCCTTATCGGTTCATTCCGATACCTGGGATAGGTGTTTCGCAAGTTTATATTTGTCAATTCAATCCATTAAATAATCATTGTTCCTTACTATATAAAATCAGGATAGATTAATTTTATATGTGATGTTATTCAATTTCGAAATAAACGTTTACCGTTAGACTCACTAACGTTAGCCAACAGTTCGAAGTATCAAGGTGTGCTCGCAATTTAATCAAAACCACACACATTGTGAGGAATATGTTAAGAGCTGAAAGATTTCAATATCAAATAAATTAAATATAGATCTCACGACAAACATTTTGTTACAATGTTCTAAATAGAATAAGGTATAGGAGTGTCACTGTAAAAAAATACTCACAGACATGATTTAAAGTATTTACCAAAGCAGAAATATACCCATTTATACACATACACAATTATAAATGATATGTTATTCTTTAAAGATTAGATTTCGCAGTGATACCCATAACTGTTGTTTAAAAAGAAGTCACAAATGGCTCTGTAATCCATCTGTATATTAAAACATAACTTAGCTTGATTGAGATGAAAGCTCAGAGCTTATAAGAATCGCTCTCGAGCTCATATCCTGGGTAAAACAATTACTGGGTCTTGTTATTTGACGTCAAATTAAAAATAAGATATTGTTGTTGTTGTTGTTGATGTTGTTTTTGTTGTGTTTGGATTAATCGTTTTAATAAGTTATGACATGCCATTAAATACATATCAAATAGATTATCATTTTTTAAATGAGTTGTTATTTATTTTCCAAATAAACATTTTTATTCGCACACACCTACGGTTGCCTACAGTTTCAAGTGTTACGTTGTGCATTCAATAACCACGCCCATTGTGAGGAATATGTTTAGAGTTCCAATTACATGATAATATCTGCAGTAAAATACTCCAATAATTCGGCGCTTGGAAAAACTGTTTAAACAGCCAACAGTCTGATATGGCAAAACATGTTGAAATCAACGCTTGACATCACACAATAACCTCTACACGGTGTCAGCGACCTCTATGTTCATTGATGCATTAGCTGTGACCTTCACAATTATCGTTTAATAGATATACACCTTTACAAAAAGTAATGAAAAGAAATCTGTCCTGCATACACTTATATACAGAGGGTTCAGATCAAAACGACAATAAAGTTCAAAGTTCGTTGGTAAAATTGGAAAAGTTCATTGTTAAACAATTTAGCTAAAGTGGGTAATTTAATATAATATAATGTCATGTAGACTCGAGTCAAAAACAGCATATCGTATTGTACAGCGTTAAGTGTCGTTTTCAATAGACTTTCAGTTGTAATACAGCTTCGCTATTGTTCAGTATACTCAGTATGCGGACGGATCTTATTAATATTAGTAGATCTAGAAGGGAGACAGCGGTATAAACCCACATTCAATTCTGAGATTGTCCTTGTGATATTACAAAAAAAATTGACTTTTAAAATGAAAATGGTAAAATAGCATACTTGGAATTCCTGAAATTTGAAAATCCCATGATTATCTGAGGTTTACAAACTACGCAAAATCCGCATTGAGTATTGCACGACTGACATTCCCGAATCCACAAATGAATAGTATTTAGTTATATAAATAAATGGCAAAACAATGCATTAATTACCGGTATATGGTTGACCAAGAAAGGTTGCCATTCCCGTAAGTAGAGTATTCATTCCAAAAGCGTTGATCAATTGAAAGTTCTTGATATGCATGCAGAACACAGGACAATTTTATAGTTGTTTTAGTGTTATTTAATTTCAAAATGTCCTTGCATATTACTTTCCATATTTTGCAGACTTGCAACTTGGCCAAGCGCTTATTTCATGGTATGGTAGTTATTCAAACATAAGCTTCATATAACAAATAATCAAATATATTCTATTGCGAAGTCTAAAAAAATAAATTTGCCTGCTTTGTTGTATATATATTTTGAGAGTTCATATAAAATACAACTTGAAGTATGGTCGATTGTGAGGGAAATGTGACATTTGTTACATGCCACACATATTTACCAATAGGTAAGGCTAAGCAATTGGAAGGCGAGTATCTACATAGCTTGTATTATGTTTGCTTCCTGTTGAACATATGCATTGGGTCACCACTTTGTTATTTCAAATATTGCGTAACTACAGAATGCATATAGCTTAATGGTCGTTAGTGTAAACTTATTTATTTTACTTTGATTGGGAAACAAGTTATTACAACTTAGACAAACCACGCTCGAAGTCTTTCTGGGTAGAACCAGTACTGAGCATATGCGGAAACAGGTTTTTTGCTCAAGGACACCACACATAGCCGTGGCGGAGTATCGAACCCATGACCCTCCGATCAGCGGTTTGGTGCTCTCACACGGGACCACACGCTCCACATTTTAAAATGTTTGTTTAACGAAGAAAAAAAAACAGCAATCGTTTGTAATACTAAAACATTTATCATGTTTAACTATCGTAAAACATGTTTTCGTTTCATAGACTTTGCTTATTGCTCACATCGTGTCCTGGTCATGATATACGACTATAGATATGTTATAACTAAAACGGCTCTCAATGACAGTTACATTATTAAAGAATCGGTGTTTAATTAGTTAAATAATATCCCAGGTGTGCCTGGCTTACATTGCCTCCAACATATAATTACTTACTGATGAGTTTATGAGCACATGGATAATTATGGGAAAAGCAATAATAATGACCTATCGGATATTTATATATAACTATGACAGGAAATAAATTCGCAATGATTAGGTAAGTTTAAACATATCTTAAGAAATGGGGTTGATTAATTGAATATTTAACATCATTTTTATGCCATCGAGGACTAACTAACGCTCAGTTAACCTAACTATTGCTTCTGGTATCCTGTAAGGTTAATCAGTACTCGAGCCCACTCATCTCCGCAAGTAACTGATAACTTTCCGACTTGAATCAGTGGTGAGAGATGAATGATGATGAGACACAATGTCGTATATTAATCATAACGGAGACTGTTGCCGGACGGGGATTCGAACTCATGACCAAAGAATTGATAGCCAGACGCGCAACCGACTGAGCTAATCGGGCCCGGCGACAAAACAAAAATGACAAAAACGGTCACTGCCTTTGAACGGTCAGGAACCAAACCGCTATGGGAGTTAAACCTGTTTAACGGGAATAGTTAATCTCGCTCTCCCCACAGTTGTCACATCATAAGACGAGACAGTAAAAACAACAGACCCGCCACACTATTCTCTTCCAAATGTGGAAACATTCACACGTGCGATATATTGGTGAAGTGTTATAAATGTTTACGGACACGGTCTATATAAACTTTTCTATAAACGGTTGTGTGAGGGATATACTTAGCGTTCGTTTTATGATTCATGTAGATGTCACTCATATACTTTCTTTGATGTGTTTTAAATACCATTTTGGGTTATCATTGGATGTGTGATTCCATAAACGATAAAACAACCCGAATTTGCAGTACCATACTGTACCACGTATTGATTAATTATTGACCCATAATTAGAACTACTTACTACATGACTGCATCACTGACTCGTGGGAAAGTTCTAATGTTATTATAACATTACGTGTACACGAATTAGAGTATGTCACTGCAGAATAGAGTAAAATCATATAAAATAATTTTACTGTGTACTGCTAATATATATTCGACATTGTATGGAACTGATTAAATAATCTTAAACAGTGTGCTTTGTACAGTCAGCAAGTAATTTGCTTTTGGCATTCAGCAACTGTCCACGGTTAGCAGCTAGGTTGCCATTAACATACTCCAGATAAAGTTGCTGAATCAAGTCAAAGCGTAAAACAAATCAATGCTTAGTACTATTTATATCTTTGTTTCAATTATTGTGTCATAGTAAAGACTATATACAAATACTGTAACTTCATCAAATATATATGTATGATAAATGTTACAATCATTATAATACAATACGTTAATCAATACAGCATTTTAAGAGACAATACACGTCTAGATAACCACAGCACTGTCGCTATACAATGTCATACACGATTCACATTTTTGTATTATATTAGAAAAGAAAAATTATTTTTTTGGTAATCAGTTCTTTAAAATTGTAATTTCATCGGTTTTTAGCTATTATAATTGTTTTCGTCCATTTCGTCTGTCTGTATGGTCGGCTGCCTTTCTGTCAACAATTTCCTCAACTTTTTCCTCTCTGAAACTTTTTGACATATGTTAACAAAAATAGTGTGAAGCATTCCTACATAACACTCTCTCAAGTTTGTTAATATCATGTCCCTGGTTTCAAGTATGACCCCGCTCTAGGGGCTAATGATCTAAGTTTGAAATACACGTATAAGAGTATAAAGGTACGGAATTGAATTTTAATTTTAAATCATGAGTTTTAGTGTTTTATATGATATAGCATGACTAGCTTGAAATAAATCGCAGCTGAACAGACATTATAACTTCACTTCATGCAAAAAGCGCACAAAGTAATATTATTCACACACATTCACGACTGGACAAACAGGTTTACACAGAACATATGGGTTTATTTTATAAGAACAGTTTTTCACAAAACGCAATGTGCGTAGAGAAATCAGATATCAACAAAAATATTATAAAATTGTGCCCAGACGTCATGGTCCACGCATTTCGAATCCACACTTCACTGGATCAAGATGAAATCTCTTATTCTGCTCGGCTTGGTTGCTCTTGCTCTGGCGACGATTGTGTCTTCATGTAAGTTTCTTTGTTATTTTATGACATTTTTATAACTAGCCGTGACTCATTAATTTATCCATTTATGTATAAAATTAAAAAAAAAGAATTTCAAACTTTAACGGTTTTGCAAGGTACGCTATTTTAATACGATTCAAACTTAATAATTGCTTTTTTATGTTATTGCTGATATTTGTATGTGGATTGAAAGATTGTTAACGCGTCTGCAGTTAGAGTATAGACTGTATCTTTGTTATTTGTAATGAAAGGTTTACTCGCTCCATAAATCATTTATAGATGGGGGACACGTGCGAGGTATTTTGCGTGCTGGCACCAGAGTAGCGCGTTTCATTTTTATATATCTGATTGTTTTCGTTTTTAATCTCTCCTATTTATCAATTTTAATAATAGACATATATATTGAAAAAAAAAGATAGCACTTTTGAAAATATAGACATTTTGAAAAGTTATAATAATAAACTATGGTCATGACGGCTGCTAAGTTTTTATGGTATGACATTGATTCAAAGGGTATAGTTTTAATAAAAATATGTCGTCTCGGTTTATTTTATTGTTAAATAAAACTATAATTTATTTATCTGTAATAATAAAGTTATATACAGCTAATGTATCTCGGACAATATAACAGTATAGTTTATTGTTGCTCTTCCATCGTTTCCATCCGTAAGGTTACTATGAAGCACACCGACCTGCTTCTTTAGTGTTTCGTATTTACATTATTTTCGCTTTTTTTAGGCCCTGTGAAATAAAACAATCAAACGTCTGTATGATGTTCATGCCGTCTTTTTCTATTGGTCATGAGTATAAACATGAAAGAAATATAAATCTATTTAAATAAAATCAGTATTTGTGATAAACATTATTTCTTAAACTGTTTCGATCTTAATAATGTTTTATCAGGTTTGGTTTAACAAACACCTTATTATCAATCACATTATTACAATTGTAGAAAATAACGAACAGATTACCTGAGCAATAAATAGTCAAACGCTTTGAGATGTTTATGCCGTCTTTTTGGCAAGCGCGATATATCAAACGTTTATATATAAAATCATAAGTTTCTAATTTGCTTTGCTCAAACGAAAACAAATCATTAATTTTATTTTCAAAGCAATCTGTGGGAATTAAAGAGAACACGACATTGTATAGAAATTGTCACTTGCACTGCCGTTATAACTTTTTTTACATTAAAGATGCACAAAACATTCTGTAAAACATTCTGTCATTATAGGAGGATCTGCAACAGCTGATACCATGGAGGTTTTATTCTCAGGAAGCATCCTTGTCTTGCAATGGCTATCTATCAATATAAAAACTCAATTAAAATACAACCTTATAAAATTGACATGTCCACATCTGACAGAAAGTGTATACACTGAGTCAGCTATTTTGAAACTACGTCATTCTTTTTTTAGATGGAACCTTCCGTATTAGGGGTGTTTGTAGTATGATAGCCGATTTATCTGTTACATAAACTATAAAATAAACCAGATATAAATAATCAGTGTTTGTACCACTGTCTTGTCCGATAGCGTAGTGGTAACGGTTAGAACTGTCAACCCAAATGTCGCGAGTTCGAGATGTAACTATTTTGAATTTTTATATCCATTTTTATTTGCCATAAACGTATCAGCGTGCCTTGATATATAATATTAACTGTGTTATACTATTGTCCGTTAAAACAACTACAAAATTAATAAAATGCAACGATTTTTTGTTAAAATCAACGCTCGCGGAGAAAATTTACTTACAATGTTTTATTCATATGCACACGTACATATTACGTCAGCTATAATCCGCAGCAGCAAGTTGGCACCAGCATTGGAGACTCATCGGAAGCCACAATCAGACAGAATTGTTTTTGATGGTTTTGACTTGGTGTGGGGAGACGTTACGCTATAAGTCTCGCACAACAATTAATTTTGTACTGTTCTACATATAAAGACATGCGCTTTATTAATGGTCTTAAAGTGCACTGTTCCCATAGATTGTGTTCTGCTGGGTTAATTATGCGGAAAAAAACTTGAAGTTGACCAGGTTGCTTTTTCACAATTTCGATGGTTTTACCAAACAGTTCCCAATGTCATCCAAACTTGGCAGAAATAATAAAAATGATCCCATATGCACAAATGACATTTTATTTATTTTTTAAAAAGATATGCCAAACCGCTTTACACAGCTCTAATTTCTTTGGCGTTAAAACCTTGATACCGTCCTGTAATAATGTAAGGGGGGTAATTCTTAAGTGAGACCTGTATACAGGTAATGTATATATAGAAGAGGTTGATACCAACACTTACCAAATTAAAATACACATTGAAACAGTACACTGGGATATTTTTATGGAAAATAAATTTCAAAACAAATCAACATTAATAAGGCTCGAACTCGCGACATTTGGGTTGACAGTTCAAACCATTATCACTACGCTATCGGAACAGACAGTAGTACAACACACTTAATATTGATATCTAGATTATGTTATAGTTTATGTAACAGATAAATCTGCTACCATACTACAAACATCCCTAATACGGAAGGTTCCATCTAAAAATAGAATGACGTAGTTTCAAAATAGCTGAATCGGTTTATATACCAACTTTCAAAAATAATTACTTCTTAACACAATATCGACCTCATTTAGCTGTATATACCTGTTTTAAATACGACAAAACACCATGTTTTCTTTTTTAATACTTTACTTTGTCCTCTTTTGGGTGGGGTGGGGGGATCTTATGAAAACATGTGTAAACAACCTAAGTATTCGGTAAACGCAATGACCTCGAATGGAGTGGGCATACACTTGTATCACTTATATACCGACTGTATCGCACGAGTTGGCTCGTGCTCTATACCCTTGACTGAACATTACACGTATATGTATTCATTTGCTTTAAACCCATTATAAATACATCCATAAAAATCACAAGTTAGGGGAATATATCTTCTGTTCCCGAGGATGTATGTCAGTTGTAAATTTGTTTTAGTTAATCACAATATTAAAGAGTACATTGCGAATTTCAACATTCTAGTTTTTAATGAATTTTCAGATTTAACACCGTTATATATTGAATTTAATACTGAGTGTTTATATAGATAACCGAGAATATCGGAAGAACTCAACGAGGATGAGACATAAAGTAAAGTCAAGTTGGTTAGTTTGTTGTTCTATTTAGAGATGAAATCATGATTAATCATGACGAAATAATACATCTGACTAGATTTATTTACACCATTTATATGGTGAAACTTTTTTTATTTTGTAAATCATTTAAACGGACTTAAACTAAATACCTTTAAAGTAAAGACTGATATGATGACTTGTTTTTTAGAGTTAAAAATAATTTTTAAAAAAATCGAGAAAGATATTTCTGAAAATTGAAACAAAATAGATAGACATGCATCTATTACATTCGGAACGAAACATACAAAAGCTAATACAAAGAACGTAAAACGCACGGATATAAACAAGGTAGACGACTCGTTAATTAAGTAAAACACAAACAATGAAGTTTTTAAAAAACATAAAAAATATATATACATGTAATATAAATTAACAACATCAAATGCCGAAAAAAAAGTATAAAAAAATTAATATACGAACATTTAAAATCGTTATTTGAAACTGAAAATAAAAAAAACTATAACTTTAGCATGGAATCGCCTGACGTATTAGACGGAAAACTGAATCTTGAAATTATAGAGATGGAACTAAGAACTACGTTTAATTTTACAATAGAGTTTTATAAGTGCTTGATATCTGAACTATTAAAACTACATATGACATTATACAACCATTATGTTAAGTTTATATAATACTATAATGTTTAATAGTGGCGAATATCCAATCTTTTGGAGTAATGGAAGAAAAGTATCGATTTTTATGGGTGATGATGCACATCAGGAAATTAATTATAGAGGAATAATATTCATCAATTTACTTGGAAAATATATTCACACATTTCACTTAAAATATTTTATATACGTAGGGAAATGTATGAAACAATATCCCGTTATTCACCTAATAAGTTTGAATTTCAAAAGGGAAAGTCAATTGTTGATATATTTATATTTCATGCTATTATTTCAAAAGTGTTAAATTCGGGTATAATACTCTAGTTTGCGTTTCAAGATTTCAAAACAGCCTTTGCTTGAATATATATATCAATGTCATGGCATAAACTTATCTCAGAAAATATAACCTTATAAATAAAGCACTCACATCTATGTATACGGTTATAAAATCATGTGTAAGAAACAAAATTAAGCTGTCTGAGTAAAAGGCATTAGTTTCCAAATAGATAGTAGACATGTTGATACACTCGTTACATCTAACTATATGATTCCAATAGTTGGGTACTATTTAAAAGTTAAACTGTCAGATCTTATTTGCTCACTCGGTAACGGTTTAAGGTAACGGACCGTCTGTTAGTCCTCAATGGCATAAAAACGACGCAAACTATTCAAACAAACAAAAAGGTTAAACTTATTGTCTTTACACATCTTTTTTTTAAAGATTCGCTTGACCTTGAGGACGACGTAGATGCACAAATAAGGGACCTGGAAGATATGCTAACAGAGAGGGTTAACAATAACGAAGAGCTCGAGGTAAATGTTGTATAAGTTAAACATATGGAGTCTGACTCACGGAGTAAAGCCAATCACTTTATGAGAGTCTTGTCAAGTCGTGAAATATCATCGCATCATTGCAGTCTTGAAATTCCTGTTATCTGTTACCAGGATCGAAGGATGTTACACGTTGTATCACTAAGTATTGATGGAAATCATATCTTTATAAGTAATTTTTTAAGATCACGAAACGTTTTCATTTTTAGGGCCGTTTGATTTTATTTTACAGGAGGCACACTCCCAACTTTGCTACGAGTGTCCAAGGGCATTCTACCACGAAAAACATTTAGCTCCTGACATGCATTTTCTGAGTTTTCTGATATTGCAGAGTCATTTTAAATGTAAGCCGTTCAAACTGCATTCTACATAATATATTATCCACTATTGTCTTGAATACACATTAGTAGCTTTTTAGACCCGACGTTACAGTACATATCAACTGTTTCATAAACTGTTATGATATCATGTTTCACAAACCAATTATAACACCATGTTTCAGAAACCTGTTATAACATCATGTTTGACAAACTGTTATGATATCATGTTTCACAAACCAATTATAACACCATGTTTCAGAAACCTGTTATAACATCATGTTTGACAAACTGTTATGATATCATGTTTTACTAACCTGATAATTATATTATGTATCACAAACAAAGTATGATAGTATGTTTCATAAATCAATTTTACAGAAACGTGATGGTGATAATGATGAGAATAGCTGCGTTGACGAGTGCGACGAGGACAGCGCGTGTGAGGAGCTTTGTCTGGCCATGCTGTCAAGGAAACGGGAATATGAATTGGAGAGGAGTTAGTAAGTAATACAAACACAGGATGGCATATACTTGTATAGTGTTCAAATATTGAAACTAAAACTTAAGTACTATTTTAACAAAGTGATGTTACTTTCCCTGTAAAACACAAGTACAACGTTTTAATTCTAATGGAACATGTTTATAACACATCGTCCGCAGCTTGTAAACAATCACTGCATAAACTAGTCTTCGTAGCCAGACCTGCGTACTCTTGGATGAGTCAGATTAATTTTCATTTATTGTATCTTTATGTATAAAGTTTCCTGTTACTTGCAATTGAGACAGAACGGTGATTCTACTCAGATTCATTCTAAGATCTTAAATTAGATATGCCATATATGAAATGTTCTAATTAATCTCAATCAATAATATTGATTTGGGCTACTCATAAGGCAGGTGTTCATCCTCAAAATGAATTTTCAAAGTAATTGATCTGACGTGGGCTGATAAGCAAACACGTTGGTTATCTAATCAGCGATCAATATTGGTTCAATTTTCCGTAGACAAACAAATTTGTCTACGATTACACAACATTGTATTTATTTGGACAAACAAAGTCACGTGGTCAGTGGGTGGGCGGAGCGATAGTCGTTCTAGCGTCAGGTCATTTACAACCTTTAGAATGATTTAAATGTTCTCTAATCGGACACGAAAAAGCACTCTTTTCCTAATATTGAACATATAGGTCTGTAGCAAAATGACCAAGGGACAACTCACAAGGGTAGAATACAATCATACATAAAGTAAAATTTACCATTTTAATTTTACATGAATAAAATTACGAATAAACAAGTATACGATATATACAAATTAAAAGTAATTACTTAACACAAAAAAACACAGCTGGTATAAAAAAAAGTCCTATGGTGGTATTAACACTTTTATTTTACACAGTTCTATCTCCTACACGTACGTAACCTACATCACGATCCAAACTGCTTTTATCATTCGAATGTTTATAAAAATGCACTAGATACTTCCCGCGTCCGGATATCGTAGATTTAGCATCACTCGTCCCTATGCAGCGGTGGCTATAAAACTGGGTTGTCTCCCTTAGAACTCTATACTGAGTATATGGCTTTACGTCGCCCCGTACCGACTATCGATCGTATTCCGACGTCAGGAACGTCAAGTCGTCAATATGATATGCAGGTTGCTGTCGTGTGACTGTACTGCCACCAGCTGACTTCCTGTCACGTCTATATGTCGTTAACGTAGCGGACACATTCCACGCTTACGTCTAAAAACGGCTACAATATATATAAACTCAGATTTACTAGTTACTCAAATATGTATTGACATGTCGTCTATTACTAACTATCTATCTATCAATTTTCATGGTATTTTTATCAATATATGATACTAGTGCATACATCTCTAACCATCTAATAGTTTCATGGTAGATTTATCAATATATGATAACATTTCATTCAACTCTTACTATCTGCAGTTTCATGGCAGTTTAAACAACATCTCATCTACGACCCTCCGTGAATCTCAACATAGCAATTATATCTCTACATAACTCCTCATTATAATATTAACAATTACATACCAATTCTGTATCTATTCACTTTATGAATATCAGAATAAGCATCAACAAAGTTTAATTACACATATCAATCAATTCTAACATGGTGAACCTCAATACTTCATCGTAAACACAATATCAACAGCTCAAAATATGTTCTCAGATTTCACGGCTTATATTCTAACATAACGCTTCTCAATACCGTCGATGTGTATTAAATTACATACATTACCGTCGGCCTGGATATGAACAATTTATACAACTTTACTTATATCTGATTATGTCAAATTATATATATATATATATATATATATATATATATATATATCAGACATTTAAATATAACATAATATAAAATTCACATACCTATATGCCGTTATGTAATGGAACAATAACATGCTAAGTCATTCTCGTCACAATAACACCCAAAGATGACTTTGCTAACTCGACATTGTTTCCATAACAGACTCAGCATTTATAGCAAAACTGTCCACATACCTTAGTGAATTTCGTGTAAATCATGAAACAACAAACTCTAAAACATCGAACGAAGCGGATTTTACGCTATTAGGCTAATGTAAACCTAAATTAGTTTTATGATAAATAAACCCGTTTAATTATTCTAACTTTCTTAATACTTAATGAAATTTGATGAATTAAACTTCAAAAATGTTTTATTCTTTAATATAGAAATATCTTCAAAACGTTGCTCCTATCGATCTATCAATACGTTTTAACAATTCCACGCTACCTGACCTAAATATAGCCTATATCCCTACAATGGACACGTATTAGCTGACACTACTAAATTAGGCCACAACAACATATCTATTTTGTTACAAGGTCATTGATAATATATCTTCCTTGGTCTGTTCCCTATGACCATTTTACGTCAGTTAATATGAATATAAATTTAAATAAAACAGAAGTTGTTGCTTTCTGAAATCGTGATGTTTTAAAACAAACTGACAGCAAACTTATCGAAGATGTTCTTTTCTATAAATATTTAGGTGTATTTGTCACAACCAAGCTAGTATGGGCCAAAACACAAGATACCATTTTATAATAGGGTCTAAAAGCATCCGCCTGTATTTTTTTTTAACTTTAAACCACAATTCGGTCATTTTGAGCCTATTGATTTAAAATTTTTGACTCGATGGTTCCTATTTTATGCTATTCGTCAGAAATTTAGGGTTTTAATTTTTCTATGTTTATAAAATAGAATCTGTACAAGTTTAATTTTGCAAGCATTATTGTTATATGTTTCAAAATACTGCACGTTTTTTTTTTGCTGTTAGTGAATGTGGAAAAGTATCACTATGTACTATTTATATGACAGACTGTATTACAAATTGGTTAAAATTAACACGCATGTAAGCACAGGTATCCTAAGCATTGTTATGTTATGTTAAACGTCTACATGAATCTGGTAAAAAACTTGGACAGGGTGTATAAAATATATGCTTTTCTGAAATGGCATTTTGTACGTGTGGATCTCCTATGACGCGTGGGGCGATGAAGGGTTTATTGATATTTTAAGCAACGCCTAATCGATTGTTATTCACAAAATAAACATGGTGATGTTTAATCTTCACCAAAAGCATTACCTTATAAATACTATAAGTCTCTACTCAACGTTGAAAACTATCTAACGCTAGAGTTGCCATTTAAATATGGGAGGGTTATGACCTATGCTCGTTGCCTAAGCCATAATCTAATGATAGAAAAGGGAAGACATATAACAAACGATCGGCGCTTAAGATACTGCTGTTCTGCTTACGGACAAACACATAATGTTATTAAAGATGAAAATCACGTTTTTCAGAGATACATATGGTTAAGAAACAGCTCCAATAATTTATTCTATTCACTTACGTCATCTTCAAAAACAGATGGAATTTTGTCAATCGTTAAATATTGGTACCATGCAACGAACACTAGAAAACAAAATAAACTATTACTGAACGAATCAACTGTAAACTAACTATTATAATACCATGAAAAAGTTTATTGCAACGTTTTCTATAGTAATATTTAATCACTATTTTGATAAAAAAAACACTGTCACACACAAATTCACATTGATTCTTTGTTTTCCAGCACTTCCTTTCTGAAGAAGGGATTGAGAAGAGATGTGTCTAGATTAGCACGTAGAGCCGGCAGAAAGGGCAGGAGAACAGCAAACAACGCGATTAGATATGTCAGTTCTAAAAAGTAGTAGCGGTGTCTTTAAACATAAAATCTGAGAAGACAACGTGCTTGCTGTTGGAGATAATTTTGATATATTTGATTGACAAAATGATTCTTTTTATATTTTGACTATTTTTCTTAAAGACGTCTTGAGCAATGCTATATCAATAAAAAAGAGTTAAATTTAGGAACATTCTATATATATGATGAAAGATCTCGTATATCATATACGTAATAAAAAAGGCATTATTAAAATTAATGTAAATGCTATTATGTGTTTTACAATTTATTCATCCATTGTAGGTTAAGGGTAAAACACAGTATTTGTCATTTCGTAGTTTCAGAACATTATAGTTTTGATTTATGATTTGTCCGAAATGGAAGCCAATTTGTTAGGTACTAGAGGAGGGAGAAAGGGAAAGCCGATCTATTCTTTATTTGATAGTATTGTTGAAAAGTTAGCTTTCCAACTCAACAGCACATAGTTGGCTATATTTTGACTGTCAACAGTAATCAACACACCGGTTATTTCTCATTCGTAACATACAATAAATGTCTTCCAAACAGGACATTTTGGATAGACTGAACATATACATTACAAAAAAAACTTGAATAGGAGGTGTGCTATGGGGCGGCTTAACAAGGTCCGTTATTTCTCTCTGTGCTCATGAACGGGTGTGTGCAATTCACTCATATACACGTGTTTAAAATATTCTCGGGAATGGGGTGGGGTGTTCATACCGCACCCGCTCATACGCAGTTGTTTTTATGTGTACAGAAAATAACATAAATTTTATTGATGGATGCGACCTGGTTTCAACGGAGTTAGATAAACATATATTGAATATATCATGTATCTGTTTAACCAAAAGCAGAGGTCAGGAAACATGGTCTCTAGCCTGCAATCAATGAACCAGTCTCTCATTAGTATTTATAAGATAAATCGGCAGTTTGGCGGGAAAATAGCTAGACGAATCCATGATGAAAGAGAATTTATTTCCACTAATAACTGTGGCATATGATAATATGTTATGAAATACACAACTGAAATATCATCGCATACACAAATCAAACATAAAGAAGAAAATAAACAGGTTATACTAAGTTTACCTACAGGTACATGTATATCTATTAACATGAGAGACGCTGTAAAACTGAAACTCGCAATACGGTTGATAACCTGTATAACAAATTGACGAGTCCGCTCTACGAACATATTCTTGCTTATCTTAGACGCTTACTTTTCTATGGTGGCATAGTTCTGCCAGTCTGATAGTCAGATAGCTACTTCATTATGTGAACATTAGGAGCGTACGATGTCGACATCTCACTCATTATGTTGACATAATCTTCTTGAACAAGTCACATACTCAAATAGTTATGGTAACATCAGTAAGTGATTAACTAGCTGAAAAAACCAGTCAGTGCCCTGTTCTGCCATCAACTTCTTCGTTACTGATGTCGACGTCAGGGTTACTACGTTTATTGCCGCCACTAACTCAATCCACCACTCTGCCTTACGTTTTAACTCGCAGTGCATGAAATTCTGGGTTTGAAAGTCGGTTCTTAATACATCTGATAGTTGTTTAAAATATTGAAGCATAAAACAACCATTCCAACTTAAACCTAACTAGAATTGAACATTTGATTTGTAGAATATAACAATTTCAATGAGTTTAAAACACAGTGGAAGTTCAATTTATATGATAATTGTTATATTTGAATAAAAACGTGTAAAAGTCACTAAATATTCGGGACTAAATAACAATATTTTTTCTTTAAAACTAGGTTTTAAAGATCACAAAAAATTCCTGGTACCCCAACCAGCAAGGGACAACCCCTCCAAGACCAAACTGCAGTAAATGCAGTTTATCTTTATCCTGGAGACTCATTAAAATTCAGCATTTAATGTTTAAACTATCTTTTTTTTCTGGGGTAGGCCCCCGTAGCCCCACAAGCAGGAGACGCCACCCGCCCTGGTGTAACAACCATTAACCTACTTAAACTTACTAGAATGCAGTATTTATTTATTAAGATATCAAAATTTTTAGGGAAAGGGCCACGTACCCCCACCAGCAGGGAAGTCCCCAAAGGGCGATGAATGTCGTTTAAGCTTGGTTCTTCAATGAACCAGAATGCACTATCTAGCACTAAGAAAAACAAAATTTCCTAGTGAATACGCCATGGCAGGAAGGGAGACTTCATGAAGTACCTGATTTAAAACACTTGGGAAATGCGATTTTTTTAATATATCTTATATATTTTCCTTAATAAAACATTTTAAAGTCACGAAATATTAGTCCCTAGGATAAAAAAAAACAACATATTTTATCATATAATGCAGCATTTGGTATTTAAGATATCAAAATGTTCCAAAGGACGACAACTAAACACCCACCCACCCATCCACAAATAACAAGCGGGAGGGAATACACCTTATGCACTCCACAGGTTTCCTCCACCCCACCCCCTAATAATTGAAACGTTCCTACGCCCATGTATACTGAATAATATGTTTCCCAATTGGTTATCTGTGATGTCGAAATTAGGACGCTGATGTCAACATCAGTAACTTATAAGTTGGTGGCAGGACGGGGCACTGACCTTTTTAAACTAGTTAGTCACTTACTGATGTTGCCTTATTCATGTAAGTAAGTGACTTAATATAGACGCTGATGTCAACTTAATGAGTGAGATGTCGACATCATACTTTCCTGATGTCGACATAATGAAGTGACTATTTGACTATCAGGCTGCAGAACTATGCCACCATACTTTTCTAAAAGACAAACGTCCAGACTTCTGACACTTTGTGCAATAGACCGTTCCACTGATATTGCTGGTGCATGTATGGTTACAGGCTTATGTTTACAGGTAATGTAACGATCTATTTATATAGGAAAAATGTTAACTTATAGAAAATAAACTGAGACAAACAGACCGTTTAGAAAAGAAAACATACAAGATGAAACAGACCAGACAGCATATTATGCGAACATATAATTCCTGTATTTCCATGCGTCGTATTGTGTTGCACCGAATGGTTTAACTTTGTACATGGTACCTAACAGGAAATGCCTCCTTAAATGCAAGCAAAAAACAACGTTTACAACAACCGTCGATGATAATGATAAATTTTATTCATAGTCGCCACCGGAAGTGTATTAGTAATTTTACAATTTTGGAAGATAATGCAGAGATACAGAAGACCCTTTCGTAGCGTCCCTGGTTCTTTTACATGCCCGGTGTTAAGCACTAGTACATGGAACCTCGATATTTGTCCGAAAGACTGATAAGTATTTTAGTTAAAGGAGCGGGGTATCAAACCTACGACCCCTGTGTTCGCAGTCCAAGGCCTTAACCACTGGACCTCTATTACACTACCCGTAAGGTCGAAAGTGCTTTTTGCAAAAATGTGTCTGTTGGGGGTGCGAAAGTTGCAAATCTGATCTGTTCCTATAGTGATAAAACCCGTTCCATCCTAAGCATGCTACGTGTTGATAATGAAGTAAAACCCCTTACAAAAATTATAACTCACCTTAAAGTTGATGGGAAATACCCTGCTTCTTTGTTTAAGGGTAATCAAAACCATGTTATAGTATGCAAATGTGACCCTTAACAAATCCCTTAGATTTAAAGTTTTAATGAATAAATATAACATGTTTATCTCAAGAAGTATTATATATATAATAGTTATTTCGCCTATTGCGACCAGTAATAAGAATCTTAATGAGTAATGTCATTTTAGATATTTTAATCGGACAATGCTTATAAATCCACGTATCTTTGAAAACATAATGTAAAATTGCAGACCCTGAATATTTTATTTCTATTTTGGTGCGACACAAACATTGTTTGAAAGTTTATAAGTTCACTATGCATTCTCGATGTGTTATACGTTATTGGTATCCATTCACTGTCATCCAGTTATCAAGAACGTGTATTTGTTCTATCCATGCTATATTGATGAGATTTGTCTGTATTGCAGTCTTGTAATCCGTGTTTTCTTTAATTCCTTTTTCGTTCCCAAGTTGCTGGAGCTAAAACAGTTGAATATGACGGATATGTGTACATGTGACAAGTTGATATACATGTTACATAATCATAAAGACGAGACAAAATGGCGATAGCACGATGCATAACAATATTTGTTTTAAGTGATATAATGTTTGAACGAAATGATAATAACAGATAACTCTCGCATTTTTCCTGACATAACACCATTACCTCCCCTAACCGTTTGAGGGAGACAGGTATGCTAGGTAAATCTGTAACCTGTTCCAAAATAAACATTGAAGAAATCTTAGAAACTAAATTAAGCATGTATTACAATTTATATATTTGTATCGAAAGCAGGTATTGATAGCCTCGAAAAATACAAAGATGCTAACGATTAACACATAATGTATACACATATGTAGTACAGAACAGTACATATGCTAATTAGGGAGTCGTTTAAGTGCTCGTTTGGTTAAAAGTATGAATGGAGCAATGGCTAACAAAACATTTCTTGCGCAAAAATATGTCAAATCTGATGGTCAGAAGATGCCCGTACAGTACATGTTTGAAATGTATGTAACATTTATATTAAATTTAAACTTATTTTTTTTACTTCGATTGTGAAACAAGTTCTTACAACTTAGAAAAATCACGCTCGAAGTCTTCCTGGGTAGAACCAGTACTAAACATATGCAGTAAAGTGTCTTGCTGAAGGACACCACACATAGCCGTGGCGGAGGATCGAACCCACGATAAACCGATCATGGGTTCGGTTCTCTACCGCTGGACCACGCGATCCAACAGCTTTATTTCACTATATATTTTCTCAAATTTAAAAACCATACAGTTTACAGTTATTTTCAATATAAAATATGAAAAACGTCAAATAAATTAGACATGTTTTTTTTTCACTTTATGAGATGTGTCCACGAATTTCACGATCAGCCATAGATAAATAAACGTAATACTTAAATTAAGCAAGTTTATCCTTTCTGTGACTGAATTTCCATACCTGTTAAGATTGCATTTTACTTGCTTAAGTCAAGATTGGAACTACTTACTTCACTTAGTCTCCGATGTGTATTGAAACCTTCACACACATATTTCAATAATATTCCATTGAAGTAAGAACCCAACCTAAAATAGCAAAACGTATCTTAATTTTCAAGCTTTAATATTCATCTCTTAACGCAGGTTATAATGGATTTAATGGGAATGAATCACAAAATATGCTTTAAATGTTTGTTGTTTTCTTTTTAGAAAATAATAAATAAAATGGATTATCATTAATAAATGAAATCCGAATGTTTTGGTATATTCAATCGGCCAAAACGTGACAAAATCGATTTTCAATCGGAGTGGTAAACTTGAAACGAAATTCCGATTCTAAAAATAGAACGAACTTAAATACTGCTTTACGACCTACTTATGGTCATTCAGACTCGCTCTAAGATGAGCACATTTGACAACGTGTAAAACTACATGAAAGATCAAATTGAAATTAAAATGAAATTCTCTGTCCCATTAAAATACGCCACAAAATATGTTGCCATTTTAAGCGGAAAATATATTTTAGTCTAACCTTAGTAGTGCGTATCCCAATTCAAGGAACCTCTTTTCAACATTGCATTTTGGCACATTTAAATAAATATTATTTTTTCCAAGACGGGTTCAATGAGTATATACAGGCATGATATCTTGGAAAAAATTTTTTTGAAATATCCTGATATATTCTCTTTTACTTTCAATTTGTAATGAAATTATTTTCGTAAAAAATATAATTCTTCAATATATCCATCCGTGACGTAAGTCCTTAATTGAGCCACATTATAAATGTGTGTTGCTCATATTACGCAAACGCATACTTGGGAATGGTCACTTTTAGCTTCGGATACCGTGATTTTACAGAAAAATCAATGTTACCGATATATTGCAAAAGTTATAGAGGTCACTTCTGTTTCTACTCCATTCATTCAGTTGAACTGTAACATATGTGGTAGGCATGACGAATTCTGTTCCATTAATCAATTTAAACAAAAGGATACAGTTATTCATTTGCCTGTAAATGGTACTAAATAATTGATGAATATGACATGTTGATATAGGCTGGGTGCATAATTAACATACGTATATCAAAGTTTTATCTTCGTTTGACGAAAATGTAGACATGATCATGCATAAAACGAGCTAAGTTTACAAGAACCCCGCCAGAGTTCACTTAATTTGCACATGATACATGTAAGTCTATAAAAATATTATATGGTATAACTTGATAAATGTTTTAAATTCTATTTTAAAAGTTAAAAAATTGTTTTAATGAAATAGTTTACTTTTTGTTGAAGAGGTCATAATTATTCCTGTAGAAGTCCCACATAAGGGCCCTTGCCGGACCTTTTTTGGATAGATAAACGGCTGCTTTTAATAACGACAATGCGGAGTTCTCGGCTATCATTTTGTTCATATATCTGCAATAGTAACATCGTAAATGCTTACTATGAGTAAAAACGATAAAATATCGATCTAGATAACAATATATTTAATAGAGTGTTATTGTGTTTAATAATAAATCATATAGTATTGTTAATATTGTATTTGTCTATTACACATACATATGCACCGCAATTTATGACATATCTCAATCATCCGGTCTGGTATTTATATAATGTCTTAGTGAGCTATCATTGAATATTAGACAGGAATAAGTTTCTATTCCTTTACACAAGTACATGAAAATGCAACATACGGTGCAAATCTCGTGCATTTTGAAGGGTTTAATAAATTAATATTAATTAATGTTTTATGATATTCTTTTTAACAATGGCGTTATGCGACTACAACCATCGCTGCAGCAAATATGTTACCGTTATATTTATACCCTTGGTTACGGTATGTTCAAGCGCCACAGGTTATTTGACATTAGCTCTATATATACTAGTTTTTGTAACATCACGGTGTTATATAGATCGAGTCAGCAAATAGCAAGTGGTTTTCGTTGAATATTACATAATAACAGGAAGAAAATACTACAAAGACAAAGGAAACACTACTAGAATTTATAATGGCATATAGAATGACTTTGTTTTCTCCGCTTTACCTTGCAATCAACCAAGGTTGCTGCACACACGCCAACCCGTTCAATAAAATGTCTTTTTCACTGGCAACATTTTCCGATTTGTATTTCTCGTACATAAAATTCCACTCCTCTTCGCCTCCATATTTGACACCGTTACAATAGACAGTGCTTGCAACCTCGGGGTTTAATCCAGATCTGGATAACATGGTAAGAAGCATTAAACACATGTTTTAAATTCATACATATATTATATATAGTATACATAAGTTACTACAAATCATTTTTACACATTTACAGTTAGGATGCTGACTTTATCTTATTATGGAAGAAATCACCGCGCTAAATGATCAAATTAGTCACAAAGAATAAACTATTTTACATATACTTAAACATAGAAAATACGATCATATTCTATCTTTATATACTTTTTATTTATAAATTACAAACATTTCTGTGGATGGTGCCAACGTACACCATATTTCCCTCTTGGTGTAGAAGCAGACGCGGAGGTACTTAGTGTACGAAATTTATTGTACCGCAGCACTACACATATAAGTCATTAAAAGAGGTCAATATTAATATAAGAATGATTGCTACTAAAACATACTATTTCTTTTAAGATTTACATTAATCATTTACATTATAAGAGCGAATGATTTCTTTATATAATTATGACATTTTATTTCAAAATTACGCAAAAGTGTCTCATGAAGAGTGTTTGATACACGACATACTATCGATAAATATTACCATTCTTTTAAGTTCTTTATGTATGTCAAATATTTAAAATTTAAATAGATAATGGCATTGGGATCATTGATAAATTATTAATTTCGATAAATGGAACATAAAGTAATCGGTTTTCTGAAAACATTTGGAAGTAAAATTAAAATATCCGGAATATACCACTTACGGTCTTGTGTAGGGATTGGTCATCCACTCTGCGAGTAAAGCTTGTGCTTGTTTCAGACATTTTTCGTTTCCATAGTAACACGAGACCTCTACTATTTCATTCCGGACAAGCCTTTAGTGTAAATCAAAATGTAGCCATGAATATAAATACGAGTTTTACATATACTATTTGGTATTGTATATTCCTATACAGAACATAGTAAAATATTTACAATCCTCGTCCAGTACCCATGATTTCAAAATATTTCATTACGCACACATAATCTCAACTTTCAAAACATGTTCAAGCAAACATCTAGATACTAAGTTATTAGTACTAAGTATATGAAAATGTTTGAACTAAGTATCTGAAAATCCTTGTTTGTACTTGTTTCAAAGTATAAATAGGTACGCTGTGGATATTGTGATAATAGCGGGATGGTAGTTTAGTAGATAAAGTGTTGGCCACACACGCAAGATATTGTGGGTTCGATCCTCAGTTCGACCTGTTTGTCTTTTTAAAAATCATCACTTAGTCTCAATACTGGCAAATTAAACTAATTCATATACACTAAGACTTTTGTAGCTATTGTACCCATCCTTAGTTGAGAATATGATCACCGTTTTACGGTTTATCCGCTACGTCCTATATTTAATTTATTATAATTATTATGTCCATATGTTTAGTATATTATGGTAATTCTGTAAAATGAATGTACAACTATTCTGATGTGACATTTTAAGTATGGCATAGTGTAAATAGTGTAGATTTATATTGGCTTATCAGTAACAATCGTGTCACATGATACCCATATAAGTCATGAAATTTGAACTGAGTTGAAACTTAATGCATTTTTATGAATCTTTGTAACACGAGCATACACCTAAATTTTCTCATTCTGAATGCTAATCTTGATAGTTTTGTTACATGTACTTGTATGTCTTCTATTTACACAAAAAATATTCTCTGCAAAGACAAGTATTCTTAAATAAGCAATTAAGCTAGTAAAATGACATATATGCATATCACTACATAGTTAAACTTTCTTCCAAGGCCTATATAAAATATTTTCTTGCTCTTCCATATCTTATTCACTCATACATTATTGTAAAAATTGCAATCCCCAACTGCTCTGAAATACACGCCTCTGGTAAAATTCAATAAAGATTATTTCTTCAGAACCTGGTAAGTCTAATTTCTGTATATATTATTGAAGCTTTTGTTATACTCTCTTGCAGCATAAACATTTTCGACATTGTTTTTCCTACGGCAGACTCGTGACGAAGAGAAATATGATTTAAGCGTACTTCAAATACATGTATTCATGATTTATTAAATTTGACAAATGTGATTTTACACTCTTAGTTAACATTATAAATGGGCAATTACTGACAATTTTGACTTTACTCTCCCAGTTCATGATATCGGTGACTTATTCATTATATATATATATAAAGTTTATTACACGCAATCAACGAAATAAGTACAATCAAACATATATCATACTTACGATTCCACAAAATTAGACCCATCGTCTTTAAACGAAAGGTCTTCAAATGACCGACTAAATGTATCTCGCATAAATTTCTGAAAGTGTAAACAAATGTATTATTGTCACAATCACAATACAGTTATTGTTATTTTAATTATATGGACAAACTACTGATATTAGATAAAAAGACGAATTATAATGATGAATAGGTTGATTTAAACAGGTGCGTAGATTATTTTGCTTATGGTAACATACACTAATTATAATTGTCAAAGATGAATTATAAATTGTGTATAGTACTTGTGTTCAAACATTTCTTTTTCCGAAGTAATGGAGCAATGGATGACGTTGGGATATGATATATCATTTGCACATTTTGGCCGTTGGCTATCCGAGATAACTTAATAACGTTTTGCGTTTACGAATGAATAAAAAGGAATGTGAAAGTCGCACAATGGCTGCCATAAATAATTCTTTTTCTCTCTCTCTTTTAAAATGCACTTTAACATTTAATTGTCAATTTTTGGTTTGGGAAGTATTGTTAATTTATTTGGAAAATTCAGAAGTATTGTCATGTTTGAATTGTGAACTTAGAAAGTATATGGAAATGGAGACAATATTTCGGAAGTTTACTTTCGTTTTGTTCACACTTGACAGAACATTCTCTTATATGTTACATGATCCCTACCTTTCTCATCATATTTAAGTAGTGCAGAGGTTGACAAACAATAAAATGTTATTTTCACTTCGTTAGTGTCTCTCTATGAATGACATGCATGAAAACTATTTTTAATTACTATAGAACGAAGAACACGAATCAATAGTGGGCTTGCAAATTGGTCACTGTAAGGATGTTACAGAATAATTCAAGAGACAAAACAACAGGGTTTTCCGCATTATTACAAAATTAAAGATGTCGGTTTAATAAGAAATTAAAGAAAGAGTATAAATATATCGGGAAGGCGAATATAACATTTTGCAATATATTTACCATTGTTGGCAATAGTTTCTGGTTTGATACCTTACTGAGTTGACACACGTAATACATAGTTGTTCTAATGATATAAAAGAGAATATTCATTTCATCAGGATATCCGTAAACTGATGATAAGTTGACAGTGTCTTATTGCTTTACAAAACTTACTTTAAACTTTCCATAAACCGACTGCTGATATAATATTTTATCCATAGCGAATATTTCATCAATTTGTGCTGATAAGGGGGCGTAGCCTCTCTCCTTTCCGATGTACTCAAGAGATTTAAGGGGTATACCAAAATCGAGATCACCTGACCTACAATACATATACATTCAAACCTGTTTTAAGCAGCCACTCAAGGTAAAACGCAAAATTGACTCCTTAAAACAGTTGGCTGCTTAATACAGGTTGATTAAAACTAAAATGAAAAAAATCGTAAATAGAAAAGTGGCTGTTTAAGACAAGTGGTTCCTTAAAAGAGGTGACTACTTTCACAGGTTTGACTGTAAAAAAAATTGACTGTAATGATACTAGTTTAACATATTGTACACTTAATTGAAAGACAGACAACTAAAATGTCCAGCAACTTATTTTAAAGTACTTTGCTTGCACATGTATAACACTTGCAGCAATGATCGTCGATTAGAATTGTGATAACGTCAAGCATATACTTATATAAAGTATATAATTTGAAAGACAGATAATCCATTTCGTACCAGATTAACATTCTGTCCTATCTTTTGTCTCAGTAAATTACTTTGAATAAAGTTAACTTTTATTTTAAATGATAACTGGAGGTTCCAAAAATCATGGATTATACCTGTATACCTAAACTATAGAATGGTGAAATGCATGACATACCTTGCAAGGTTCCAGGCGTCCAGAATGATCTGTAATCTGTTAGTAGAGTGAATGACCTGGTAGGGATAATAACAT
Source organism: Panopea generosa (assembly GCA_029582155.1). Taxonomy (NCBI): domain Eukaryota; kingdom Metazoa; phylum Mollusca; class Bivalvia; order Adapedonta; family Hiatellidae; genus Panopea; species Panopea generosa. Next base: position 49,674,999 of record CM055907.1, read on the forward strand.
TTTATTATTTTTACTGGTAGAGCTGTTTTACCAGAAAGTGGTTATTCAACATACACATATGCGTCTCTAAGCAGGAAATTTTGGAAATAATTTTGAAACGTTTAATATAATGTTGTTAATATTTATGGTTTCTTAATTTGCTTGAAAATAAACTACTGCTTAAGGTAGCGATTCACAACCGTCACGTAAAGCCCGCAGTACAAGAGTGATATAAGAGTGAAAAACATTTATATACATTATAAAAAGAATATATCGATTGAAATTAATAAAAAGTGTAGAGAACCATGTGTGATTCTGCTCACTAGATCATGCTAGAGTCGAGTGTAGAATAGCGAGATCTTATTGAATTTAAAACATGCAATCATAGAAATAAATGAAACGACTGTACAAAGCAAACTGCAACTTATGAATAAAATCACATTTTAAATCCTCGTTCTAAATATTCAAAAGATTCAATTGTCATGTCATTACATAGTTCATTACCATGGAACTAGGAACAAATATCAATATTCAAAAAATGACACACCACATAATTACGTTAACAAATTCGTTTTAGATTATATGAATGTACATCTACAAGTAATTCAAGGCGTTGTAGGGTGGGGAAAATAAAAAGTAAACAAATTATTTACGGTTTTAAAAAAAAATGATAAAGAATGTGACTTTAATTCATTTTCAATAGTAAGATGTCATACAACCACATTTTTCCAAGATGTACGTAATTTTTACTGCATTGAATTAATTCATAATTCATTTTATTGGTATTGTTGTTGTTGTCATTTACTTTTCTATCTTTATTGATGTCTTTAAAGTATTGTCATATTACGTTTTGTATTTCTTAATATATATTAGCGTTTTTATTAATATTGTAAATTCAAAATGTATTGTGATTGCCAATTTGATTAATAAACAATCAACTACAAATGTATGCGTTTTGTGCTTCAATTTGTGTGCTTTTCGAATATTGTCCATCCGCAACAACGAATATCAATGACACTTACATTTATAAATATTAATATACATCGAAAGAAAAATGGTGTGACTGATTTAGAATATTGCAACTTACCGTATGGTCTGTATTTAACTGATGTATTATCGCATTCCAGTTCCGTATGTCATAATTGACCCGGAAGTAGCCAGTATATTGGATATTTGCAATTACCCAATTGTTTCCAGTCGGACTTGGAATAAAATCACTTTGTACAGCAACTGTATAAAATTAAATACAGATTAAGATCGATGTTGTTAAATTGGTTGGTATAAAAACATTTATAAAAGCAATACTTATCATTTCCGATATTTTTTACATGAAAGGTACTTTACCAATAACTTTCTTAACGCTATAAATGTCTATTAAAATAAACTTTTTTTTTCAAATAAATATAAAGCATCTTATTATTATCTTTTTATTGATTTGGAATTTCCAATTCACCAAAACGTGACAAAAACACATGATATTTTAAAAGAAAAGGTGAAATTAAATGGATATAATTAGTCACGACTATTACACCTTTCCCATCATCTCGTTTCATCATTATAACATCAGCGTCCGTTTGGTTAAATTTGCGCTGAGAACTGGTTGTAAATGTGAATGGAATGTCCCATTTGTATCTGAAAATAAACAACAGTTAATCATAAAAACTCGATACAACACCATAGAACAACACGAATAACAACATAAGAAATAAGAACATATATAACAAACAGAAGACGCACCATGCAAAGGACACAGTTACCAAATGTAGTATGAGCGAGAGTATGCATAATGAATAAAATACGAACAATATGTACATAGTGATGACATGACAACAAGTTTCACCGCATTGAAACGATAAGTATTGCAATGTAGTAAACGTGTTAATACCATTCTAGGCTTAGTGTAAATACCATTCTAGACTAAGCGATATTCGTATAAATAAATACTTGAATACTAAATACGTAATTATATAAGAAACTTAGAGATCTGTCGAGCTGATCAAATGTAGTCCAACACAGTAAAACAGTTGTATTTACTCAACAAAAATGTCTGATTCAAGACACTTGTATTGCATAACATTTAATACTAGAATGAATAAAAACATTATAAGGACTTCAGAATATTATTTAAACAGAATATTTTGATATACCATTGGTAGATATATCCATCTATATTTGAGGGCAAGCTGATCACAAACCTCTCACCATCAAAGCCGTTGGTTCGAACATGGCTCACTCCTAAGCATTTTATGTGCGAAAGTTTTTCATATGTCCGCGCAAGGACGGTGGTTCTCTTCAGAAATATTAGGACGTCCTCTTCCAAACAATAAAACTCGATTTGCCATAATAAAATTATATAACATGTAATGTGTTGAATTTGTGTTAAACTTTTAAAAGCATGCACTGATTTGTTAACAACTGCGTAGCTTTCTTATGTAATTTGTAGAATCGTTACAAGTACAGAAATATCAAGATTTATGAAATGTCCAAAATGTATGTTCAAAGAGACGTGTAAATAGTATAACACTATGACAAATACAGAGGATATCATCAACAATAAGAGTATTGCCATTTTTTCATACCATACAAAAATGATAAGTATCAATATAATTATGGTGATGTCTAACTTTTACATTACTTAACTATGTAAAGGTTCATAAACTAATTTCAGATTGCTATCGAAATGAAAATACTAAAAATATAAGTTTACCCAAATTCAGATTCGAAAGCCTCCGGGTCTTCAGAACTTGGATTTCTAAGAAATCTTTCCTGTGTTAGTCGAAGTATCCCCGGATCTGTAAATTCGACAGTTACAGTTGGAAACCCCATCTGGTAAACCCATGTGTCCATTATCTCAGCTATATTTGGATACGTTTTGTTCTCTTGCTTGGCTTGCTGTTCAAGAATAAATTTCGATGTACAGTCAAACCTGTGTAAGCGGTCACCTCTATTAAGCAGCCACCTGTCTTAAGCAACCATGTTTTATATTTCCAACTTCTATGCTTTCGAAGTAAATTAACCTGTATTGAGCAACTACCTGTCTTTGAAGGCCATTTTTGCTCCTTCCCTTGACTGGCTGCTTAAGACAGGTTTGACTGTATGTTTAATTTTGCTATTTTTCAATAGTGTTTTTTCAATAGTGTTTAAGATATTTAATGTCGGTCAGTGCCATTTACCATCGGTCCTTGGATCTGCTTTGCAGGTAACCACTACCACAACTCATAGTTTAGTTTAGTTTAAGTTTAGTTTAAATATATTGTATTCATTTATATATGACAAATGTGCAAAATTTTGGCGCAGCGGAAATAAAAGGTCGTTTTTGAAATGTACTTATATACAAAAAAGTATTAATGTTGATCAAGATTAACTACACTGAATTTAACATATATGAAATAATAACATATGTATGAATATTAATAAATAAGTTAATGTCATAGCGTGTGGTAACAATAAACCAGTGCACACAAGACAATGTATTTCTTTTTGAAATAATGTGGGATTTCCTTATTAATTGTATTTTATGCATATTTATATTAAACTGTATTATATTACATATTATCATGATTCAAACGAGGATTCAAAATACGGTGTTAGTTTCAGTGAAAACAGTAATTTGTATTGTGTAACTAATATGAATTTGAATATTTTGTCAACATTACAGTAACTGATATAGCTTTATATAAGATATTTTAGTTGTATTTTTTATTTTTAACAAATGTTTGTTGAACATTATCTTTATAGTACCATGTGTTGTAAACCAGATTACATAAGCGAATATCGTGAACAACATTTGTACATGTATGTTAAAGTTAATATATAACGATGCCGAGATACCACCCGGCGAATATTAAGTACATTCATGTAACTGGCCTGATAGCAACTATTTAGCAGCCAATCAGAATCCTGATAAGATAAGTTCTATATATTGTTGACCTTTTGGGCGTGTAGATCCTGAACCCGTTCTATGTTCTTCATATCTTTGTGTACATCAACATGTAAAGTTTTTATTGCGATAATTTTTGGAATGGTTTACTTCAATTCATTTTCTAACAAACGAGCATTAACTTCGTAACAAAGCCGTTAGTGACTTTGCTGCCAATATCGTTGTTCTCGAGTAAAATGTTATTTATATTTAACTGAAACTAACAATTTGTTTGTGTTATATATTCGAAAACCGTGAAATATTCGTTTATATTTCATTTCATCTTAACAGGGAAATTATTCAAAGTATTTAACTAAAACATCTCTTTAATGTATCATAAATCATTATAAACGTTTTCATACACAATGAAATAAATTACAGTGTAATACAATACGTTATCCCATTTCGGGTGCATGTGTATCTTAGCAAATATAGGCCGGTATACTATTCGTCTCTAATTCTTTAAAATGTGGAATAAAAATGTTTAAGAAAGCAAAACGGACTAACGTATTTTATTTCGGGATTTTATAATGTAACTTCTGTACTTACATCTCCTATTGCCCTCCACAAATCCTGATGACCTGCATTTTTGTACGAAAACAATTTAAGGTAGTTCTGAAAAAATGAAAGTCGTGACATTAATAATTACATTCCAGATAAAAAAATCGAACAATTTGAATATATCATATTTAGGGTCTTTTGATTATGTATAATTTCATAATGAATGGAATATAAGTTTTGGTTTTATTACAATTAATTAATATTTCCTTCTCCCCGCTAAACCAAATTGTGAGTATGAACAAAACTGATTCTACTCACTGTGACACCGCGTTTGAAAGTGTCCTTTCCCACGAAGAACTCTAGCATTCGGATTACAGCACAACCCTGAAATTAGGATCAACATCATTTTAGTAAGTTAACTGAATTAAAACAATTTGATTCAGCCCCCGCCACCCCCCCCCCCCCCCCCCCCCTACATTTTAACAAACAACATATAAAACACGGTAGTTGTAAAAAAGTTAAGAGGAAGAAAAGACATAATTTTAAGAGTATGAAATTGAAAGCAAAGAGAAAAGAATTAAAACAAACTTTAAACATAATTAATTGAACAGTGTGATCCCGTGATTAAATATATATAAACATTCTATATTGATAGATTACAAAAAAGATAATGTTATATATTAACATTGCATAAGTTAATTTGGCTTAATATAACACAATACATGTACCCTTGGCACGTTTTGAAAGCTCATCAAATGTTATCGGAATGCAAGATACATTTGGCTTATTATAACATTATAAATGAACCATTGTCACGTTTGGAAAGCTCATCAAATGTTATCGGAATGCAAGATACATTTGGCTTATTATAACATTATAAATGAACCATTGTCATGTTTGGAAAGCTCATCAAATGTTATCGGAATGCAAGATACATTTGGCTTATTATAACATTTTAAATGAACCATTGTCATGTTTGGAAAGCTCATCAAATGTTATTGGAATGCAAGATACATTTGGCTTATTATAACATACATGTACCATTGTCATATTTGGAAAGCGTACCAAGTGTTATCGGAATGCAAGATAATTTAATTTGAAAACCGGTTTGTACTTTTAATAAAGTCCTGGACAACTTAAAACAATCCATTTGAACATAATATTACTTCTTCCTATCATCATTATCATCAATAACTTCATTAACATTACCATAATTAACATCTTCAGTAGTTTAGTTTAAACATATATCATTTCAAATACTTTGAAATGAGGTTGGGGCACAAGTTCTTCCAACTTAGATCCGGCCCTCCCCCTACACGTAACGAATTTACAGTATAAAACAGAAAAAATAACATTGTTATGCTAATATAATCAACTATACACATACAGTAGGTGATTGAGTGACAGAAAGAAAGAGTGAAGTGGTGAAAGAGATAGAGAGAGGAAGAAAGAGAGGGAGACATCTTCAGTACCATCATTATCATCATTATTATCTCAGTTATCATCATTATCGCCATAGTAAACTTATATATAACTCACCTCGATCACACACACGTGTATTATATGCCACAATGCCGAGTTGTGCATAACGCCAACGGTATAAATCGAGCTCGTGCTGCATGTTCGAGTTTCCCAGTAGAAACGTATAGCGACACTAATTTATATCGAAATTATGACACTATCATGTATATATATATTTATTTAAACTAATTTTTCATTTTAAATAGCCCTTAATTCCCTTAATTACAATGACCGATTAACATCGCGTTATTTATGAGCCGCCATTGTTTTACGTCAATGAGAAACAAGTTGCCATTAGCCAGCCTGGACACATCTAATCAATTGCGGAAGGTTGTGGTTTCAATCTCCGTCCGGGTCATACCATAGACTTGGTATGAAGTTTCCATGTTTGGCGCTCAGCAATTAGAGAATAGATCTAGGTCTGGTAGGCCTGATGTCAGTATAATGTGACATGCCATATGTCATAATACTCCAGTATGACAACGATGAGACAACAATGAGACAAGCAGACACCATCGGGATATGACTACATGCAATATGTCATAATACTCCAGTATGACAACGATCAGACAACGATGAGACAAGCAGACACCATCGGGATATGACTGAACAATTATTGAAAGCGACGCTTAACACCATACAACAACTGAACACATTTGACAACATTATAGCTAAATAATCAAAATCAGTGGGATTTAGATTTTTCTTTCTGTCACGATTTTGGTTGTTGTTCATTTATTTTAGACTTAAATCAATTTGGCTTCACGATTGTAAAGATGGACATATTTTTTGTATACTATTCCTTATCCGTTATTTCAATTATTATCTCGAGGCAAAGATGGCACCTCACCAGGTCATATAATATTAAACTAAGATTTAAATGTTTGTTTAGATACAAATTATATGTTAGCATTGTTTGATTGGTTAAATATTAAGCGTCATTTTATGCCAATGGGGACTAACAGACGATCAGTTAACCTAACAATTGTTTCCTTGGATCCTGGAAGCTAATCAGTATTTGAGCATAGCTGTATCCGCAAGAAATTGATACTTTTCCCACTTGAATCAGCGGTGAGAGACACATGATAAAGAGACGAAATGTGATATAACAATCAGCACGAAGACTATTGCCAGGCTGAACTTCGACCTCACGATCCCAGGATTGGTAGTCAGACGTGCACCGGGTAAATTAATCGCCCCGAGGGTCGGCGTACACGAGGCGAAAGCTCGAGTGTGATTAGATGATCTGACATATTCACTCGAGACTATTCAGGCAACTGTATCGAGTGTTCAGGCAAAAAACTGTTTAATTACATGTCATTATTTAACTATTACGCCATATTGAACTAATTGCTATAGTATCATCTCCCGTCCGTCCCCTTCTTTTCATGCCGCCCCGACACTTTTTATTTTCATTTTTTTAAAAAAAAAAACACTCCCCTTTTTTAAGAAAAAAAAATGAATGATAATGTAGCAATTAAGATAAAATGGCCTTATGTGAAACAAGAAACAAAACTAAAAATAACATTAACAGTATTTAACTTAGATAGTGTTAAATGATAATTTAAATTTAAACTTTCAGTAGAATGTTATTTAATGTGTTTTGTAATTTAAGGAAAACGAAGTAAGGTTTTAATTTCGTCAGTTAGTCGCTAAATATATTGACACAAGGAAATACATGTTTCAAATGTCGTCAAACATGTAACGTACGTCATGAATATTAATGAACAGGCATGATAAGGAAAATGTCAAAGGTGATACAATAATATTTCGGTCATATCGCGACCGTGTCTACTTGAGAAAGCATTCTGAGCGTTGTCACACTGGAGTATCATGTCGCAGACACGTGGTATGATACTCCAACCAGTCATATTATACCGACAACGGGTCGATAAACCTGAACCTATCCTCTAAATGCTGAGCGTCAAGCGAGGAGCTTAGACTAGTACCATTTTTGTAAGAACAGGCCGGGGATAGAGCTCAAGTGCAAGGCGGACGCTCTACCCCATAGACCACCGCGGTGGTTGGCATGATACGAAGACGGAACACATCAGTAGTTCATACGGATCGTCCTATCACTCTGTAGAATGTATGTAGAAATATGGCTGTGCATGTATTTGATTATAGAAAATTTGTTATGTTAAAATATTTAAAGGACACATGTCATTTTTGATAAATTTCCACTTAACTTTGACTCGAAACATATGTATTTACATTTATGAAATTTGAACACCACAATATGTGTGAAGATTCTTAAAAGAGATAACTAGACTAAGTATGAATGTTTAAAGAACTTTAAATAACCTATCGTTTCAAACAAGCGTTCATTTGTATTTATTTATATTTTATGTATTTTCTAAAAAAAAATTCAAAGCAGATTTCATGAAATTTAGATTTGAATAAGAACAAATATTTCGGATAACAATGAATAATCAGACTATGTAAAATAAATGCATACTTGTATGGTTATGTTGTATACAAAGTTTGAAATAGCTCTACTCAATATTTTACGAAGAAATACAAAAGCGGCGGGTTATGTTCCATTCAGGTTAGATAAATGTTGCATAATAGTTTGTTTTTGTACTTTCATGTGACGTTACATTATATAGCTATAAAGTGTTTTGTAATTTGATGACATGTTCGTCGACCCTATCACTGATCACATAGAAGTTATTGCTACCACTCCTGACAAAGTACTGCATATTACTATAACACCTGACACCACACACGTGCACATTGCGGTACAAGTAAGGCAACAAGTGCACGCATTAATACCATGAGGTATAAGACGTTATTAATGACAGTATGCAGCTCAATAAAAACCGCTATAAAAGTTTTATTAAAAAGCATAAAAGTCAAAGCGACAACAAAATATTTTCAAAACAACTTATTTATCAACATTTGAGACGTTTATGGCGCATACACGTTAGACGTGTGCGAAATGACTTGATACACTTGCATTAAAGTTAAGCTAAAAACGAAACCAAGAAAGGAAAGTAAGGAGTTCAGAGCGTGCCACAATTTCACGTTAGTTGTTTATATCATATTAAAGCTTTAGCTACTGGGATGTGAATTTAAGGGGATCAAGGCCCTTTGATTGAATTGCACTTAATTTTAGCTCTTAAAATATGTGTAATCATCATGTAAATGACTCTTAAATTTGTTTATACTTCGAAGATTTGGTTTACTTTCTTTTATTTTTATAGAAATTTGTGAAATATTCCTCACAAATATCATCTTGTATTTTTAAGGTTTTTAACTCACTAGTTCTATAACAAGAATTGTCGGAGGGACAGCGCGCTCGACTATTCGAATATTTGTCACAAAAGTACAAATTTGATTGAGACTGATGACAAATACAAGCAATTAAGAGTTGTCTAACTTACAAAATTGACAAAATTGAGTAGGTCTTAAAGCTGCAATATTTTGTATAAAGTTTCAATCAAAAACATGCAGTGACTTAGTAAAACATAGGCCCTTATTTGCAAACAATCTTTCAAGAGATATCCGACTTGATTAATCTAGTTGATTTTATGAATACAAATCCATATGTAAAGTTTCAATACATTGAGGGGTTGGTGTAATATGGACTTGACAGTACTTGCAGGCAAACTTAAAATTATAACTCAAAGAATGGAAATAATTTGCATTATATGACTGGGAAGGCTTGATTTCAATCAAATGCTTTGATTGATTGGTGGGATATGGACTTGATGGTACTTCCACGCAAAATTTTAACCAGATTTTCTAAGTCAAACAAGGACAATAATTTGCACTATATTCGTGAAAGAGTAATATAACTTAGTTACTGTAGTAGGGTTGATGCTTGGAAGACTTGTGTAAAGTAAATACATGCAATGGTTACTGAGATATGAATTTAAGTGTACTTGCCCGCAAAACTTTTACCAGAACTTTTAAGTTAAACAAGGGCAATAATTTGCATTACATTTATGCAAGCTTTATTTAACTTAGTTATTGTAGTAATGTTGATTTCTAGGAAGACTTGTGTAAAGTTTCAAGTCAATACATGCAATGGCTACTAAGATATGGACTTGATGATACTTGCACACAAAACTTTAACAAGATTTTCTAAGTCAAACAAGGGCAATAATTTGCATTATATTCATGCAAGAGTTATCTAACTTAGTTATTGTAGTACGTTTGATGACTGGGAAGAATATGTTAAGTTTAAAACAAATACATTGAGTGATTGGTGAGATATGAACTTGATGGTACTTGCACGCAAAACTTTAACCAGATTTTCAAAGTCAAACAAGGGCAATAATTTGCATTATATTCAAGTAAGAGTCAGGTAACCTTGAAACTGTAGTAGGGTTGATGGCTGGGGAGGCTTGTGTAAAGTTTCAAGGCAATACATGCAATGGTTACTGAGATAGGGACTTGCATGCAAAACTTTAACCAGAATTTCTAAGTCAAACATCGACGCATGGTTGAGTAGATTAGCTCTCTTTATTCTCGGAATAGTCAGCTAAAAACAGCTGTCAATCAAAGTAATACATTCTTATGACTATACGTTTGAGAGTGTAAATATTGCATTGATAAGTGAGCGATAGTTTTTATTTTTGTAACATTGGGTAGTGATGTCAGCGTAACGTAGCGAATATAGCGATTGTATAGTATCTAACCCAGGACCACCGGAAGTTTAAGCAAGCTACTATGTCCGAATATGTATGATACTGGTTCACATCATTGAGCGTGTTGTAGTTGTAAGAATTTTTTTCAAAAAGGCGACAAACAAATAAGTTTAAACTAGTGTTCTACAAACCAATCGTGTTGATGATACCTACGTACTGATTTTGTTTAGTTTTTACCTTTTGATAAGATATTCCATCATAGTAGAGTAATATTTCATCAGGATCTTCTACCCCTTTTATGTACAACGGATGTGATGCCTTTATACCATCTAAATGCATCCCTTTAGCCATGATATCATAGACTAACATCTCCATCTAAAATATTGATGTTATTACAACATTAATCTTGGTATAATATATAGTATATCATATTAACCACATAAAATAAGAACCAAAACATTTATAATGTAAGTAACATATGTACGTCACTTATTTGGAGACAAACGTATGTCCTTAATTATGTCAGATCAGTCGGTAGAGCATTTTTCCTTACTGAAAATGTGTACTAGGCATACACTGCGAAACTATTAAAAAATATTTAACTACTCTTTTTTGTTCTGTTTAGTTTTTTCCCTATGTATGTAACTTTACGTCTTATTAACAGTAAGTCATTCATTTAACGGCGTTCAGAGCGCCTCATTCTCGTTCCTGGGTTCTACCAGTCGGTTATCTCTGCAGTTACTACTTCTCCCTCAGAAGGGATCGAATAACATAGCTATTGACTAATGATAACAGAATATACGGCCAAACGAGTATTCGAAATCACAATCTCGTTACTGTTTAAAATAACCAGGTTGAGCTTGTTGTTCTAGAAATATATAATAGCAGGAAATATGATTACATATGTTAGCTAGCTTTGGGAAAGAAATATAGTCGATGGAGATTGTTACCACATAAATATAAGGAACCCGTATGTGTAAGGGAATATCAGAGTGGATGTATATTTTGATATATTTTAATAAATACATGAAATTCAATGAAGCTTGAAACAATTTGACTTTTTTTTACAAACCTAGTTTGTTATTTATTCGTGTTAACACTGTATTATATTCAATATTGTTTATACCGTTTAAGTTTAGTTTAAAAAAGTTTCACCTCGTCATTCAGACTCTTTTAAAGATCATTTAAAAATAAATTCAACAATATGTAACACAATCAAATTACGTGACTCATTTAATACGTCACACAATGTATTGAACATTTAAGCAGGAAATATATGTTAGTATAGCCGGAGCAATTACGCATACTATATCATATTTAAATTGTAGATATCATTATGGAAAAAAACGTATTTGATTTATTCAGAAACTTGGATATTTCTTTGAAAATATTTGATCTTAATAGAGCGCTAGACTAATTGATTGTTGTACATCTTGGATAAACTAGGATTTTACTGATTATTAATATTACGATCCAATGTTATATCTTACAAAGTCGGAGTCGGGTTCCACAAAGTCGGTTCCTCGGTACTGCATAAATGTGGCAAAACCTTCCTTCAGCCATAAATCGTCCCACCACACCGGGGATACAAGGTTTCCAAACCACTGTCAGGGGAAACAGAAATAGCCAAACAAATTATACGATGACGTCAAAAATATGAACAACAACAGAAAAACACAACACCATGAAACAGGTGCAATTGTTAAACCGCATGGAATGGAAAGGTAATATATACGATACACACTAGTTTTTTGGTTTATGCTGTAAAACTCTTTTTAATAGCGAGATATTTTCGCTATTATTCGCGTGTTTTAACTCTCGCGAATACAAAGCTTTCGCTTAAATTACAATCATATTCATCGTTCGGATGTTTACAATATCCGAACAAAAAATGCATTATCGGCAGTTTCACTTTTCGAACGTTGCGAATTCAACATTTCGCGGATAAATAAATTGGACACATCAGAGCAAATTCGCAAAATAAAGTTCACGCGAATTTGAAGTGTTTCTCAGTAGTTAATTTCAATTTTTGATTTAAAAGATATCAAAATCAAATCGACAGGTCAAGATTATGTGTTTGATAATGCGACTTTTCTACTTTTAACTATTTTATGTTTAAGATGAAAGGGAATTGTCGTTTAAATTGTTATAACATGTATTTTGGAATCATTGTTATGCTGTATAAATGAATATAAAACCAATACAGTCTTAGTCGGAACTACTTGCCGTGGGAGGTGTTGCATATTCCTTTACATCTCACGATTAGACCATTGTATTTGTGTTCTGTGGTTCCATTGGTATATTTAAATGAAAAGGAGTTTTCGTCTAAGATGTCATTATAACTGCGATGTATTAAACTACGAGACGCGAGAGGTGATGCATATTCCATAACACCTCACGACTGCGCATTTTTATTGGTTGCGTTTGGTTATTCCAAGCGAATGTTAAATTATATTTTTACAGCATTGGGCAATTTTCACTTACGTTATGACTGATCTCGTGGCTTGTTGTAGTGTAGATCGATGCTAAAGATTTCGCCGATGAAATACCTGGCATGTACAGCAACGAATCTTCGCCATAAATAATCAGACCCCAGTTCTCCATAGCACCCCACAGGAAACCTTCCAACGCTATCATATCTGCCAATTAATCATAGATATGTGTATTATAAGAACACTTCATGAGTACGAGATTGAAATTGAAAATTCCGTTTTGAGGAATAGCCGTTTGGGAGATTTACAGTGGTATTGGATTTCAAGACGTGTTAAGAGAATTGATGTTTATCAAATCAAATCACAACGTACCTTGTTTCGCAATCGGAAACGAAATGTTGAAAAAATCTTCGAAATAAGTAAGAACTTTTGAACCAAACTCTAGGGAATATATTGATTGTTCCATTGCCTCTTTTCGGGTCCAAAGTCTAACCTAAATACAGAAAAATGAGATTAATATAACACAAAAATAACATTTATATAACTATATAACCACTAAATGGTAAGATTGCTTTAGAAATATGATTAGTTTTCTGACAAACAGTTAATTATATTGATTGATACCGATGTTCAAGACATTTGAGTTTGATTGATAGGCTATAAAATCCGAAAATGTTATATGCATAATGATTTGTTTTTGTATGTTTTTTTTTGCATATTTTCCAACATAATTTCAGTTATATAAAGATGGTTAATGCACATATCGTTCCTGGTGTAGGATAAGTGCCTAACAATTACCAGACACACGTTTACTCTGCTGCCAATCTCTCATTAGTACGCAATAAAACAAATGTTAATGGCCAATTACTACAGAAACTATGACCGAACGGGAATATGACTCGTGGCCCTGTATTGACATGCGTCACAAACTGAGCTAGCCGGAGCCAGGCTTATATTGATATACTAAAACTATATATTTACACCAATTCGAGAATTTGTTATCACAATAAACAGTTTGTTTCACTTATGCTTTACACTTACGTTTATTCCATTTGCAGATGTCACCTCAGACATGATACAGTCACACACAACAAATGCCAAGAGGTAAGTCGACATCAAAGGCGTGCGTTCAAACTTGTCATGGACCCATCCATCCGTACTGAAACAAAGTCATAGAATGTCCATGGTAAACAGTCACACATTTAATATGTTTACAGTTACCGTAAACACAACTACAATGTATATGCCGATATAAATCAGGTAATGTTATACATAAATCGAATAAATTCAGAGTAATATACAAATATATACGTAGTACATGTAAAAATAATCGACTTCTAAATTGAATATTAGGTTAATTTTAAATTATACAAAATTTCGCCCAATTTGGTACAATAAGCATCATGTGCCGTTTTAGTTCATATACAGTTGGTACCTTATTGCTATAGTTGGATGAAATATACAAAGTAAACATACACAACGGAACACCATGTCAGTATTTGAAACATAGTAGGAATATCACTTACGTCACGGTATAATTTTGATTCCAAAACATGATAGATCATCCAGAACAGCGGCAAACATCACAAATCATATTGTTTTTTGTATTGTTTAATGTAATGACATTTAAAATATTTTGATATTGAGATATCTATACTTGAACATGAACTATAATTTAAGAGAAGACTTTAATTGCTTAAAACGTTGAAAAGTGTAACTTAAAGTTCACAACATAGTACCGCGCGTGGAACCACCGCTTGACATTTGCGTCTCATACTGCGAACAAGACGTTGTATTCGTTATGAGAGGATGGCATTTTACTCTTCAAAATATCCAGAACAGCATTTTCTTGAACAGAATAGTATTCAAGTTCTGCCCTGGCCAGCCTGTGGTTTTGGCAGATTTAATAGGACATTCTTGGATGTCAGATATACAACAGGTGTCATACATTTATTGAAATGTGAGATGCGATTCCCAAATAGTGAATATAACGTCGCGTCCGCTGTCAGTGGAATATCACTTTTAGTGTATAGTTTGTTAGGGGTTAATGTAAACAATAACACAGGCAATATGATGTATTTGGACAATATCAACCTGAAGTCATTATCTCAGGATTATATGGTTTTAGCCCACTATACATATAACAATTCAGATATTCTAATTTCGCATTTTATGACCGGTTTTATAAGTTAACATGTGGATCTGAATATGGTAGAGCAACAACAGAATATCCATTTACAATAGCTGCCCTACATACTCTGACTTATATGTCATTTTTATGAGACTGTTCACATCAGATGAAATATAAGATATGAAAAATATAAAGAAAGATAGTTTTTTTATTATGGGAATTCACTGAATGACCGTTCATTTCGTGGCTGCAAAAACAAAATCCCACATGTGATTGCTATGAGAACGATTTATATTATCTCTTTTTTGAAGTAAGATATTTTAAAGACAATCCTTACTGGTCATACGAATAGTTTTCTGTCGTATTCAAATTTATTCTAACTTATATATTATATATCAATAAAGCCTTGCAAAATCTTCTATCTCACATTTTCACCTGATGGATGGGTTACTTTTTAACAAGTTTGTGTGGAGCGGGATCGGTATAGAGACTTGGTGTGTGTTTCTAGCATTTCCATGTGTCATAAAACAAGCCAAGCTAAGTATTTTTTTTATATAAACGCCTACTTTCATCAAGTCTGCACTTGAGTTGCTATACACTATATAAATCATTATCTATAAATATTTCTAGATACGTTGTGACACTTCCTTCTTTTACTTTATTTATTATAATATTTTATTTTACAATAACGTTTATTGCTTAAATCTTTGTTTTAGCGTTGTTTTGTGTTTGTGTGTGTGTGTGTAATGCCCGGTATAGGATCAGGTGTACCAGGGCAGGGAAACCTCTGTAGCTTTTCACAGTATATATTAGACTGAAAACGTAGCAACATGATTTATATATAATAATCATATGATAAATACAACATAAATGTCATTTACCTATTATATGTTTCTGTCAATGGCATGTTGGACAATGCGGTCATGTCACTGGATCGGGCAAGCGTTATATCAAACTGTGCTTTCATGGCAGGTTCGTCAAAACATGGGAAAACCTTTCTTGCTTCTGTCGACTCCATCTGAGTGTTGACGTAGTAACTGTTTAAACGTGAAATAAACTAAAGACATTTTCGGTTATATCATCTAGTGATAATATTTCAACAAATATGTTTTATATATCACAAAAACAGAATATTTACTATTTATTGTGATATACGTTTTAGATATTATAAAACACAATATTTACTTTTTATTCTCAAATACGTTTGAAAAATTATGAAACGGAATATTTCCTTTTTATTCTCAATAAAGTTTGAATAATATAAAACGGAATATTCACTTTTTATTCTCAAATACGTTCGATATATCAACACGTTTAATATTGTTTGTTATTTCATAAACGCTCACAAATGTGACACAAACATTAATTTTGGAATAATTTTCTTCTCCCCGAGCGAGGGCCTCCCATAATTTAATTTAAAATGATTGTTATACGAAATAACGAAGCACATAGATATGCTCAGTGTATTGTTTTGCAGCTTTCATTTGGTCACATGATCTTGTTAACTCTATGTAGAATAAGACTTAACGATAAATTGACGTTTTATATTAATAACAAAACTTGATGGACACAGCTGTCAAATTACAATAATACTATTTTAAACATGCGGAATTTATACAAACTTTATTTTTAACTTCAAACATGCGGAAGCCGTACAAACTTTATTTTTGATTTTAAACATGCGAAATACGTACAAACTTTATTTTTAACTTTAAACATGCGGAATACATATAAACTTTATTTTTAACTAGTTTTCACAGAATCGCCAGTACATTTATCCTATGTTTTTTGGAGAATTCTAAAGATATAAACGCAATATTGTCTTTAAAGTCGACTCTATAATTGAATAAATAGATAACGTATTAACTTTAATCTCCTGTTCTGTTTGTATGCCATCACTTATTCTTTGGTATACCTAAATATAGCAATTATAGTTATATCTTTAAATACAAAAGAAAGTAATATTATTAATTTTTAAAAATGACATACACTTCTGTTCCGTTGTTATCGTACGATGCTAAATACAAGCCAAGAGCATCATCTCGGATTGGGGCTGAGAAATTCTGAAACACAATAGAGTAGTTTCTGCCTTTTTCTAAATACGAAGATGTCCTTATATTAATGGTCTGAGAAGGGTGATCCAGTACGTACGATTCAAACATATTTGTGCTGCCATTCTCCAAGGTAACCAATATAGAATCATCTAAAATAATAAAATAATACGTATTGAATTAATAACATTATAATCAAATTTTAAATATATAACTGCACCATGCCCTAGTGTTAGGGGTTTCATGACATATGACAGTCTTTATAATTTGCACTTCCTTCACACTATTTCTAAAACTTATATTTTATATATCATGTAAATAGCCCAATATATGTGCAAATTTCCAATCTGGAATAGAATATCCTTTTACAAACAAAAACTATGTTAACGTTACTGTATGTGATGACGTGAAACTATTTTTTTGCGTACATTTTGTTATTATGTGAAGTATTGGAACGATTCCATGTAACATCTAACCAGATTTTGACCTGCTCTTTAAAAATTTGATACTTTAAGTGGGACATGCTCAGCTCTGAAGTCGAAGGTGCATTTCCATGATAAATGAAACGTTCTATTTTGAAACAAATAACAATTCTGAGTGATTTCACTTACTGAGAAAGTAGGACAATTTCTAATATTTAAAAATGGCTATATTTTTACACACTGTGCCAATAATGACATTACACTGGTCGATATGATTTAGTACTTATTGTAATTTGTTATTATCTACACTTAATAACTGATTTTAAATGGAGTTTGACGCCATTTTCAACACAACCTATTTCGGTTTATATACAGCATATCCTGCTTTATAAATGGAGGAAAACCTCATTATTGACTTACGTAGAACCATCATCCTCTGCTAGTAACTGGCGAACTTTCTCTAAAAGGTTTTGGAGCGAGCGGGACTCTAACCTACGATCTAAGCGGTGAAAGGTATTATTTGACGACAATACCTTAGGCCACATGGTTGCGGAGGACCCACCAATAAACAAATAAATAACATTGAATTGAATAAAGTTACAATAAACCATAATGAAATCTTTAAATATATTACATATATTTGTCACAAACAATCAGACGTACCAGCTACATTTAAATCTTTCAAGTGCATCTTGATTTCGGATGTGTCTTCGTAGCAGTGTACCAGTACGGACGATCGCCCGTAAAATACAAAGTCAGCTTTTGTATTGGAATAAAAATCTGGCTTGATAAATACTGTATACACAATAGGATACAGAGACGAAGGAAGGCGGAGACTTGATTTATTATGTGGTGGTTGTGTTATTGTTGTTGTTGTTGTTGTTGTTGAGGGTGTCGATATTGATGTTGGATGAGTCTCTGTTATGTTCACGCTATCCGGACATGCGCCACCTGTAATACAAACGGTACATGGCGTATAAAACACGACTCAGAAAACTCATCCCCGAACAAAAAATCTAAAATTAACCTTATAAACATCTTTACTACATTTTCTCGCAAAATCAATTATTTTTTGTAATGCACACAGTGTATGAAAAAAAAACAACACTAAAATAATTTCTTAATATTTTACTCTTAAAATTATTTATAAAATTAATCCATATTGTGTCGAGAATTTTGGCATGATTTTTTTTTAATTTGTAAATAATTTTATCATCATTTTGTTGATACTAGCCATTATCAATAGATAATGAACAAAGATTTAACAAAACATACTAAAGCAACAATGAAACTAAAGGCTCTCAGATTTCATTTCATTTCATGTCAATCTATTCCTTTAGACTGTTATAATGCAGACTGGATAATTCTATCCCAGAACCTTATATCTCCCGAATCAGGTCTAGTAATCCACAATGAAAAAGCAGGGAATTCTGTGCCTGTCCCACAATTCATAGTAATTGAACGCTTACTAAACTGTGACTCATGTAAACTTTCAGTTGATGCAACTGACCAATCAACGTGCTCAAATGTGGCTTTCCCAACATTGCTAATTAACGGACCGAATTGGGAAAGCTTGATCCGTTTTTACAGACTATGGCTGGAGTAAGTCTTCCCTAGTCCCTGATATCTCCAAAATCAGGTAATTAACAATATTAAAAGCCTGTCTAACAGATAAAAGCACTTCATCGCTTATCAGACTGTGACGTTATCATTAATCTTAAGCAACTAACCAATCAACGTGCTCAAATCACACTGCTATGTAAAGGCCCCAAGCTGGGACAGTTTGGTACGTTCTACATACTTTTCGACTTGTGAACTTGTGCAGTAAAATATTATTTGAGTTTATGTGTGTTCTCAAAGTGTTCATTAAAACAACACCCACATGTCGAGTAGATACCAAGTTGTGTATCAAATTTCTGATTTTTATGGAGGGAATCCAGACAATATGGACATCAACCAACAGGAACACATATACCCAGAATAAGATGTCTATCCCAACAACATTAAACAACCGCTTGTCATCAAATTGGTAATGGTATATATGCTTTTGTTTTATTTAATTGATAACCAAAGCATGTAATATAACAAGAAACCTGCAGCTCAGCAACTTTTAAAAAAACATATTAAAATAATCATATTTAACTATCAATGATAATCAATTCCAAACCTATACTTTTTGGCCTGAATAACTTTTTTTTCCATGTTAAAAATTATATTATACAAAAGTGCCATAGAGTTTCCGATTGTCTATCACAATATTCACATCTATTTGAAATAACTGTAATTCATATTTTGATAAAAACTGGTTAGACGGTATAGTTATCGTATTGCATTGGTATTGAAATGATCTTAGTTTTGTGTCTATTGTGTTTTTGAACTGTGTATTTGGGCGCATTGCATTTTATGCTATCGAGGACTAACAGACGATAAGTAAACCTAACCACTGTTTTCTGGGATTCTGGAAGGTTAACCAGTACTCGAGCACACCCCATCAGCGCAAGCAACTGATAACTTTCTAACTTAAAACTGCGGTGAGAAACGAATGATAATGTGACGCAATGCCGTAAATTAATCATCACGGAGTCTGTATCCGGGCGGGGATTCGAGCTCACCACCGTAGATTGATAGTCAGGCGCACAACCGACTGAGCTAATCGGGTCCGGCAGAGTGAAAGAGTGAGATAGTTATAGCGTATAAGACAAAATTATTATATGTTTTGTCTAGTAAGCTAGGCACTGTTTCCAGGTATATGAATATAGCTATACCGTTTCAATGGTTTCGTGAAAACATCAGAATATTTCAATTCAATTGTTTAAGCAATTAATCACGTTTTTCTTCATTTCAAATTATAAGTTTTAAATGTATCTTGTTGTATTCAATATCGTGCTACATGTACCCAGGGAATGTCATTCCACACACATGTATGTGTACAGGGTATGTCATATGTAAAACAAGTAACAACATTTGTTAACGTTATAGTTTATAGAGACATATTTATGTAGCCTCCCTTCTTTCCTTGAAACGAAATGAATAAGAAAAGAGAAAGGATTTGCTACTTCAAAAATTATATTTATCATATCTCATTATGTATTATTCAATCTGATAGGTTATAAATTTAACAAAACTGGTCAATTAAAATGAACTATTGGCCACTCATTCCTTTACAAATGAACTATTGCCCACCTATTCTGTCGAAACCGGTGTCATCCGGTTACCGAGTCAATACCGAAACGTTCTTTCCATTTCCATGGTGAAAGTCCATTCAAGCTTCAGTTTCACTAGATAAAACAACAGTTAAATGAACTGTTTATTCCGTGAATTAAATCTGACACAGAAGTACCACTTTTCAACGCTTAAATATGATTAAACAGTTTTCCACAACTGATATGTTTATATATGATGTCAGGTTGAACTTTTCCTGAGTACATAAAAGTACAGGTAGGTTTTACAGCGATCGCATTGACGAACTCGTATTACGCGTGCTGGTATAAATACACTGCAGAGTAAAGTTTATAATGAATTTAGTAACGTGTATTCGCTATTGTTACAGAAATATATTTCATTAATATTCAGTTATTTTATCCAATAATGTCTTTATTCTACTATTGTATAAGTTTTTTAAATGAAGTTTGACACAATTTTTACCACATTTTCGGTTAAATATGGCTTATCCAATTTTATTGGTGGCGTATTTTTTTATTGTTTTCAACGTTAGGTTTGGTACAGTCGTACTTTTATTGTTCACCTTGTTTATTGTGCTCAGTCACCTGTGACTTCACCTGTCCATTTACTGTATAAAATGGCGACGCCCTCTGCTAAATTCAAATATTCATTGTGAAATATTTTTTTCATATTTAGCTGTTAAATCTTTTCTAAAATTTGGATTGGTTATTGTATTTTGTATTTTCTGTGTATTTCGATAGTATAAGCCATGAAAAACGTTTTAAAAAGCTTGCCTTTAGTCCATTTCAATCCGTATTTTGCCCATATCGATAAAACACGTCTTTTCTCATAAACCGGAAACCAATTTCGACCAAAAATTTACGTGTACATGTCTGTTCTGTAAAGTTCTAATATTTCACTACTTAACATAAAACTACGTCATTCTATTTAGAATTAAACTCGTCCAAAACAGGTGACACATTAATATCGAATATATTGTATTGTATAATCTATGTAACAGATGAATGTGCTGTCATCCCTAATGCGGTAGGTTCCATTTAAAATTAAAATGACATAGTTTCAAAATAGCGTATTGGGTTTATACATGCTTGAGAGAGTTTGTTATTGTGACGGATATACAATATTGAGGTAGTTTTTAATTATAAATAATGTGCATGCCTGAGGTAGTTTGTTATTGTGATGTATTTACCTGATTGAGGTTATTTGTTATTGTTCTGGATGTACAATATTGAGGTAGTTTGTTTTCTTGACGGATATACACTAATAACTGCAAACCATTATCTTAATCATTTTCGACGCTTGCTTTTCTAAAAGCAAACACCAAAGACGGCCTGGGTAGTAAAATCGGAAACTATCGGGTAACTTCGGACAAGTCTATAACTTGGGAATTCTCCTGATTGTTTAGTCTTAGATCAGCTGGGACACTTGGTTATCCTAGGCTTTTCGTATGGAAAAAGCAAGCGTCGAAGATGATTTACACTTTTAATTTTCTATACACGAGTTACCAAAATATTATCATTCGTGATTTCGGTGACATTTCACGAATAAATCGTCTTAAAACAAAATATTTTAAGGTTTAATGAATTAATTTAGCACTGTTATGTCATTGGTCATATTGTTAAAGAATAAATATTGTTGAAAAATGACGATTGCCTGTTTTTGATAACCTTAATCTGGGTTAAAAAATAGAACGTTACACAGCTCAGTGTGGTCGGAGAAGCGTTGACTTTCCTGATTCCAGTCTTACTATATGTAAATATTGCTGTATGTCCCTTTTCAGTGACATTTAAATTGTGATGGGAAAATGAAAAAGGGTTTCGATAGTCATTTGTGTGTGAATTGACAAAATACTGTCAAATGGCAAATGTACATTGTCGGATGCAAACCCAAAACTAGCAGTTTTTTTTAGAAGAAAGTCTATATAATACATTTAATACATATAGTAAGAAAGATTATTTGCTTGATCTGCTGCACCTAGTATTTGATATCAGGTTTGATATCAGGCTAACTAATTGTAACATGAAACCCTTTGAAATTGACAAAATTGGGAAAAAGCCGAAATGGGGTAGTGATAAAATATCCAAACTTTTTCAAGTTTTAGATGATGAAAGTTTAATGTATTAGTAATTTTATATTGTCAGCTGATGTATAAAGTTAGATGATGTACATTTTCTATATAATGTTTTATAATTTGATGTCAGGACAGAGTATTGTAACATGTTAATATTGGAAAATTGGCACAATTGACACACGTTAAATAGGGGATAGGGGTATTATATTCTATTTGTTTTTAATTTAAGACGGTAAAATTTGATTTATTGGTATTTTTGCATCATCCGTTGATGTATTAAAAACGTTAATGTGCTTTTTCTACTGTACCTTTTATATTGTGATGCCAGGAGTACTTATTGAAATATATTATATTTTCAAATGACAAGTAAAATGCCCATTTTATTTAATTAATGAATATGAAGATCTACCATATATTTTTTTTTCTAATCCTGTAATGAAATATTCTTGCCATATTTGTAATCTCCATATTTTTTTTGTCTAGTAACTAGTATATAACAATAGATATTTCGTAAGAAATAAAAAAAAATATAATAAATGAATATGGTAGACTTTAGTCAGATTATTGTACTTTATACAGAGAGGGAGTATATTAATAAAATACACCAAAACTAAAAAAAAATACGATGAAAGTTAAAAACAAAATTGAGATTGAATCCAGAATTTAATGTGGATTGATTGATTGAATATTTAGCGTCATTATTATGCCATCGAGGGCTAACAAACGATCAGTTAACCTAACCACTGTTTCCTGGGATGAACCAGTACTCGAGCACACCCCATATCCGCAAGTAACTGATAACTTTCCCACTTGAATCAGTGGTGAGAGACGAATGATGATAAGACACAATGTCGTATACCAATCATCATGAAGACTGTTGCCGGGCGGGGGATTCGAACTCACGACCCCTGGATTGACAGTCAGACGCGTAACCGGCTGAGCTCATCGGGCCCGGCATATAAAATGTGGAAAATGGAAGTAAAAAGAAACATTGAGTATTATGGATGGAATACTTTAATATTTATTTCAAGTCGCAGGGACCGTTTGCATGCAGAAGGTTCTCTGACACATGCTAACTAATTTATTCATTGATCAAAAACTTTGATTTTGTAAAATGTACACTTGACAGTGAATTAAGAAAACGACGAGGTAGTTTTCTCATTAACATAATATTTATCTTTAAGAACATCTATAGACGTAAATAGAAACTCACATATATCAGCGTTGTTATTCAGTGCCAAGCCCAGGCACTCATGTAATGAAGTTTCATTCCTTGATGCAACGGATATGTCGAATTGGCATCTGCAGTTCACCGCATCGTTGCCGGCAAAGTGAACGATCAATCCAACACCCACGGCTATGGCCAAAGCCAACAAAGTCAACAGAAATCCAACTGCAGTTGAACAAAAGCACCCAGATCGGTTTCCATTAGAATTGCCTTTTGTAACATGATTAACATTATACTGGCTCAACATTATATATCCAGCAGTTTACCACTGTCTTTGCCAAGTACGTGAACAAATATGCAGAATTTACGCTGTTTATAAGGCAGGACCCTGGACGAGCTTAACTTTCAAAGTATTATATTATTGGCGTTTTATCAAATATTTTACTCAATTTGCATATTTTATGTATGTTTTATAACAGCATATTAAATGACTATATACCACAACACATTTTATTATTCAGGTAGATATTTGATACCGTGCGTTTTGTCATAACACTGCTATGATTTTAAATGAGGTACGTGAAATCGTATTTTTAAAGTTTAGGTTTAAACTTATTTATTTAACATGTTCTTTGATTGTGAAACAAGTTTGGCAAATGACCCTCGCGGTATTCATGGGTAGAATTTCGTATTCGATCGGATTTTATCTACCGTTGATGATTCGATATAGTCGTTAATACCCAAAGTTCAGTTTCTAAGTAGAAGCCGGACCCATTTAACAAAGTCGTGAGTTCGAGTCTCTGCCTAGCGAAATCCTCCAAGCTCGTTTGTGGAAGATTCGCACCGCTTATTCAAGTGGAAAACTAATCAGTTTCTTGTTGAGATGGGTGTGCTCGAGTACTGGTTAACCTTCCAGGATCTCAGGAAGTAGTGGTTTATGTTAACTGATCGTCTGTGAGGCTTAAATAGCATATAATGACGGTAATTCTTTTAAATTAACAAAATATTTGGTGTACATGCTACTTTAAATGCAGTGAGAAGAATATATGTTTAATATTGTTTGGTATTATTCTATTTATTGCCAGTGAGGTTCGTATCAATGGTTATGATTCATGATTTATATCATTATTATCTGGGTAAATTTGTATCGTGTTTTGCTCAATTTTATTAAGAATTATCAAACCATAACATGCATTTCAAGTTAAAGCTTTTATGTTAAAAACTGACATGCATTTTTTTGCATATATGAAACACGTGGGTGGCCATATTGGAGTTTAGCTTAAAACGGTATTTGTCATCAAAAGTGTGATATGTTTTATCCATGATTTATGCCTAAGGCACAGACATACTAATGTCGTCGTGATTGGTCAAATATTGCACAAACTAAACTAAACGCTATAATAATATCAATCAAATTAGGAATGCGTATGAATATTCATTAAAGCCTGGCTATCAGAACTTTCAAGATACAAAACTTAAATCTGGTTAATTGGTACATCAAATCTACGCCAATAAGACATTTAAGCCTGAATAATTGCTGCATCTAATTGACGGCAATAGCAAACATAAACCTGGTTAATTGGTGCATTCAATAGACGCCAATAGTACACTTAAACCTGGTTAATTGGTGCATTCAATAGACGCCAATAGTACTGTTAAACCTGGTTAATTGGTGCATCCAATCTACGCCAATAGGACACTTAAATATGGTTAATTGGTGCATCAAATTTACCCCAAAAGGACACTTAAACCTGGTTATTTGGTTAATCCAATCTACGCCAATAGGAAACTTGAACCCGAATAATTGCTGCATCTTATTTACGCTAATAGGTAACATAAACCTGGTTAATTGCTGCATCTAATCGACGTCAAAAGGAAACTTAAACCTGGTAAATTGGTACATTAAATCGACTCCAATAGGAAACTTAAACCTGATTAATTATTGCATTCAATCTACACCAATAGGACACTGAAATGTGGTTAATTGGTGCATCCAATTCACGCCAATAGGAAACTTAAACCTGAATAATTGCTGCATCTAATCGACGGCAATAGGAAACTTAAACCTGGTTAATTATTGCAACCAATCTACGCCAATAGGACACTGAAATGTGGTTAATTGGTGCATCCATCTACGCCAATAAGTCATTAAAACTTGTTTAATGAGTGCATCCAATCTACACCATTAGGACACTTTAACCTGTTTTATTGGTGCATCCAATCTACGCCAATAGGAAACTTAAACCTGAATAATTGCTGCATCTAATCGACGGCAATAGGAAACTTAAACCTGGTTAATTAGTGTATCCAATCTACGCACATAGGACAATTAAACATGTTTAATTAGTGTATTTAATATACGCCAATAGGAAACTTAAACCTGGATAATTGGTGCATCTAATCTATGCTCATAGTAAACTGAAACCTGGTTAATTGGTGTATTCAATCGACGCCAATAGGACACTTAAACCTGGTTAATTGGTGTATTCAATCGACGCCAATAGAAACTTTAACTTGGTTTATTGGTGCATTCAATCGATGCCAATAGGAAACTTAAACCTGGTTAGCTGGTGAATCCAATACACGCCATTAAGACACACTTAAATGTGGTAAATTGGTGCATCCAGTGTACGCCAATAGGATATTTAAACCTGGTTAATTGGTGCATCACATCTACACCAACAGGAAACTTAAACCTGGTAAAGTGGTGCATTCAATCTAAGCCAATAGGACACTTAAACCTGATTAATTGGTGCATACAGTCTACGCCAATATGAAACTTAAACCTGGATAATTGGTGCATCTAATCGACGCCAATAGGAAACTTAAACCTGGTTAATTGGTGCATGCAATCGGCGCCAATAGGAGACTAAAACCTGTTTAAATGGTTCATTCAACCTCGCTCTTATCCCGTCGTCATATTATAAGATGAGACCTATATTTGAGTAACGGACCCTGCTCTCCCGATTTGGTCCGTTGAATAGCATTTTTTCGAAAGTCTTAGTAAGCACGTTTGAGCAGAAGGTTTGAATGACGTCACGGTTAAGTAAACGTTTAATTGCTATGAATTACGGGACAGCATTCCATGCTTTCTTTGGTGTGTGGGTGGGGGTGGGGGTGGGGGGGGGGGGGGGGTGGGGGTGGGGGAGATATCAGGTTCTTGTAGTAACAATTTGAGCCCGCATCAGAGGAAACACCGAAGAAGGATATGACTGGGAATTATCTAATCATGATCACATTGTATTCAGATTAGACAATTACACATTGTATGGTCATTTAAAACATATTGCAACATTATACGGTTATTGATTTTGAATGGTGTAAATATGTAGTTCTATGGACCTGAGAAAAGCACTTTTTCAGGTCCATAGAACTACATATTCACCGAAGAAAGGTATATTATTATTATATTATTTTATATGTGTGATAGTAATAAAATAAGGCGAATTTAAATGTTGAACGTAAGTTTTTAAGGAAAACAAGTAGCTGAAAATACAAGCGCAGTTTAACCAAAAGATTGTTTAATAAAATTATGTAGAATTTTCACAATATCACAATAAGTTGTGAAATAAAAAACAGTGTTTAATCCGAAATAATTTTATAATGTTTATTTGTTTAACAAGATACTAGTTAACAATATCAAAATAAATAAAATTAAAACATGTAAAAGCACTAATTTCTTTTGAAATTCAAGATTTTTATTTTTTGTGCATGCTTTTTCTTCTGTTTTCTTTCCATCTTGCACCAGACGGCTGTTGTGAATGACTTTTGTCTGTTTGTAAACAAGCGGTTATTATCACTTTGAGCGGACTTTTCATGTGACCCCTTTTGACCAATTTGATATGGGCATATGATATCAGTTTATATTTTGCACGGGTCCTCCGTGGCCGAGTGTTCTAAGGCTGTGTCGTCTAATACAATAACCTCTAACCTCTCATCGCTGATGTCATGGGTTCAAGTCCGAAAACCTTATGTATCAATTAATTTGCGGAAAGACAGTCACTATACCCAAATTTAGTATAATGTCTTTCTTCACCTTTACAACTGGATATGTTATATTTACAACATAAAAGGTGTTGCAAATGTTGTTAAATCCCATTTAAAATGATTAAAAATAGCTTTTTAACAACAATTAAGTTTGAAGAGCAATATTTCGTACTCCAACACAACTTTCAATGCAAACACTTGAATTGATCTCGAATTTGAAAGTACTTTTGCATAATCAAAGATATTATCCAGACATAATATTATGGTATATCGAATAAGGACAGTATTCAAATCTGAATAGAGTTTCAAGAACAGTAACATAGTTAAGTAATTACTTAAAAGTTACAAAAAAACACCAGAAATAGGTATTGTATTAAATATAACAAACATACTATGAAAACGTAATGCGGTAAGAAATATGAAAACGCAACACAGGGTTTAGAGGAAATGAAAAAGGGACACCAATGCAGGAGGTACCAGATTAGCCAGTAACATCTTAAGCAAACAACTCATAACAACAACAGACACTAATCACCGTTGGATCTCGTGCTTAATATGTTGCGTTTTCATATCTCTTGAGGATTTAGTCTAGATAAATGTGAATACTCATACTTTTTAGATAATACTTAGTTAAGTAAATGTTGTAAAACTCGACCATTCATTATTCAATTTTTGCCAATACTAGCTCAGCTAAATTAATACGTAAAATTAAACTTAAAGTATGTAGATATGTATATTGTTATACTTAAAACAGACTTAAATTCATGTTTAAACGTTTAGTATTAAAGTTTTGCTATTTTCAAAACAGAAAAGAAAATCTACTTGGTTGTTGGTGAATTTCAACACAGTACTGGTTATGCTACTAGTTAAGCTATCAGTTAAAATCGAAATCCCGGGTCCTCCACGTCAATATCGTCTCAATATCATTTACTTCTCACCGCTAAGGCCATGTGTTCGAGGCCTGCTATTTCTAAAAAACTTTGTGAGAAAGTTTGCCAATTACTTGAGAAAGGACGGAAGGTCTACTGAGATTAATTCTGAGGTTTTCTTCCACCAATAAAACTGGATATTATATATCAGTAACCTGAAATGTGTCGAAAATAGCTTTAAACCCATTCAGTTTTAATCGACTTACTATATACGTTGTGCGTCTTCAACAGCTTTGAACTTAATGTACTGTGTGTTATGTACTTAACCACACGTTCTAACCATGGTTTTAATGTTCATATTTATATTCAACGTTTATGATCATTTTATTTCTTTATCACGGTTCGCCATCTAGGTTTTAGTGTTCCATTTTAGCATACAAACTATGCATGATTCAATACTCCTCTCATGTCAGTTGGGTAAAGTTCGTCGACATATTTATTACGAAAGGAAACTTTACCCTTTAACACGTACATAAGTATGCACACATGCATATATGTAAGTATCACCATTGTTCTATATATTGATTATTTTGTGTCTGCTGTGACTTTTGACGCCATTTCTCTTGATATGATATACATATATATCTCTAAAAAGAGTTAAGTATTAGAAAGTAAAGTTTGGTTTCACCATCATTAAACTTTCAAGTTTGAGTGCTGAGATTTAAAAACAGGTACTGCTTTCAAAACAGTGTTTCCTTTATCCTACTGCCATTTACAAACTATAAAGTTGACGGAAAACAACTCACGAACAGAAGCAGACGATGAAAAATATGTTAACGGTAAAGATTTGTGACAATATTTCTCACAGTTTAAGAACTAATTTTAGCTACGAAATAAATTAATAGGAACTAACTTGAGATGATGTTTAGACAAGTGTGTTTGCTCGGACACAAATTAAAATTATTTTTTCACTGCCATGCATTTAAAAAATGTATATGATCTTTTAAATATTCAATTTCAAACCAAAATCCCGCCAACCGTACGATATGGTTATATGGACCTAGAACCGATATTATTAATTTTGATAGAATGTTTGTCTTATACACATATCGTTATCTCATACATATTTGATACATTCAAAATTATATGTTATTTAAATTCACGTGGGTTGGCTCAAAATTTCATGCTATCATTCGACAGTTTAGTTTCTTTTCCGAGAACCGATCAGTATCTGACACATTTAACCAAGTCCATTGTGATCTATCCCAAAACCTGATATCGTCCAAATCTTGTATATTAACTCAAAATGAAAATTATCGAAATCTTTGCCTGTCCCACAAATCATAGCAGTTGAACGCGTACTAAACTGTGACGTCATTTTAACTTTCAGTTAAAACAACTGACCAATCAACGTGCTCAAATAAGGCTTTCCCGACATTGCTATTTAACGGACCCAATCGGGAGAGCTGGGTCCGTTCTACAGACTGAAGTCCATTGAAATCGTTCTGTTGAGAAGGTCATGAAATACATTTTTATATGTATGATTATTTGATCTTATGTTTCCAATCGTGATGTAATCACAGCACTTTTACAATATGTAAGTAAGGTACATTGACTTTACCATGTTGTCAACATCTTCAAATCTATTCGTAAATTTGTCTTTTGTAATGAAAATGATTTTCTATTCGACAAAGACCGACAACCAACCACACAGTAAAAATCATGTAAAGTTTGATCCTGAGAATTGAACTTCGCCGCATTTTTTCTATTCTTGATTTCTTTCACAAACTTATACCACACTGGTTAAGAGTAAGAAATGACGTGACCGAGTTCTGTGCCGCTGTCTCAAGATCACTCATCTCTTACTGCTGAGGTTCTGAGTTCGAGCCAAGCACAGTCAAAACACATGCGTGCAGAAGGTCACTGATTCTTTCTCTTTAAACCATTAAGTCAAATATCACCAGTCTGGTATTGTGTTGTACTGTATTGAAAATGCGGTTAAATCCCATTATAACCAATAAATAAATAGAAAAGCAAAATAATTGATAAATTTAAAATTTCTGGCGGCATTTAACACAAAACAAACCATTTCTTTCGTATACCCCTTTATTGGAATTTCAATAACAGTAACAATATAACGTCAAATAATAAATATAACGATAAACTATTATATTAACATTTCTTAAAACAAAATAATTTCCAATTCCAATTTCATGTACAACAAACACGTCCAGTAGTGCTTCTACTGTAAAATTTTAATATATATTGTACTACATTTTAATCAAGCTTTTCTACATAACTGTATGTGATTTGAAGATATAGTTTATGGTGTCTATATTGTCTCTAATAATTTTATTTAGAATGGATATAATATTTTATGTAAACTGCATTATGTTCTTTGTTATTGTACACGTCATGAAGCATAATTTTACAACTACATGTAAATTCAAAGATGAATTACTGTTTGGTAATTTACCCCCGCAAAACAATCATATAAAATAAAATAACAACACTAACGTCTTGATAGTTAAACCCTCGTACAATATATTGATTTTCATCTATTACTTTTAGATTATAGAATCCTCGTGAAACACAATTTATCAAACAATATTAAACTGTGTTGATAATGGAACATTCATTTCACAATGAAAAAACTCAGTAGACACAAACAACTTATTAAATATATATTTATATATATAAGCAATGTGTTGAAAATCAAACCCTTAATATCCATAATTGATGAAGTTATTATATATATATAATGTAACACAAAGATTCAAGTTATATGTTATTAATGTGTTAATAACCAAACCCTTATTAGACATAATGATTCAAGCTATATATAAATAATGTGTTAATTAATAAACCCTCAATATACACAAAGATTCAAGTTATATATATATATATGAATAATGTGTTAATAATTAAACCCTCAATGTACACAAAGATTCAAGTTATATATATGAATAATGTGTTAATAATTAAACCCTCATTAGGCAATGATTCAAGTTATATATATGAATAATGTGTTAATAATTAAACCCTCAATGTACACAAAGATTCAAGTTATATATATGAATAATGTGTTAATAATTAAACCCTCATTAGGCAATGATTCAAGTTATATATATGAATAATGTGTTAATAATTAAACCCTCAATGTACACAAAGATTCAAGTTATATATGTGAATAATGTGTTAATAATTAAACCCTCATTAGGCAATGATTCAAGTTATATATATGAATAATGTGTTAATAATTAAACCCTCATTAGGCAATGATTCAAGTTAAATAATGATAATTTGTTATTAATCAAACCCCCAATTGACACAATGAGTCAAGGAATATATGAATACACCGAGGGACTTTAAAAATGCAATTTTAGACTTGGTATTAAAAAATTGTTTATCAGAGAATTGTTGATATTTTCCTATAAAATTCACACAAGTTGTTAGGCCAATTATGCTGATGTTTATTGTTTACATTATCATTATTTTAAAGACTGATAAACAAGAAGCTTGATTATTTTACAAAAATGCCTCAGAGTAATAAGCGAACGATTAATACATCATGAAACACAGTATCTCTAGCATTATAGGTAATCACTTTTCTTCCAATATAAACGTACTTACTAAAATTAGAAAAAAGCGCAATCATTTTTGAAAATTTAACCTTCGCAATGAAATATAAATACGTTGATTATGTGATCTACATGTTAATATTCAAGACTTTGTTTTTCAAATTGTACATTATTCACTTACTAAACCTTTATTTCAAATAGGTATTAAAAATAAATCTATAAATATCACACGAATGTTGTTTATGATTTTGCACTCATTAAATGTATAAGTAATATATGAATATAAATTATGATTTTTCAGATTTATTGATTTTTTATATTTACTTATATGCGAATATAAACACATTTATTAACAACAACATCTAAATCATATTTACATGCATAAATAAAAAAAAATTGGAGTAAACATAAAAAAAATGTGTAAATGTAAACACATACTCATTATGCTAGTTTATATGTGACTTTTATTCTATCTATCCCGATTAAGGTCCTACTGTAAAACATGGACTTCGCTCGAAAGTGCGTGTCCATATAAATACAATGTAATGCAATGTTGTGTTCACTTAAAGACCGTTTGTTTGTCTTAGAAAAATGGCTGCGCAGCAACCAATATCGATCGCTGATTGGATTATCGACTTGTTTGAATGACAGCTCGCGTCAGGTCAATTGTTGAAGTTGCTGAAGTTCTATAAATGATGAATCGGTGTCATGCTTTCGGTCAATCACATATTGACTGCTGGTGTTAGTTTATATTGTCTGAACAACTGAAATATAACAAAACGTAAACATTTCAATGAGCATAATGATACTACACACATACTTACTGTGGTCAAGTAACAAAGTTTAGCAATGTTAATGTGTTCATTAGCTCAATAGCAACTGTGATCATCAAACCATATTTGATATAACTGTTTCTTTAAAGGGATTATATTGGCAAATAACACAAACACGCTGTTAATCCAACCTTTTCCTGTATGCCGTGTGCACAAAATAATGCTTACTTGTTGACGTATAAGCTTATTTACTTGAAAGTTATCAAATTAACAGTAACTGAATATTGGCCAAAACTTTAATACGTCCGAAAGTCCCGCAATAAAATATTGCGCAATGTTTACATTGAACTCCGTAAACTTCCCGAACAAAGCCTCGAAAACGGGACCGGGAACAAGTCTTCACGATGTTATCCGATGAATGATCGGAAACCCGAAAGCGGTTTGTTGAAAATAGCAAATGTAAACAAAAACAGAAACCCATGTTTGTAATAAAGAGGTTATGCAATTAGACACTTTAGACGCGTATATTTCAACTTATAAGTGTATCTTCGTGCTGGGCGTGTGTATTTAGGACAGGGAATTGACGGTAATATGCCAATATAATCCCTTTAAGATAATAATTTTATTTGCCGTGTCTCGGACAACAGCGTTTATTTTGAGGCAATATTGTAAAAATAATATTGTTTCAATACAACAAGCATCTTGATCACGTTTCAGTACAACACATTCACTAATCAATATTCGCGCATCAGTACATTTTTTTCCACAAAAACCTTACGAAAGCTCTATAGATATGTTCAATATGATGAACTGTGAAATCAACATTGGAAGTAAATCACGTTTTACACAATACACTTTACATTTCACTGCGACAGACTGTGACATCACAATTTCATCTTGATCACTTTTTAGTAAAACAAATTCACGTAACAATATTCGCGTATCAGTACACTCCACTCCATTAGAAACATTACGCAAGTCTTTAAAATGTTTGTATGCAACGAACTGTGAAATGAGAATTGTATTTTATCACGTTTAATACAAAACACTAAGAAGCAAACTTTGCAGGATTTAAAACAAGTGTTAACGAAACACCTGTTATGAAATTGTAAAATCAGATAAGTGATGTTAGAGTTACGACCCTTGAATCGTCAAAAATTAGTTTTATTTTTATTTTGTGTGCACTCTAGCACTCGTAGTGTTGTATTTGCTCAAGCTTACATGATGCTAGTAGGTTTATAACCATACCATCTGAATGAAGAGCATTAAATGCAAAAATCGGATGATTAGTGTCGGAGTTTTAACCCTTGAATTGTCATAAATTACGTTATAACACATTTAATGCACTATGAATATCATATTCATTAAATTTATACATTATCTATATAATGACTACATATTATTGTATATATAACACTTGAATCATCAAAAAGTGAAATAGTTCATATTATGTGCATTATTTAAAGTTTCATTTGGTCTACACCAATATTACACAGTAGCTATATTATCAAAATGACCTGATCAAATCTGTTAAATACAGTTAAATTTATGACCCTTGATACATCAAATATTGTGTCATTTTGATGTTAAGCGCACTCTAGAACGCAATATTCATTCGGTACTCAATACACAGTTGTCCTTTACCCATAAGTTTGAACTGGCGAAATAGAATTATTGTGGGCGTTGTGGCCTTTGAATCGTCGACATTTACGTTATTTGACACTGTGACCACTCTAGCACTGGCTGATTTGACTTGATCTATATCAAACGTACACAGAAGTAATATGATCATAATATATTGGGTTCCTAAGCTGGCAAAATCAGTTGAATTTTGTTGGAATTATGCAAATTGCGTAATTAATCAATCTGTGCATTCTAACACATGCAGTTTTCATTTGATCTTCACTTAACTCCATAGAAGTTGTATAACTATTATATATTGGATACATTACTGAATTGGCCAAATTCGATTTTGTAAATTGGAGGAATGGTCCTTGATAAAAATGCACTTATTGACGTTATGTGCGTCCTGGCACATGCAGTTTTCATTTGATCTCTACCAAAGCTGCACACCTGTAACGGTAACAACTTGGACAAACGTTTGAACTGGTCAAATTGCATTAGTGTTGGAGTAATGAAGGTCCTAGATACAAAATGCACTCTAAGACGTCATGTGAAAACTAGCACATGCAGTTTTCATTTTCTATTCACCAAACATGCACAGTAGCTGTAAAAAGATACTATCTTGGATAAGTAATAAGAGTTGGCCAAATTGAATAATTAATATCAAGAGTTATGGTCCTTGTTCTGACAAAAAATATTCGACTCTTTTTGCGCTCTAGCACTGTGGTATTTATGATATTCGCCACACACAGTACTACTTACACAATAAATGCAGAGAAAACATCCACATTGAAACAACATTTTAGCACACTATATGCTAAAAATCAATTAGCATTTTGAATTCAATTTTTGTCTTGTAAAGACTACTTACCTTGGCAAAGCTTTTCCAAAATTAGCTCAGCGATATCTTCAAGACTTGCAAAGTCTTCTGCCAGAAATACCAACTCGGATCCGTTGAATGAATCGGCAAATGCATTTAATTCGGTCACATCTACGCCACCTCCAACTCCTAAAGAAACTATTATAACACCTTCGTTTCGTAGATCATCTGCTGCATCTGTTGCACTGTTATCGCCGTTTGACATTCCTGTGATATCAATTAAAATATTAGTAATATAATTATAATACTAGTAGTGTTTAGTTTGGTTATCGAATTTTTCCATATATACAGTTTGTAAATCAAACATGTTTACATTTAAAGCTGTTACCTTTATTGGGATTTCAGTGAATTCTAAATTAAATCATATACATGTATATTAAAATCTTCGAACTTCTATGTCCCAATTTCAACCAAATTATATTTTAAACAGGTTGAACAAAATAAAAAATAAGTGAAAATTTCAAATTAAGCCATTAAAATATGATATAATGCTTACTTTATAAAGAAGATCTGGTTACATCACATTTTTTACAATATTCTTTATACACTTTTCCAAGTGTGAAACTATTTTAAGTTTCTTACCGTCTGTAATCACAATAGCTACTTGTGTAGCACCCGCACGGCGACCTCGGGAAGAAATAAACATATTCTGTCTCACTTTATCGAACGCCTCATCAGTATGTGTACTCCCGCCGACATGACTTTAATAAGAAATTTGATGATTGAATATTTAGCGTCATTTTTATTCCATCGAGGGTTAACAGACAATCAGTTAACCTAACCACTGTTTCCTGGGATTCTGAAAGGTTAACCAGTACTCGAGCACATCCCATTTTCGCAAGTAACGGATAACTTTCCCGCTTGAATCAGCAGTGAAAGACGAATGATAATGAGAAACAATGTCGTATATCAATCATCAAGGAGATTGTTGCCGGGCTGGGATTCAAACTCGCGACCCCTGGATCGATAGTCAGACACGTTACCGGCTGAGCTAATCCGGCCCAGTTTAATAAAAAAATACTTAACTTTTATTTTCAAAACCTTTTTACATGTAATCCACTATCATTTCATGAATTCTTCAAAGTACTTAGAACAGTGACTGTCATTTATTTTCTGAAATGGTCTGTTTCTGTTTTGATATTAATAACATAGAAGGAAATACGATTCATTTCAACGATAATGATTTACAATAGTGCATCTATTATGATTTTAGAGATCATACAGGTATCAGTGTCACTACGAATACAGTTGTTTATGTTACAGGTATCACAGTCACTATGAATACAGTTGTTTATATTTATGTTTCAGGTATCAGAGTCACTACGAATACAGTTGTTTATATTACAAGTATCAGAGCCATTACGAATACAGTTATTTATATAATAGGTATGAGTGTCACAACGAATACAGTTGTTTATGTTACAGATATGAGAGTCACAACTAATACAGGTTTGTGTTACAGGTATGATAGTCACAGCAATTACAGTTGTTTATATAACAGGTATCAGAGTCACTACGAATACAGCTGTTTATGTTACAGGCACGGAGTCGCTACGATTACAGTTGTTTATATAATGAGAAACACAACGAATACAGGTTTGTGTTACAGGTATCAGATTCACAACTAATACCGCCGTAGTCTGGTCGGTATATTTATGTCTGATTGTTCACAAATTAGTATCTCTATACATATTTATAAAACTTATATATATATATTATCATTATCTAATAGGATTGTCTTTTTTTGAAAATGAAGTTTGTTTCCAGGTTTTGTCAGAGCTATGCTCAGATGCAATATGCTCTGTTGCCAATATATCTTTTTTGGTTAGACGTTATGCCAATTTAAATTCTGCATTCGCCTATTCACAAACAAGTTCATATTATGCACCCATTTAAATGTTGCCATTTCCACGTATTTCCATTTTGCAATGTAGTTGTTTTATGTATGTTCTCATATACAATTTTGTCGTTTTCAAATAAACCGCCATATTTTAGTTGCCAATTTTACGTTTTAAACAAATTGTGACTCTGATACACGTGTAATTACTGTCTTGGATGACATTTTGTCATTATCATTTTCATGTGTTACCCTCTATATTCACATTTTAACATCCCAAAATAAAAAGCATCGATACCATTCCTAATTTTGTGCCTCCATATTTACATTTTTAATTTAGCACTTTCCCGTATACACTTCTACTTCGTATCCATTGACAATATTGTCTGTCCAGATAACGTCCCTAATAGCTTTGTCCTATCATAACAGTGTCTTTGACACGTGTATCACAAAATGTCATTGCAATGTTTTACGTATAACCTTTACATTGTTACTATGCGTACACTGTATTTCTTCCATCATCTTTACATTCCAATTTTAACTTTTGACTTAGCTTTAAAACTGTCACTGCATCGTATTCCTCTATTTTTTTCCTCTATTTTTCATTTTGTCATTTTTTGATGGCTACTTTGACGTGTCTATCGCTTTAATTGCATTTTTAAACTCGTCTTTTTGAAGAAAAAAAAAGACGATCTATTGTCATGACCCTGGGGTCGTCGTTGTCGTCGCCGTCGCCGTCCACCGGTTAAAGTTTATGTTTAGCTCATTTTTTTTTCTGTTTTTGAACACACTGCCTATGCTATAGTGACTTAACTTAATAAACAGATTCATATTATGTTATAGAAACAAAATATAAAGCTAGGTTAAAGCTTTTTTATTTAGCTCGGGTTCGATTTCTTTTTTATAAAAAATCTATTTTTTTCAGTAAAGCTTGGTTTTGTAAATTAATCACCTTCGTGTTTTAAATTAAAATGGTTACATCACTAACTTTGACCTACTTAATAGATTTGAAAAAAAGACGAGCATCTGCACCCGCTTTTAGTGCTCTTGCTCACAATTGTATCCATTTTCACGCACTTACTTAGTGGATTGAACAGCGTTTAGCATGCCTGGTTTATCAGTAAGGTAAGTGTTGAGATGAAATCTTATGTTAGAACTTCCGGAGAACCTGTTCAATCCGAAACGTGTTTCATTGTACGGTAATCTGAAAAATGTAAGGTATTAATTACTATACTATCTGTTTGAATTGATGTTGCAATAAAATCTTAACCGAGACGTTTTTTAATTTGTATTTTCCAATTATCTTAAATAATGAGTCTAGATTTTTCTCATGGATTGTTTGACACCTAAAACTATAAAAACCTACAAAATATATTGTAAATAAAAAGTACTTTCTTTAATGCAAACAGTTCAAATAGTATACTTATACACCTTTTTTCACTGATAATTCCTTAAATCTATCTTAGTAACGAAACACTACTAATTTAAGTAACTTTCTGCGTTTAAAAAGTTTTAGGTAATAACACATGAGCGGACTATATTATAACATAATGTCTCATAACCAAAAATACAGATGGATACAGCAAACGATTCGGGCAGACACGTTTCACTTAAAGTATTTATAACAAAATTTTAGAAGTTTGCATGTAATAGATAGGAAACAACCATAGACACGAGCGGAATGAGTGTCTATATTTCATAGACACGAGAAAGATATTTTCCAAACGACTTGGAGCACTTCACACATCAAGAAAATGTCATATTTGTTGTTATTACCATTTGTGGTTGCCATGGTTTTCAATAATAACGAAACACGTATCTATACGCTATATATCATAAATATACGATAATGCAATCATACAATGTAGTCCTTGAATTCTCGGTAAATAAATATTCGTAATAGATCGTTTACCCACGATTCAGTTTTGAATTGGCAAACTATTAAAAAGGAGTGCGTCATGCAAAAATCCTTTCAAAAACAAGTTATACTATCGAATTTCTTTCTATTTGTAAAAATCGATTATCGTCACATTCATTAGGAATCCAAACACAGGATGTTATGCGAGAAATAGAACTCGTAGAAATGAATGCTTCTGTCTTTAGTGCAATTCGCAGGATCTAGAAGAGGTATTTCATTTTATTTTGATATGTCCCTGCTTTTAAGATTTAAGACAACAATATATAAGCAACTATTTTTTTCAGAGACCTAGTATGTTTCGATTCATAGACTTATTACAGTCAGATAATAGAAATACTCTTTACAAACTAGCAAAATATATAAAATGTGCTTTAACTATTAGATTGTCTTTGACACATAGTTGAATGTTGTCATCCTCATTTTATTTCAGCACTCAAACACTGCTGTATGAATGTATATTTATGTTTGTGTGTGTGCGCGTGCGTGCGTGCGTGTGTGTGTGTGTTTCCACGTGGCATTAGATGATAATATTTAATGATAATATTGATGACAATCAAATCGAAGTAGCGAAGATATAATACAAACCGATACCGATTTACTGTTATATAAAGATAATGTTTTATTAACATACCTGTTTATCATTGTGGCGATGAAATCCAACTCAATATCAAAATTACTCTGGCCGACACTTCCGGAACTGTCCGCAATGAAAATGATGTCAAGTAATCCTTAAAAAGATCAGAATTAACCATTGGTAATGTTAAAGTAATCTAATAAGCGGCATTATATTAAAATAACCTGGAACCAAATGTTCCATTATTGTATTGTAAAACAGGAACTATGATAGAGTGGATGAAAGTGTGACCACATATACAGTGTCAGCGTAACCCGTCGGCGTTTCATAAGCAACAGCCAATGCCAGTTCAACTCAGAAAAGGATCTCAAGAACAATTCATATAAATTCTTAGCTATTTTTCGTAATTGAGCTAGTGTGTTAAATAAAAAAAGGAACAACAACATATACCAAAGATGGACATACATACAGCAGTTGTTGTTGTTTTATTGGGGGTTAAATGGGGTTTATCGCCATTTTAAGCATAATGCAGGTTTCCTAGAATATAACTTATAGTTATGATACGTTTAGATAGATGCAAGAAGGTTTCTGGTGCAGGATGAATTCTCGATAGAACCACTGTGATCTGAAAGTAATGGCACATCTGAAGCATG
The DNA here is from genome assembly GCA_029582155.1 of Panopea generosa. NCBI lineage: Eukaryota > Metazoa > Mollusca > Bivalvia > Adapedonta > Hiatellidae > Panopea > Panopea generosa. The sequence goes on from CM055907.1 coordinate 49,715,667, forward strand.
TACTGTGTTCTGATCGAGCTGGGCTCCAATGATCGCATCAGAGGAGAAAATATAATGACATTACGACTAAGACAATAGTATATGAACACATAATAAATGATGCTAAGATGCTTGCTGTATCTTTGATAAGCGAGCGAGGCAAATGATGGAAAATATTAGTATTGACAAGTGGTAGCCGAGGTCAATATTTCTTTCTTTCTGGTGCATAGCACATCATAATGCACAGCTGAAAAGTCAATAACTGTTTTATTATTTAAAATATAAATAAATGAATTCTGAGCCTTTACCAGCTTTTTCGTACGGGAAATGACAAAAACTCACCAAGTTAAGATATATTTTAGTGTAACAATAGTATTCAATTAAATAAGAATAAAAATTAACTTATAATAGTGAAATTAAAAGTGGCCGGGTGCGATTCGAACCATGGCGGAAAAAAAATCTTGCGTAAGTTGAACGTCTTGACACCACGGTCACATCTTAAATGTTTACTATTTGATATAAACTTGTTTCTTTCGTTAATGATTGCGAAATATAATAATTGATTGAACAGTTGCCTTTTTGTCGTATAGGTATCTTTATTAACGATACTTTTGGACGCGAATCTCTTGTCGACAGCCATTTGAAAACAACGCCGCATTCGTTTCATCGTTGTGTTCTGCTAACAGTAGAATTCCCAGCGGCTATTTAAGTAACCGTGGTAAATCGTTATTATATGCAGTTTTGCAAAATTCAAAATAAAAGCTATTCAATATCATATAGTATTTTGTTCAATGAGGGATCATTCATTGATTCTGTCAACATGCTTATTATTATTGACGAAATAATGGATGAACGAGCTTTACATACTTATTCCTAACTGTAAACATCGCTTACACTTACAATTGTGGGCGGCTATGTAATTAACCCGGCGTCTCTTTATCCTGAAAGTTTCATTATATGATAAAATGTTTACTTGAGTATGTGTTACTTACCGATGCAACACGCATCAGCTTTTGTCCAAAAGGTGACTGGCAAATAATCTACACAGGTAATATTGAAACCAGAGCCGACTGGGTAATATCCGACATTGCACTGTGATGTAGCACTAGTAAAATCATCAGATATGTTCCAAAACCCATTTGTAAGGTTTCTTAAAAACGCATTTCTGCACTCTGAAACAAATGCAAGACAAAATATCAATATCGGATTTTTTTTAGGCAACGCCTGTTCTTTTATTATGTAGTTTTTTCGGTTTAATTTTGGTTAGTGCAACCCTTCTAAGTACCTTCCACATACTGATACGCACTTTTATAGACGAAAAAATTCCTTGCCAGAAAAAACTGCAGACACCGAATAATGGTCGAAGGTAAAGCACTAACGTGATATAACGTCGGCCAGACAACATTTTGTTTTTAGTCCAGGAAACAGGAGACACTCACAATTATTCATATCTGGAGAGTATAGTGGGTGTGGAAGTTACACGACCATTTCTTTATCCAAAAATTACTGGTCAATTTGACAAGAAACAGCAGTTTTATCCCACAATAGAAATTTGCATCACAAATAAGTAGCTGGTCTTCTTTTGTCATAAAGGTGTAAACCCACCATTGAGTTTTGTTCTTTATTCTATTGTCATATAGGTGTGAACCCACCATTGATTTTTGTTCTTTATTCTATTGTCATATAGGTGTAAACCCACTTTTGATTTTTGTTCTTTATTCTATTGCCATATAGGCGTAAACCCACTATTGACCTTTGTTCTTTATTCTATTGTAAATAATTAAAGTTTAAAGGCTTGTCATTCATAGAGAACCCAATATGAAAGAAGTGAAACCTACATTTTACTGTTTGTCAACCTCTGCACTATAAAAATATGATGAGAAAAGTAGGGGTCATGTGTCATACAAGAGATTTTTTTTCTGCTCAGTGTGTACACTGGTGACAAAGTGAAAGTAGACTTCCGAAATCATGTATTCATTCCCCTATTTCCAAGCATCAATTTTTTTTAAATTCACAATTCAAACATGACAATGCTATAAAAATGTTCAAAATACATCAATAATGCCATTTGAATAAAAAATGAGCATTAAAATAAGGAAAATGCATTTTTAAAGAAGAAGAAATGAAGATTATTTATAACCGCCATTATGCGACTACCACACGGAAGCACTTCCTTTTTGCAATGGTTGTACTTATGCCTATACTTATTTGATCTATTTCAAGACAGTATTTTGTGTAAAAGTAACAAGTAATTGATCGGCTATTTGTGGTAGGAATTTCAGTGACAGGATTGCTGGAATTAAAGTCTATCGAGTTTCCATTGTTTATTATCAGCCCGATGTTGGCGCTCGAAATTAAACGCACGTGTTTCGTCATCAGTTATCTGATCACATATTCGGGTTTTACTTTTGACGTATTTTGTTCCGTTTTTGTACTATCGTCGCTTTTTCGAAATCGTTTAAGAGACGAGGTGCCCAATTTAGTTGTGAATGTACAGGTAGTTTCTGTGGAAGCGCGTTCGTCTAACAAACTAAAAGAAATCCAATCGTCTCTCGTATGGCATCCTCATATACATACAGCAAACTTTGTGGTATTTGCAAGTATTTGTCATATTATTCACCTTCTGTCATTGTTACAACAGTTACGTTTACGTAAATTGTAAGGACAGAAACACAGTTTGTTTTGAACAACTGTGTTTCATATTTATATCGGTCCATGTTTGGACAGTTTTCTACATATTAGTGGCTTTCTCTGTACATGATGATATTGATATACCTTTACTTTTTTTTGTTGATTATTTAATGAGGTTAAATGCTATTTTCAACACATTTCAGGATATATATATATATATATATATATACGGTATATACAGTTTTAATGGTGGGGGAAGACCTCACGGCAGCATCAATTTGAGTAGAACCACCGCGTTTCGGTGAGTAACCAGCAAACTTCTCACATAAAGTTTTTTGACCTAGCGGGACTTGAACCTACGACCTTAGCGGTCAGATGTAAGCAATCCTGAGACGGCGCCTAAGTCCACTCGGTCTCGAAGGACCATACCTTTATCTGAGCATTTAATGTGTTAAACACCATACTCATTGTGCAGTATAGTCTGGTGGGCTTATTTCATGTTTTGAATATCATGTCTGAATATGTATCGTGTTTGATTATTTTGTCGAGTTTAAGAAACTGTGGTGGTTGTGTCCATCTCCTGTTCGATATATATGTTTCCTTTTTTTAATTAAAATAAATTATTTGCATTGATACATAAGTAATGCTTTTGCTTATACAAGAGATGCAACTTACAACTACAAGAGACAAAAAAACAGGAACGTCAAATACAGAAAATAGTAAAACCTAATAGTCTACTACATCTACTACTACTGCTACTACTACTACTTCTACCATTACTTCTACTACTGTTTTAGTACTGCTACTACTACTACTTCTACTCCTGCTACTACTACTACTTCTACTACTACTTCTACTCCTACTCCTAATACTACTACTTCTACTACTACTACTGCTTCTACTGCTATTACTTCTTTTACGACTACTACTACTACTTCTGCTACTACTTTTACGACTACTACTAATTCTACTACTACTACAACTACTTCTACTGCTATAACTATTTTACGACGACTACTACTATTACTACTTCTACTACTACTATTACTACTACTACTACTACTACTACTACTACTACTACTACTTCTACTACTACTACTATCTTTCTATTTTAAATATTATGTTTCAATATGTTGCGTGCGCGTGATTTTGCTTTTGAGTTTTTACCCTTAGGTGACTGTGTCTATGTCTTTTGGGGGCTGTTAATTAACATTTTTTTGCATATATATTATACGTAAAAATCAAAGCTGAAGCCAAGAGTTACAAATAACGAAAAAAAAAGAATGTTACACATTTCATATAATAAAATAATAATAATAATAACACTACTACAAGGTACTAGTAATTATAATAGTAATGATATACTACTACCACTACTATATTTACTTATACTACTACTTTTATTACTGCTACTACTACTAACAATAAAAATAATGAAATTATAATTACAACAATAATAATGATAATATGATAATGATGACGATTTTAATAATAATAGTTATGTAATACTACTACTATTGATAATAATAATAAAACTGGTACTAATAATGATAATAAAAAAATAATACAGTGCCATAATAAATTAATTACTAGATTATCATCCCCGCCTGACCCCTAATTTTCATGCCGCCCCGGCCCTTATATATATATTATTTTCTTTTATTAAAAAATCATCAAATAATTAAGAATAAAAAATAAAATCCTCCCTCCCTCCTCGTTTTTAATAAAAAAATGGATGATAATCAAGCAATTAATTTATAATGTCTTAATAAAAACAGTAATTATAAAAATATTTTATTGATAGTAATAAAAAAGTGTTAATAATAACAATGATAATTACTGTCTGGAACGCATGTAGGTAAAGTTACATTCCAAGAGTTTATTTCGCAAATAATAGTTCCGTTGTGTCCCGGAGGGGAAATTGTATGCTTGTCACAGCAACACAACTTGGCACTGGCGCCACTTGTATAATCCTTGTTTACGTTGATACGGAAGAAGCCGTTTGACACAGTTGGGAGCCGCGGACAAACTGTAAATAAACAAAAAGTCATAAAATCTAATCATATATATGTGTGTTATAACGTTTAAGAGACAACTATGATAGTATTTGTTTTATATCCAATAATAAAACAAGGGGTTACAGAGGGCCTGAATCGCTCTACTTGCAACAGATGGACAGATGAACATTTTATAGGAAATGTTTTTTGTAAGTTTCTCTTCAACAAATCTTTTAGGAGACCAACATGCAATGATACACGTAAATTATCTAAGGTCTAAGCCTTGAACCTTTGCATGTTGAGCTAAAAATGCAAAACCAAACCAGAACGATGTTGTTGTATGGTGTTTGGCGTCGCTTTCAACAATTTTTCAGTCATATCGCGACGGTGTCTACTTGAGACAGTATTCTGAGCGCTGTCACACTGGAGTATCATGCCGCAGACACATAGTATGATACCCCACCCAGTCACATTATACTGACACCGGACCGACCAGAACTAGAACTGTCCTCTAAATGCTGAGCGCCAAGCGAGGAAGCTTCTAGTACCATTGTTAAAGTCTTTGGTATGACCCGGCCGGGGACCCGACCTTCCGCATGCAAGGCGAACGCTCTACCACTAGACCACGCCGCGGTCTAAACCAGAACGAATAGCATTGGAGCTATTATTACTCTTCTGAAAACGCGAATAAGGCAATAAAATAGAAGGCTTGGTTTTATTGAGTGTTCATGAGTGGTAACAAAATGAATAGTACAAATAACGCACCCCTAGCACAGGATAAAGTGGATTAACTTCTAATAATGGGCAGTAGCATATTAACATATTCATGCATTCCGGACAAGGAATTCCGCGTATTTTTACCAGTTGAGGCATTTCCATCCTACATCCCCTTTACGCGCTCATCTTATCCTGCTGTGACGTTGGAACAATTTATGACGTGACGTATTAAAACATTTGTCGAAATATATTCAATCTGATGTCTAGAGACATCGTGGTAAATTGTAATAATACTTTCAATTCAAATAAATATTCAACGTGTTTGGAGTGCAAGGAAAATAATCTTACATAGATCTTTTCGTTCAAATCGAAAATTCCGCCCCTTGCAACTGGGATAACCGTTTTCGCAGGAACGCGGCGTTTTCGCGGGAACGAGCCTTTTTCGCGGAAACGAGGCTTTTTCAGGACGGAATTTTCTATCCGAACCTTCAACCCATGTAAGATATTTATAATCTAGAACACTAATTTACCCAATGAATAATTGAAAGGCATCGGTGCTGTGTGAGGCAGATTTTGATTTTTATGGATGAACGTTTTTCAACCAGTGTGAATATTTATCGAGCTTATTCATGTGCTATTACTTTTAAATGTTTAAATATGTCTTTAAAATCAACGGCAGCCTATGCTCTTCTTTATAAATTCTGAAAGTGCTAAACATGGACGAAATAATATAAAAAAGTATAATCATCCCAACTAAACTTTTTTATGAATTTCGGTTAAAATAACATTTAAAATAAGTGGATACAGCCGATAAATATTTCCAAAGCAAAAATATATAAAAGAAAATCTTAGTTTTTGTAAATGCTTCAAAGATTAAAATATTAGTTGTCAATTTTTTTTAAATTAAATATTCTCATTTAAACTCCGATTCATGTTTATAACAGAATGATGCCTAAATGACCTCGTTTTTATCCCGATTTACAAATTATTAGATTTAAACGTAGGTATTATCTTCAAAATGAAAACGTACATGATCGAGCACAGCATCATACCTTTGTCGTGATCAATTTCATTTGAAATAATAATATTTCAAAATATATTTTAACTGAATTAAGTTAGATAATTACTTTCAATCTGACAATTCAACATTCTTAAACACGACGTTGTGTCAAATAATTACGTCGTAATATTCTTGTTGTTATTTGTATAACCATAATTTCTTACTTTATTATTACTGTAATTACTTAAATGACAGAAAGCTACATATTATTTATGATCTGCTTGCCTCTGTTAATTAAATGCATAACTGGTTTTAAAAGCAATAGTATCATACATAAACTATTCCTTTAAGGGTAGGTTACGGTGATGTAGGCTAAATATAAGCGATTTTTATAATTTAATTTTCTGTAGTCTTCTAATTGATCAAATCACAAACATGACATAGCACGTTTTTTTTATTATGTGTACATAATGCCATGTGGCTGCAACACATCGACTGCATTGCTTGGTATTTCAAAATCATATACAAATAAAAAAACAGAAACAAATAAGTTTGAGCAAACTTTCACAATATAGTGTACATTATTGCCACCCTCTTATGCACTTTAATACACAAACATTTGAAATAATCTTCACACTAGCAGTCCATTTTGTTGGTCCCAGTTTACCTAAACAATTTTTTTATTTGTTCACACAATTATTATATTTCTAATCATCCTTTCGATTTCCTCATTTTTGGTTTATTATTCTGATGTAATACATGTATGAATCAAATTATACAAACTTACTGCGATATGCAAATGAGGATTTTCTTTCCAAATATTTGATTAGAATATATTTGTTAAAATAACAATACTTGTATAACCCTTTTCGTATTTCATTTACTATCTTAACATTTAACTTGTGTTTTAATCTCTTACACTGTTGAAGAATAGCATTGAAGAATCTGATTATGACTTGATACTAATTGTCATAACAGTCTAAATAAGTATAACATTATATTAATTTTACTTTATGTTAACAATATATTTGTAACAGTCGTTATTACTACACAGGTTACACATTCAGACAAGATTGATTTCACATCAAACATAGCGTAAGTTTATGAATGTGCTCTACTATGTGAAAATAAAAAAAATGTTATCAATGGTGGCTGGGCTTTTGAAGAAATGAAATATAACAAGAATTCGAGTTCGAATCTAAACAACCATTTTTCATTATATTTGGCAGTTTTGGTAATGAATTGATTGCATTTGAGTCGACGGAAAGCATTACCTGGTACACATTGACCTTGCAGGTTTGTATCATGATTCGGCAAGCAGCGACAGGTTCTGTTTAATGGACTGTCATCACATTCAGTGTTTTGCCCTTTACAGTCGGAGTTGTTGTTGCAAGATTCACCAAGACACCTCACTGTCCGAATATACGGAATAATAAAAATTAAAACGTACATTACTAAACGTTTCAGCCGTATATATTACATAGGCAAATGAAAACAGTTCAATGACATTGTAACACAGTTGTTCCTTCATAACATTTCAATATAGGTTTGAGACCACGTACATGTTCTAAAATGAGAATTATTTACATAACAATAGAAATAAATCGTTAAGGTTAACGTATTGTTGTATTTAAAAGTAAAACATTCATCGCATAGAATTTAAAACGTACATTACTGAAGGTGTACGTCATACTGATAAAAAAACAGAATAGATACAGCTGAAGGCTATTTCTTCATAATATTTTAATTCTGGTTTTGAAACCACGTATTGATAATGATCTATATTTTCATAACAACATAACTGAACCGTAACGGCGTAAAGTATTTCTCTATTTAAAACAAACACATTCTTCGTATTTATGGAAGTGGTATGCTTACATGGCCTACACGTATTGAAGAACCGGAAGTGAGATTCGCTTGGACAAATACAGACTCCATCCGGACACATGGCTACGGGATCTTCACAAACAATCCTTGACGTACAGTTTTCACCGAGCGGTACCACTGATTCAACATATTGTATAACAATTTGTGTTGCATTGGTTTACATTGTACAGTTCATTAAATCAGATTTCTCAGTCATATATAGGAAAATAACTTAAACTATACTGAATTAATAAAATGACAATTCAACATATATCTTTTATTTCAAATGAATCAAATGCGATTTCTTAAATATGTAAGTATGTAGTTGTTTGAAAATAAATGATGAGAAAGGAATGTAATTCATATTGGAAAGGTTCTTATATCAATTTTTTCCATTATTCTAAAGATCATAATAGTAAGTCTATTGCTGCACCTTACCTGGTACACATTGACCTTGAGGATTAGTTACGTGATTTGGCAAACAGCGACAAGTTCTGTTTAACGGACTGTCATCACATTCAGTGTTTTGTCCTTTACAGTCAGAGTTGTTGTTGCAGGATTCACCAAGGCACCTCACTGTCACAATACACACAAATAATTATAAGATTTAAAACGCACATTACTTAAAGTGTACATCATATTTATTAAAAGGCAGAATGGCTACAGGTGAGCGTTATTTGCTAAAAATATTTTAAATTAGGTTATGAGACAACGTATTAATAACGATCTATATTTTCATAACAACATAACTAATCAATAAAGGTGTAAAGTATTACTCTATTTAAAACAAAATCATTCGTCGTATTTAATTAAATGGAAGTGTTATGCTTACATGGCCTACATGTATTGAAGAACCGGAAGTGAGATTCGCTTGGACAAATACAAACTCCATCAGGACACATGGCTACGGGATCTTCACAAACAATCCTTGACGTACAGTTATCACCGAGCGGTACCACTGATTCAAAATATTGTATAATAATTTGCGTTGTATTGGTTTACACATTACAGTTCATTAAATCAGAACACAGTATGAAGAAAACAACAGACGTCTATAAAATCGGTCTTATTTATGTTATGCACATTGGATCAATGTAAAAGGCGTTCATTGTTCAATCATATATAGGAAAATAACTTCAACTTTACTGAATTAAAAAAATGACAATTCAACATATATTTTTTATTTCAAATGAATCAAATGCGATTTCTTAAATATGTAAGTATGTAGTTGTTAATAAATAAATAATGAGAAAGGAATGCAATTCATATTAGAAAGATTCTTATATTAATTAGTTGCATTATTCTTAAGATCATAATAGTCAGTTTATTGCTGCACCTTACCTGGTACACATTGACCTTGAGGATTAGTTACATGATTTGGCAAACAGCGACAAGTTCTGTTTAACGGACTGTCATCACATTCAGTGTTTTGACCTTTACAGTCGGAGTTGTTGTTACAGGATTCACCAAGGCACCTCACTGTCACAATAAACACAAATAATTATAATAATTAAAACGCACATTACTAAAAGTGTACTTCATATTTATCAAAAGGCAGAATAGCTACAGCTGAGCGTTATTTGCTGAAATTATTTTAAATTAGGTTTTTAGACAACGTATTAATAATAGTGAACAACATAACTAATCAATAAAGGTGTAAAGTATTACTCTATTGAAAACAAAATCATTCGTCGTATTTAATTAAATGGAAGTGTTATGCTTACATGGCCTACACGTATTGAAGAACCGGAAGTGAGATTCGCTTGGACAAATACAAACTCCATCAGGACATATGGCTACGGGATCTTCACAAACAATCCTTGACGTACAGTTATCACCGAGCGGTACCACTGATTTAAAATATTGTATAACAATTTGCGTTGTATTAATTCGTATATTACAGTTCATTAAATCAGAACAGTGTATGAAGAAAACAACAGACGTCTATAAAATCGGTCTTATTTATGTTATGCACATTGAATCAATGTAAAAGGACTTAATTTTTCAATAATATATAGGAAAGTAACTTAAACTATACTGAATTAATAAAATGACAATTCAACATATATCTTTTACTTCAAATGAATCAAATGCGGTTTCTTGAATATGTAAGTATGTAGTTGTTAATGAATAAATGATGAGAAAGGAATGTAATTCATATTGGAAAGGTTCTTATATCAATTTTTTCCATTATTCTAAAGATCATAATAGTAAGTTTATTGCTGCACCTTACCTGGTACACACTGTCCTTGAGGATTAGTTACGTGATTTGGCAAACACCGACAAGTTCTGTTTAACGGACTGTCATCACATTCAGTGTTTTGTCCTTTACAGTCGGAGTTGTTGTTGCAGGATTCACCAAGGCACCTCACTGTCACAATAAACACAAAGAATTATATGATTGAAAACGCACATTACTAAAAGTGTACTTCGTATTTATCAAAAGGCAGAATGGCTACAGCTCAGCGTTATTTCCTAAAAAAAATTTAAATCAGGTTCTGAGATCACGTATTAATGATGATTTTTATTTTCATAACAACATAACTAAACCGAAAAGGTGTAAAGTATTACTCTATTAAAAACAAAAACATTCGTCGTATAAATGGAAGTGGTATGCTTACATGGCCTACACGTATTGAAGAACCGGAAGTGAGATTCGCTTGGACAAATACAGACTCCATCAGGACACATGGCTACGGGATCTTCACAAACAATTCTTGAAGTGCAGTTATCACCGAGCGGTACCACTGATTCAAAATATTGTATAACAATTTGCGTTGTATTGGTTTAAACATTACAGTTCATTAAATCAGAACACAGTATGAAGAAAACAACAGACGTCTATAAAATCGGTCTTATTAATGTTATGCACATTGGATTAATGTAAAAGGTTTTAATTTTTCAATCATATATAGGAAAATAACTTTAACTATACTGAATTAAAAAAATGACTATTCAACATAATTTATATCTTTATTTCAAATGAATTAAACGCGATTTCTTATATATGTAAGTATGTAGTTTGTTAATAAATAAACGATATCAAAGGAATTTAATTCATATTAAAAAGATTCTTATATCAATAAGTTCCATTATTTTAAAGATCATAATAGTCAGTTTATTGCTGTACCTTACCTGGTACACATTGACCTTGATGATTAGTTACGTGATTTGGCAAACAGCGACAAGTTCTGTTTAACGGACTGTCATCACATTCAGTGTTTTGTCCTTTACAGTCGGAGTTGTTGTTGCAGGATTCACAAAGGCACCTCACTGTCACAATATACAAATAATTATAAGAATTAAAACGCACATTACTAAAAGTGTACTTCATATTGATCAAAAGGCAGAATAGCTTCAGCTGAGCGTTATTTGCTCAAATTATTTTAAATTAGGTTTTATAGACAACGTATTAATAATGATCTATATTTTCATAACAACATAACTAATCAATAAAGGTGTAAAGTATATTACTCTATTGAAAACAAAATCATTCGTCGTATTTAATTAAATGGAAGTGTTATGCTTACATGGCCTACACGTATTGAAGAACCGGAAGTGAGATTCGCTTGGACAAATACAAACTCCATCAGGACATATGGCTACGGGATCTTCACAAACAATCCTTGACGTACAGTTATCACCGAGCGGTACCACTGATTCAAAATATTGTATAACAATTTGCGTTGTATTGGTTTACACATTACAGTTCATTAAATCAGAACAAAGTATGAAGAAAACAACAGACGTCTATAAAATCGGTCTTATTTATGTTATGCACAGTAGATCAATGTAAAAGGCGTTTATTGTTCAATCATAGATAAGAAAATAAATTCAACTATACTGAATTAAAAAAATGACAATTCAACATATATCTTTTATTTCAAATGAATCAAATGCGATTTCTTAAATATGTTAGTACGTAGTTGTTAATAAATAAATGATGAGAAAGGAATGTAATTCATATTGGAAAGGTTCTTATATCAATTATTTGCATTATTCTAAAGATCATAATAGTAAGTTTATTGCTGCACCTTACCTGGTACACATTGACCTTGAGGATTAGTTACGTGATTCGGCAAACACCGACAAGTTCTGTTTAACGGACTGTCATCACATTCAGTGTTTTGCCCTTTACAGTCAGAGTTGTTGTTGCAGGATTCACCAAGGCACCTCACTATCACAATTAAAGCAAATAATTATAAGATTTAAAATGTAAATTATCAAAAGTGTACTCCTTATTTATTTAAGAAAGAATGTGTTCAGTTGACTGTTATTTCCTTAAGATATCTTAATTTAGGTTCTGAGACCACGTACTAATAATGATATTTATTTTCATAACAATATAACTGAATCGTAAAAGTGTAAACTATTGCTCCGTTTCAAATAAATACATTCGTTGTATCAATGGAAGTGGTACAATGTATACTTACATGGCCTACACGTATTGAAGAACCGGTAATGAGTTTCGTTTCGACAAATACAGACTCCTTCCTGACATATAGCTACGGGATCTTCACAAATTATCGTTGATGTACAGTTATCACCAAGCGGAACCACTGATTTAAAATATTGTATAACGATTTGCATTTTAATGGATGAATTATTACATTTCATTCAATCAGGACACAGTTTAAAGAAAAAAAAAACAGATGAGTAATATATCGATCCTATTTAAGTTATAAACTTTGAATGCAAGCGTTGATTTCACAATTATAGATAGGAAAACAATTTAAAATATACTGAATTGAAAACATTAGTATGCAAAAAAGTCTTTACTTGAAATGAATAAAACGTCGGATCAAATTTGTAAAGATGTTGATATGAATGAATACATTATGACAAAGAAATATTATTTATATTGGAATGATTCTTAAATTAATTATTTTCATTATTTCATATATATCATCACGGTAAGTTTATTGTTGCACCTTACCTGGTACACATTGACCTTGAGGATTAGTTACATGATTTGGCAAACAGCGACAAGTTCTGTTTAACGGACTGTCATCACATTCAGTGTTTTGCCCTTTACAGTCAGAGTTGTTGTTGCAGGATTCACCAAGGCACCTCACTGTCACCATAACACAAATAATTATTATATTTAAAACGCACATTACTAAAAGTGTACTTCATATTGATCAAAAGACAAAATGACTACTGCTGATCCTTATTTCTTAAAATATTTTAAATTAGGTTCTGAGAACACGATTAATAATTATATATATTTTCATAACAACATACCTGAACCGCAAGGTTGTAAAGTATTGGTCTATTTTATCTGAAATATTCGTCGTATTAACTGAAGTGGTACACTGTATACTTACATGGCCTACACGTATTGAAGAACCGGTAATGAGTTTCGTTTGGACAAATACAGACTCCTTCCTGACATAGAGCTACGGGATCTTCACAAATAATCCTTGATGTACAGTTATCACCGAGCGGAACCACTGATTTAAAATATTGTATAACAATCTGCGTTTGAATGTTTTCAATATAACATCTTATAATATCAGAACACAGTTTCAAAAAACAAAGAGGACGTTTAAAATATCGGTCGTATCTAGGTGATGAACATTGCATAGAATTAGAAGCGTTGATTTTACAATCATGTATAGGAAAATAACCTAACCTAAACTGAATGAAAAACATGATTATGCAAAATATATATTTTTTTCAAAAAATTAAACATGCTGTCTTATATATGTAAATATATAGCAGTAATTAAAAATAAATGATGACCAAAAATATATGATTTATATTGGAATGGTTCTTCAATGAATTATTTCAATTATTTTTTATATTACCATGATATTAAGTATATTGTTGCACCTTACCTGGTACACATTGTCCTTGAGGATTAGTTACGTGATTTGGCAGACATCGACAAGTTCTGTTTAACGGACTGTCATCACATTCAGTGTTTTGTCCTTTACAGTCGGAGTTGTTGTTGCAGGATTCACCAAGGCACCTCACTATCACAATAAACACAAAGAATTATATGATTTAAAACGCACATTACTAAAAGTGTACTTCATATTTATCAAAAGGCAGAATGGCTACAGCTGAGCGTTATTTCCTAAAAAAAATGAAATCAGGTTCTGAGATCACGTATTAATGATGATTTATATTTCCATAACAACATAACTAAACCGTTAAGGTGTAAAGTATTACACTATTAAAAACAAAAACATTCGTCGTATTAATGGAAGTGGTATGCTTACATGGCCTACACGTATTGAAGAACCGGAAGTGAGATTCGCTTGGACAAATACAGACTCCATCAGGACACACTGCTACGGGATCTTCACAAACAATCCTTGACGTGCAGTTATCACCGAGCGGTACCACTGATTCAAAATATTGTATAACATTTTGCGTTGTATTGGTTTACACATAACAGTTCATTAAATCAGAACACAGTATGAAGAAAACAACAGACGTCTATAAAATCGGTCTTGTTTATGTTATGCACATTGGATCAATGTAAAAGGCGTTAATTTTTCAATCATATATAGGAAAATAACTTTAAATATACTGAATTAAAAAAATGACTATTCAACATAAAATATTTATTTCAAATGAATTAAACGCGATTTCTTATATATGTAAGTATGTAGTTTGTTAATAAATAAATGATATCAAAGGAATGTAATTTATATTGGAAAGGTTCTTATATCAACTATTTCCATTATTCTAAAGATCATAATAGTAAGTTTATTGCTGCACCTTACCTGGTACACATTGACCTTGAGGATTAGTTACGTGATTCGGCAAACACCGACAAGTTCTGTTTAACGGACTGTCATCACATTCAGTGTTTTGCCCTTTACAGTCAGAGTTGTTGTTGCAGGATTCACCAAGGCACCTCACTATCACAATTAAAGCAAATAATTATAAGATTTAAAATGTAAATTATCAAAAGTGTACTCCTTATTTATTAAAGAAAGAATGTCTACAGTTGACTGTTATTTCCTTAAGATATCTTAATTTAGGTTATGAGACCACGTACTAATAATGATATTTATTTTCATAACAATATAACTGAACCGTAAAAGTGTAAACTATTGCTCCGTTTCAAATAAATACATTCGTCGTATCAACTGAAGTGGTACAATGTATACTTACATGGCCTACACGTATTGAAGAACCGGTAATGAGTTTCGTTTGGACAAATACAGACTCCTTCCTGACATATAGCTACGGGATCTTCACAAATTATCGTTGATGTACAGTTATCACCAAGGGAAACCACTGATTTAAAATATTGTATAATGATTTGCAATTTAATGGATGAATTATTACATTTCATTCAATCAGGACACAGTTTAAACCAAAAAAACGGACGAGTAATATATCGATCCTATTTAAGTTATAAACATTAAATACAAGCGTTGATTTCACAATCATCAATAGGAAAACAATTTAAAAAATATTGAATTGAAAACATTAGTATGCAAAAAGTCTTTACTTGAAATGAATAAAACGTCGGATCAAATTTGTAAATATGTTGCTATCAAAGAATACATTATGACAAAGAAATGTTATTTATATTGGAATGGTTCTTAAATTAATTATTTTCATTATTTCATATATATCATCACGGTCAGTTTATTGTTGCACCTTACCTGGTACACATTGGCCTTGAGGATTAGTTATGTGATTTGGCAAACAGCGACAAGTTCTGTTTAACGGACTGTCATCACATTCAGTGTTTTGCCCTTTACAGTCAGAGTTGTTGTTGCAGGATTCACCAAGGCACCTCACTGTCACCATAACACAAATAATTATTAGATTTAAAATGCACATAACTAAAAGTGTATTTCATATTGATCAAAAGGCAAAATGACTACAGCAGATCCTTATTTCTTAAAATATTTTAAATTAGGTTCTGAGACCACGATTAATAATTATATATATTTTCATAACAGCATACCTGAACCGCAAGGTTGTAAAGTATTGGTCTATTTTATCTGAAATATTCGTCGTATTAACTGAAGTGGTACACTGTATACTTACATGGCCTACACGTATTGAAGAACCGGTAATGAGTTTCGTTTGGACAAATACAGACTCCTTCCTGACATATAGCTACGGGATCTTCACAAATAATCCTTGATGTACAGTTATCACCGAGCGGAACCACTGATTTAAAATATTGTATAACAATTTGCGTTTGAATGTTTGAAATATAACATCTTATAACATCAGAACACAGTTTCAAAAAACAAACAGGACGTTTAAAATATCGGTCGTATCTAAGTGATGAACATTGCATAGAATTAGAAGCGTTGATTTTACAATCATGTATAGGAAAATAACCTAAACTAAACTGAATGAAAAACATGACTATGCAAAATATATATTTTTTTCAAAGAAATTAAACATGCTGTCTTATATATGTTAATATATAGCAGTTATTAAAAATAAATGATGACCAAAAATATATGATTTATATATGAATGGTTCTGCAATGAATTATTTCAATTATTTTATATATTACCATGATATTAAATATATTGTTACATCTTACCTGGTACACATTGTCCTTGAGGATTAGTTACGTGATTTGGCAGACATCGACAAGTTCTGTTTAACGGACTGTCATCACATTCAGTGTTTTGTCCTTTACAATCGGAGTTATTGTTGCAGGATTCACCAAGGCATCTCACTGTCACAATTAACGCAAATAAGTGTAAGATTTAAAATTGCCGTTTTAAAGGGTCCTTAATATTTATCAAAAGATAAAATGGCTAGAGTTGACTGTTATTTCCTAAATATATTTTAATTAACGTTCTGAAACCACGTTTTAAAAATGATATATTTTTTCATAACAAGAAAACTGAACCGTAATAGTGAAAACTATTGCTCTGTTTCAAACTAATATATTCGTCGTATCAATGGAAGTGGTACACTGTATACTCACATGGCCTACACGTATTGAAGAACAGGTAATGAGTTTCGTTTGGACAAATACAGACTCCTTCCTGACATATGGCTACGGGATCTTCACAAATAATCCTTGATGTACAGTTATCACCGAGCGGTACCACTGATTTAAAATATTGTATAACAATTTGCGTTTGAATGTTTGAAATATAACATCTTATAACATCAGAACACAGTTTCAAAAAACTAACAGGATGTTTAAAATATCGGTCGTATTTGAGTGATAAACATTGAATAAAATTAGAAGCGTTGATATTACAATCATATATAGGAAAATAACCCAACCTCAACTGAATTAAAAGTATGACTATGCAACATATATCTTTTTTTTCAAAAATATTAAACCTCTTGTCCTACATGTGTTAATATATAGCAGCTATTTACAAATAAATAATGACAAAGATATTTGATTGATATTGGAATGGTTCTTAAATGAATAATTTCCATTATTCCATGTATCATCATGGTAAGTTTATTGTTGCACTTTACCTGGTACACATTGTCCTTGAGGATTAGTTACGTGATTTGGCAAACAGCGACAAGTTCTGTTTAACGGACTGTCATCACATTCAGTGTTTTGTCCTTTACAGTCGGAGTTGTTGTTGCAGGATTCACCAAGGCACCTCACTGTCACAATAAACACAAATTATTATAAGAATTAAAACGCACATTACTAAAAGTGTACTTCATATTTATCAAAAGGCAGAATAGCTTCAGCTGAGCGTTATTTGCTCAAATTATTTTAAATTAGGTTTTTAGACAACGTATTTATAATGATCTATATTTTCATAACAACATAACTAATCAATAAAGGTGTAAAGTATTACTCTATTGAAAACAAAATCATTCGTCGTATTTAATTAAATGGAAGTGTTATGCTTACATGGCCTACACGTATTGAAGAACCGGAAGTGAGATTCGCTTGGACAAATACAAACTCCATCAGGACATATGGCTACGGGATCTTCACAAACAATCCTTGACGTACAGTTATCACCGAGCGGTACCACTGATTCAAAATATTGTATAACAATTTGCGTTGTATTGGTTTACAAATTACAGTTCATTAAATCAGAACAGAGTATGAAGAAAACAACAGACGTCTATAAAATCGGTCTTATTTATGTTATGCACATTGGATCAATGTAAAAGGCGTTTATTGTTCAATCATAGATAAGAAAATAGTTTCAACTATACTGAATTAAAAAAATGACAATTCAACATATATCTTTTATTTCAAATGAATTAAAAGCGATTTCTTAAATATGTTAGTACGTAGTTGTTAATAAATAAATGATAAGAAAGGAATGTAATTCATATTGGAAAGGTTCTTATATCAATTATTTCCATTATTCTAAAGATCATAATAGTAAGTTTATTGCTGCACCTTACCTGGTACACATTGACCTTGAGGACTAGTTACGTGATTCGGCAAACACCGACAAGTTCTGTTTAACGGACTGTCATCACATTCAGTGTTTTGCCCTTTACAGTCAGAGTTGTTGTTGCAGGATTCACCAAGGCACCTCACTATCACAATTAAAGCAAATAATTATAAGATTTAAAATGTAAATTATCAAAAGTGTACTCCTTATTTATTAAAGAAAGAATTTCTACAGTTGACTGTTATTTCCTTAAGATATCTCAATTTAGCTTCTGAGACCACGTACTAATAATGATATTTATTTTCATAACAATATAACTGAACCGTAAAAGTGTAAACTATTGCTCCGTTTCAAATAAATACATTCGTCGTATCAATGGAAGTGGTACAATGTATACTTACATGGCCTACACGTATTGAAGAACTGGTAATGAGTTTCGTTTGGACAAATACAGACTCCTTCCTGACATATAGCTACGGGATCTTCACAAATTATCGTTGATGTACAGTTATCACCAAGCGAAACCACTGATTTAAAATATTGTATAACGATTTGCAATTTAATGGATGAATTATTACATTTCATTCAATCAAGACACAGTTTAAACAAAAAAACGGACGAGTAATATATCGATCCTATTTAAGTTATAAACATTAAATGCAAGCGTTGATTTCACAATCAAAGATAGGAAAACAATTTAAAATATACTGAATTGAAAACATTAGTATGCAAAAAAGTCTTTACTTGAAATGAATAAAACGTTGGATCAAATTTGTAAATATGTTGCTATGAATGAATACATTATGACAATGAAATGTTATTGATATTGGAATGGTTCTTAAATTAATTATTTTCATTATTTCATATATATCATCACGGTAAGTTTATTGTTGCATCTTACCTGGTACACATTGACCTTGAGGATTAGTTACGTGATTTGGCAAACAGCGACAAGTTCTGTTTAACGGACTGTCATCACATTCAGTGTTTTGCCCTTTACAGTCAGAGTTGTTGTTGCAGGATTCACCAAGGCATCTCACTGTCACCATAACACAAATAATTATTAGATTTAAAACGCACATTACTAAAAGTGTATTTGATATTGATCAAAAGGCAAAATGACTACAGCTGATCCTTATTTCTTAAAATATTTTAAATTAGGTTCTGAGACCACTATTAATAATTATATATATTTTCATAACAGCATACCTGAACCGCAAGGTTGTAAAGTATTGGTCTATTTAATCTGAAATATTCGTCGTATTAACTGAAGTGGTACACTGTATACTTACATGGCCTACACGTATTGAAGAACCGGAAATGAGTTTCGTTTGGACAAATACAGATTCCTTCCTGACATATAGCTACGGGATCTTCACAAATAATCCTTGATGTACAGTTATCACCGAGCGGAACCACTGATTTAAAATATTGTATAACAATTTGCGTTTGAATGTTTGAAATATAACATCTTATTACATCAGAACACAGATTCAAAAAACAAACAGGACGTTTAAAATATCGGTCGTATCTAAGTGATGAACATTGCATAGAATTAGAAGCGTTGATTTACAATCATGTATAGGAAAATACGTAACCTAAACTGAATGAAAAACATGACTATGCAAAATATATATTTTATTCAAAGAAATTAAACATGCTGTCTTATATATGTAAATATATAGCAGTTATTAAAAATAAATGATGACCAAAAATATATGATTTATATTGGAATGGTTCTGCAATGAATTATTTCAATTATTTTATATATTACCATGATATTAAGTATATTGTTACATCTTACCTGGTACACATTGTCCTTGAGGATTAGTTACGTGATTTGGCAGACATCGACAAGTTCTGTTTAACGGACTGTCATCACATTCAGTGTTTTGTCCTTTACAATCGGAGTTGTTGTTGCAGGATTCACCAAGGCATCTCACTGTCACAATTAACGCAAATAAGTGTAAGATTTAAAATTGCCGTTTTAAAGGGTCCTCCATATTTATCAAAAGATAAAATGGCTACAGTTGACTGTTATTTCCTAAATATATTTTAATTAACGTTCTGAAACCACGTTTTAAAAATGATATATTTTTTCATAACAACAAAACTGAACCGTAATAGTGAAAACTATTGCTCTGTTTCAAACTAATACATTCGTCGTATCAATGGAAGTGGTACACTGTATACTCACATGGCCTACACGTATTGAAGAACCGGTAATGAGTTTCGTTTGGACAAATACAGACTCCTTCCTGACATATGGCTACGGGATCTTCACAAATAATCCTTGATGTACAGTTATCACCGAGCGGTACCACTGATTTAAAATATTGTATAACAATTTGCGTTTGAATGTTTGAAATATAACATCTTATAACATCAGAACACAGTTTCAAAAAACTAACAGGATGTTTAAAATATCGGTCGTATTTGAGTGATAAACATTGAATAAAATTAGAAGCGTTGATATTACAATCATATATAGGAAAATAACCCAACCTCAACTGAATTAAAAGTATGACTATGCAACATATATCTTTTTTTTCAAAAATATTAAACCTCTTGTCCTACATGTGTTAATATATAGCAGCTATTTACAAATAAATAATGACAATGATATTTGATTTATATTGGAATGGTTCTTAAATGAATAATTTCCATTATTCCATGTATCATCATGGTAAGTTTATTGTTGCACTTTACCTGGTACACATTGTCCTTGAGGATTAATTACGTGATTTGGCAAACAGCGACAAGTTCTGTTTAACGGACTGTCATCACATTCAGTGTTTTGTCCTTTACAGTCGGAGTTGTTGTTGCACGATTCACCAAGGCACCTCACTATCACAATAAACACAAAGAATTATATGATTTAAAACGCACATTACTAAAAGTGTACTTCGTATTTATCAAAAGGCAGAATAGCTACAGCTCAGCATTATTTCCTAAAAAAAATGAAATCAGGTTCTGAGATCACGTATTAATGATGATCTATATTTCCATAACAACATAACTAAACCGTAAAGGTGTAAAGTATTACACTATTAAAAACAAAAACATTCGTCGTATTAATGGAAGTGGTATGCTTACATGGCCTACACGTATTGAAGAACCGGAAGTGAGATTCGCTTGGACAAATACAGACTCCATCAGGACACATGGCTACGGGATCTTCACAAACAATCCTTGACGTGCAGTTATCACCGAGCGGTACCACTGATTCAAAATATTGTATAACAATTTGCGTTGTATTGGTTTACACATTACAGTTCATTAAATCAGAACACAGTATGAAGAAAACAACAGACGTCTATAAAATCGGTCTTATTTATGTTATGCACATTGGATCAATGTAAAAGGCGTTAATTTTTCAATCATATATAGGAAAATAACTTTAACTATACTGAATTAAAAAAATGACTATTCAACATATATCTTTATTTCAAATGAATTAATCGCGATTTCTTATATATGTAAGTATGTAGTTTGTTAATAAATAAACGATATCAAAGGAATGTAATTCATATTAGAAGGATTCTTATAGCAATAATTTCCATTATTCTAAAGATCATAATAGTAAGTTTATTGCTGTATCTTACCTGGTACACATTGACCTTGAGGATTAGTTACGTGATTTGGCAAACAGCGACAAGTTCTGTTTAACGGACTGTCATCACATTCAGTGTTTTGTCCTTTACAATCGGAGTTGTTGTTGCAGGATTCACCAAGGCACCTCACTGTCACAATAAACACAAATAATTATAAGAATTAAAACGCACATTACTAAAAGTGTAATTCATATTTATCAAGCGCAGAATAGCTTCAGGTGAGCGTTATTTGCTCAAATTATTTTAAATTAGGGTTTTAGACAACGTATTAATAATGATCTATATTTTCATAACGACATAAAAAATCAATAAAGGTATAAAGTATTACTCTATTGAAAACAAAATCATTCGTCGTATTTATTTAAATGGAAGTGTTATGCTTACATGGCCTACACGTATTGAAGAACCGGAAGTGAGATTCGCTTGGACAAATACAAACTCCATCAGGACATATGGCTACGGGATCTTCACAAACAATCCTTGACGTACAGTTATCACCGAGCGGTACCACTGATTCAAAATATTGTATAACAATTTGCGTTGTATTGGTTTACACATTACAGTTCATTTAATCAGAACACAGTATGAAGAAAACAACAGACGTCTATAAAATCGGTCTTATTTATGTTATGCACATTGGATCAATGTAAAAGGCGTTAATTTTCAATCATATATAGGAAAATAACTTTTACTATACTGAATTAAAAAAATGACAATTCAACATATATCTTTATTTCAAATGAATTAAACGCGATTTCTTATATATGTAAGTATGTAGTTTGTTAATAAATAAACGATATCAAAGGAATGTAATTCATATTGGTAAGGTTCTTATATCAATTATTTCCATTATTCTAAAGATCATAATAGTAAGTTTATTGCTGTATCTTACCTGGTACACATTGACCTTGAGGATTAGTTACGTGATTTGGCAAACAGCGACAAGTTCTGTTTAACGGACTGTCATCACATTCAGTGTTTTGCCCTTTACAGTCAGAGTTGTTGTTGCAGGATTCACCAAGGCACCTCACTATCACAATTAAAGCAAATAATTATAAGATTTAAAATGTAAATTATCAAAAGTGTACTCCTTACTTATTAAAGAAAGAATTTCTACAGTTGACTGTTATTTCCTTAAGATATCTTAATTAAGGTTCTGAGACCACGTACTAATAATGATATTTATTTTCATAACAATATAACTGAACCGTAAAAGTGTAAACTATTGCTCCGTTTCAAATAAATACATTCGTCGTATCAATGGAAGTGGTACAATGTATACTTACATGGCCTACACGTATTGAAGAATCGGTAATGAGTTTCGTTTGGACAAATACAGACTCCTTCCTGACATATAGCTACGGGATCTTCACAAATTATCGTTGATGTACAGTTATCACCAAGCGGAACCACTGATTTAAAATATTGTATAACGATTTGCATTTTAATGGATGAATTATTACATTTCATTCAATCAGGACACAGTTTAAACAAAAAAACGGACGAGTAATATATCGATCCTATTTAAGTTATAAACATTAAATGCAAGCGTTGATTTCACAATCAAAGATAGGAAAACAATTTAAAATATACTGAATTGAAAACATTAGTATGCAAAAAAGTCTTTACTTGAAATGAATAAAACGTTAGATCAAATTTGTAAATATGTTGCTATGAATGAATACATTATGACAATGAAATATTATTTATATTGGAATGGTTCTTAAATTAATTATTTTCATTATTTCATATATATCATCACGGTCAGTTTATTATTGCATCTTACCTGGTACACATTGACCTTGAGGATT
Organism: Panopea generosa; assembly: GCA_029582155.1. Lineage (NCBI taxonomy): Eukaryota > Metazoa > Mollusca > Bivalvia > Adapedonta > Hiatellidae > Panopea > Panopea generosa. Next base: position 49,739,619 of record CM055907.1, read on the forward strand.
AGTTACGTGGTTTGGCAAACAGCGACAAGTTCTGTTTAACGGACTGTCATCACATTCAGTGTTTTGCCCTTTACAGTCAGAGTTGTTGTTGCAGGATTCACCAAGGCATCTCACTGTCACCATAACACAAATAATTATTAGATTTAAAACGCACATTACTAAAAATGTATTTCATATTGATCAAAAGGCAAAATGACTACAGCTGATCCTTATTTCTTAAAATATTTTAAATTAGGTTCTGAGACCACTACTAATAATTATATATATTTTAATAACAGCATACCTGAACCGCAAGGTTGTAAAGTATTGGTCTATTTAATCTGAAATATTCGTCGTATTAACTGAAGTGGTACACTGTATACTTACATGGCCTACACGTATTGAAGAACCGGTAATGAGTTTCCATTGGACAAATACAGACTCCTTCCTGACATATAGCTACGGGATCTTCACAAATAATCCTTGATGTACAGTTATCACCGAGCGGAACCACTGATTTAAAATATTGTATAACAATTTGCGTTTGAATGTTTGAAATATAACATCCTATTACATCAGAACACAGATTCAAAAAACAAACAGGATGTTTAAAATATCGGTCGTATCTAAGTGATGAACATTGCATAGAATTAGAAGCGTTGATTTACAATCATGTATAGGAAAATACGTAACCTAAACTGAATGAAAAACATGACTATGCAAAATATATATTTTTTTCAAAGAAATTAAACATGCTGTCTTATATATGTAAATATATAGCAGTTATTAAAAATAAATGATGACCAAAAATATAAGATTTATATTGGAATGGTTCTGCAATGAATTATTTCAATTATTTTATATATTACCATGATATTAAGTATATTGTTACATCTTACCTGGTACACATTGTCCTTGATGATTAGTTACGTGATTTGGCAGACATCGACAAGTTCTGTTTAACTGACTGTCATCACATTCAGTGTTTTGTCCTTTACAATCGGAGTTGTTGTTGCAGGATTCACCAAGGCATCTCACTGTCACAATTAACGCAAATAAGTGTAAGATTTAAAATTGCCGTTTTAAAGGGTCCTCCATATTTATCGAAAGATAAAATGGCTACAGTTCACTGTTATTTCCTCAATATATTTTAATTAACGTTCTGAAACCACGTTTTAAAAATGATATATTTTTTCATAACAACAAAACTGAACCGTAATAGTGAAAACAATTGCTCTGTTTCAAACTAATACATTCGTCGTATCAATGGAAGTGGTACACTGTATACTCACATGGCCTACACGTATTGAAGAACCGGTAATGAGTTTCGTTTGGACAAATACAGACTCCTTCCTGACATATGGCTACGGGATCTTCACAAATAATCCTTGATGTACAGTTATCACCGAGCGGTACCACTGATTTAAAATATTGTATAACAATTTGCGTTTGAATGTTTGAAATATAACATCTTATAACATCAGAACACAGTTTCAAAAAACTAACAGGATGTTTAAAATATCGGTCGTATTTGAGTGATGAACATTGAATAAAATTAGAAGCGTTGATATTACAATCATATATAGGAAAATAACCCAACCTCAACTGAATTAAAAGTATGACTATGCAACATATATCTTTTTTTTCAAAAATATTAAACCTCTTGTCCTACATGTGTTAATATATAGCAGCTATTTCAAATAAATAATGACAAAGATATTTGATTTATATTGGAATGGTTCTTATATGAATAATTTCCATTATTCCATGTATCATCATGGTAAGTTTATTACTGCACTTTACCTGGTACACATTGTCCTTGAGTATTAGTTACGTGATTTGGCAAACAGCGACAAGTTCTGTTTAACGGACTGTCATCACATTCAGTGTTTTGTCCTTTACAGTCGGAGTTGTTGTTGCACGATTCACCAAGGCACCTCACTATCACAATAAACACAAAGAATTATATGATTTAAAACGCACATTACTAAAAGTGTACTTCATATTTATCAAAAGGCAGAATGGCTACAGCTGAGCGTTATTTCCTAAAAAAAAAATGAAACCAGGTTCTGAGATCACGTATTAATGATGATTTATATTTTCATAACAACATAACTAAACCGTAAAGGTGTAAAGTATTACTCTATTAAAAACAAAAACATTCGTCGTATTAATGGAAGTGGTATGCTTACATGGCCTACACGTATTGAAGAACCGGAAGTGAGATTCGCTTGGACAAATACAGACTCCATCAGGACACATGGCTACGGGATCTTCACAAACAATCCTTGACGTGCAGTTATCACCGAGCGGTACCACTGATTCAAAATATTGTATAACAATTTGCGTTGTATTGGTTTACACATTACAGTTCATTAAATCAGAACACAGTATGAAGAAAACAACAGACGTCTATAAAATCGGTCTTATTTATGTTATGCACATTGGATCAATGTAAAAGGCGTTAATTTTTCAATCATATATAGGAAAATAATTTTAATTATACTGAATTAAAAAAATGACTATTCAACATATATCTTTATTTCAAATGAATTAAACGCGATTTCTTATATATGTAAGTATGTAGTTTGTTAATAAATAAACGATATCAAAGGAATGTAATTCAAATTAGAAAGATTCTTATAGCAATAATTTCCATTATTCTAAAGATCATAATAGTAAGTTTATTGCTGTATCTTACCTGGTACACATTGACCTTGAAGATTAGTTACGTGATTTGGCAAACAGCGACAAGTTCTGTTTAACGGACTGTCATCACATTCAGTGTTTTGTCCTTTACAATCGGAGTTGTTGTTGCAGGATTCACCAAGGCACCTCACTGTCACAATAAACACAAATAATTATAAGAATTAAAACGCACATTACTAAAAGTGTACTTCATATTTATCAAGCGCAGAATAGCTTCAGGTGAGCGTTATTTGCTCAAATTATTTTAAATTAGGGTTTTAGACAACGTATTAATGATGATCTATATTTTCATAACAACATAACTAATCAATAAAGGTATAAAGTATTACTCTATTGAAAACAAAATCATTCGTCGTATTTAATTAAATGGAAGTGTAATGCTTACATGGCCTACACGTATTGAAGAACCGGAAGTGAGATTCGCTTGGACAAATACAAACTCCATCAGGACATATGGCTACGGGATCTTCACAAACAATCCTTGACGTACAGTTATCACCGAGCGGTACCACTGATTCAAAATATTGTATAACAATTTGCGTTGTATTGGTTTACACATTACAGTTCATTAAATCAGAACACAGTATGAAGAAAACAACAGACGTCTATAAAATCGGTCTTATTTATGTTATGCACATTGGATCAATGTAAAAGGCGTTTATTGTTCAATCATAGATAAGAAAATAATGTCAACTATACTGAATTAAAAAAATGACAATTCAACATATATCTTTTATTTCAAATGAATCAAAAGCGATTTCTTAAATATGTTAGTACGTAGTTGTTAATAAATAAATGATGAGAAAGGAATGTAATTCATATTGGTAAGGTTCTTATATCAATTATTTCCATTACTCTAAAGATCATAATAGTAAGTTTATTGCTGCACCTTACCTGGGACACATTGACCTTGAGGATTAGTTACGTGATTCGGCAAACACCGACAAGTTCTGTTTAACGGACTGTCATCACATTCAGTGTTTTGCCCTTTACAGTCAGAGTTGTTGTTGCAGGATTCACCAAGGCACCTCACTATCACAATTAAAGCAAATAATTATAAGATTTAAAATGTAAATTATCAAAAGTGTACTCCTTATTTATTAAAGAAAGAATTTCTACAGTTGACTGTTATTTCCTTAAGATATCTTAATTTAGGTTCTGAGACCACGTACTAATAATGATATTTATTTTCATAACAATATAACTGAACCGTAAAAGTGTAAACTATTGCTCCGTTTCAAATAAATACATTCGTCGTATCAATGGAAGTGGTACAATGTATACTTACATGGCCTACACGTATTGAAGAACCGGTAATGAGTTTCGTTTGGACAAATACAGACTCCTTCCTGACATTTAGCTACGGGATCTTCACAAATTATCGTTGATGTACAGTTATCACCAAGCGGAACCACTGATTTAAAATATTGTATAACGATTTGCATTTTAATGGATGAATTATTACATTTCATTCAATCAGGACACAGTTTAAACAAAAAAACGGACGAGTAATATATCGATCCTATTTAAGTTATAAACAGTAAATGCAAGCGTTGATTTCACAATCAAAGATAGGAAAACAATTTAAAATATACTGAATTGAAAACATTAGTATGCAAAAAAGTCTTTACTTGAAATGAATAAAACGTTGGATCAAATTCCTAAATATGTTGCTATGAATGAATACATTATGACAATGAAATGTTATTTATATTGGAATGGTTCTTAAATTAATTATTTTCATTATTTCATATATATCATCACGGTAAGTTTATTGTTGCACTTTACCTGGTACACATTGACCTTGAGGATTAGTTACGTGATTTGGCAAACAGCGACAAGTTCTGTTTAACGGACTGTCATCACATTCAGTGTTTTGCCCTTTACAGTCAGAGTTGTTGTTGCAGGATTCACCAAGGCATCTCACTGTCACCATAACACAAATAATTATTAGATTTAAAACGCACATTACTAAAAATGTATTTCATATTGATCAAAAGGCAAAATGACTACAACTGATCCTTATTTCTTAAAATATTTTAAATTAGGTTCTGAGACCACGATTAATAATTATATATATTTTCATAACAACATACCTGAACCGCAAGGTTGTAAAGTATTGGTCTATTTTATCTGAAATATTCGTCGTATAAACTGAAGTGGTACACTGTATACTTACATGGCCTACACGTATTGAAGAACCGGTAATGAGTTTCGTTTGGACAAATACAGACTCCTTCCTGACATATTGCTACGGGATCTTCACAAATAATCCTTGATGTACAGTTATCACCAAGCGGAACCACTGATTTAAAATATTGTATAACAATTTGCGTTTGAATGTTTTAAATATAACATCTTATAACATCAGAACACAGTTACAAAAAACAAAGAGGACGTTTAAAATATCGATCGTATCTAAGTGATGAACATTGCATAGAATTAGAAGCGTTGATTTTACAATCATGTATAGGAAAATAACCTAACCTAAACTGAATGAAAAACATGACTATGCAAAATATATATTTTTTTCAAAAAATTAAACATGCTGTCTTATATATGTAAATATATAGCAGTTATTAAAAATTAATGATGACTAAAAATATATGATTTATATTGCAATGGTTCTGCAATGAATTATTTCAATTATTTTATATATTACCATGATATTAAGTATATTGTTGCCCCTTACCTGGTACACACTGTCCTTGAGGATTAGTTACGTGATTCGGCAAACACCGACAAGTTCTGTTTAACGGACTGTCATCACATTCAGTGTTTTGTCCTTTACAGTCGGAGTTTCTGTTGCAGGATTCACCAAGGCACCTCACTGTCACAATAAACACAAATAATTATAAGAATTAAAACACACATTACTAAAAGTGTACTTCATATTTATCAAAAGGCAGAATGGCTACAGCTGCGCGTTATTTCCTAACAAAAAATGAAATCAGGTTCTGAGATCACGTATTAATGATGATCTATATTTCCATAACAACATAACTAAACCGTAAAGGTGTAAAGTATTACTCTATTAAAAACAAAAACATTCGTCGTATTAATGGAAGTGGTATGCTTACATGGCCTACACGTATTGAAGAACCGGAAGTGAGATTCGCTTGGACAAATACAGACTCCATCAGGACACATGGCTACGGGATCTTCACAAACAATCCTTGACGTACAGTTATCACCGAGCGGTACCACTGATTCAAAATATTGTATAACAATTTGCGTTGTATTGGTTTACACATTACAGTTAAATCAGAACAAAGTATGAAGAAAACAACAGACGTCTATAAAATCGGTCTTATTTATGGTATGCACATTGGATCAATGTAAAAGGCGTTAATTTTTCAATCATATATAGGAAAATAACTTTAACTATACTGAATTAAAAAATGACAATTCAACATATATCTTTATTTCAAATGAATTAAAAGCAATTTCTTATATATGTAAGTATGTAGTTTGTTAATAAATAAATGATATCAAAGTAATGTAATTCATATTAGAAAGATTCTTATATCAATCATTTCCATTATTCTAAAGATGATAATAGTAAGTTTATTGCTGCACCTTACCTGGTACACATTGACCTTGAGGATTAGTTACGTGATTTGGCAAACAGCGACAAGTTCTGTTTAACGGACTGTCATCACATTCAGTGTTTTGTCCTTTACAGTCAGAGTTGTTGTTGCAGGATTCACCAAGGCACCTCACTGTCACAATAAACACAAATAATTATAAGAATTAAAACGCACATTACTAAAAGTGTACTTCATATTTATCAAAAGGCAGAATAGCTACAGCTGAGCGTTATTTACTCAAATTATTTTAAATTAGGTTTTTAAACAACGTATTAATAATAGTGATCTATATTTTCATAACAACATAACTAATCAATAAAGGTGTAAAGTATTACTCTATTGAAAACAAAATCATTCGTCGTATTTAATTAAATGGAAGTGTTATGCTTACATGGTCTACACGTATTGAAGAACCGGAAGTGAGATTCGCTTGGACAAATACAAACTCCATCAGGACACATGGCTACGGGATCTTCACAAACAATCCTTGACGTACAGTTATCACCGAGCGGTACCACTGATTCAAAATATTGTATAACAATTTGCGTTGTATTGGTTTACATATTACAGTTCATTAAATCAGAACAGAGTATGAAGAAAACAACAGACGTCTATAAAATCGGTCTTATTTATGGTATGCACATTGGATCAATGTAAAAGGCGTTAATTTTTCAATCATATATAGGAAAATAACTTTAACTATACTGAATTAAAAAATGACTATTCAACATATATCTTTATTTCAAATGAATTAAACGCAATTTCTTATATATGTAAGTATGTAGTTTGTTAATAAATCAATGATATCAAAGTAATGTAATTCATATTAGAAAGATTCTTATATCAATTATTTCCATTATTCTAAAGATCATAATAGTAAGTTTATTGCTGCACCTTACCTGGTACACATTGACCTTGAGCATTAGTTACGTGATTTGGCAAACAGCGACAAGTTCTGTTTAACGGACTGTCATCACATTCAGTGTTTTGTCCTTTACAGTCAGAGTTGTTGTTGCAGGATTCACCAAGGCACCTCACTGTCACAATAAACACAAATAATTATAAGAATTAAAACGCACATTAATAAAAGTGTACTTTATATTGATCAAAAGGCAGAATAGCTACAGCTGAGCGTTATTTGCTCAAATTATTTTAAATTAGATTTTTAGACAACGTATTAATAATAATGATCTATATTTTCATAACAACATAACTAATCAATAAAGGTGTAAAGTATTACTCTATTGAAAACAAAATCATTCGTCGTATTTAATTAAATGGAAGTGTTATGCTCACATGGCCTACACGTATTGAAGAACCGGAAGTGAGATTCGCTTGGACAAATACAGACTCCATCAGGACACATGGCTACGGGATCTTCACAAACAATCCTTGACGTACAGTTATCACCGAGCGGTACCACTGATTCAAAATATTTTATAATAATTTGCGTTGTATTGGTTTACATATTACAGTTCATTAAATCAGAACAGAGTATGAAGAAAACAACAGACGTCTATAAAATCGGTCTTATTTATGTTATGCACATTGGATCAATATAAAAGGCGTTAATTTTTCAATCATATATAGGAAAATAACTTCAACTTTACTGAATTAATAAAATGACAATTCAACATATATCTTTTATTTCAAATGAATCAAATGCGATTTCTTAAATATGTAAGTATGTAGTTGTTAATGAATAGATAATGAGAAAGGAATGCAATTCATATTAGAAAGATTCTTATATCAATTATTTCCATTATTCTAAAGATCATAATAGTAAGATTATTGCTGCACCTTACCTGGTACACATTGACCTTGACGATTAGTAACGTGATTCGGCAAACAGCGACAAGTTCTGTTTATCGGACTGTCATCACATTCAGTGTTTTGACCTTTACAGTCGGAGTTGTTGTTACAGGATTCACCAAGGCACCTCACTGTCATAATAAACACAAATAATTATAAGAATTAAAACGCACATTACTAAAAGTGTACTTCATATTTATCAAAAGGCAGAATAGCTACAGCTGAGCGTTATTTGCTCAAATTATTTTAAATTAGGTTTTTAGACAACTTATTAATAATAGTGATCTATATTTTCATTACAACATAACTAATCCGTAAAGGTGTAAAGTATTACTCTATTTAAAACAAAATCATTCGTAGTATTTAATTAAATGGAAGTGTTATGCTTACATGGCCTACACGTATTGAAGAACCGGAAGTGAGATTCGCTTGGACAAAGACAAACTCCATCAGGACATATGGCGACGGGATCTTCACAAACAATCCTTGACGTGCAGTTATCACCGAGCGGTACCACTGATTCAAAATATTGTATAACAATTTGCGTTGTATTGGTTTACACATTACAGTTCGTTAAATCAGAACACAGTATGAAGAAAACAACAGACGTCTATAAAATCGGTCTTATTTATGTTATGCACATTGGATCAATGTAAAAGGCGTTTATTGTTCAATCATAGATAAGAAAATAAATTCAACTATACTGAATTAAAAAAATGACAATTCAACATATACCTTTTATTTCAAATGAATCAAAAGCGATTTCTTAAATATGTTAGTACGTAGTTGTTAATAAATAAATGATGAGAAAGGAATGTAATTCATATTGGAAAGGTTCTTATATCAATTATTGGATTATTCTAAAGATCATAATAGTAAGTTTATTGCTGCACCTTACCTGGTACACATTGACCTTGAGGATTAGTTACGTGATTCGGCAAACACCGACAAGTTCTGTTTAACGGACTGTCATCACATTCAGTGTTTTGCCCTTTACAGTCGGAGTTGTTGTTGCAGGATTCACCAAGGCACCTCACTATCACAATTAAAGCAAATAATTATAAGATTTAAAATGTAAATTATCAAAAGTGTACTCCTTATTTATTTAAGAAAGAATGTGTGCAGTTGACTGTTATTTCCTTAAGATATCTTAATTTAGGTTCTGAGACCACGTACTAATAATGATATTTATTTTCATAACAATATAACTGAACCGTAAAAGTGTAAACTATTGCTCCGTTTCAAATAAATACATTCGTTGTATCAATGGAAGTGGTACAATGTATACTTACATGGCCTACACGTATTGAAGAACCGGTAATGAGTTTCGTTTGGACAAATACAAACTCCTTCCTGACATATAGCTACGGGATCTTCACAAATTATCGTTGATGTACAGTTATCACCAAGCGGAACCACTGATTTAAAATATTGTATAACGATTTGCATTTTAATGGATGAATTATTACATTTCATTCAATCAGGACACAGTTTAAAGAAAAAAAAAACAGATGAGTAATATATCGATCCTATTTAAGTTATAAACTTTGAATGCAAGCGTTGATTTCACAATCATAGATAGGAAAACAATTTAAAATATACTGAATTGAAAACATTAGTATGCAAAAAAGTCTTTACTTGAAATGAATAAAACGTTGGATCAAATTTGTAAAGATGTTGCTATGAATGAATACATTATGACAAAGAAATGTTATTTATATTGGAATGATTCTTAAATTAATTATTTTCATTATTTCATATATATCATCACGGTAAGTTTATTGTTGCACCTTACCTGGTACACATTGACCTTGAGGATTAGTTACGTGATTTGGCAAACAGCGACAAGTTCTGTTTAACGGACTGTCATCACATTCAGTGTTTTGCCCTTTACAGTCAGAGTTGTTGTTGCAGGATTCACCAAGGCACCTCACTGTCACCATAACACAAATAATTATTAGATTTAAAACGCACATTACTAAAAGTGTACTTCATATTGATCAAAAGGCAAAATGACTACAACTGATCCTTATTTCTTAAAATATTTTAAATTAAGTTCTGAGACCACGATTAATAATTATATATATTTTCATAACAACATACCTGAACCGCAAGGTTGTAAAGTATTGGTCTATTTTATCTGAAATATTCGTCGTATAAACTGAAGTGGTACACTGTATACTTACATGGCCTACACGTATTGAAGAAACGGTAATGAGTTTCGTTTGGACAAAGACAGACTCCTTCCAGACATATAGCTACGGGATCTTCACAAATAATCCTTGATGTACAGTTATCACCGAGCGGAACCACTGATTTAAAATATTGTATAACAATTTGCGTTTGAATGTTTTAAATATAACATCTTATAACATCAGAACACAGTTACAAAAAACAAACAGGACGTTTAAAATATCGATCGTATCTAAGTGATGAACATTGCATAGAATTAGAAGCGTTGATTTTACAATCATCTATAGGAAAATAACCTAACCTAAACTGAATGAAAAACATGACTATGCAAAATATATATTTTTTTCAAAAAATTAAACATGCTGTCTTATATATGTAAATATATAGCAGTTATTAAAAATAAATGATGACTAAAAATATATGATTTATATTGGAATGGTTCTGCAATGAATTATTTCAATTATTTTATATATTACCATGATATTAAGTATATTGTTGCCCCTTACCTGGTACACATTGTCCTTGAGGATTAGTTACGTGATTTGGCAGACATCGACAAGTTCTGTTTAACGGACTGTCATCACATTCAGTGTTTTGTCCTTTACAGTCGGAGTTGTTGTTGCAGGATTCACCAAGGCACCTCACTGTCACAATAAACACAAAGAATTATATGATTGAAAACGCACATTACTAAAAGTGTACTTCGTATTTATCAAAAGGCAGAATGGCTACAGCTCAGCATTATTTCCTAAAAAAAAATTAAATCAGGTTGTGAGATCACGTATTAATGATGATCTATATTTCCATAACAACATAACTAATCAATAAAGGTGTAAAGTATTACTCTATTAAAAACAAAAACATTCGTCGTATTAATGGAAGTGGTATGCTTACATGGCCTACACGTATTGAAGAACCGGAAGTGAGATTCGCTTGGACAAATACAGACTCCATCAGGACACATGGCTACGGGATCTTCACAAACAATCCTTGACGTGCAGTTATCACCGAGCGGTACCACTGATTCAAAATATTGTATAACAATTTGCGTTGTATTGCTTTACATATTACAATTAAATCAGAACACAGTATGAAGAAAACAACAGACGTCTATAAAATCGGTCTTATTTATGGTATGCACATTGGATCAATGTAAAAGGCGTTAATTTTTCAATCATATATAGGAAAATAACTTTAACTATACTGAATTAAAAAATGACTATTAAACATATATCTTTATTTCAAAAGAATTAAACGCAATTTCTTATATATGTAAGTATGTAGTTTGTTAATAAATAAATGATATCAAAGTAATGTAATTCATATTAGAAAGATTATTATATCAATTATTTCCATTATTCTAAAGATCATAATAGTAAGTTTATTGCTGCACCTTACCTGGTACACATTGACCTTGAGGATTAGTTACGTGATTTGGCAAACAGCGACAAGTTCTGTTTAACGGACTGTCATCACATTCAGTGTTTTGTCCTTTACAGTCGGAGTTGTTGTTGCAGGATTCACCAAGGCACCTCACTGTCACGATAAACACAAAGAATTATATGATTTAAAACGCACATTACTAAAACTGTACTTCGTATTTATCAAAAGGCAGAATGGCTACAGCTGCGAGTTATTTCCTAAAAAAAAATGAAATCAGGTTCTGAGATCACGTATTAATGATGATCTATATTTCCATAACAACATAACTAAACCGTAAAGGTGTAAAGTATTACTCTATTAAAAACAAAAACATTCGTCGTATTAATGGAAGTGGTATGCTTACATGGCCTACACGTATTGAAGAACCGGAAGTGAGATTCGCTTGGACAAATACAAACTCCATCAGGACACATGGCTACGGGATCTTCACAAACAATCCTTGACGTGCAGTTATCACCGAGCGGTACCACTGATTCAAAATATTGTATAACAATTTGCGTTGTATTGGTTTACACATTACAGTTAAATCAGAACACAGTATGACGAAAACAACAGACGTCTATAAAATCGGTCTTATTTATGGTATGCACATTGGATCAATGTAAAAGGCGTTAATTTTTCAATCATATATAGGAAAATAACTTTAACTATACTGAATTAAAAAATGACTATTCAACATATATCTTTATTTCAAATGAATTAAACGCAATTTCTTATATATGTAAGTATGTAGTTTGTTAATAAATAAATGATATCAAAGTAATGTAATTCATATTAGAAAGATTCTTATATCAATTATTTCCATTATTTTAAAGATCATAATAGTAAGTTTATTGCTGCACCTTACCTGGTACACATTGACCTTGAGGATTAGTTACGTGATTTGGCAAACAGCGACAAGTTCTGTTTAACGGACTGTCATCACATTCAGTGTTTTGTCCTTTACAGTCAGAGTTGTTGTTGCAGGATTCACCAAGGCACCTCACTGTCACAATAAACACAAATAATTATAAGATTTAAAACGCACATTACTAAAAGTGTACTTCATATTTATCAAAAGGCAGAATAGCTACAGCTGAGCGTTATTTACTCAAATTATTTTAAATTAGGTTTTTAGACAACGTATTAATAATAATGATCTATATTTTCATAACAACATAACTAATCAATAAAGGTGTAAAGTATTACTCTATTGAAAACAAAATCATTCGTCGTATTTAATTAAATGGAAGTGTTATGCTTACATGGCCTACACGTATTGAAGAACCGGAAGTGAGATTCGCTTGGACAAATACAAACTCCATCAGGACACATGGCTACGGGATCTTCACAAACAATCCTTGACGTACAGTTATCACCGAGCGGTACCACTGATTCAAAATATTGTATAACAATTTGCGTTGTATTGGTTTACATATTACAGTTCATTTAATCAGAACAGAGTATGAAGAAAACAACAGACGTCTATAAAATCGGTCTAATTTATGTTATGCACATTGGATCAATATAAAAGGCGTTAATTTTTCAATAATATACAGGAAAATAACTTCAACTTTACTGAATTAAAAAAATGACAATTCAACATATATCTTTTATTTCAAATGAATCAAATGCGATTTCTTAAATATGTAAGTATGTAGTTGTTAATGAATAGATAATGAGAAAGGAATGCAATTCATATTAGAAAGATTCTTATATCAATTATTTCCATTATTCTAAAGATCATAATAGTAAGAATATTGCTGCACCTTACCTGGTACACATTGACCTTGAGGATTAGTTACGTGATTCGGCAAACAGCGACAAGTTCTGTTTAACGGACTGTCATCACATTCAGTGTTTTGACCTTTACAGTCGGAGTTGTTGTTACAGGATTCACCAAGGCACCTCACTGTCATAATAAACACAAATAATTATAAGAATTAAAACGTACATTACTAAAAGTGTACTTCATATTCATCAAAAGGCAGAATAGCTACAGCTGAGCGTTATTTGCTCAAATTATTTTAAATTAGGTTTTTAGACAACGTATTAATAATGATCTATATTTTCATAACAACATAACTAATTAATAAAGGTGTAAAGTATTACTCTATTGAAAACAAAATCATTCGTCATATTTAATTAAATGGAAGTGTTATGCTTACATGGCCTACACGTATTGAAGAACCGGAAGTGAGATTCGCTTGGACAAATACAGACTCCATCAGGACACATGGCTACGGGATCTTCACAAACAATCCTTGACGTACAGTTATCACCGAGCGGTACCACTGATTCAAAATATTGTATAATAATTTTCGTTGTATTGGTTTACATATTACAGTTCATTAAATCAGAACAGAGTATGAAGAAAACAACAGACGTCTATAAAATCGGTCTTATTTATGTTATGCACATTGGATCAACATAAAAGGCGTTAATTTTTCAATCATATATAGGAAAATAACTTCAACTTTACTGAATTAATAAAATGACAATTCAACATATATCTTTTATTTCAAATGAATCAAAAGCGATTCTTTAAATATGTCAGTACGTAGTTGCTAATAAATAAATGATGAGAAAGGAATGTAATTCATATTGGAAAGGTTCTTATATCAATTATATCCATTATTCTAAAGATCATAATAGTAAGTTCATTGCTGCACCTTACCTGGTACACATTGACCTTGAGTATTAGTTACGTAATTCGGCAAACACCGACAAGTTCTGTTTAACGGACTGTCATCACATTCAGTGTTTTGTCCTTTACAGTCGGAGTTGTTGTTGCAGGATTCACCAAGGCACCTCACTGTCACAATAAACACAAAGAAATATATGATTTAAAACGCACGTTACTAAAAGTGTACTTCATATTGATCAAAAGGCAGAATGGCTACAGCTGAGCGTTATTTCCTAAAAAAAAATTAAATCAGGTTCTGAGATCACGTATTAATGATGATCTATATTTCCATAACAACATAACTAAACCGTAAAGGTGTAAAGTATTACTCTATTAAAAACAAAAACATTCGTCGTATTAATGGAAGTGGTATGCTTACATGGCCTACACGTATTGAAGAACCGGAAGTGAGATTCGCTTGGACAAATACAGACTCCATCAGGACACATGGCTACGGGATCTTCACAAACAATCCTTGACGTGCAGTTATCACCGAGCGGTACCACTGATTCAAAATATTGTATAACAACTTGCGTTGTATTGGTTTACACATTACAGTTCATTAAATCAGAACAGAGTATGAAGAAAACAACAGACGTCTATAAAATCGGTCTTATTAATGTTATGCATATTGGATTAATGTAAAAGGCGTTAATTTTTCAATCATATATAGGAAAATAACTTTAACTATACTGAATTAAAAAAATGACTATTCAACATATATCTTTTATTTCAAATGAATTGAACGCGATTTCTCATATATGTAAGTATGTAGTTTGTTAATAAATAAACGATATCAAAGGAATGTAATTCATATTAGAAAGATTCTTATATCAATAATTTCCATTATTCTAAAGATCATAATAGTAAGTTTATTGCTGTACCTTACCTGGTACACATTGACCTTGAGGATTAGTTACGTGATTTGGCAAACAGCGACAAGTTCTGTTTAACGGACTGTCATCGCATTCAGTGTTTTGTCCTTTACAGTCGGAGTTGTTGTTGCACGATTCACCAAGGCACCTCACTGTCACAATATACAAATAATTATAAGAATTAAAACGCACATTACTAAAAGTGTACTTCATATTGATCAAAAGGCAGAATAGCTTCAGCTGAGCGTTATTTGCTCAAATTATTTTCAATTAGGTTTTTAGACAACGTATTAATAATGATCTATATTCTCATAACAACATAACAAATCAATAAAGGTGTAAAGTATTACTCTATTGAAACCAAAATCATTCGTCGTATTTAATTAAATGGAAGTGTTATGCTTACATGGCCTACACGTATTGAAGAACCGGAAGTGAGATTCGCTTGGACAAATACAGACTCCATCAGGACATATGGCTACGGGATCTTCACAAACAATCCTTGACGTACAGTTATCACCGAGCGGTACCACTGATTCAAAATATTGTATAACAATTTGCGTTGTATTGGTTTACACATTACAGTTCATTGAATCAGAACACAGTATGAAGAAAACAAGAGACGTCTATAAAATCGGTCTTATTAATGTTATGCATATTGGATTAATGTAAAAGGCGTTAATTTTTCAATCATATATAGGAAAATAACTTTAACTATACTGAATTAAAAAAATGACTATTCAACATATATCTTTATTTCAAATGAATTAAACGCGATTTCTTATATATGTAAGTATGTAGTTTGTTAATAAATAAACGATATCAAAGGAATGTAATTCATATTAGAAAGATTCTTATATCAATAATTTCCATTATTCTAAAAATCAAAATAGTAAGTTTATTGCTGTACCTTACCTGGTACACATTGACCTTGAGGATTAGTTACGTGATTTGGCAAACAGCGACAAGTTCTGTTTAACGGACTGTCACCACATTCAGTGTTTTGCCCTTTACAGTCGGAGTTGTTGTTGCAGGATTCACCAAGGCACCTCACTGTCACAATATACAAATAATTATAAGAATTAAAACGCACATTACTAAAAGTGAACTTCATATTAATCAAAAGGCAGAATAGCTTCAGCTGAGCGTTATTTGTTCAAATTATTTTAAATTAGGTTTTTAGACAACGTATTAATAATGATCTATATTTTCATAACAACATAACTAATCAATAAAGGTGTAAAGTATTACTCTATTGAAAACAAAATCATTCGTCGTATTTAATTAAATGGAAGTGTTATGCTTACATGGCCTACACGTATTGAAGAACCGGAAGTGAGATTCGCTTGGACAAATACAGACTCCATCAGGACATATGGCTACGGGATCTTCACAAACAGTCCTTGACGTACAGTTATCACCGAGCGGTACCACTGATTCAAAATATTGTATAACAATTTGCGTTGTATTGGTTTACACATTACAGTTCATTAACTCGGAACACAGTATGAAGAAAACAACAGACGTCTATAAAATCGGTCTTATTTATGTTATGCACATTGGATCAATGTAAAAGGCGTTAATTTTTCAATCATATATAGGAAAATAACTTTAACTATACTGAATTAAAAAAATGACTATTCAACATATATCTTTATTTCAAATGAATTAAACGCGATTTCTTATATATGTAAGTATGTAGTTTGTTAATAAATAAACGATATCAAAGGAATGTAATTCATATTAGAAAGATTCTTATAGCAATAATTTCCATTATTCTAAAGATCATAATAGTAAGTTTATTGCTGTATCTTACCTGGTACACATTGACCTTGAGGATTAGTTACGTGATTTGGCAAACAGCGACAAGTTCTGTTTAACGGACTGTCATCACATTCAGTGTTTTGTCCTTTACAATCGGAGTTGTTGTTGCAGGATTCACCAAGGCACCTCACTGTCACAATAAACACAAATAATTATAAGAATTAAAACGCACATTACTAAAAGTGTACTTCATATTTATCAAGCGTAGAATAGCTTCAGGTGAGCGTTATTTGCTCAAATTATTTTAAATTATGGTTTTAGACAACGCATTAATAATGATCTATATTTTCATAACAACATAACTAATCAATAAAGGTATGAAGTATTACTCTATTGAAAACAAAATCATTCGTCGTATTTAATTAAATGGAAGTGTTATGCTTACATGGCCTACACGTATTGAAGAACCGGAAGTGAGATTCGCTTGGACAAATACAAACTCCATCAGGACACATGGCTACGGGATCTTCACAAACAATCCGTGACGTGCAGTTATCACCGAGCGGTACCACTGATTCAAAATATTGTATAACAATTTGCGTTGTATTGGTTTACACATTACAGTTCATTAAATCAGAACACAGTATGAAGAAAACAAGAGACGTCTATAAAATCGGTCTTATTTATGTTATGCACATTGGATCAATGTAAAAGGCGTTAATTTTTCAATCATATATAGGAAAATAACTTTAACTATACTGAATTAAAAAAATGACTATTCAACATATATCTTTTATTTCAAATGAATTGAACGCGATTTCTCATATATGTAAGTATGTAGTTTGTTAATAAATAAACGATATCAAAGGAATGTAATTCATATTAGAAAGATTCTTATATCAATATTTTCCATTATTCTAAAGATCATAATAGTAAGTTTATTGCTGTACCTTACCTGGTACACATTGACCTTGAGGATTAGTTACGTGATTTGGCAAACAGCGACAAGTTCTGTTTAACGGACTGTCATCGCATTCAGTGTTTTGTCCTTTACAGTCGGAGTTGTTGTTGCACGATTCACCAAGGCACCTCACTGTCACAATATACAAATAATTATAAGAATTAAAACGCACATTACTAAAAGTGTACTTCATATTGATCAAAAGGCAGAATAGCTTCAGGTGAGCGTTATTTGCTCAAATTATTTTCAATTAGGTTTTTAGACAACGTATTAATAATGATCTATATTCTCATAACAACATAACAAATCAACAAAGGTGTAAAGTATTACTCTATTGAAACCAAAATCATTCGTCGTATTTAATTAAATGGAAGTGTTATGCTTACATGGCCTACACGTATTGAAGAACCGGAAGTGAGATTCGCTTGGACAAATACAGACTCCATCAGGACATATGGCTACGGGATCTTCACAAACAATCCTTGACGTACAGTTATCACCGAGCGGTACCACTGATTCAAAATATTGTATAACAATTTGCGTTGTATTGGTTTACACATTACAGTTCATTGAATCAGAACACAGTATGAAGAAAACAACAGACGTCTATAAAATCGGTCTTATTAATGTTATGCATATTGGATTAATGTAAAAGGCGTTAATTTTTCAATCATATATAGGAAAATAACTTTAACTATACTGAATTAAAAAAATGACTATTCAACATATATCTTTATTTCAAATGAATTAAACGCGATTTCTTATATATGTAAGTATGTAGTTTGTTAATAAATAAACGATATCAAAGGAATGTAATTCATATTAGAAAGATTCTTATATCAATAATTTCCATTATTCTAAAAATCAAAATAGTAAGTTTATTGCTGTACCTTACCTGGTACACATTGACCTTGAGGATTAGTTACGTGATTTGGCAAACAGCGACAAGTTCTGTTTAACGGACTGTCATCACATTCAGTGTTTTGCCCTTTACAGTCGGAGTTGTTGTTGCAGGATTCACCAAGGCACCTCACTGTCACAATATACAAATAATTATAAGAATTAAAACGCACATTACTAAAAGTGAACTTCATATTAATCAAAAGGCAGAATAGCTTCAGCTGAGCTTTATTTGCTCAAATTATTTTAAATTAGGTTTTTAGACAACGTATTAATAATGATCTATATTTTCATAACAACATAACTAATCAATAAAGGTGTAAAGTATTACTCTATTGAAAACAAAATCATTCGTCGTATTTAATTAAATGGAAGTGTTATGCTTACATGGCCTACACGTATTGAAGAACCGGAAGTGAGATTCGCTTGGACAAATACAGACTCCATCAGGACATATGGCTACGGGATCTTCACAAACAGTCCTTGACGTACAGTTATCACCGAGCGGTACCACTGATTCAAAATATTGTATAACAATTTGCGTTGTATTGGTTTACACATTACAGTTCATTAAATCGGAACACAGTATGAAGAAAACAACAGACGTCTATAAAATCGGTCTTATTTATGTTATGCACATTGGATCAATGTAAAAGGCGTTAATTTTTCAATCATATATAGGAAAATAACTTTAACTATACTGAATTAAAAAAATGACTATTCAACATATATCTTTATTTCAAATGAATTAAACGCGATTTCTTATATATGTAAGTATGTAGTTTGTTAATAAATAAACGATATCAAAGGAATGTAATTCATATTAGAAAGATTCTTATAGCAATAATTTCCATTATTCTAAAGATCATAATAGTAAGTTTATTGCTGTATCTTACCTGGTACACATTGACCTTGAGGATTAGTTACGTGATTTGGCAAACAGCGACAAGTTCTGTTTAACGGACTGTCATCACATTCAGTGTTTTGTCCTTTACAATCGGAGTTGTTGTTGCAGGATTCACCAAGGCACCTCACTGTCACAATAAACACAAATAATTATAAGAATTAAAACGCACATTACTAAAAGTGTACTTCATATTTATCAAGCGTAGAATAGCTTCAGGTGAGCGTTATTTGCTCAAATTATTTTAAATTATGGTTTTAGACAACGCATTAATAATGATCTATATTTTCATAACAACATAACTAATCAATAAAGGTATGAAGTATTACTCTATTGAAAACAAAATCATTCGTCGTATTTAATTAAATGGAAGTGTTATGCTTACATGGCCTACACGTATTGAAGAACCGGAAGTGAGATTCGCTTGGACAAATACAAACTCCATCAGGACACATGGCTACGGGATCTTCACAAACAATCCTTGACGTGCAGTTATCACCGAGCGGTACCACTGATTCAAAATATTGTATAACAATTTGCGTTGTATTGGTTTACACATTACAGTTCATTAAATCAGAACACAGTATGAAGAAAACAAGAGACGTCTATAAAATCGGTCTTATTTATGTTATGCACATTGGATCAATGTAAAAGGCGTTAATTTTTCAATCATATATAGGAAAATAACTTTAACTATACTGAATTAAAAAAATGACTATTCAACATATATCTTTATTTCAAATGAATTAAACGCGATTTCTTATATATGTAAGTATGTAGTTTGTTAATAAATAAACGATATCAAAGGAATGTAATTCATATTAGAAAGATTCTTATAGCAATAATTTTCATTATTCTAAAGATCATAATAGTAAGTTTATTGCTGTATCTTACCTGGTACACATTGACCTTGAGGATTAGTTACGTGATTTGGCAAACAGCGACAAGTTCTGTTTAACGGACTGTCATCACATTCAGTGTTTTGTCCTTTACAATCGGAGTTGTTGTTGCAGGATTCACCAAGGCACCTCACTGTCACAATAAACACAAATAATTATAAGAATTAAAACGTACATAACTAAAAGTGTACTTCATATTTATCAAGTGCAGAATAGCTTCAGGTGAGCGTTATTTGCTCAAATTATTTTAAATTAGGGTTTTAGACAACGTATTAATAATGATCTATATTTTCATAACAACATAACTAATCAATAAAGGTATAAAGTATTACTCTATTGAAACCAAAATCATTCGTCGTATTTAATTAAATGGAAGTGTTATACTTACATGGCCTACACGTATTGAAGAACCGGAAGTGTGATTCGCTTGGACAAATACAAACTCCATCAGGACATATGGCTACGGGATCTTCACAAACAATCCTTGACGTACAGTTATCACCGAGCGATACCACTGATTCAAAATATTGTAAAACAATTTGCGTTGTATTGGTTTACACATTACAGTTCATTAAATCAGAACACAGTATGAAGAAAACAACAGACGTCTATAAAATCGATCTTATTTATGTTATGCACATTGGATCAATGTAAAAGGCGTTTATTGTTCAATCATAGATAAGAAAATAATTTCAACTATACTGAATTAAAAAAATGACAATTCAACATATATCTTTTATTTCAAATGAATCAAAAGCGATTTCTTAAATATGTTAGTACGTAGTTGTTAATAAATAAATGATGAGAAAGGAATGTAATTCATATTGGTAAGGTTCTTATATCAATTATTTCCATTATTCTAAAGATCATAATAGTAAGTTTATTGCTGCACCTTACCTGGTACACATTGACCTTGAGGATTAGTTACGTGATTCGGCAAACACCGACAAGTTCTGTTTAACGGACTATCATCACATTCAGTGTTTTGCCCTTTACAGTCAGAGTTGTTGTTGCAGGATTCACCAAGGCATCTCACTATCACCATTAAAGCAAATAATTATAAGATTTAAAATGTAAATTATCAAAAGTGTACTCCTTATTTATTAAAGAAAGAATTTCTACAGTTGACTGTTATTTCCTTAAGATATCTTAATTAAGGTTCTGAGACCACGTACTAATAATGATATTTATTTTCATAACAATATAACTGAACCGTAAAAGTGTAAACTATTGCTCCGTTTCAAATCAATACATTCGTCGTATCAATGGAAGTGGTACAATGTATACTTACATGGCCTACACGTATTGAAGAACCGGTAATGAGTTTCGTTTGGACAAATACAGACTCCTTCCTGACATATAGCTACGGGATCTTCACAAATTATCGTTGATGTACAGTTATCACCAAGCGGAACCACTGATTTAAAATATTGTATAACGATTTGCATTTTAATGGATGAATTATTACATTTCATTCAATCAGGACACAGTTTAAACAAAAAAACGGACGAGTAATATATCGATCCTATTTAAGTTATAAACAGTAAATGCAAGCATTGATTTCACAATCAAAGATAGGAAAACAATTTAAAATATACTGAATTGAAAACATTAGTATGCAAAAAAGTCTTTACTTGAAATGAATAAAACGTTGGATCAAATTTGTAAATATGTTGCTATGAATGAATACATTATGACAATGAAATGTTATTTATATTGGAATGGTTCTTAAATTAATTATTTTCATTATTTCATATATATCATCACGGTAAGTTTATTGTTGCACCTTACCTGGTACACATTGACCTTGAGGATTAGTTACGTATGAAGAAAACAAGAGACGTCTATAAAATCGGTCTTATTTATGTTATGCACATTGGATCAATGTAAAAGACGTTAATTTTTCAATCATATATAGGAAAATAACTTTAACTATACTGAATTAAAAAAATGACTATTCAACATATATCTTTATTTCAAATGAATTAAACGCGATTTCTTATATATGTAAGTATGTAGTTTGTTAATAAATAAACGATATCAAAGGAATATAATTCATATTAGAAAGATTCTTATAGCAATAATTTCCATTATTCTAAAGATCATAATTATAATAGTAAGTTTATTGCTGTATCTTACCTGGTACACATTGACCTTGAGGATTAGTTACGTGATTTGGCAAACAGCGACAAGTTCTGTTTAACGGACTGTCATCACATTCAGTGTTTTGTCCTTTACAATCGGAGTTGTTGTTGCAGGATTCACCAAGGCACCTCACTGTCACAATAAACACAAATAATTATAAGAATTAAAACGCACATTACTAAAAGTGTACTTCATATTTATCAAGCGCAGAATAGCTTCAGGTGAGCGTTATTTGCTCAAATTATTTTAAATTATGGTTTGAGACAACGTATTAATAATGATCTATATTTTCATAATAACATAACTAATCAATATAGGTATAAAGTATTACTCTATTGAAAACAAAATCATTCGTCGTATTTAATTAAATGGAAGTGTAATGCTTACATGGCCTACACGTATTGAAGAACCGGAAGTGAGATTCGCTTGGACAAATACAAACTCCATCAGGACATATGGCTACGGGATCTTCACAAACAATCCTTGACGTACAGTTATCACCGAGCGGTACCACTGATTCAAAATATTGTATAACAATTTGCGTTGTATTGGTTTACACATTACAGTTCATTAAATCAGAACACAGTATGAAGAAAACAACAGATGTCTATAAAATCGGTCTTATTTATGTTATGCACATTGGATCAATGTAAAAGGCGTTTATTGTTCAATCATAGATAAGAAAATAATTTCAACTATACTGAATTAAAAAAATGACAATTCAACATATATCTTTTATTTCAAATGAATCAAAAGCGATTTCTTAAATATGTTAGTACGTAGTTGTTAATAAATAAATGATGAGAAAGGAATGTAATTCATATTGGTAAGGTTCTTATATCAATTATTTCCATTATTCTAAAGATCATAATAGTAAGTTTATTGCTGCACCTTACCTGGTACACATTGACCTTGAGGATTAGTTACGTGATTCGGCAAACACCGACAAGTTCTGTTTAACGGACTGTCATCACATTCAGTGTTTTGCCCTTTACAGTCAGAGTTGTTGTTGCAGGATTCACCAAGGCACCTCACTATCACAATTAAAGCAAATAATTATAAGATTTAAAATGTAAATTATCAAAAGTGTACTCCTTATTTATTAAAGAAAGAATTTCTTCAGTTGACTGTTATTTCCTTAAGATATCTTAATTTAGGTTCTGAGACCACGTAGTAATAATGATATTTATTTTCATAACAATATAACTGAACCGTAAAAGTGTAAACTATTGCTCCGTTTCAAATAAATACATTCGTCGTATCAATGGAAGTGGTACAATGTATACTTACATGGCCTACACGTATTGAAGAACCGGTAATGAGTTTCGTTTGGACAAATACAGACTCCTTCCTGACATTTAGCTACGGGATCTTCACAAATTATCGTTGATGTACAGTTATCACCAAGCGGAACCACTGATTTAAAATATTGTATAACGATTTGCATTTTAATGGATGAATTATTACATTTCATTCAATCAGGACACAGTTTAAACAAAAAAATGGACGAGTAATATATCGATCATATTTAAGTTATAAACAGTAAATGCAAGCGTTGATTTCACAATCAAAGATAGGAAAACAATTTAAAATATACTGAATTGAAAACATTAGTATGCAAAAAAGTCTTTACTTGAAATGAATAAAACGTTGGATCAAATTTGTAAATATGTTGCTATGAATGAATACATTATGACAATGAAATGTTATTTATATTGGAATGGTTCTTAAATTAATTATTTTCATTATTTCATATATATCATCACGGTAAGTTTATTGTTGCACCTTACCTGGTACACATTGACCTTGAGGATTAGTTACGTGATTTGGCAAACAGCGACAAGTTCTGTTTAACGGACTGTCATCACATTCAGTGTTTTGCCCTTTACAGTCAGAGTTGTTGTTGCAAGATTCACCAAGGCATCTCACTGTCACCATAACACAAATAATTATTAGATTTAAAACGCACATTACTAAAAATGTATTTCATATTGATCAAAAGGCAAAATGACTACAGCTGATCCTTATTTCTTAAAATATTTTAAATTAGGTTCTGAGACCACTATTAATAATTATATATATTTTCATAACAGCATACCTGAACCGCAAGGTTGTAAAGTATTGGTCTATTTAATCTGAAATATTCGTCGTATTAACTGAAGTGGTACACTGTATACTTACATGGCCTACACGTATTGAAGAACCGGTAATGAGTTTCGTTTGGACAAATACAGACTCCTTCCTGACATATAGCTACGGGATCTTCACAAATAATCCTTGATGTA
Source organism: Panopea generosa (assembly GCA_029582155.1). Taxonomy (NCBI): domain Eukaryota; kingdom Metazoa; phylum Mollusca; class Bivalvia; order Adapedonta; family Hiatellidae; genus Panopea; species Panopea generosa. The sequence continues at coordinate 49,764,743 of CM055907.1, forward strand.
CAGTTATCACCGATCGGAATCACTGATTTAAAATATTGTATAACAATTTGCGTTTGAATGTTTGAAATATAACTTCTGATAACATCAGAACACAGTTTCAAAAAACTAACAGGATGTTTAAAATATCGGTCGTATTTGAGTGATAAACATTGAATAAAATTAGAAGCGTTGATATTACAATCATATATAGGAAAATAACCCAACCTCAACTGAATTAAAAGTATTACTATGCAACATATATCTTTTTTTTCAAAAATATTAAACCTCTTGTCCTACATGTGTTAATATATAGCAGCTATTTACAAATAAATAATGACAATGAAATGTTATTTATATTGGAATGGTTCTTAAATTAATTATTTTCATTATTTCATATATATCATCACGGTAAGTTTATTGTTGCACCTTACCTGGTACACATTGTCCTTGAGGATTAGTTACGTGATTTGGCAAACAGCGACAAGTTCTGTTTAACGGACTGTCATCACATTCAGTGTTTTGCCCTTTACAGTCAGAGTTGTTGTTGCAGGATTCACCAAGGCATCTCACTGTCACCATAACACAAATAATTATTAGATTTAAAACGCACATTACTTAAAGTGTATTTTATATTGATCAAAAGGCAAAATGACTACAGCTGATCCTTATTTCTTAAAATATTTTAAATTAAGTTCTGAGACCACTATTAATAATTATATATATTTTCATAACAGCATACCTGAACCGCAAGGTTGTAAAGTATTGGTCTATTTAATCTGAAATATTCGTCGTATTAACTGAAGTGGTACACTGTATACTTACATGGCCTACACGTATTGAAGAACCGGTAATGAGTTTCGTTTGGACAAATACAGACTCCTTCCTGACATATAGCTACGGGATCTTCACAAATAATCCTTGATGTACAGTTATCACCGAGCGGAACCACTGATTTAAAATATTATATAACAATTTGCGTTTGAATGTTTGAAATATAACATCTTATTACATCAGAACACAGATTCAAAAAACAAACAGGACGTTTAAAATATCGGTCGTATCTAAGTGATGAACATTGCATAGAATTAGAAGCGTTGATTTACAATCATGTATAGGAAAATACGTAACCTAAACTGAATGAAAAACATGACTATGCAAAATATATATTTTATTCAAAGAAATTAAACATGCTGTCTTATATATGTAAATATATAGCAGTTATTAAAAATAAATGATGACCAAAAATATATGATTTATATTGGAATGGTTCTGCAATGAATTATTTCAATTATTTTATATATTACCATGATATTAAGTATATTGTTACATCTTACCTGGTACACATTGTCCTTGAGGATTAGTTACGTGATTTGGCAGACATCGACAAGTTCTGTTTAACGGACTGTCATCACATTCAGTGTTTTGTCCTTTACAATCGGAGTTGTTGTTGCAGGATTCACCAAGGCATCTCACTGTCACAATTAACGCAAATAAGTGTAAGATTTAAAATTGCCGTTTTAAAGGGTCCTCCATATTTATCAAAAGATAAAATGGCTACAGTTGACTGTTATTTCCTAAATATATTTTAATTAACGTTCTGAAACCACGTTTTAAAAATGATATATTTTTTCATAACAAGAAAACTGAACCGTAATAGTGAAAACTATTGCTCTGTTTCAAACTAATACATTCGTCGTATCAATGGAAGTGGTACACTGTATACTCACATGGCCTACACGTATTGAAGAACCGGTAATGAGTTTCGTTTGGACAAATACAGACTCCTTCCTGACATATGGCTACGGGATCTTCACAAATAATCCTTGATGTACAGTTATCACCGAGCGGTACCACTGATTTAAAATATTGTATAACAATTTGCGTTTGAATGTTTGAAATATAACATCTTATAACATCAGAACACAGTTTCAAAAAACTAACAGGATGTTTAAAATATCGGTCGTATTTGAGTGATAAACATTGAATAAAATTAGAAGCGTTGATATTACAATCATATATAGGAAAATAACCCAACCTCAACTGAATTAAAAGTATGACTATGCAACATATATCTTTTTTTTTCAAAAATATTAAACCTCTTGTCCTACATGTGTTAATATATAGCAGCTATTTACAAATAAATAATGACAAAGATATTTGATTTATATTGGAATGGTTCTTAAATGAATAATTTCCATTATTCCATGTATCATCATGGTAAGTTTATTGTTGCACTTTACCTGGTACACATTGTCCTTGAGGATTAATTACGTGATTTGGCAAACAGCGACAAGTTCTGTTTAATGGACTGTCATCACATTCAGTGTTTTGTCCTTTACAGTCGGAGTTGTTGTTGCAGGATTCACCAAGGCACCTCACTGTCACAATAAACACAAATAATTATAAGAATTAAAACGCACATTACTAAAAGTGTACTTCATATTTATCAAAAGGCAGAATAGCTTCAGCTGAGCGTTATTTGCTCAAATTATTTTAAATTAGGTTTTTAGACAACGTATTAATAATGATCTATATTTTCATAACAACATAACTAATCAATAAAGGTGTAAAGTATTACTCTGTTGAAAACAAAATCATTCGTCGTATTTAATTAAATGGAAGTGTTATGCTTACATGGCCTACACGTATTGAAGAACCGGAAGTGAGATTCGCTTGGACAAATACAAACTCCATCAGGACATATGGCTACGTGATCTTCACAAACAATCCTTGACGTACAGTTATCACCGAGCGGTACCACTGATTCAAAATATTGTATAACAATTTGCGTTGTATTGGTTTACAAATTACAGTTCATTAAATCAGAACAGAGTATGAAGAAAACAACAGACGTCTATAAAATCGGTCTTATTTATGTTATGCACATTGGATCAATGTAAAAGGCGTTTATTGTTCAATCATAGATAAGAAAATAATTTCAACTATACTGAATTAAAAAAATGACAATTCAACATATATCTTTTATTTCAAATGAATCAAAAGCGATTTCTTAAATATGTTAGTACGTAGTTGTTAATAAATAAATGATGATAAAGGAATGTAATTCATATTGGAAAGGTTCTTATATCAATTATTTCCATTATTCTAAAGATCATAATAGTAAGTTTATTGCTACACCTTACCTGGTACACATTGACCTTGAGGATTAGTTACGTGATTCGGCAAACACCGACAAGTTCTGTTTAACGGACTGTCATCACATTCAGTGTTTTGCCCTTTACAGTCAGAGTTGTTGTTGCAGGATTCACCAAGGCACCTCACTATCACAATTAAAGCAAATAATTATAAGATTTAAAATGTAAATTATCAAAAGTGTACTCCTTATTTATTAAAGAAAGAATTTCTACAGTTGACTGTTATTTCCTTAAGATATCTCAATTTAGGTTCTGAGACCACGTACTAATAATGATATTTATTTTCATAACAATATAACTGAACCGTAAAAGTGTAAACTATTGCTCCGTTTCAAATAAATACATTCGTCGTATCAATGGAAGTGGTACAATGTATACTTACATGGCCTACACGTATTGAAGAACCGGTAATGAGTTTCGTTTGGACAAATACAGACTCCTTCCTCACATATAGCTACGGGATCTTCACAAATTATCGTTGATGTACAGTTATCACCAAGCGGAACCACTGATTTAAAATATTGTATAACGATTTGCATTTTAATGGATGAATTATTACATTTCATTCAATCAGGACACAGTTTAAACAAAAAAACGGACGAGTAATATATCGATCCTATTTAAGTTATAAACATTAAATGCAAGCGTTGATTTCACAATCAAAGATAGGAAAACAATTTAAAATATACTGAATTGAAAACATTAGTATGCAAAAAAGTCTTTACTTGAAATGAATAAAACGTTGGATCAAATTTGTAAATATGTTGCTATGAATGAATACATTATGACAATGAAATGTTATTTATATTGGAATGGTTCTTAAATTAATTATTTTCATTATTTCATATATATCATCACGGTAAGTTTATTGTTGCACCTTACCTGGTACACATTGACCTTGAGGATTAGTTACGTGATTTAGCAAACAGCGACAAGTTCTGTTTAACGGACTGTCATCACATTCAGTGTTTTGCCCTTTACAGTCAGAGTTGTTGTTGCAGGATTCACCAAGGCATCTCACTGTCACCATAACACAAATAATTATTAGATTTAAAACGCACATTACTAAAAGTGTATTTTATATTGATCAAAAGGCAAAATGACTACAGCTGATCCTTATTTCTTAAAATATTTTAAATTAAGTTCTGAGACCACTATTAATAATTATATATATTTTCATAACAGCATACCTGAACCGCAAGGTTGTAAAGTATTGGTCTATTTAATCTGAAATATTCGTCGTATTAACTGAAGTGGTACACTGTATACTTACATGGCCTACACGTATTGAAGAACCGGTAATGAGTTTCGTTTGGACAAATACAGACTCCTTCCTGACATATAGCTACGGGATCTTCACAAATAATCCTTGATGTACAGTTATCACCGAGCGGAACCACTGATTTAAAATATTGTATAACAATTTGCGTTTGAATGTTTGAAATATAACATCTTATTACATCAGAACACAGATTCAAAAAACAAACAGGACGTTTAAAATATCGGTCGTATCTAAGTGATGAACATTGCATAGAATTAGAAGCGTTGATTTACAATCATGTATAGGAAAATACGTAACCTAAACTGAATGAAAAACATGACTATGCAAAATATATATTTTATTCAAAGAAATTAAACATGCTGTCTTATATATGTAAATATATAGCAGTTATTAAAAATAAATGATGACCAAAAATATATGATTTATATTGGAATGGTTCTGCAATGAATTATTTCAATTATTTTATATATTACCATGATATTAAGTATATTGTTACATCTTACCTGGTACACATTGTCCTTGAGGATTAGTTACGTGATTTGGCAGACATCGACAAGTTCTGTTTAACGGACTGTCATCACATTCAGTGTTTTGTCCTTTACAATCGGAGTTGTTGTTGCAGGATTCACCAAGGCATCTCACTGTCACAATTAACGCAAATAAGTGTAAGATTTAAAATTGCCGTTTTAAAGGGTCCTCCATATTTATCAAAAGATAAAATGGCTACAGTTCACTGTTATTTCCTAAATATATTTTAATTAACGTTCTGAAACCACGTTTTAAAAATGATATATGTTTTCATAACAAGAAAACTGAACCGTAATAGTGAAAACTATTGCTCTGTTTCAAACTAATACATTCGTCGTATCAATGGAAGTGGTACACTGTATACTCACATGGCCTACACGTATTGAAGAACCGGTAATGAGTTTCGTTTGGACAAATACAGACTCCTTCCTGACATATGGCTACGGGATCTTCACAAATAATCCTTGATGTACAGTTATCACCGAGCGGTACCACTGATTTAAATATTGTATAACAATTTGCGTTTGAATGTTTGAAATATAACATCTTATAACATCAGAACACAGTTTCAAAAAACTAACAGGATGTTTAAAATATCGGTCGTATTTGAGTGATAAACATTGAATAAAATTAGAAGCGTTGATATTACAATCATATATAGGAAAATAACCCAACCTCAACTGAATTAAAAGTATGACTATGCAACATATATCTTTTTTTTCAAAAATATTAAACCTCTTGTCCTACATGTGTTAATATATAGCAGCTATTTACAAATAAATAATGACAAAGATATTTGATTTATATTGGAATGGTTCTTAAATGAATAATTTCCATTATTCAAAGTATCATAATGGTAAGTTTATTGTTGCACTTTACCTGGTACACATTGTCCTTGAGGATTAATTACGTGATTTGGCAAACAGCGACAAGTTCTGTTTAACGGACTGTCATCACATTCAGTGTTTTGTCCTTTACAGTCGGAGTTGTTGTTGCAGGATTCACCAAGGCACCACACTGTCACAATAAACACAAATAATTATAAGAATTAAAACGCACATTACTAAAAGTGTACTTCATATTTATCAAAAGGCAGAATAGCTTCAGCTGAGCGTTATTTGCTCAAATTATTTTAAATTAGGTTTTTAGACAACGTATTAATAATGATCTATATTTTCATAACAACATAACTAATCAATAAAGGTGTAAAGTATTACTCTGTTGAAAACAAAATCATTCGTCGTATTTAATTAAATGGAAGTGTTATGCTTACATGGCCTACACGTATTGAAGAACCGGAAGTGAGATTCGCTTGGACAAATACAAACTCCATCAGGACATATGGCTACGTGATCTTCACAAACAATCCTTGACGTACAGTTATCACCGAGCGGTACCACTGATTCAAAATATTGTATAACAATTTGCGTTGTATTGGTTTACAAATTACAGTTCATTAAATCAGAACAGAGTATGAAGAAAACAACAGACGTCTATAAAATCGGTCTTATTTATGTTATGCACATTGGATCAATGTAAAAGGCGTTTATTGTTCAATCATAGATAAGAAAATAATTTCAACTATACTGAATTAAAAAAATGACAATTCAACATATATCTTTTATTTCAAATGAATCAAAAGCGATTTCTTAAATATGTTAGTACGTAGTTGTTAATAAATAAATGATGATAAAGGAATGTAATTCATATTGGAAAGGTTCTTATATCAATTATTTCCATTATTCTAAAGATCATAATAGTAAGTTTATTGCTACACCTTACCTGGTACACATTGACCTTGAGGATTAGTTACGTGATTCGGCAAACACCGACAAGTTCTGTTTAACGGACTGTCATCACATTCAGTGTTTTGCCCTTTACAGTCAGAGTTGTTGTTGCAGGATTCACCAAGGCACCTCACTATCACAATTAAAGCAAATAATTATAAGATTTAAAATGTAAATTATCAAAAGTGTACTCCTTATTTATTAAAGAAAGAATTTATACAGTTGACTGTTATTTCCTTAAGATATCTCAATTTAGGTTCTGAGACCACGTACTAATAATGATATTTATTTTCATAACAATATAACTGAACCGTAAAAGTGTAAACTATTGCTCCGTTTCAAATAAATACATTCGTCGTATCAATGGAAGTGGTACAATGTATACTTACATGGCCTACACGTATTGAAGAACCGGTAATGAGTTTCGTTTGGACAAATACAGACTCCTTCCTCACATATAGCTACGGGATCTTCACAAATTATCGTTGATGTACAGTTATCACCAAGCGGAACCACTGATTTAAAATATTGTATAACGATTTGCATTTTAATGGATGAATTATTACATTTCATTCAATCAGGACACAGTTTAAACAAAAAAACGGACGAGTAATATATCGATCCTATTTAAGTTATAAACATTAAATGCAAGCGTTGATTTCACAATCAAAGATAGGAAAACAATTTAAAATATACTGAATTGAAAACATTAGTATGCAAAAAAGTCTTTACTTGAAATGAATAAAACGTTGGATCAAATTTGTAAATATGTTGCTATGAATGAATACATTATGACAATGAAATGTTATTTATATTGGAATGGTTCTTAAATTAATTATTTTCATTATTTCATATATATCATCACGGTAAGTTTATTGTTGCACCTTACCTGGTACACATTGACCTTGAGGATTAGTTACGTGATTTGGCAAACAGCGACAAGTTCTGTTTAACGGACTGTCATCACATTCAGTGTTTTGCCCTTTACAGTCAGAGTTGTTGTTGCAGGATTCACCAAGGCATCTCACTGTCACCATAACACAAATAATTATTAGATTTAAAACGCACATTACTAAAAGTGTATTTTATATTGATCAAAAGGCAAAATGACTACAGCTGATCCTTATTTCTTAAAATATTTTAAATTAAGTTCTGAGACCACTATTAATAATTATATATATTTTCATAACAGCATACCTGAACCGCAAGGTTGTAAAGTATTGGTCTATTTAATCTGAAATATTCGTCGTATTAACTGAAGTGGTACACTGTATACTTACATGGCCTACACGTATTGAAGAACCGGTAATGAGTTTCGTTTGGACAAATACAGACTCCTTCCTGACATATAGCTACGGGATCTTCACAAATAATCCTTGATGTACAGTTATCACCGAGCGGAACCACTGATTTAAAATATTGTATAACAATTTGCGTTTGAATGTTTGAAATATAACATCTTATTACATCAGAACACAGATTCAAAAAACAAACAGGACGTTTAAAATATCGGTCGTATCTAAGTGATGAACATTGCATAGAATTAGAAGCGTTGATTTACAATCATGTATAGGAAAATACGTAACCTAAACTGAATGAAAAACATGACTATGCAAAATATATATTTTATTCAAAGAAATTAAACATGCTGTCTTATATATGTAAATATATAGCAGTTATTAAAAATAAATGATGACCAAAAATATATGATTTATATTGGAATGGTTCTGCAATGAATTATTTCAATTATTTTATATATTACCATGATATTAAGTATATTGTTACATCTTACCTGGTACACATTGTCCTTGAGGATTAGTTACGTGATTTGGCAGACATCGACAAGTTCTGTTTAACGGACTGTCATCACATTCAGTGTTTTGTCCTTTACAATCGGAGTTGTTGTTGCAGGATTCACCAAGGCATCTCACTGTCACAATTAACGCAAATAAGTGTAAGATTTAAAATTGCCGTTTTAAAGGGTCCTCCATATTTATCAAAAGATAAAATGGCTACAGTTGACTGTTATTTCCTAAATATATTTTAATTAACGTTCTGAAACCACGTTTTAAAAATGATATATGTTTTCATAACAAGAAAACTGAACCGTAATAGTGAAAACTATTGCTCTGTTTCAAACTAATACATTCGTCGTATCAATGGAAGTGGTACACTGTATACTCACATGGCCTACACGTATTGAAGAACCGGTAATGAGTTTCGTTTGGACAAATACAGACTCCTTCCTGACATATGGCTACGGGATCTTCACAAATAATCCTTGATGTACAGTTATCACCGAGCGGTACCACTGATTTAAAATATTGTATAACAATTTGCGTTTGAATGTTTGAAATATAACATCTTATAACATCAGAACACAGTTTCAAAAAACTAACAGGATGTTTAAAATATCGGTCGTATTTGAGTGATAAACATTGAATAAAATTAGAAGCGTTGATATTACAATCATATATAGGAAAATAACCCAACCTCAACTGAATTAAAAGTATGACTATGCAACATATATCTTTTTTTTCAAAAATATTAAACCTCTTGTCCTACATGTGTTAATATATAGCAGCTATTTACAAATAAATAATGACAAAGATATTTGATTTATATTGGAATGGTTCTTAAATGAATAATTTCCATTATTCCATGTATCATCATGGTAAGTTTATTGTTGCACTTTACCTGGTACACATTGTCCTTGAGGATTAATTACGTGATTTGGCAAACAGCGACAAGTTCTGTTTAACGGACTGTCATCACATTCAGTGTTTTGTCCTTTACAGTCGGAGTTGTTGTTGCAGGATTCACCAAGACACCTCACTGTCACAATAAACACAAATAATTATAAGAATTAAAACGCACATTACTAAAAGTGTACTTCATATTTATCAAAAGGCAGAATAGCTTCAGCTGAGCGTTATTTGCTCAAATTATTTTAAAATTAGGTTTTTAGACAACGTATTAATAATGATCTATATTTTCATAACAACATAACTAATCAATAAAGGTGTAAAGTATTACTCTGTTGAAAACAAAATCATTCGTCGTATTTAATTAAATGGAAGTGTTATGCTTACATGGCCTACACGTATTGAAGAACCGGAAGTGAGATTCGCTTGGACAAATACAAACTCCATCAGGACATATGGCTACGGGATCTTCACAAACAATCCTTGACGTACAGTTATCACCGAGCGGTACCACTGATTCAAAATATTGTATAACAATTTGCGTTGTATTGGTTTACAAATTACAGTTCATTAAATCAGAACAAAGTATGAAGAAAACAACAGACGTCTATAAAATCGGTCTTATTTATGTTATGCACATTGGATCAATGTAGAAGGCGTTTATTGTTCAATCATAGATAAGAAAATAATTTCAACTATACTGAATTAAAAAAATGACAATTCAACATATATCTTTTATTTCAAATGAATCAAAAGCGATTTCTTAAATATGTTAGTACGTAGTTGTTAATAAATAAATGATGAGAAAGGAATGTAATTCATATTGGAAAGGTTCTTATATCAATTATTTCCATTATTCTAAAGATCATAATAGTAAGTTTATTGCTGCACCTTACCTGGTACACATTGACCTTGAGGATTAGTTACGTGATTCGGCAAACACCGACAAGTTCTGTTTAACGGACTGTCATCACATTCAGTGTTTTGCCCTTTACAGTCAGAGTTGTTGTTGCAGGATTCACCAAGGCACCTCACTATCACAATTAAAGCAAATAATTATAAGATTTAAAATGTAAATCATCAAAAGTGTACTCCTTATTTATTAAAGAAAGAATTTCTACAGTTGACTGTTATTTCCTTAAGATATCTCAATTTAGGTTCTGAGACCACGTACTAATAATGATATTTATTTTCATAACAATATAACTGAACCGTAAAAGTGTAAACTATTGCTCCGTTTCAAATAAATACATTCGTCGTATCAATGGAAGTGGTACAATGTATACTTACATGGCCTACAGGTATTGAAGAACCGGTAATGAGTTTCGTTTGGACAAATACAGACTCCTTCCTCACATATAGCTACGGGATCTTCACAAATTATCGTTGATGTACAGTTATCACCAAGCGGAACCACTGATTTAAAATATTGTATAACGATTTGCATTTTAATGGATGAATTATTACATTTCATTCAATCAGGACACAGTTTAAACAAAAAAACAGACGAGTAATATATCGTTTCCTATTTAAGTTATAAACATTAAATGCAAGCGTTGATTTCACAATCAAAGATAGGAAAACAATTTAAAATATACTGAATTGAAAACATTAGTATGCAAAAAAGTCTTTACTTGAAATGAATAAAACGTTGGATCAAATTTGTAAATATGTTGCTATGAATGAATACATTATGACAATGAAATGTTATTTATATTGGAATGGTTCTTAAATTAATTATTTTCATTATTTCATATATATCATCATGGTAAGTTTATTGTTGCACCTTACCTGGTACACATTGACCTTGAGGATTAGTTACGTGATTTGGCAAACAGCGACAAGTTCTGTTTAACGGACTGTCATCACATTCAGTGTTTTGCCCTTTACAGTCAGAGTTGTTGTTGCAGGATTCACCAAGGCATCTCACTGTCACCATAACACAAATAATTATTAGATTTAAAACGCACATTACTAAAAGTGTATTTTATATTGATCAAAAGGCAAAATGACTACAGCTGATCCTTATTTCTTAAAATATTTTAAATTAAGTTCTGAGACCACTATTAATAATTATATATATTTTCATAACAGCATACCTGAACCGCAAGGTTGTAAAGTATTGGTCTATTTAATCTGAAATATTCGTCGTATTAACTGAAGTGGTACACTGTATACTTACATGGCCTACACGTATTGAAGAACCGGTAATGAGTTTCGTTTGGACAAATACAGACTCCTTCCTGACATATAGCTACGGGATCTTCACAAATAATCCTTGATGTACAGTTATCACCGAGCGGAATCACTGATTTAAAATATTGTATAACAATTTGCGTTTGAATGTTTGAAATATAACATCTTATTACATCAGAACACAGATTCAAAAAACAAACAGGACGTTTAAAATATCGGTCGTATCTAAGTGATGAACATTGCATAGAATTAGAAGCGTTGATTTACAATCATGTATAGGAAAATACGTAACCTAAACTGAATGAAAAACATGACTATGCAAAATATTTATTTTATTCAAAGAAATTAAACATGCTGTCTTATATATGTCAATATATAGCAGTTATTAAAAATAAATGATGACCAAAAATATATGATTTATATTGGAATGGTTCTGCAATGAATTATTTCAATTATTTTATATATTACCATGATATTAAGTATATTGTTACATCTTACCTGGTACACATTGTCCTTGAGGATTAGTTACGTGATTTGGCAGACATCGACAAGTTCTGTTTAACGGACTGTCATCACATTCAGTGTTTTGTCCTTTACAATCGGAGTTGTTGTTGCAGGATTCACCAAGGCATCTCACTGTCACAATTAACGCAAATAAGTGTAAGATTTAAAATTGCCGTTTTAAAGGGTCCTCCATATTTATCAAAAGATAAAATGGCTACAGTTGACTGTTATTTCCTAAATATATTTTAATTAACGTTCTGAAACCACGTTTTAAAAATGATATATTTTTTCATAACAAGAAAACTGAACCGTAATAGTGAAAACTATTGCTCTGTTTCAAACTAATACATTCGTCGTATCAATGGAAGTGGTACACTGTATACTCACATGGCCTACACGTATTGAAGAACCGGTAATGAGTTTCGTTTGGACAAATACAGACTCCTTCCTGACATATGGCTACGGGATCTTCACAAATAATCCTTGATGTACAGTTATCACCGAGCGGTACCACTGATTTAAAATATTGTATAACAATTTGCGTTTGAATGTTTGAAATATAACATCTTATAACATCAGAACACAGTTTCAAAAAACTAACAGGATGTTTAAAATATCGGTCGTATTTGAGTGATAAACATTGAATAAAATTAGAAGCGTTGATATTACAATCATATATAGGAAAATAACCCAACCTCAACTGAATTAAAAGTATGACTATGCAACATATATCTTTTTTTTTCAAAAATATTAAACCTCTTGTCCTACATGTGTTAATATATAGCAGCTATTTACAAATAAATAATGACAAAGATATTTGATTTATATTGGAATGGTTCTTAAATGAATAATTTCCATTATTCCATGTATCATCATGGTAAGTTTATTGTTGCACTTTACCTGGTACACATTGTCCTTGAGGATTAATTACGTGATTTGGCAAACAGCGACAAGTTCTATTTAACGGACTGTCATCACATTCAGTGTTTTGTCCTTTACAGTCGGAGTTGTTGTTGCAGGATTCACCAAGGCACCTCACTGTCACAATAAACACAAATAATTATAAGAATTAAAACGCACATTACTAAAAGTGTACTTCATATTTATCAAAAGGCAGAATAGCTTCAGCTGAGCGTTATTTGCTCAAATTATTTTAAATTAGGTTTTTAGACAACGTATTAATAATGATTTATATTTTCATAACAACATAACTAATCAATAAAGGTGTAAAGTATTACTGTGTTGAAAACAAAATCATTCGTCGTATTTAATTAAATGGAAGTGTTATGCTTACATGGCCTACACGTATTGAAGAACCGGAAGTGAGATTCGCTTGGACAAATACAAACTCCATCAGGACATATGGCTACGTGATCTTCACAAACAATCCTTGACGTACAGTTATCACCGAGCGGTACCACTGATTCAAAATATTGTATAACAATTTGCGTTGTATTGGTTTACAAATTACAGTTCATTAAATCAGAACAGAGTATGAAGAAAACAACAGACGTCTATAAAATCGGTCTTATTTATGTTATGCACATTGGATCAATGTAAAAGGCGTTTATTGTTCAATCATAGATAAGAAAATAATTTCAACTATACTGAATTAAAAAAATGACAATTCAACATATATCTTTTATTTCAAATGAATCAAAAGCGATTTCATAAATATGTTAGTACGTAGTTGTTAATAAATAAATGATGAGAAAGGAATGTAATTCATATTGGAAAGGTTCTTATATCAATTATTTCCATTATTCTAAAGATCATAATAGTAAGTTTATTGCTGCACCTTACCTGGTACACATTGACCTTGAGGATTAGTTACGTGATTCGGCAAACACCGACAAGTTCTGTTTAACGGACTGTCATCACATTCAGTGTTTTGCCCTTTACAGTCAGAGTTGTTGTTGCAGGATTCACCAAGGCACCTCACTATCACAATTAAAGCAAATAATTATAAGATTTAAAATGTAAATTATCAAAAGTGTACTCCTTATTTATTAAAGAAAGAATTTCTACAGTTGACTGTTATTTCCTTAAGATATCTCAATTTAGGTTCTGAGACCACGTACTAATAATGATATTTATTTTCATAACAATATAACTGAACCGTAAAAGTGTAAACTATTGCTCCGTTTCAAATAAATACATTCGTCGTATCAATGGAAGTGGTACAATGTATACTTACATGGCCTACACGTATTGAAGAACCGGTAATGAGTTTCATTTGGACAAATACAGACTCCTTCCTCACATATAGCTACGGGATCTTCACAAATTATCGTTGATGTACAGTTATCACCAAGCGGAACCACTGATTTAAAATATTGTATAACGATTTGCATTTTAATGGATGAATTATTACATTTCATTCAATCAGGACACAGTTTAAACAAAAAAACGGACGAGTAATATATCGATCCTATTTAAGATATAAACATTAAATGCAAGCGTTGATTTCACAATCAAAGATAGGAAAACAATTTAAAATATACTGAATTGAAAACATTAGTATGCAAAAAAGTCTTTACTTGAAATGAATAAAACGTTGGATCAAATATGTAAATATGTTGCTATGAATGAATACATTATGACAATGAAATGTTATTTATATTGGAATGGTTCTTAAATTAATTATTTTCATTATTTCATATATATCATCATGGTAAGTTTATTGTTGCACCTTACCTGGTACACATTGACCTTGAGGATTAGTTACGTGATTTGGCAAACAGCGACAAGTTCTGTTTAACGGACTGTCATCACATTCAGTGTTTTGCCCTTTACAGTCAGAGTTGTTGTTGCAGGATTCACCAAGGCATCTCACTGTCACCATAACACAAATAATTATTAGATTTAAAACGCACATTACTAAAAGTGTATTTTATATTGATCAAAAGGCAAAATGACTACAGCTGATCCTTATTTCTTAAAATATTTTAAATTAGGTTCTGAGACCACTATTAATAATTATATATATTTTCATAACAGTATACCTGAACCGCAAGGTTGTAAAGTATTGGTCTATTTAATCTGAAATATTCGTCGTATTAACTGAAGTGGTACACTGTATACTTACATGGCCTACACGTATTGAAGAACCGGTAATGAGTTTCGTTTGGACAAATACAGACTCCTTCCTGACATATAGCTACGGGATCTTCACAAATAATCCTTGATGTACAGTTATCACCGAGCGGAATCACTGATTTAAAATATTGTATAACAATTTGCGTTTGAATGTTTGAAATATAACATCTTATTACATCAGAACACAGATTCAAAAAACAAACAGGACGTTTAAAATATCGGTCGTATCTAAGTGATGAACATTGCATAGAATTAGAAGCGTTGATTTACAATCATGTATAGGAAAATACGTAACCTAAACTGAATGAAAAACATGACTATGCAAAATATATATTTTATTCAAAGAAATTAAACATGCTGTCTTATATATGTAAATATATAGCAGTTATTAAAAATAAATGATGACCAAAAATATATGATTTATATTGGAATGGTTCTGCAATGAATTATTTCAATTATTTTATATATTACCATGATATTAAGTATATTGTTACATCTTACCTGGTACACATTGTCCTTGAGGATTAGTTACGTGATTTGGCAGACATCGACAAGTTCTGTTTAACGGACTGTCATCACATTCAGTGTTTTGTCCTTTACAATCGGAGTTGTTGTTGCAGGATTCACCAAGGCATCTCACTGTCACAATTAACGCAAATAAGTGTAAGATTTAAAATTGCCGTTTTAAAGGGTCCTCCATATTTATCAAAAGATAAAATGGCTACAGTTGACTGTTATTTCCTAAATATATTTTAATTAACGTTCTGAAACCACGTTTTAAAAATGATATATTTTTTCATAACAAGAAAACTGAACCGTAATAGTGAAAACTATTGCTCTGTTTCAAACTAATACATTCGTCGTATCAATGGAAGTGGTACACTGTATACTCACATGGCCTACACGTATTGAAGAACCGGTAATGAGTTTCGTTTGGACAAATACAGACTCCTTCCTGACATATGGCTACGGGATCTTCACAAATAATCCTTGATGTACAGTTATCACCGAGCGGTACCACTGATTTAAAATATTGTATAACAATTTGCGTTTGAATGTTTGAAATATAACATCTTATAACATCAGAACACAGTTTCAAAAAACTAACAGGATGTTTAAAATATCGGTCGTATTTGAGTGATAAACATTGAATAAAATTAGAAGCGTTGATATTACAATCATATATAGGAAAATAACCCAACCTCAACTGAATTAAAAGTATGACTATGCAACATATATCTTTTTTTTCAAAAATATTAAACCTCTTGTCCTACATGTGTTAATATATAGCAGCTATTTACAAATAAATAATGACAAAGATATTTGATTTATATTGGAATGGTTCTTAAATGAATAATTTCCATTATTCCATGTATCATCATGGTAAGTTTATTGTTGCACTTTACCTGGTACACATTGTCCTTGAGGATTAATTACGTGATTTGGCAAACAGCGACAAGTTCTGTTTAACGGACTGTCATCACATTCAGTGTTTTGTCCTTTACAGTCGGAGTTGTTGTTGCAGGATTCACCAAGGCACCTCACTGTCACAATAAACACAAATAATTATAAGAATTAAAACGCACATTACTAAAAGTGTACTTCATATTTATCAAAAGGCAGAATAGCTTCAGCTGAGCGTTATTTGCTCAAATTATTTTAAATTAGGTTTTTAGACAACGTATTAATAATGATCTATATTTTCATAACAACATAACTAATCAATAAAGGTGTAAAGTATTACTCTATTGAAAACAAAATCATTCGTCGTATTTAATTAAATGGAAGTGTTATGCTTACATGGCCTACACGTATTGAAGAACCGGAAGTGAGATTCGCTTGGACAAATACAAACTCCATCAGGACATATGGCAACGGGATCTTCACAAACAATCCTTGACGTACAGTTATCACCGAGCGGTACCACTGATTCAAAATATTGTATAACAATTTGCGTTGTATTGGTTTACAAATTACAGTTCATTAAATCAGAACAGAGTATGAAGAAAACAACAGACGTCTATAAAATCGGTCTTATTTATGTTATGCACATTGGATCAATGTAAAAGGCGTTTATTGTTCAATCATAGATAAGAAAATAATTTCAACTATACTGAATTAAAAAAATGACAATTCAACATATATCTTTTATTTCAAATGAATCAAAAGCGATTTCTTAAATATGTTAGTACGTAGTTGTTAATAAATAAATGATGAGAAAGGAATGTAATTCATATTGGAAAGGTTCTTATATCAATTATTTCCATTATTCTAAAGATCATAATAGTAAGTTTATTGCTGCACCTTACCTGGTACACATTGACCTTGAGGATTAGTTACGTGATTCGGCAAACACCGACAAGTTCTGTTTAACGGACTGTCATCACATTCAGTGTTTTTCCCTTTACAGTCAGAGTTGTTGTTGCAGGATTCACCAAGGCACCTCACTATCACAATTAAAGCAAATAATTATAAGATTTAAAATGTAAATTATCAAAAGTGTACTCCTTATTTATTAAAGAAAGAATTTCTACAGTTGACTGTTATTTCCTTAAGATATTTCAATTTAGGTTCTGAGACCACGTACTAATAATGATATTTATTTTCATAACAATATAACTGAACCGTAAAAGTGTAAACTATTGCTCCGTTTCAAATAAATACATTCGTCGTATCAATGGAAGTGGTACAATGTATACTTACATGGCCTACACGTATTGAAGAACCGGTAATGAGTTTCGTTTGGACAAATACAGACTCCTTCCTCACATATAGCTACGGGATCTTCACAAATTATCGTTGATGTACAGTTATCACCAAGCGGAACCACTGATTTAAAATATTGTATAACGATTTGCATTTTAATGGATGAATTATTACATTTCATTCAATCAGGACACAGTTTAAACAAAAAAACGGACGAGTAATATATCGATCCTATTTAAGTTATCAACATTAAATGCAAGCGTTGATTTCACAATCAAAGATAGGAAAACAATTTAAAATATACTGAATTGAAAACATTAGTATGCAAAAAAGTCTTTACTTGAAATGAATAAAACGTTGGATCAAATTTGTAAATATGTTGCTATGAATGAATACATTATGACAATGAAATGTTATTTATATTGGAATGGTTCTTAAATTAATTATTTTCATTATTTTATATATATCATCACGGTAAGTTTATTGTTGCACCTTACCTGGTACACATTGACCTTGAGGATTAGTTACGTGATTTGGCAAACAGCGACAAGTTCTGTTTAACGGACTGTCATCACATTCAGTGTTTTGCCCTTTACAGTCAGAGTTGTTGTTGCAGGATTCACCAAGGCATCTCACTGTCACCATAACACAAATAATTATTAGATTTAAAACGCACATTACTAAAAGTGTATTTTATATTGATCAAAAGGCAAAATGACTACAGCTGATCCTTATTTCTTAAAATATTTTAAATTAGGTTCTGAGACCACTATTAATAATTATATATATTTTCATAACAGCATACCTGAACCGCAAGGTTGTAAAGTATTGGTCTATTTAATCTGAAATATTCGTCGTATTAACTGAAGTGGTACACTGTATACTTACATGGCCTACACGTATTGAAGAACCGGTAATGAGTTTCATTTGGACAAATACAGACTCCTTCCTGACATATAGCTACGGGATCTTCACAAATAATCCTTGATGTACAGTTATCACCGAGCGGAATCACTGATTTAAAATATTGTATAACAATTTGCGTTTGAATGTTTGAAATATAACATCTTATAACATCAGAACACAGTTTCAAAAAACTAACAGGATGTTTAAAATATCGGTCGTATTTGAGTGATAAACATTGAATAAAATTAGAAGCGTTGATATTACAATCATATATAGGAAAATAACCCAACCTCAACTGAATTAAAAGTATGACTATGCAACATATATCTTTTTTTTTCAAAAATATTAAACCTCTTGTCCTACATGTGTTAATATATAGCAGCTATTTACAAATAAATAATGACAAAGATATTTGATTTATATTGGAATGGTTCTTAAATGAATAATTTCCATTATTCCATGTATCATCATGGTAAGTTTATTGTTGCACTTTACCTGGTACACATTGTCCTTGAGGATTAATTACGTGATTTGGCAAACAGCGACAAGTTCTGTTTAACGGACTGTCATCACATTCAGTGTTTTGTCCTTTACAGTCGGAGTTGTTGTTGCAGGATTCACCAAGGCACCTCACTGTCACAATAAACACAAATAATTATAAGAATTAAAACGCACATTACTAAAAGTGTACTTCATATTTATCAAAAGGCAGAATAGCTTCAGCTGAGCGTTATTTGCTCAAATTATTTTAAATTAGGTTTTTAGACAACGTATTAATAATGATCTATATTTTCATAACAACATAACTAATCAATAAAGGTGTAAAGTATTACTCTATTGAAAACAAAATCATTCGTCGTATTTAATTAAATGGAAGTGTTATGCTTACATGGCCTACACGTATTGAAGAACCGGAAGTGAGATTCGCTTGGACAAATACAAACTCCATCAGGACATATGGCTACGGGATCTTCACAAACAATCCTTGACGTACAGTTATCACCGAGCGGTACCACTGATTCAAAATATTGTATAACAATTTGCGTTGTATTGGTTTACAAATTACAGTTCATTAAATCAGAACAGAGTATGAAGAAAACAACAGACGTCTATAAAATCGGTCTTATTTATGTTATGCACATTGGATCAATGTAAAAGGCGTTTATTGTTCAATCATAGATAAGAAAATAATTTCAACTATACTGAATTAAAAAAATGACAATTCAACATATATCTTTTATTTCAAATGAATCAAAAGCGATTTCTTAAATATGTTAGTACGTAGTTGTTAATAAATAAATGATGAGAAAGGAATGTAATTCATATTGGAAAGGTTCTTATATCAATTATTTCCATTATTCTAAAGAGCATAATAGTAAGTTTATTGCTGCACCTTACCTGGTACACATTGACCTTGAGGATTAGTTACGTGATTCGGCAAACACCGACAAGTTCTGTTTAACGGACTGTCATCACATTCAGTGTTTTTCCCTTTACAGTCAGAGTTGTTGTTGCAGGATTCACCAAGGCACCTCACTATCACAATTAAAGCAAATAATTATAAGATTTAAAATGTAAATTATCAAAAGTGTACTCCTTATTTATTAAAGAAAGAATTTCTACAGTTGACTGTTATTTCCTTAAGATATCTCAATTTAGGTTCTGAGACCACGTACTAATAATGATATTTATTTTCATAACAATATAACTGAACCGTAAAAGTGTAAACTATTGCTCCGTTTCAAATAAATACATTCGTCGTATCAATGGAAGTGGTACAATGTATACTTACATGGCCTACACGTATTGAAGAACCGGTAATGAGTTTCGTTTGGACAAATACAGACTCCTTCCTCACATATAGCTACGGGATCTTCACAAATTATCGTTGATGTACAGTTATCACCAAGCGGAACCACTGATTTAAAATATTGTATAACGATTTGCATTTTAATGGATGAATTATTACATTTCATTCAATCAGGACACAGTTTAAACAAAAAAACGGACGAGTAATATATCGATCCTATTTAAGTTATCAACATTAAATGCAAGCGTTGATTTCACAATCAAAGATAGGAAAACAATTTAAAATATACTGAATTGAAAACATTAGTATGCAAAAAAGTCTTTACTTGAAATGAATAAAACGTTGGATCAAATTTGTAAATATGTTGCTATGAATGAATACATTATGACAATGAAATGTTATTTATATTGGAATGGTTCTTAAATTAATTATTTTCATTATTTTATATATATCATCACGGTAAGTTTATTGTTGCACCTTACCTGGTACACATTGACCTTGAGGATTAGTTACGTGATTTGGCAAACAGCGACAAGTTCTGTTTAACGGACTGTCATCACATTCAGTGTTTTGCCCTTTACAGTCAGAGTTGTTGTTGCAGGATTCACCAAGGCATCTCACTGTCACCATAACACAAATAATTATTAGATTTAAAACGCACATTACTAAAAGTGTATTTTATATTGATCAAAAGGCAAAATGACTACAGCTGATCCTTATTTCTTAAAATATTTTAAATTAGGTTCTGAGACCACTATTAATAATTATATATATTTTCATAACAGCATACCTGAACCGCAAGGTTGTAAAGTATTGGTCTATTTAATCTGAAATATTCGTCGTATTAACTGAAGTGGTACACTGTATACTTACATGGCCTACACGTATTGAAGAACCGGTAATGAGTTTCATTTGGACAAATACAGACTCCTTCCTGACATATAGCTACGGGATCTTCACAAATAATCCTTGATGTACAGTTATCACCGAGCGGAATCACTGATTTAAAATATTGTATAACAATTTGCGTTTGAATGTTTGAAATATAACATCTTATAACATCAGAACACAGTTTCAAAAAACTAACAGGATGTTTAAAATATCGGTCGTATTTGAGTGATAAACATTGAATAAAATTAGAAGCGTTGATATTACAATCATATATAGGAAAATAACCCAACCTCAACTGAATTAAAAGTATGACTATGCAACATATATCTTTTTTTTTCAAAAATATTAAACCTCTTGTCCTACATGTGTTAATATATAGCAGCTATTTACAAATAAATAATGACAAAGATATTTGATTTATATTGGAATGGTTCTTAAATGAATAATTTCCATTATTCCATGTATCATCATGGTAAGTTTATTGTTGCACTTTACCTGGTACACATTGTCCTTGAGGATTAATTACGTGATTTGGCAAACAGCGACAAGTTCTGTTTAACGGACTGTCATCACATTCAGTGTTTTGTCCTTTACAGTCGGAGTTGTTGTTGCAGGATTCACCAAGGCACCTCACTATCACAAATAAAGTAAATATTTGTGAGATTTAAAATGTACATTATCAAAAGTGTTACTACTTATTTATTAAAAGACAGAATGTCTACAGTTGACTGTTATTTCCTTAATATATCTTAATTTAGGTTCTGATACTACATATTAATAATGATATTTATTTTCATAACAATATAACTGAACCGTAAGAGTATAAACTAACGCTCTGTTTCAAACAAATACATTCGTCGTATCAATGGAAGTGGTACAATGTATACTTACATGGCCTACACGTATTGAAGAACCGGTAATGAGTTTCGTTTGGACAAATACAGACTCCTTCCTCACATATAGCTACGGGATCTTCACAAATTATCGTTGATGTACAGTTATCACCAAGTGGAACCACTGATTTAAAATATTGTATAACGATTTGCATTTTAATGGATGAATTATTACATTTCATTCAATCAAGACACAGTTTAAACAAAAAAAACAGACGAGTAATATATCGATCCTATTTAAGTGATTAACTTTGAATGCAAGCGTTGATTTCACAATCATAGATAGGAAAACAATTTAAAATATACTAAATTTAAATCATTAGTATGCAAAAAAGTCTTTACTTGAAATGAATAAAACGTTGGATCAAATTTGTAAATATATTGCTATGAATGAATACATTATGACAAAGAAATGTTATTTATATTGGAATGGTTCTTAAATTAATTATTGTAATTATTTCATATATATAATTATGGTAAGTTTATTGTTGCACCTTACCTGGTACACATTGTCCTTGAGGATTAGTAACGTGATTTGGCAAACAGCGACAAGTTCTGTTCAACGGACTGTCATCACATTCAGTGTTTTGCCCTTTACAGTCGGAGTTGTTGTTGCAGGACTCACCAAGACACCTCACTGTCATAATAAACACAAAGAATTATAAGATTTAAAACGCACATTACTAAAAGTGTATTCATATTGATCAAAAAGGCAGAATGACTACAGCTGATCCTTATTTCTTAAAATATTTTAAATTTGGTTCTGAGACCACGATTAATAATTATATATATTTTCATAACAACATATCTGCACCTCAAGGGTGTAAAGTATTGCTCTATTTTATCTAAAATATTCGTCGTATTAACTGAAGTGGTACATTGTATACTTACATGGCCTACACGTATTATAGTATCGGTAATGAGTTTCGTCTGGACAAATACAAACTCCATTTAGACATCTGGCTACGGGATCTTCACAAACAATCCTTGACGTACAGTTATCACCGAGCGGTACCACTAATTTAAAATATTGTATAACAATTTATCTTAGAATGTTTGAAATATAACACCTTATTACATCAGAACACATATTCAAAAAACAAACAGGACGTTTAAAATATCGGTCGTATCTAAGTAATGAACATTGCATGGAATTAGAAGCGTTGATATTACAATCATATATAGGAAAATAACCTTACCTAAACTGAATGAAAAGCGTTACTATTCAAAATATTTTTTTTTTCAAAGAAATTAAACCTGTTGTCTTATATATGTAAATATATAGCAACTATTAAAAATAAATGATGACCAAAACTATATGATTGATATTGGAATGGTTCTGCAATGAATTATTTCAATTATTTCATATATTATCATGATATTAAGTTTATTGTTGCACCTTACCTGGTACACATTGACCTTGAGGATTAGTTACGTGATTTGGCAAACATCGACAAGTTCTGTTTAACGGACTGTCTTCACATTCAGTGTTTTGCCCTTTACAATCGGAGTTGTTGTTGCAGGATTCACCAAGGCATCTCACTGTCACAATAAACGCAAATAATTATAAGATTTAAAATGTACATTATTAAAAGGGTACTACTTATTTATCAAAAGACAGAATGGTTACAGTTGACAATTATTTCCTAAAAAAAAAAATTTAAGTTCTGAGACCACGTATTAAAAATGATATATTTTTTAATAACAATATAACTGAACTGTAATGGTGTAAACTATTGCTCTGTTTCAAACTAATACATTAGTTGTATGAATGAAAGTGGTATACTGTATACTCACATGGCCTACACGTATTGAAGAACCGGTAATGAGTTTCGTTTGGACAAATACAGACTCCTTCCTGACATATGGCTACAGGATCTTCACAAATTATCGCTGATGTACAGTTATCACCAAGCGGTACCACTGATTTAAAACATTGTATAACGGTTTGCATTTAATGGATAAATTATAACATTTTATTCAATCAGGACACAGTTTCAACAAAAAACACGGATGTATAAAATATCGATCCTATTTATGTTATGAACATTGAATTAAAGCGTTGATTTGATAATCATGGATAGGAAAACAATTTAAAATAATTATACTGAATTGAAAACATTTGTATGCAAAATATATCGTTATTTGAATTGAAAAAAAAAATGTTTTCATCAAATATGTGTAAATATGTCGTTATGAATGAATAAATTATGACAAAGAAATGTTATTTATATTGGATGTTTTTACATTAATTATTTCCGTTATTTTATATATCATCATGGTAAGTTTATTGTTGCACCTTACCTGGTACACATTGACCTTGAGGATTAGTTACGTGATTTGGCAAACAACGACAAGTTCTGTTTAACGGACTGTCATCACATTCAGTGTTTTGTCCTTTACAGTCGGAGTTGTTGTTGCAGGATTCACCAAGGCACCTCACTGTCACAATCAACGCAAATAATTATAAGATTTAAAATGAACATTATTTAAAGGGTACTCCTTATTTATCAAGAGACAGAATGGCTACAGTTGACTGTTATTTTCCCCAAAATGTTTTAATTAAGGATCTGAGACCACGTATTAAAAATGATATATTTTTTCATAACAACATAACTGAACCGTAATTGTGTAAACTATTGCTATGTTTCAAACTAATACATTGGTCGTATCAATGGAAGTGGTACACTGTATACTCACATGGCCTACACGTATTGAAGAACCGGTAATGAGTTTCGTTTGGACAAATACAGACTCCTTCCTGACATGTGGCTACAGGATCTTCACAAATTATCGCTGATGTACAGTTATCACCAAGCGGTACCACTGATTTAAAATATTGTATAACGATTTGCATTTTAATCGATGAAT
Source organism: Panopea generosa (assembly GCA_029582155.1). Lineage (NCBI taxonomy): Eukaryota > Metazoa > Mollusca > Bivalvia > Adapedonta > Hiatellidae > Panopea > Panopea generosa. The sequence goes on from CM055907.1 coordinate 49,790,055, forward strand.
TATTACATTTCATTCAATGAGGACACAGTTTCAAGAAAAAACAAGAACGTGTTAAATATCGATCCTATTTAAGTTATGAACATTGAATGAATGCGTTGATTTTACAATCATAGTTAAGAAAACAATTTAAAATATACATCAATGTTCTAAATAAGAAAACAATTTAAAATATACATCAATGTACTAAATTGAAAACATTAGTATGGAAACTATATCTTTATTTGAAATGAATAAAACGTTTTATCAAATATGTTTAAATATCTTGCTATGAATGAATAAATTATGACAAAGAAATGCTTTTAATACTGGCATGGTTCTTAAATTAATTATTTCAATTATTGCATATAGCATTCTGATAAGTTTATTGTTGCACCTTACCTGGTACACATCGACCTTGAGGATTAGTTACGTGATTTGGCAAACAACGACAAGTTCTGTTTAACGGACTGTCATCACATTCAGTGTTTTGTCCTTTACAGTCGGAGTTGTTGTTGCAGGATTCACCAAGGCACCTCACTGTCACAATCAACACAAACAGTTATAAGATTTAAAACGCACATTACCAACAGTGTACTTTATATTGATCAAAAAGCACAATGGCTAGAGCTGATCATTATTTCTTAAAATATTTTAAATTAGGTTCTGAGACCACGTATTAATAATGATATTTATCTTCAACATACCTGAACCGCAAGGGTGTAAATTATTACTCTATTCGAACTAAATTATTCGTTGTTATAAATGGAATGGTACATGGTATACTTACATGGCTTACACGTATTATAGTACCGGTAATGAGTTTCGTCTGGACAAATACAAACTCCATCTGGACAAACGGCTACGGGATCTTCACAAATAATCCTTGATGTACAGTTATCACCGAGCGGTACCACTGATTTAAAATATTGTTTAACAATTTGGGTTTGAATGTTTGAAATATAACATCTTATTACATCAGAACACATTTTCAAGAAACAAACAGGATGTTGGAAATATCGGTCGTGTCTAAGTGATGAACATTGCATAGAATTAGAAGCGTTGATATTACAATCATATATAGGAAAATTACCTAACCTAAACTGAATGAAAAGCATGACTATGGAAAATATATATTTTTTCAAAAAAATTAAACCTGCTGTCGTTTATATATAAATATATAGCAGCTATAAAAAAATGATTACAAAAGATATTTGATTTATATTGGAGTGGTTCTTAAATGAATTATTTCCATTATTTCATATATTATCATGATATGTTAATTGTTGCACCTAACCTGGTACGCATTGTCCTTGAGGATTAGTTACGTGATTTGGCAAACAGCGACAAGTTCTGTTTAACGGACTGTCATCACATTCAGTGTTTTGTCCTTTACAGTCAGAGTTGTTGTTGCAGGATTCACCAAGACACCTCACTGTCAGAGTAGACGCAAACAATTATAATTTTTTAAAAAGTACAGTACTAAAGGTAAAGACTATTGAAAAGTAGAATGATAACAGTTCATCAATGTTTCCTTTTAATATTTCAATATGGGTTGAAGACCATTTATTAATATGATATATTTTCATTACAACATAACTGAACCGTAAGGGTGTAAACTATTGCTCTATTTCAAACTAATACATTCGTCGTATCAATACAAGTGGTACACTGTATACTCACATGGCCTACAGGTATTGAGGTACCGGTAATGAGTTTCGTTCGGACAAATACAGACTCCTTCCTGACATATGGCTACAGGATCTTCACAAATTATCGTTGATGTACAGTTTTCCCCAAGCGGTACCACTGATATAAAATATTGTATAACGATTTTCATTTTAATGGATAAATCAACACATTTTATTAAAGAAAATCGAAGAGGACGTTTAAAATATCGGTTTAATTTATGTAATAAACATTAAATAAAAGTAATAGCTTTGATATTACAATCATATATAGCTAAATAACTGAATTGAAAACATGACTATAAAATCTTTATTTCAACGAAATTCAACCAGTTGTCTTATATATGTAAATGTATAGCAGATATTAACAAATAAATAGTGACAAAGGTATTTAATTTGTACATATATAAATAGTAGATTCGAGAAAATATATTGACATATGGAAAATAACTTACTCATACTGAACAAGAAATGTCACTGGTAAGTGTCGCATGCCCCCCAAATAGTCGTTGAAAAAATAACAGCATAATTATGTTATAATAGGTAGCGATGTATCCATGAATATAAAGAGTAATGGACTGATGTTTCAGACTAGACATGTAATTTGGGTATTTCAACAAGTAAATACTGCTGAAACATCATCATGACATGCTGATCACATGTGTCAAGCTATTTTAAAATCCCTAAATGTAAGACAATTGTTGATAAATTGAGCCAAATGATGTTGAAATCAATCCATGTATGATAAAGTTAAAGGACGGACTTGTAATCTCAAACAGATTCAAAGTGTTGTCATACATACTAAAAGTGTGACCTTGACGTTTGAGGTATGGGTCTAGGTCTTACTTATGACACGTCGTCATGTCATCTTGATAAATTGAGCCAAGTTAAAGGCAAAGTCACAGACCAGACACACAAAATCAAACAAATTGAAAGTGTGACCTTGATCTTTGAGGAAAGGTTCTGGGTCTTACATATGTCATGTTGATCAACTGAGCCAAGTGTTTTTAAATTTATGCATAGATGACAGACCGGACAGGAAATGTCAAAATGACTGAAAGTGTTGTCAAACAAAGTTAAATTGTGACCTTGAACTTTGAAGTGGGAGTTTGGGTATTAAGTGCAACACGTCGTCATGTTATGTTGATCATTTATAACAAGTATTTATAAAAATCCATCCATGCATGACAAAGTTGCAGGCCGGACACGAAATCTCATATAGATTCAAAGTGGTCAAACTCAAATTGTGACCTTGACCTTTGAGGTACGGGTGTGGGTCTTACTCAAGACACGTTGTCATGTTATGTTGATCAATTGTAGCAAGTATCATTAAATCCATCTATGCATGACAAAGTTACAGGCCGGACACAAAATCTCACAGACTCAAAGTGTTTTTTAAACAAACTTAAATTGTGACCTTGACCTTTGAGATACAGGTGTGGGGTGTTACTCGCGACACGTCGTCATGTTATGTTGATCATTTGTAGCAAGTATTTATAAAATCCATCTATGCATGACAAAGTTACAGGCCAGACACGAAATCTTACACAAACTCGAAGTGTTGTCAAACAAACTCAAATAGGACCTTTACCTTTGAGTTAGGGCGTGGGTCTTACTCGGACACGTCGTCATGTTATGTTGTTTAATTGTAGCAAGTATCATTAAAATCCATCTATGCATGACAAAGTTACAGGCTGGACACAAAATCTCACACAGGCTCAAAGTGTATTTAAACAAACTCAAACTGTGACCTTAACTTTTGAGGTACGGGTGTGGGTCTTACTCGCGACACGTCGTCATGTTATGTTGATCATGTGTAGCAAGTATCATTAAATCCATCTATGCATGAAAAAGATAGAGACCGGAAACGAAATACCGGACGGAAGGACGGACAGACGAACGCACGTTCTGGTGGAAGTGATGTCGTGGGGTGTGGTTTTTACATGTTATAAAAACATCTTTTTTTCATAAAACAAAACAAAACCTATTTTCTTTCTAACCCTAATGTCACAAACCTTGAGATCCAATCCTAATGACACTAAAAAAGAATGACAAAAGGTAAAAAAAAAAGTAAAAGAAAAAAGTGTAAAAAATGGAATTAACCCCAAAATGCCATCTGCATGCATTTCGACTTCTGGGGTGCACAATTTGCACCCCACAAGTACCAAAAAAAAACACAATGCCATTCTGTACTGGCAACGCAACACACAACTCATCCCCGGCACGTGCGGACAGACGGACGGACGGACGGACTGACGCTGCAATTACTATATGCCACCCCAAAAATTTTTTTGGGGATGGTGGCATAATTAAAAACTTGACTATGCAAAATACATCTTTATTTCAAGAAATAAATGGTGACAATGAATTTAAATGATAAATACAAATAGTAGATTATAGAAAAGACAATGACGTATGTATAATATGTAACGATTGTCCATTACATATGAGTGTATATAGTTATTATAATATGTTGTTGATGTTGTTGTTGTGTTAACTTTTTGAGACTATCAGGTTATCGTTATTTGATTTGATACATAAACTGTATTTAACGCAAAACAATATCTCGTTGTAATCTGGAAAATAATATATTACCCGGAACACATCGTCCGTGATCATCTACTATGTGGTTTGGTAGACACACACATGTAGCATTAGTAGAATTTGCACCACATATGACATTGTCTCCTTTACACTGAGTGTCATTACTGCATGGCTCTCCCAAACATTTTTCTGGAAAAACTAATACTTATATACGAGAATGCCAATCGTATGCGCAAGAGAAAATAAGAAACATATACGCCAAGCTGAACGTATATATATATACTATTAATGAGATCATTCATCATGTATACAATTTGAACGTAAATATACTGAAAGTAACGCATGCAAAATAAAGATATACAATAACATATATGTATTAATAAAGTGGCAAAAGCATTTAAATACTAAGCATTAATGTTTCAAGGGATACACTGCCAAAACTGATATATTAACAACAAATTTAATCAAATTTAAGTCAAACAATCAAATCAAAAATAACTAATAATGTATTACTTGTCCATATATGATTGAAACAGGTAACACTTACGCATAACGCATGAACTGTTGTCTGCGTAAAATGGTATTGGACAAAAACACGTTGTATTACAGACAGCAATCGCGTCAAGACACTCGTCAGGTAATGTACAATTTTCACCAAGCGGAATAGCTGAATGTAAATGAAAGGCAGATATTATGACAGTTAAGTGGAAACTTCTTCAAATATAAATACATCTTTAAAAGTCATATACCTAAAGTATCTATCTAAACACTTGTTACCTTGTTAAGTTGGCAATAATGCTATCGTGGGATACGTATAAATTACGATTTCAAGAAAAAAATATATAGATAGAACAGAGAGCATACTTACAAGGAACACATGTTCCATTCCTGTTGAAGAAGCCCTCCCTACAAACACACACCCGTGTATCGTGATCACATACAGCGTTCGGATCTGCACACTCATCAAGACATGAACAATTTTTTCCGAGTGGTACATCTGGAACATAATATCCACATTAACATGCTAGCAGTTTGTCTTTTCATTTATAATTGTATGTTTACATACACTTATACACGTGAAGTAATAGAATATCACTTGGAATCAAGAAGCCAAAGGTCACGAAAGCCTCATGATCAGAAACATGCGACTTAGCAATTGTTACATTTTTAATTTTAGTAGGATAACGTATGCTGTAGTTCCAGGTCTTACGGTTTAGAAGATTAATTGAAAGTTATCTAATAGTATATTACACTGGGTTAAACTGTGTAGCCATTTATGATGGTAGGTCATCAGCTGAAACTGTCTACCAAATATTGAAGAGTAGACAATTCAACTCTTGTAGTTTTTAATCTTTGTAAATTGACAAAATTGTTAGTTTCAATTTTTGCCATGCATACAATGCATTTTAATATATATAAGTTTTAGGTTGTTATCGTAGAACTTTAGATTACAATCATGAGTTAACCGTGGTTAAATACTTTTAAAACAAATGCTCATTAATTTGTTATACAATTGACATGGGTTGCGTTCAGTAAGAGCAAACATCTGCTAGCACTATCAAACATTTCTGGAAACTTCGCTTAAGACCCGAATTAACATTATGGATTTACTTTCGAGGCAGCAAATGTATTTGCGGTTTAACGCTACACGACGCACCCCATGTCTTTAAGTTTACGTAATACAAATCGTAACTAACCTGGTGGTGGAAGGGTACATTCCTCAATGCATTCGCCTTTATAACAATACTGCAAACGCAAGAAACAGACAGACATAGAATAAAAACAACAGTATATGATAATGCTTATTAATATTACCTTCTTATTTACTGAGGAAAGACATCGAACGTGAATTACATACATGTATTTTGAAACAGCTTATCTCAAAGCAAAAATGGAAACTACATTTATATTTTATTTTCAATTTTAGCAGAATGTTGAACAACGTTAACTAGTCGATAATGATAGAAACCAAATATATATGCAAATTAACTGATAACAACGAATTCTGTACTTATACTTTTATTAATTTATTGAATACCAGATAAAACTATACCTACAATATAAATTAAGTGTTTACATTTTTATTTCCACATTGAGTCCCAGATCAAACTCTTCATACAGTATTAGGTTTGTGCTTACACTTTTATTTCCACAATGAATCCCAGATAACACTATACATAGAATACGAATTTTGTGTTGACAATTTTATTTCTACATTGATTCCAAGGTAAGATATACATACATCAGAATTCCTGTGTTTACACTGTTACTTCCACATTGAATCCCAGATAAAACTATACATACAATAGAAAGTCTTTGCTTACACTTTTATTTCAACATTAAGTTCATTGAGACAAGATAAAAGACAGTATAAGGTTTGTGCTTACACTTTTATTTCCACAATGAATCCCAGATAACACTACACATAGAATAGGAATTTTGTGTTGACAATTTTATTTCTACATTGATTCCAAGGTAAGATATACATACATCAGAAATCCTGTGTTTACACTGTTACTTCCACATTGAATCCCAGATAAAACTATACATACAATAGAAAGTCTTTGCTTACACTTTTATTTCAACATTAAGTTCATTGAGACAAGATAAAACTAAACATACAATATAATGTCTGTGCTTACACTGTTACATATATTTCCTCATTGAGTCACAGATAAAACTAAATTTTTCATAGAAATTCTTTGCTTACACTTTTATTTCCAAATTGAGTCAAATAAAATATGCATACAATATGAGTACCATGCTTTTACTTTCATTTCCACATACAATATACATTCGTTGCTTACACTTTTATTTGCACATTGAGTCCAAAATAAAACTATACATACAATATACATGCGTTGCTTACACTTTTATTTGCACAGTGAGTCCAAAATAAAACTATACATACAATATACATTCGGTGCTTACACTGTTATTTCCACATTGAGACTGAGATAAAAAAAAATTCTTACAATAGGAATTTCTGGCTAAGATTGTTATTTCCAAACTTGAATAACGATAAATCTTATATAATTTTTATATATTAGAAATTTTGTGCTTACACTGTTATTTCCACATTGAGTCCCAGATAACACTCGCACACGACAATCACAGGTACCATTTCCATCAAATCCGAAACCAGGGGCCGTGCAAAAAATACCAAGTGTACACATATATTCAGGAAACTCCTGTAAAAATAGTGAAGTAGATTAAAACTGAACCGCGACTTGAAACTAGATTTATTGCTATATTTATGTCTTGCAAGTAAATTATAAGACGGTTGGATAAGCTTCTTTCTATAAAGCAAATTCGGTACATTTATTATAATGATAAAAATAAAAAAAACTCGTTGATATACTTAAAACTATACTTACTGGACCACATAGTTCAGATTTGAATCCATATCGAAATTGGCACTGTTCCGTTTTGTTCCAGAAAGTTCCTGCTAACGGCTTTTCGACTTGATCCCAAAATTGTGAGTTAGTGAAATGATGTTCTTTCAAACAGTTATTGCTAGAAGATACAAAATAGTTTGACATGTGCCTAAAAAACAATCGGCAATATTGTAGGCAAATATAAATACACTGGTAAAAGCTCAAAATCATTCCTTTTTAACAAATTTGCGCACATACAATATACATTAATAAATGTACACAAGTTTGTATTAGTTGAATACCAGTTTGCACTGATCAAAGAACATGCCTCTATTGAACATCTCTGTATTCATTGTTTCGTTATAATAACGATAATATATTGTTTCCAGAAAAAAGGCAACATCGTACTGTTGTACACATCCTTTGACAACTATTTAGATAACTTTGAATTAGCTGGTTTAGAATTTTGTTTTGACAATCTATAGATCTGAATTGATATTTGCCTCAACCAGAAAGTCCATGTTGTCTGTGTGCACTACTTAATGTTTATAACAGCAGTTCTAACTACGTATACATGTACTATGCTTGTTGTTCTCACCCGGTTTGATTAATGGCATCCAAGTTGTCACAAATAGCTTCTAGACTGCATTTTGAGAAGAACCAACTGTTCCTAACCCAAGCAGGATGTTCTGGTACAACATCCAACTTGGACATAAGGAAATAATAATCATCGTCACAGTGCCAATTATTAGGGTTGTCATTTAAGCTGTCCCAGTTGCCGTTCAGCCTGGAAGAAAATGGTCACATATAACGTATCGCTACACAGTTACGCCCTTTTTTCTTCACGGTTACATGATTCTTATGATTGAAAAGGGTGAAAACAAAAGGACACTTTTTTAATGCATTGACGTCTTGAAAAACAAAAAATAGACCGGGAATAATGTTTTTTTTCTGATTTTGAAAAAAGTTCTGCAGTGTTGAACAAAATTTTATTTTCAAAACATTACAATATTTTAAGTTTAGTAACGAATTAATTGACTGGACAAAATTATTTTATAATAAGTTGTGTGTCAAATAATTCTTATGCCTCCGGTTTTTTTAATATAAAAAGAGGAGTTATGCAAGGATGCCTATTGTCTCCATATTTGTTTATAATTAGCTATTGAAATTTTATATAAATCTGTAAAAAGTACTCATACGATTGAAGGCGTAAAGGTACAACATTATAAAATACACTTCTTTTGCGGATGATGCCACTTTTCTTTTAAATGTAAATCAGTCTTCATTTGAATCTTTAATTCTATTAATTGATAGGTTTACCTCCATTTCCGTTTTAAAATTAAATTCAAAGAAATCGATTATTCTTCGTGTAGGCTCTTTCAAGAATTCAATTGAAATATTTTGTAAAACTAAGAAATTTGTTAAACTTCAATTAAAAATAGAACAATTTCAAAACTGACTTAATAACTGGAAAAAACATAAATTGTTAATTTTTTGGTAAAATCACAGTAATAAAAACATTTGCACTACCCAAACTTATTTTTCCACTAACTGTGCTTGAAATGCCTACCATGAACAACATAAACCTTATAAAAAAAAAATGTTCTAATATCTTTGGGAGAGAAAACCAGACAAAATTAAGCGTAAAACAATTATTCAAAATACTGAAAACGGTGGTATGAAGTTGACAGATAGAGCTTTTTATACATTCAATCAAGGCAAGTTTGGTTAAGCGATTAATAGATGTAAAACAATAATGGCGAATGGAAGTATATATACATGTTTTCATTGAAAAATATGACGGAAACTTCATCTTTGCGAGTAATTTTATTTTTAAAGATAGTTGTTCTTTGTTTAGCGAAACGCTATTTTTATATGACATTATTGAATCATGGTCAAAAACAAATTTTAACTCTAATATTGAAGATGTTAATCTATCAAAACAGTACATATAGAATAATACTTTCATAAACATAAAGGCAATTTATTATATTACAAAGCATGGCTACAGCTAGGAATTAAAACAATAACTGATATATATGATTGTAGATACAAGACATTTTATAATTTTGAAAGATTAAAACAATTGTACTTTTATCCGAAGTATATCCTAAAAATGGAAACAGATTATTCAAACAGAGAATATACCAGAAATCGAAAAAAAACACCTTTATTACATCAAGTGAGAAAATGCAACTCTCCAACTAAAATGTTATATGACATGCAAATTAAATTAATTGATACTGATAATGAAATAAAACCTCGTCTTCAATGGGAAGAAATATTCAACAATCTAAACTGAAAAACTATTCATCGTCTACCTTTCAAAAGTACAATAGACACAAAACTAAGATCATTTCAATGCAAATACATTATGAGAATTTTACCTACTTACCAGTTTTTATCTAAATGTAAATTAGTTAATAAAAGACTATGTGATTTTTTGTGATAGACATCTTGAAACTATGAAACATTTTTTTTGGTAGTGTCATTTTGTAAGAACTTTTGGACAGAAGTCCATATATTTTGTATTGCACACAATCAAGCTTTTAACATCTGTTACCAAAACATATCGTTCAGGTTATTTAACTCATCAAAATTTAACTTACAAAAGTGTATAATTTTACTTGCTAAATATTTCATTTTTAAAAATAAATACACGAAACAATTCCCAGTATTGCAGCATTCATACATTACTTACAAAAATCAAAGCAGGTCACATGAAATTAAATGGGGAAATATGTAAAGTAAAAATACGGAAAGTATAATGCATACAGCTTTTTCGTAAATTCTATTTCTTATCTTTTCTCCACTCTTGATCGTCTTTGCCTCTATAACTCTTAACACTCACACTTAAAAATGTTACTTGTAAGACATTGTATTAATGTTCTGTTATATACAGTTATAATGTAATATATTAAATTTCAAAATTATAGTGTTTGTATTGATACCTACATATTTTTGTATAACTTTGTATTATGTCTTACATGGAATAAAATATACTCATCACCAAAAACGCACTGTTGAATTGTTAATAATAATTTGACCTCAATGTTAGAAATAATCAAAACAAATCGAAAAAAATCCATTTTCAGAATAGGCGACATAGTTAAAGAGCTATCAAAGTTTAATATACGATGTAAAATTTATCACCCCTATTTGTGCAAAAAGCTGCCAAGTGTCTTTTTTCATATGCACTTGACACCTTTTTGTACTAAAGGGACGTAATCTTTGTATCTTTCTTGTTTATTCATAGGAAAACAATTGTAAACTTAGGTAATGAACTGACATACATTATGCCGATGTTGCGGGCAATGATCCGATCACTGTCATCTCCTAGCACCTCCACAATCCCTACTGCGTACTGCTGTAATACACAGGCATATCCTAACACAGCCAGACCTAAAATAATGGATACAATGGTTAATCTATTAAATATTATTTTCAACGGTCCTAGCTCTTCCCGCAAAAGAATGTTACATGCCAATGGTATATGAGCACGTGTATTGGGAAACGCATTAGAGTACTACATGAATTGTGACAGGTATTTGAATTCACTTTAAATTATCTATCAGAGTCTGAGGTTTAAAAATCTTAAAATTTTGTAATCACGGTAACATACAATTATGGGTTTGAATGTGCATTAACGCCAGTTTCATTATATTTCAGAGTAATATATGGCATTTCAAGTTTAATTGGTGGAAGAAGACCTCAGAATGAACCTGAGTAGAACCACCGTCCTTCCGCAAGTAACTGGCAAACTTTCTGGCATAAAGTTTTTGGAGCGACCAGGAAATTATATTGAAAATTCTTGTTTCTGTAATTCAATTTAATGATGCGTGTCATACGTTTTAAATTATATCTTGTGTCGGAACCGGTTTTTAGACTTGTTAATTTTAAAGACAGTTGTTACCCGATTTAGTAAAAAGTTTTTGGCAAGTAAAGTCTGAATGGTGTTAACTTTTTATTTATCACATTCACTTATATTTATATAGATATATATCAGAGGCATATTGCTCAACAAATAAAACCGTGTGAACTTAAAAATGGCATTAAACCAAATATTAGATTAAGAAAACTTACATTATCGTTCATTTATTATTGGATTAATTAGACGAATGTGAGAAGCCCTCTATTCGAATCGCGTGGCCCGTGGTAAAGCACCGAAACCATGTCCTGAGAGTCGTGGGTTCGATCCTCCGCCACGGATAAATGTGATGTCCTTGAGCAAGACACTTAATTTACATATGCTTAGTTCTGGCTCGAACCAAGAAGACTCTGATTTGCCTTAGTTGTAAGAATTTGTTTCACAATCGGAGTAAAACAAATAAGTTTAAACTGAACTAAACTAAACTACAAAGACCGCTGATAGTCATAGTATGACGTAAATTTCTCAAGACTACGTCATAGATCATTGTCGGCTTTAACTGACGTCATATATGGGAACACGGCCAAGTCGGAAATACCTACGAACAGCACTGAACAACATAATGAATGACGCAATTTCTCAATATTCAAAAGTGAACAAAACTGAATGTATATTATGTCCTCTGCGATCGTAAGTCATGTAATGAAAAAAGCATACTTACCTCTGTGATAGCTGAAGTATGTACTGTCGTCATTATCGTTATGGGTAATATCTTGCCTGTAATATAGATATATTTATATCTCTTTTTTGTCCTAAACCAGCTAATTTGAATCGGACATTCACGTGTGAGAAAACAAACTCAATAATGGGGTTAGAAATGTTAAACGCATACCATGTACCTTCGTTGTCAACGTTGATAGATCTATCGTAAATATCTATATATAGCCATGCAAGATAACTATAGAGAATTTTAATGTTTTATGACAACATGCCAGATTTATACAACATGGAATGGAAACTACCTTTGTTATCAGAACGGCAGTATGCGACCTTAAGTTGCTGCTAGTCGTCAGTAACATATTTTTTATTCACTTTCGCTGACATCATGTATTATCAGTTATGACCATTATAAATGTTATATATATGGAGCGTAAGGCCAGTGGTATAGCATCGAACCTAGGATTGGAGGGTCGTTGGTTGATCATCCCCCGCTATGTGTGATATCCTTTAGCAAGACACATTTCCGCTTATCCTTAGTACTGGTTCTACCAGGAAAATCTTTGAGTGCAATTTGTATAAGATGTAATACCTTATTTCACAATCGAAGTAAAACAAATAAGTTATATTACTATAATATTATATATTATTACATTTATATGTTTTGAAATTTCAGCTGCCATCTAAAAGACGCGAGATGGCTCTGGGAAAAGATTTTCATAAATTGCAGTAAATCATTCAAATCAGAAGGTGGTTTTTCGTAGACAGCTGTATTGTTTTTCTTGTAATATGACATGGTACATGTTCTGCTTAATCAATGTCATCAAGTCCGATTTTTTAGTTTGTTGTCGTTTGAAACAAGTTGTAACTCTAAATGTTAAACAGTTGGCACTCTATAGAGGAACTTGTGAGTTCATGACCTCAGACCTTCCCACACCCCAAACTTCGAAGTGCTTAATTAAACAACGTACCTTGTGGCACACTGTAGAACGTCGAATGAACAGTTTGTAGCTACGCTAGCCACGCTGTTGGAACACTCGACCATACCGTCATAGCCATACAGATATTCGTGGTTGTGGTAACTAAACTTGGCTGGTGTACTCCACGAAGCATTAACAGTCTGTCAACAACAACATATTTAAGAAAAAAAGCATTAAAATCAACAAATATAAATGTGTTTTGATAACATTACTCATCAAAAGCTGTCAAATGGAATTAACTACTGTATAAATGAAGACAAATATTGATTTTGTCAAATTTGGTGGCCATTTTGAATTTTCCGCCATTTTGAAAGTGGGTCAAATTAGTTAACCATATTCTATGTTCGGTGCTTTTCTCAAAAAATGGCACACTATTTTCAATAAATGACTCAACTATAATAAGAAGTTCAACCTAGTTCGTTAGCAATCAAATTAATATATACATGTAAGTTATAATGTTATATTAATCAAATGAATGAATGAATGAATGAATGAATGAATGAATGAATAGGGGTTTACGGCGTACCAACACATTATAGGTTATTCGACGCCAACAGGAAGGAAGATTCCAGCTTCACTCTACATGTCAAAAACAACAAATTAACATACAGATTTAAAAAAAAAATACACATACAAATGAATATTATGCAAAAGAATGAACCTAGAACTGCAGAGTTTCAGCAATATCTATTGTATTTCTCAAATTGTCGCTTCTTACGACATGCATGAGTGGTCCTATTCTTGCCATCACTCATATGGCTCCCTGAAACCACACAGGGGTTGATAATTTAACCACAATTGTGAACATGAAAAACAAAAAGATAAAATGAACACGACACCCATTCGGAGGATTCCTACCCCTCAGCAGAGATCGGCAGTGATTCTATTCTTAGCCGGAACCACGTGGGCTTAATAAAATGAGACGCATGATGTTTATAGTCAATGTAACAAAGTGACAATGCTTAATTACAGTTGTATAGTAGGAATGACAATACAATGAAACAAAACATTGAAAAGTATACCCTTTGTATAATAACTCCCGACAGGAAAACTCGAATGCACACATCGTCCTTGACTTTTGGGATTAAACAGTAACGTAGATCTACCTGTAACAAAATTTTTAACCATTACGACCTGTTGCTTTGGTTTTCTTTTCAATGTCTTCAATGTTAAATAATGTCAGGTAAGTGTATTTATATATATGTTGTAGTAATTGCAATTTTGATAAAATAATAACTGATAAGTTTTAATAGACTGGCATTTCGTTTTTGCTAATGTTGTAAATATTGTATACATTGTACTTGTTACTTTATTAGATAAATAATATATAATACTATAAGCACGTGACATATGCTGTATATATATTTGTACTTTATAGAAATTCATATTTGTGTGTAGACGAACCTACTTCCGTATATACATGTTGGCATATATAACTAATATTTACCTCTGTGTATAGGCAGGTGAAGTACAACAGAAGAAGTTGTTCCGCATGCACAGAGGAAAAGTTCGCCTTTTCTAACCAACTGCAATATTAAAAATTACACACTGACACACTCCTTTCTTTTAAACTAAATTGAATCTAATTTAGTTCGATTTCTTACAAAGCCAAGAGCTTATGTTAGTGACTTGAAATCACTATCCCAAATGTGTTTCTTAAAATGCTATCTGGTCGAGCATAGGAAAGGTAGTAGAAGTAGTAATAGAAGCGGTAGTATCAGTAGTTATAGTAATAGTAATAGTAGTAGTAGTAGAAGTAGTACTTATAGAAGTATTGGTAGTAGCAAAAGAAATAGTAGTAGTAGTTGCAGTCCTGGTAAAACTTACAACAACAGTAGAATTAGCAGAAGCAATGGTAGGACCAGTAGCAGTAGTAGTAGTAGTTGAAGTAGTAAAAGTAGTAACAGAAGTAGTAGCTGTAGGACCATTAGCAGTTGCAGTAATAGTAGTATAAGAAGTAATAGTTGTAGAAGTAGTAGTGGTAGTAGAAGTAGTAGTAGTAGTAGTAGTAGAAGTAGTGGTGGTGGTTGTAGTAGTAGTAGTAGTAGAAGTAGTTATAGTAATAGTAGTAGTAGTAGCTGCAGAAGAAGAATTACTAGTAGTGGTAGGACGAGTAGCAGTAGTAATACTAGTAGTATAAGAAATAGTAGTAGTAGTAGTAGTGATGGAAGTATTAGAAGTAACAGAAGTGTAGCAGTAGTAGTAGTGTAGTAGAAGGAGTTATAGTAGTAGAAGAAGTAGTAAAAGTAGTAGTAGCAGCAGTAGCAGTAATAGTTGCAGTAGAAATAGTAGTAAACAAATAGTGCAATATAGAATAGTTTATGAAATGTTGCAAATTGGAAGAAAGGTCAATTTAACCCGACTCCCATATTTTACATTTTGAGAATGATTGTGTTAATATATTAAACAAAAGAAAATGCTATTTCAATGATAATGAAAACATTAGTGTATCATCGAAATAATCGTTTGAAATACGTACTAGTCCCAAACCGACGAATCTGCCAGGACACACACTTCCACAACGTTACAATTTGTCATATTGAAAGGATCAACTTCTCTTTTGCTTCGAGAAAGCGATTCGGCTTTAGAAGGTCCACGAGTGTCCTTCAAATCCTTCGACGACCGATTTCTCCTTTGCTGAACTTTTAAAATAAAGAGCAAATCAAATGCGTTAACCTCCATCAGAGTTTAAATAACACTCATATTCAAAAGCACAAAATAATGAATGAAAAAAAAAGCAAAACAAACTAAATCTATCGAGACATGGCGAAAACTTTCAATTTTGCTTAGTAATACGCTAACCCAACAGTTACTGATGCTGTGTTTAAAAAGTGTCAATTCCTCGAAACTAGAATTTCCCTCTTTAATTAGGACAATTTCATCTTTTAAATCAATTAATTCACAAAAAGAACAAAATCTAATTTTAAACGAGTAACCAAAACAAACTTTTAAAATTAAATTACGCAGTATTATGATTATAATAACAGATTTACTTATAAGTCACCTTGTTGCTTTTCCGATCTGCATGAAAATCATTTTACAATAACTTCTAAGAAGCACTCCTCTAAATTTGAGTATAGTTCAGAGACTTCAGAGAAGAAAATCAGAATGTTAAAGGCCGACGGAACTTGGATTCAAGTGGCAAGCAATTAAAAATGAGAAAATATATGTCCAACAGGTTGCATGACATCTCTGGTGGTCGGACCGGATGTATACTAAGAATATTATATGTAAACACTAGTTAGTTATAATCGTGTTTTGTATTCATCCATAATTCAGCCTTGAGTAACAAGACACTTGAGTATTGCAAATATTAAATATTGTATTGGAAGAAGTAATAAAATGATATGTATGCTCTCAATATAGCCGTATATCCCTCCCTTATATGCTCTGTTTCTTAGATATGTTTGTGTTACTGCAGGATCCCGGTTGTACAATGTATTTGTAATTTCACCATTTTTGTTGCCATAGCAATCACAATAATTTTAATCCAAGAAAAAAATAAAAGTATCGGGCGCATTATCTCCTTATTGCCCTATATCCATGTGAAGGTTCACAAACCAAGCTTTGAAATATTGTGATAGTAATATTTCCGAATGGACGGATGGAAGATAAACATAAAGTTACATCCGGTGAAAAATGACGAAAAAACCAAGCTATCATAAATACATAGAAAAAACTTTCGAATAAAAGAAACGATGACGAGACTGTTCTTACTTATGTCCTCTGGTGCCGGAACTCCTCCCGCGTCAGGGTTGTACCCCTTTTCTGGAGGACTTTTTATTTGCGCTTTGTGAAGTTCCAAACTATTCGGAATCGGCTCTATATTCCACATGGTATCATCTACTTTCATGGAACCTTGCTGTTTACAACCACAGTAAAAACAATCAAACGACGACTTAATGAAATTGTTTGAAATAAACAAATTGACTGAAAATATTTTTTTCATATTTAGGATAAAAATAAATACAGTATGAAAGAGAGTTTTCATTTATATGGTTAAATTAAGTCTTTTTTTTTTAGTATTTAATAGACGAACAATACTGCATTAATTGCATCTGTTTGGCTCAGATTAATCGTTTTCTTAGATTTACTTTACCTCTCCACATATAGTGTTTGGACATCCCTTTAACATGTGACAATATAATTGTATTTACTTGTTTGTTTTTCCTTGAACTTTACAACCATACATATAAAAGACTCACCAGTGAGCATATGTTAGACTCGTCATCGTCAGCACATATGACCAGTATGGCAGCCAAGTTATCCAAGTCTTGATAGATTCCAACATGTCGCTGTGTATGATATGTACAATAGTTTAATGGTTAATGACAAGTAATATTGAAAACTTCTGTGTTTGTTCACATGTTTATTTTCGCATTTTTTGCAACAGTACTGCAGTTATACAACGACGGTCAGCGCACCTAACTATCGTTTCTCAGATTCACCAAGCGACTGATCATTGCTTGACAGTCATTATCTCTTCAAAATGTGTGTCAAGTACTGCTTAACTACATAAAAATATATTTAAAAACGAATTTTCCTGATATTATATGTTGAAGGTCAAAGAACATGAAAACGATAGTTTGTCCAAGAACCTGATATCTCCCGAATCAGACCTATGAACCACAAAGAAAAAGCAAATAATTATATTCTTGGCCCACACTTCATAGCAGTTGAACGCTAACTAAACTGTGCCGTCATCAAACTTTCAGTTGAAACAACTGACCAATTAACGCGCTCAAAGGGGGCTTTTCCAAAATTGCTATTTAACGGACCCAATCAGGAGAGCTGGTTCCCTACTACAGACTATGGCTGTTAACAAAAAACAGTCAGGTTAATTGTAAATAAATACTATGTAATACAAGGAGGGTTTTTGAAGCACAGACAGCTACCAAGACATTAATATAGCAGACTGGTATTTTTTGAGTATGTTTATAGGCGTAGTGTAACATGTAAATGGATTATTAATCAAGCCACCCCAACAAAGACTTAAGCATTCTATAAATATGTATTACTGGCCGAGCAGCAGCAAACGTCCACATACTTTCTGACTGTCCCTCGTGGGCATTATTTTGTGTCACTTTTAATAAAATACATAATCCTTCTTTCTTTAAATAAAATTTTATCATGCTTTAAACTTATCGTTTACACATCACGGTTGGATAGGTCATGTGTTTAATTAGTATACTTTGTGGTGAATGCAAAATATGGCGAATCACCATCTCTTCAAATATACGTTTCCCCATCGTTGTAAGATTGAGTCGATGCTTATATGGTATCGTTTACAAACACAATACAGTGCATTACCTACGGATATGCTTCTCATTACATGCAATTTGTTTATGTTTGATTTTATATTCAATAACGGTATATACCTACCCCAAGATTATGTTCGTATTCCCCATATCCGTCGGATAACTTTATATCCGCCGTCATGTACGGATGTTTCTTTAGATTCAATGTCTTTTTCGTGCTAGGAAATTCGATTGTAAATTGCATAGTGTCTGGGAACTCAACATGGCTTCCAGAAACTGATCGCTTTCTTCTGGACACTCGGGTATCTTGTTGTACTCTTACAACCAGTTCTGAAATTCAAACAAAAATATGTATATAATCCAGACTCGAACACCTACGTCAAGGTGCGTCATATAGGATACCTTGACCTCTCACATGTTAGATCTGTATTTGATACATAATTTACGATGAATGAATGCAATAAATGAATGTTCATATATAAACTTAGTGTAATATCACTACCGATTCATCATTCGCTCGTGTCCATTTAACTCGACACTCGTATGGAAAATACCACGCTACATAACGTTCTTGGCGTTAATCATCGAAAATGACTATGACAATTTTGATATGCTGACGTCGTACATAAACTAGACTGAATAAACAACCCAAACTGTCCTTGCTTGGGACCATTACACAGCAATAATAGACGAGTACGCTGATTTGTCAGTTCTTCTGCGGAAGTTGAAACACGTCACAATTTGGTAAAAGCAGTGTAGTCCTATGTACTGTGGGATAGGCAGGAATTCTACTATAGTAACCAGCGATAGTAACTAATAATAATTGAATGGTGACCACAGACAAAAAATAAAACATCATTATCAACATACGTGTATATAAACATGATAAAATTACAAATCCAAAAAAGCACCGACCTTACACCTTTGATGAAATATAGTCTAAGAAACAAATAAATCAAAGAATATAAACACAGTAATAACGCCTACTTATACGTTTAGTCAACTGCATGTAAACAATTACTTGACATATACAATACATACTTCGTTTAGCAGAGGTGGCCAACTAGCAGTCTGAAATTAAACTTGGACTGGACTAAAACCGTGAGTCAAAATAATATAATTATGTACACTATTGGAGTCGCGGTTTGCGCAGGAAATATGGCACACTGGCAACTACCCGAGTGATAAAAACATTTCCATGACTCTGTGGTACTGCCGCATCGTAAAATATATGCAACGGTATTGATACTTTTTTGGAATTTAGTATATAACTTGCCATAACAATTTTCCATCAATTTATTTAAGTGCAAACAATTATGTTCACATAAATGTTCAAATGAAACTTACGTTCTCCATTATTTCAAATTGGATTGAATTACAAATGGAGTAAATTATCACAAGGGAAGCGACTCAATTATCAATAATTATATTTTACTTACTGAGCGGCCAAATATATTCGTTTCGAGTAGCCACTATATAGCTTACAATTAAAGTAAAGGCTCTGTATACAGCCACTTTATTTATCAAAAACACTGGTAAATGCCTTTACATACAACGAGAGAAACGAAAGCCATGATTCCTGAACTATCAGATTAAGACGGTATTTAACAATAATCGATATTGTACAGCTGTTTCATACACGGTGAAAAGTTTAATTAGGGCAGCTGTCATTTAAACCCGGCACAAAAATGGAATTAATACGGCTAACAATTTAACAAAATGTATTATAATTTTCCATCCGACATCAGATGTTTAAAGTAGCATTCGCATGCATTGAAGGATAGAACAGCTGACAATCAAAGGTTTTCTAAACCATATTTCAAATTAAACCAAAAACTACTAAAATTGTATGTAAACTGTCTGCTATTATCAGTAATTATACACTAAAATGGCAATGGTAATTATCAACATCCTTTTGATTTTATATAAAATATTGATAAAGCAGAGTTTTATATTGATATTATACTTACCCTCCTTCTCGCCTACTAATATGCTTAAGGCCTGTATCACTGTCATAAGCCACGTGACCGTTATTATCCAGCACAGCGCCCGTCTGGCAGAACACTCCATTTTGCTGGAATCAACATTAAAATACAAGTGCAGAACTACAATACATATTCAAAGGATGGATTTACCGTCATAGTTCAGCAATATTTCATTTATTTTCGTATATAACGGTGATTAGCTCTTAATCATAATCTATGGCGATAAGCCAGTACTAGACATAATTACATTGGCTTCTTCCAAATATATACAGAAATTGGATATTTATACTAGAATAAAACTTATGACCAAATCAGCACAGAGACTGTGGTTCGGCGAGAATTTGAACTCACAACCTCTGGATTCGATGTTAAACACGTTTCTGAGTTAGCTATGCTCAGCGTGGGGACTGGACAAGAATTACGTGACTGTTGTAGGTACCTGTAAATCAGGTTTGAATTACGTGACTGTTGTAGGTACCTGTAAATCAGGTTTGAATCACGTGACTGTTGTAGGTACCTGTAAATCAGGTTCAAACTGACACAAGAGATTTTGTTAATGTATTCGGGGTGTTGTCATTGCATTATCTTATTGTACTCTAGTTGTCATGTCATTGGAATGTTTCAACTCCTGTTTGGCATGCGTTTTCTTATTTAATAAAATTATAAAAAATATGTTTTATAATTGTTCTGTCGTCAATTTATTTATAAATTCATGGATCTGTTTAATTTATGTATAATGTTTTGTGATATCTAAGAATGGTAATGTACACGTAATTATATTATTAATTTTGGCTTTGGGTTATTGATTTGATCTAAACAGATTTCACAACTGTTTCATGTGTACGTATTAGTATACGAATACGTAAACGAATACGTACATTCCTTTTGACTACAAATACATGTAATAAGCGGTCTTCAGATACAATATTGACTTGCCGAATGAAATAAGAACATCAAAGAATAACGAATAGGACACAAGCAGAAAAGTCTTTTAGCAATAAATGGTGACTTACCTGCAAAGCTTGCAGCTGTTTCCCCAGCAAAATAGTGTGACTTGAAAGTGTATTTCTCCCAATATATACCGGTAAACACAAAGCTGTTTACAGACAATTAGTACTTTTTATTATATTTTTACCATTCTAATTACTTTTTGCAGTCAGCTAGGAGTCATGGACACATGTGAGTGTCCTATCACCAAAACGTTCGCTGATTGATCTACAGGAAATAATATACTGAACCAAAGTGTACTCAATTCTTCAGCAATATTTATCATTCATTCCAATCGTTACTTTTTCCTCAGGATAATTAGCCAAAGCTTCCTGTTATATTTAAATAAGTACTAATTATCTGTATGAAATATAATGTTTTTTTTACCAACGTCCAGCCACCATTTTAACACTGCACCATCGCTCTGTTTGAACTATATCGTAATAATAACGCGTAACAATAACAACCATGTTTGAATGTTTTGAAAAATAAACACAAATCAAAAGACAAAACATCCTGAGCGTAGCCATTTGACTGAATATTTAGTTTCATTTAAGGGTACCAATGACTAACAGACCATCAGTTGCCCTAAATCCTATTTCATGGGACACTGAATGGTTAACAAGTACTCGATAGTCTGTAAAACGGAACCAGGTCTCTCGATTGGGTCCTTTAAATAGCAATATTAGGGAAGCCGCATTTTGGGCAGTGGAGTAAGCGTTACATTGCTATGAATTATGGGACAGATATAGAATTCCCTGCTTTGTCAATGGGGGTTAATATACCTGATTCGGGAGATATCAGGTTCTGAGTTATACAAAGTACTTGAGCACACTTAGCTCCGCAAATAACGGATAACATTCTCCATAGCTTAGACAACCAAAAACCAACGAGACGAAATGTCGTACATCAATCACTTTGCAGACTTTCGAACTCGCAATTCCTGAATTGGTCGTCAGACGCGCTACTGTTTAAACTAACATTGTCGGAGTCGCTGTTAAGGTAACGGATGAGTAACTAGTTTTATGTTGTGTTTGCCCTTCTAATATCAAAATGGATTATTCTATCAAGTAGCAAACCAGTCAAACTTGTCTTAACCAAGCAAATAGCACAAATAACCCTAAAGGACAGGTGGCTGATAACATAAGTTACATTTTACGTTCGACGAATTCATATGAAGTGTTAAAAAAGGTAAAATATTAGCATTCATAGTATTGACAACTTGTAGTTATTCAAAATTGTGTTATATTTATGGATATGGAATATAAATTCCGTTAATATGTATTAGTTTAAATTAAAACAATTAACATAGATAAAAATGAATTTACAAACTTTTGAGACAAAAACAACCAAGGTATATATAAGAATATATCTAGATGGCATGTCTAGGAATTACACGTTGACATGTAAAGTGTAAAACTCATGTTCAATTAAACATTTCATGTTTTGTGATTTTCCTGACATCCTTTTAATAATTAGTATACAAGTAATGTAACATATAAACTTTCCAAATAGCGCTGTTCATGAAACAGAAGCAAACTTTCAATTAGTGATATACATGTAATAATCATTATCTTTATTAACGGTGTACATGTAAGTACATCAACCTGTCAATTAGCGTTGTACATGTAGCATAATCAACCTGTTAATTAGCGTTGTACATGTAACCTAATCAACCTGTCAATTAGCGTTGCACATGTATCAGAATCAACCTGTTAATTACCGTAACACATGTAACATAATCAACCTGTCAATTAGCGTTGTACATGTAATGCAATCAACCTTTCTATTAGCGTTATACATGTAACATAATCAACTTGTCGATTAGCGTTGTATATGAAACATAATCAACCTTTCAATTAGCATTGTACATGGAACATAATAACATTTCAGTTAGCATTGTACATGTAACATAATCAACTTGTCAATAACCGTTGTATATGTAACATTATCAACCTATCAATGAGCGTTGTACATGAAATGCAATCAACCTTTCTATTAGCGTTATACATGCAACATAATCAACCTGTTAATTAGCGTTGTACATGGAACATAATCAACCTGTCAGTTAGCGTTGTACATGGAACATAATCAACCTTTCAATTAGCATTGTACATGTAACATAATCAACCTTTCAATAACCGTTTATATGTAACATAATCAACATTTCATTAGCATTGTAAATGTTACATTAATAACATGTCTATTAACGTATACATGTAATATAATCAACCTGTCAATTAGCGTTGTACATGTAACATTATCAAGCTGTCAATTAGCGTTGTATGTGTAACATTATCAACCTGTCAATTAGCGTTGTACATGTAACTTTATCAACCTTCGATTAGCTTTCTACATGTAACATAATCAACTTTTCACTAAGCGTTGTACATGTAACATTATGAACCTTTCAATAGGCATTGTACATGTAATATTATGAACTTTTCAATGAGCGTTGTACATGTAATATTATCAACTTTTCAATTAGCGTTGTACATTTAACATCATCAACCTTTCAATAGCGTATACATGTAACATTATCAACCTTTCAATTAGTGTATACATGTAATATTATCAACCTCGCAATAAGCGTTGTACATGTAACGTAAACAAACTTCAATTAGCGTTGTACGTGTAACATAATCAACCTTTCATTTAGCGTCTTATGTGTAATATAATCAATCATACAATTAGCGTAAACATTTAACAGAATCAAACGTTCAATAAGCGTTGTAAATGTTACATAATCAACCTTTCAATTAGCGCTTTACATGTAACATAATCAACCATTCAATTAGCGTATACATGTAACAAAATCAACCTATCAATTAGCGTTGTACATGTTACATTATTAACCTTATAATTAACGTGGTACATGTAACATAATCAGCATTTCAATTAGCGTTGTACATGTAACATTATCAACCTTTAAATAAGCATTGTACATGTAATATAATCAACCTGTCAATTAGCGTTGTACATGTAACAGAACCCGATTTCCTTCATCCTTGTAAATGACAATGGTCATTGTAAGTGCGTTATCCTTTTATATTGTATTCATGCATCGATCGTGTTTGAGAAATGGAAATATTTCAACCTTGCATACCTAACGGGTCAGACATGTTTCAATCATATCTTTGCTTGGGTTATATTTTGCCTGCCAACACAAATGAACAAAGAGAAAAAACTTTTCCCTGTACATAATTATGAGAACAAATATAAATAGGTTTGTTTCCTTTAAAATCGATTTCTCTTCCGATACGTGTATGTTTTATATTTTAAATTACCAATTTGTTTTTTTTTTCTGATCTAATTATAGTTCGCTGGTCACTGAATGTTTCACCTTGGAATCCAATCTTAATGCATACATACACACGATATATATAGAGAGACACATTAAAACAAACGGTGGCGACTTAATTATACGAGAACATGGAAGACAAAGTGTTAGCCGAAGCTCTATATGACCTTTCTATTCAAATGTTTTCCTATTGGCGGTTTTTAGGGCGATTTTTATAGTCTTTTTTATAGATAGAATTTTATGAAATTTCCTAGTATTAAAGTTTAATGATTGTTCATGCAATATCTGAAATAAAAAAACAAAAAAAACAGGTTACTGTACAGATTTGTGGCTGTTACCTCCTCATAAACAAACCCGTCTTCGAAACTTGGCAGAAAAGAAGTAGATTTAGCAAGCAATGCGAAAAAACCAAATAAAAATTGTTTAAAGCTAGCATTGTATTAAAAGTAATATATATATATACATGCATATTATGATAATTGTCATGGAAATGGTAATTATAAGCTTGAATTTAACTGTTTAAAGATTATAAAAAAAATAATAATTTCGGCAGTGTCAATTTTTTTTTGCAATCAATAAAATATAGCGTTTATATATATTTGGATATAGTCTAAGGATAAACTGTATTTCAAACCTCACAATATTATCTGTGATACCTATTCTAATGATTATCAAAATAAATCGTTTTTTATATTTGGATATAGTGTAAGGATGAACTGTACTTAAAGCCCCACAATATTATCCCTGATACCTATTCTAATGACTATCAAAATATAGAGTTTTTATATTTTGATATAGTGTAAGGATAAACTGTACTTAAAGCCTCACAATGTAATCCCCGATACATATTCTAATGACTATCAAACTATAATATTTTTTAATATTTGGATATAGTGTAAGGATAAACTGTACTTAAAGCCCCACAATATTATCCCTGATACCTATTCTTATGACTATCAAAATATAGAGTTTTTTTTATTTGGATATAGTGTAAGGATAAACTGTACTTAAAGCCCTACAATATTATCCCTGATACCTATTCTAATGTAATCCCTGATACATATTCTAATTAATATCAAAATATAGCGTTTTTTTTATATTTGGATACTGTGTAAGAATAAACTGTACTTAAAGCCCCAAAATATAATCCCCGATACATAGTCTAATGACTATCAAAATATAGCGTTTTTTATATTTGGATATAGTGTAAGGATAAACTGTACTTAAAGCCTCACAATGTAATCCCTGATACATATTTTAATGACTATCAAAATATAGCGTTTTTTATATTTGGATATAGTGTAAGGATAAACTGTACTTAAAGCCCCACAATGTAATCCCTGATACATATTCTAATGACAATCAAAATATAGTGGGGTTTTTTTATATTTGGATACAATGTAAGGATAAACTGTACTTTAAGCCCCACAATATTATCCCTGATACCTATTCTAATGACTATCAAAATAAAGCGTTTTTTATATTTGGATATAGTGTAAGGATAAACTGTACTTTAAGCCCCACAATATTATCCCTGATACCTATTCTAATGACAATCAAAATATAGAGTTTTTTATATTTGGATATAGTGTAAGGATAAACTGTACTTAAAGCCCCACAATATTATCCCTGATACCTATTCTAATGTAATCCCTGATACATATTCTAATGTAATCCCTTATACATATTCTAATTAATATCAAAATATAGCGTTTTTTTTATATTTTGATACTGTGTAAGAATAAACTGTACTTAAAGCCCCAAAATATAATCCCCGATACATAGTCTAATGACTATCAAAATATAGCGTTTTTTATATTTGGATATAGTGTAAGGATAAACTGTACTTAAAGCCTCACAATGTAATCCCTGATACATATTCTAATGACTATCAAAATATAGCGTTTTTTATATTTCGATATAGTGTAAATTAAACTGTACTTAAAGCCCCACAATGTAATCCCTGATACATATTCTAATGACAATCAAAATATAGTGTTTTTTTTTAAATTTGGATAAAATGTGAGGATAAACTGTATTTTAAGCCCCACAATATTATCCCTGATACCTATTCTAATGACTATCAAAATATAGCGTTTTTTATATTTGGATATAGTGTAAGGATAAACTGTACTTTAAGCCCCACAATATTAACCCTGATACCTATTCTAATGACAATCAAAATATAGCGTTTTTTTATATTTGGATATAGTGTAAGGATAAACTGTACTTTAAGCTCCTTAATATAATCGCTGATACATATTCTAATTAATATCAAAATATAGCGTTTTTTTATATTTGGATACTGTGTAAGAATAAACTGTACTTAAAGCCCCAAAATATAATCCCCGATACATATTCTAATGACAATCAAAATATAGCATTTTTTATATTTGGATACAGTGTAAGGATAAACTGTGCTTAAAGCCCCATAATATAATCCCTGATACATATTCTAATGACAATCAAAATATAGCATTTTTTATATTTGGATACAGTGTAAGGATAAACTGTACTTAAAGCCCCATAATATTACCCCTGATACATATTGTAATGACTATCAAAATATAGCATTTTTTATATTTGGATATAGTATAAGGATAGACTGTACTTTAAGCCCCACAATATTATCCCTGATACCTATTCTAATGACAATCAAAATATAACGTTTTTTATATTTGGATATAGTATAAGGATAAACTGTACTTAAAGTCCCACAATATTATCTCTGATACCTATTCTAATGACAATCAAAATATAGCGATTTTTTATATTTGGATATAGTGTAAGGATAAACTCTTCTTAAAGTCCCACAATATTATCTCTGATACCTATTCTAATGACAATCAAAATATAGCGTTTTTTTTAATTTGGATATAGTGTAAGGATAAACTGTACTTAAAGCCCCACAATATTATCCCTGATACATATTCTAATGTAATCCCTGATACCTATTCTAATTAATATCAAAATATAGTTGTTGTTTTTATATTTTGATACTGTGTAAGAATAAACTGTACTTAAAGCCCTAAAATATAATCCCTGATACCTATTCTAATGACAATCAAAATATAGCGTTTTTTATATTTAGATACAGTGTAAGGATAAACTGTGCTTAAAGCCCCACAATATTATCTCTGATACCTATTCTAATGACAATCAAAATATAGTGTTTTTTTATATTTGGATACAGTGTAAGGATAAACTGTACTTAAAGCCCCACAATATTATCTCTGATACATATTCTAATGACAATCAAAATATAGTGTGTTTTTTTTATATTTGGATACAATGTAAGGATAAACTGTACTTTAAGCCCCACAATATTATCCCTGATACCTATTCTAATGACAATCAAAATATAGCGTTTTTTATATTTGGATACAGTGTAAGGATAAACTGTGCTTAAAGCTCCACAATATTATCTCTGATACCTATTCTAATGACAATCAAAATATAGTGTTTTTTTTATATTTAGATACTGTGTAAGGATAAACTGTACTTAAAGCCCCACAACATTATCTCTGATACATATTCTAATGAAAATCAAAATATAGCGTTTTTTATATTTGGATACAGTGTAAGGATAAACTGTGCTTATTATCTCTGATACATATTCTAATGACAATCAAAATATAGCGTTTTTTATATTTGGATACAGTGTAAGGATAAACTGTGCTTATTATCTCTGATACATATTCTAATGACAATCAAAATATAGCGTTTTTTTATATTTGGATACAGTGTAAGGATAAACTGTACTTAAAGCCCCACAATATTATCTCTGATACCTATTCTAATGACTATCAAAATATAGCGTTTTTTTATATTTGGATATAGTGTTAGGATAAACTGTGCTTAAAGCCCCACAATATAATCCCTGATACCTATTCTAATGACTATCAAAATAAATCGTTTCTTATATTTGGATATAGTGTAAGGATAAACTGTACTTAAAGCTCCATAATATAATCCCTGATACCTATTCTAATGACAATCAAAATAAAGTGTTTTTTTTTTATTTTGGCTGGGCCCGATTAGCTCAGTCGGTTACACGTCTGACTATCAATCCAGGGGTCGTGAGTTCGAATCCCCCGCCCGGCAACAGTCTCCGTGATGATTGATATACGACATTGCGTCTCATTATCATTCGTCTCTCACCAATGATTCAAGTGGGAAAGTTATCAGTTACTTGTGGAGACGGGGTGTGCTCGAGTACTGGTTAATCCCAGGAAACAGCGGTTAGGTTAACTGATCGTCTGTTAGCCCTCGACGGCATAAAAATGACGCTAAATATTCAATCAATCAATCAATCAATCAATCAATCAATCAATCAATTATATTTGGATATAGTGTAAGGATAGACTGTACTTAAAGCCCCACAATATAATCTCTGATACTTATTCTAATGACTATCAAAATAAAGCGATTTTTATATTTGGATACTGTGTAAGGATAAACTTGCTTCTCATACAATACTGGATTTAAAATAGCTCATTTTATTCCAATGTGACCGACCATATCTTATTTCTGCTGAGAAATAATAGCATCTCGAAAAACCTATTTTTCGAGATCGATCGTAAAGACTTAAAAATTGTAAGAATTGTTAAAGTGTGGAACATACTTTTTTTGAAAATGTCGCTTTTGGTGGTACAAAGACTGGTATGCGGCAATCGAAACATCACTTGGCCATTTCCACCTACGTGTTTTGTACGTAGGCGGTAATAACCGAGTGATGTAGCGATTCTGTCATGCGGTATTCCCTGATATTTCACGATTCATGGTTATTATACACAAACGAATCTCAGAGAATTCCGTAACTATCCCACAATTATCGTTTATTGTCATGTCGCTTAACGTAAAATTGTCGATGTAGTGGGCGACAAGTCAGATAGCTTATAACCAGTACTTTCGAGATGTAAAAAAATAGACATATTTGACATCGAGGTTTTTACTTCATGGCACAAACGAAACTCAGAAATAACTATCCCATACTTGGCATCATTGTTGATTTTGATTTATTAAATATTTATCGTCTTTAATGCCATCGAGGGCGATCAGACGATCAATTAACCTAACAACTGTTTCCTGGGATAGTGAACGGTTAACAAGTACTCGACCACACCCAATCTCCGCACGTTACTTATACTTTTCCACTTAAATCAGCTGTGAGAGACGAATGGTAATGAGACGCAATGTCGTGACTCAGGTATCACAGAGACTGTTACTGGACAAGGATTTGAACTCACAAACTCTGGATTGATAGCCAGACGCGTTACCGACTGAGCTAATCGGGCCCGACATTGTTGATGTAGTTAGCTATCAGTTAGCGAGCTTATATTTTGGACTGCTGAGCCGTAAAAAATTTTGGCCTCGAGTATTTACTTCACGTTTTGGGTATATGTATATATTCCTACACACATTTTTTTATCATTTCATTTATATTCTACCTTTAATCAATAATATAATTATATTGCAGCAATGAATCAGAACTAAGATAATACAGTCAGCGGCAGCTGTGTATCAATAAAAAGCCAATACGAGTCTCATTAATAAAACTATATATTAAATATCACAATAGATAGGTTCTTTTTTAATATCACATTATTTTAGCACGGCAAATGTACAAAATCATTTTAAATAAAGATGCTTTTATAAAAGTATTACTTTCTTAATATGTTATTTTGGCATTGCATATCTGTCCATAAACACTTAGCAAGATTCACATTTTTTGTGGTGGTATTTTCTGTGAATGACAAACCTTTAAATATATCTTATTCACTATACATCTACAAAAGTTGTGTTACTTTCAAAATATTTACCATACTCTTATTTTTTAAGTGCATTTTCGTTCAAACGTAAATATTTTAACACTACGTAATTCATGGTGTCAACCATTTATTTTCGAAAGAGAAACTGCAGTTTATTTTTCATGCATAAGATAAATATGTTGCTAGTTCATGTAAGTCGAATGTTCGAACTTATATTATTATCGCTTTATATCCGTCGTTCGCCATTCTGTTTTACTGTGAAAATTACTTTTTTAAAAATTCTCTTTTCTGGCGCATTTTCAAGACTTAATCATAATACACCTTTCAGAATTGTGATTTCGTTGACCTTGGTATCTTTTAAAATTATATAAAAAAAATCATTTATTTTTCTTAATTATTATCCTGGTGACCCTCTACCGAAATTGTGTTTGTGTGCTACTGTTAAACAAGATGTCCACACTGGCTCCATGAAATTTAACATTGATTTTCATAGGTAAATCCTTTCTCTCTGAAACTATCAGTGTTAGGGATTGGAAATTAAGCCATAACCACCATAACCACATGTTCCTCTGTCTATGTTGTGTTTTATTGTGTTCATTTAAAATGGCTACCATAACTCTGCTATTTTTTACATTTTAGTACACCTACATTAACTTTGAAACCACATGATAAATTTAAATTTCAAAAGCTCTTAAAGTAGTATTTGAATTCAGCTGCATGTAACGCTCAAAGTCTCTATTTACGCAAGCGGGTAATTAACGGAGACAAAAAAAGTTTTATACACTTGTTTAATAAAAATTGGCTTATTTCAGTCTTGATAGACGACATTGCAAGCCACAAATTCTCTATATCGATCCATACATGTTAGCAATTGATAAATTGATAACAATGATATATATTAAGTGTATACTGTCAGACTCGTTTCTGGTTATTTTGCTGTCCGCACATTGCTATAAATTAAATGTCATTAAACAGTTAAAATTCAACATTTAAGTGAGTTTAATGATATGCTAAAAATGAGCATGATTTGACATTGAATCTTTTATCATGGGTTGCGAACATCCATTCACGGCACGTTGCAATATTCAAGAATCATACATTATCGTACTTATTCACGTTTTTAAATCCATTCATAATGTTAAGTAGCCACCTTTTATCATTAGCAATAAACCATCATTCTAAACACTCGCATTTCAATATTCAGGTATCAACCGTTATCTATAATTATTCAGACTAAGAGTGTCAGTCATCATTTTAACTCTTTACTTTATATAGACGCCTTTAGACAGCTCTAATACAGACGCCTTTGGATACCTCTAATATAGACGTCTTTGGACACCTCTAATATAGAAGACTTTTGTAAACAGTGAAGGACCAGTTCTGATTGCTCGCAACCTACACTGTTTTCTGCTCTATCAAAATAACTAGGTAAAATGTATCTATTCATAGAAATTAACTATATGTGGCTTTGATTTTGGAAGAGTCCACATAAAATGCATATTGAGTTAAGGGAGGGTTAAGGTATCAAACATTCATTTATATAGTTATATTTCACTAGTCAGATATAGACCATCATTTTAAATATTTACGTTTCAGTATTCAGGTATTAATCATCAGTTTAAATATTCACGTTTCAGTATGCAGATATCAAACATCAATTTTAAATACTTACGCCTAAGTTGTCAGGTATCAGCCATCATTATAAATATTCACGTTTCAGTATGCAGATATCAAACATCAGTTTAAATACTCACGCCTCAGTTGTCATGTATTAACCATCATTATAAATAGTCACGTTTCAGTATGCAGATATCAAACATCAGTTTAAATACTCACGCCTAAGTTGTCATGTATCAACCATCATTATAAATATTCACGTTTCAGTATGCAGATATCAAACATCAGTTTAAATACTCACGCCTAAGTTGTCATGTATCAACCATCATTATAAATATTCACGTTTCAGTATGCAGATAACAAACATCAGTTTAAATACTCACGCCTCAGTTGTCAGGTATCAACCATCATTATAAATATTCACGTTTAAATATTCAGATATTAACCATCAGTTTAAATACTCACACCTCAGTTGTCAGGTATCAACAATCATTATACATATTCACGTTTAAATATTCAGGTATTAACCATCAGTTTAAATATTCACGCCTCAGTTGTCAGGTATCAACCATCATTATAAATATTCACGTTTAAATATTCAGATATTAACCATCAGTTTAAATACTCACACCTCAGTTGTCAGGTATCAACCATCATTATAAATATTCACGTTTAAATATTCAGGTATTAACCATCAGTTTAAATACTCACACCTCAGTTGTCAGGTATCAACAATCATTATACATATTCACGTTTAAATATTCAGGTATTAACCATCAGTTTAAATATTCACGCCTCAGTTGTCAGGTATCAACCATCAGTTTAAATATTCACGTTTAAATATTCAGGTATTAACCATCAGTTTAAATATTCACGCCTCAATTGTCAGATAACAACGATCATGCTACATATTCACGTTTCAGTATTCATGTATCAACGATCAGTTTAAATATTCACGCTTCAATTGTCAGGTAACTTTCATTATAAATATTCACGTTTCAGTGTTCAGGTATTAATCATAAGTTATTTCCTACGTCAGAATTTAACATTGTTTACATCATAATGCTTCAGTTTTTATTGATATGTGGACAATGTTTTCGCAAGGCTGCGTTAACCTGCATCTTGGACGCCGACTGTAACCAACGCAAACCACACGAGCTGAATTTCCGGCCTAAATATCGACATTCTTTTCAATACAAAAAAGACTACATATTTTTTTCTTTTGTAAATAAGTTTAAATATCATAACTTTTTAAAAACGTGTTTAAAATAACTCCGGCATGAACTATCATATAATGCCCAACTTAAATGGACGCCAATTGCAGCAGGAGTAACAGTCAAGATACGTAGACTGGCTACTGTATGCAGGTTACATTGTTGTACTTATTAATTGACCTTTAAACCATATTTACATATGACATGTTCTGACGCATCTTTCATATATTATCTCAACAGAGTAAATGTGCTGTGCTATTTCCTATAGTATCTTAACAGCGTAAATGTGCTATCGTGCTATTTCATATATCATCTCTATAGCGTAAATGTGCTTTCGTGCTATTTCATATATCATCTCTATAGTGTAAATGTGCTATCGTGCTATTTCATATACATCTCTATAGCGTAAATGTGCTATCGTGCTATTTCATATATCATCTCTATAGCGTAAATGTGCTATCGTGCTATTTCATATACAATCTCTATAGCGTCAATGTACTATCGTGCTATTTCATATATCATCTCTACAGATTAAATGTGCTATCGGGCTATTTCATATATTATCTCGATAGCGTAAATGGACTATCGTTCTTTTTCATATATAATCTCAACAGAGTAAATGTGCTATCGTGCTATTTCATATATTATCTCTACAGAGTAAATGTGCTGTCGTACTATTTCATATATTATCTCAACAGACTAAATGTGCTATCGTGCTATTTCATATAGTATCTCTACAGAGTATATGTGCTATCGTGCAATTTCCTATAGTATCTCAACAGATTAAATGTGTTATCGTGTTATTTCATATATCATCTCTACAGGGTAATTGTGCTATCGTGCTATTTCATATATTATCTCGATAGCGTAAACTTACTATCGTTCTATTTCGTATATTATATCAACAGAGTAAATGTGATATCATGATAATTCATATATTATTTGTACAGAGTAAATGTGCTATTGTGCTATTTCATATATTATCTCAACAGACTAAGTGTGCGCTGTTTCATATAGTGTCTCCATAGAGTAAATGTGCTATCGTGCGGTTTCATATATTATCTCTATATCGTAAATGTGCTATTGTGCTGATTCATATAGCATCTCTACAGCGTAACTGTGCTACCGTGCTATTTCATATATTATCTCTATAGCGTAAATGTGCTATCGTGCTGTTTCATAAATTATATTTATAGCGTAAATGTGCTATTGTGATATTTCATATGTTATCTCTACAGAGCAAATGTGCTATCGTGCTATTTCATGTATAATCTCAACAGAGAAAATGTGCTATCGGTTATTTCATATATTTCTCAACAGAATGAATGTGCTATCGTGCTATTCCATATATCATCTCTACAGAGTAAATATGCTATCGTGCTATTTCATATATTATTTCTATAGAGTAGATGTGCTATCGTGCTATTTCTTATATAAGCTCTAAAGCGTAAATGTGATAACGTACTTTTTCATATATTATCTCTACAGAGTTAATGTGCTATCGTGCTATTTCATATATAATTATCATTACAGAGTTAATGTGCTATCATACTATTTCAAATATTATCTCTATAGAATAAATGTGCTATCGTGCTTTTTCATATATTATATATACAGAGTAAATGTGCTTTCCTGCTATATCATACAATATCTTTATAGGGTAACTGTGCTATCATGCTATTACATATATTATCTCTATTGAGTAAATGTGCTATCGTCCTATTTCATATATTATCTCTACAGAGTAAATATGCTGTGCTATTTCCTATAGTATCTAAACAGAGTATATGTGCTATCGTGCTGTTTCATATATTATCTCTATAGCGTAAATGTACTATCGCGCTATTTCATATATCATCTCTACATAGTAAATGTGCTACAGTGTTATTTCATATATTATCACGATAGCGTAAATGTACTATCGTTTTTTTTCATATATTATCTCAACAGAGTAAATGTGCTAGCGTGCTTTTTCATATATTATCTCTACAGAGTAAATGTGCTATCGTACTATTTCATATATTATTTCAACAGACTAAATGTGCTATCGTGCAGTTTCATATAGTATCACTACAGAGTATATGTGCTATCGTGCAATTTCCTATAGAATCTCAACAGATTAAATGTGTTATCGTGCTATTTTATATATTATCTCTATAGCGTAAATGTGCTAACGTACTTTTTTTCTTCACATATCATCTCTACAGAGTAATTGTGCTATCGTCCTATTTCATATATTATCTCGATAGCGTAAATGTACTATCGTATTATTTCGTATATTATATCAACAGAGTAAATGTGCTATCATGCTTTTTCATATATTATTTCTACAGAGTAAATGTGCTATCGTGCTATTTCATATATTATCTCAAAAGACTAAATGTGCGCTGTTTTATACAGTGTCTCCACAGAGTAAATGTGTTATCGTGCAATTTCATATATTATCTCTATATCGTAAAAGTGTTATCACGCTGTTTCATATAGTAGATGTGTACAGTAGATAGTACAGAGTAAATGTGCTACCCTGCTATTTCATATATTATCTCTATAGCGTAAATGTGCTATTGTGCTATTTTATATATTATCTCTACAGAGTAAATGTGCTATCGTGCTATTTCATATATTATTTCTATAGCGTAAATGTGCTATTGTGATATTTCATATATTATCTCTACAGAGTAAAAGTGCTATAGTGCTATTTCATATATCATCTCAACAGAGTAAATGTGCTATCGTGCTATTCCATTTATTATCTCAACAGAGTGAATGTGTTGTTGTGCTATTCCATATATCATTTTTACAGAGTAAATGTGCTTTCGTGCTATTTCATATATTATCTCTACAGGGTAAATGTGCTATCGTGCTATTTCATATATTATCTTTATACAGTAAATGTGCTATCGTGTTATTTCTTATATTATCTCTATAGCGCAAATGTGCTAACATACTTTTTTTCCATTTATTATCTCCACAGAGTAAATGCGCTATCGTGCTATTTCATTTATTATTTCAACAGAGTGAATGTGCTATCGTGCTATTCCATATATCATCTCTATAGAGTAAATGTGCTTTAGTGCTATTTCATACATTATCTATTTAAGGTAAATGTGCTTTCGTGCTATCTCATATATTATCTATACAGGGTAAATGTGCTATCGTGCTATTTCATATATTATCTCTATAGAGCAAAGGTGATATCGTGTTATTTCTCATATTATCTCTATAGCGTCAATGTGCTAACGTACTTTTTTTCACATATTATCTCTATAGAGTAAATGTGCTATCGTGTTATTTCATATATAATCTCTACAGAGTAATTATGCTATCATGCTATTTCATATATTATCTCAATAGCGTAAATGTACTTTTGTATTATTTCGTATATTCTATCAATAGAGTAAATGTGCTATCATGATTTTTCATATATTATTTCTTAAGAGTAAATGTGCTATCGTGCTATTTCATATATTATCTCAACTGACTAAATGTGTGCTGTTTCATATAGTGTCTCCACAGAGTAAAAGTGTTATCGTGCAATTTCATATATTATCTCTATATCGTAAACGTGCTATCGTGCTATTTCATATATTATCTCTGCAGAGTAAATGTGCTACTGTGGTATTACATATATTCTCTCTATTGAGTAAATGTACTATCGTACTATTTTATCTCAACAGAGTAAATGTCGTATCGTGCTATTTCATATATTATCTCCACAGAGTAAATGTGCTATCGTGCTATTTTATATATTATCTCTATTGGGTGATTTTACTATCGTGTTATTTCATATATTATCTCTACAGAATAAATGTGCTATCGTGCTATTTCACATATTTTCTCTATAGCGTAAATATGCGCTATCGTGCTATAACATATATTATCTCTATTGAGTAAATGAGCTATTGTGCTATTTCATATATTATCTCAACAGAATAAATGTACTTCGTGCTATTTCATATATTATCTCAATTGAGTAATTGTGCTATCGATCTATTTCATATATTATCAATACAGAATAAATGTGCTATCGTGCTATTACATATATTATCTCTACAGAGTAAATGTGGTATCGGGCTATTACATATATTATCTCTATTGAGTAAATATACTATCATGTTATTTGATATATTATCTCAAGAGTAAATTTGCTATCGTGCTGTTCGATATTTTATCTCTACAAAGTAAATGTGCTATCGTGCTTTTTCATATTTTATTTCAACAGAGTAAATGTGCTATCGTGCTATTTCATATATTATCTCAAAAGACTAAATGTGCGCTGTTTTATATAGTGTCTCCACAGAGTAAATGTGTTATCGTGCAATTTCATATATTATCTCTATATCGTAAAAGTGTTATCACGCTGTTTCATATAGTAGCTCTACAGAGTAAATGTGCTACCGTGCTATTTCATATGTTATCTCTACAGCGTAAATGTGCTATTGTGCTATTTTATATATTATCTCTACAGAGTTAATGTGCTATCGTGCTATTTCATATATTATTTCTATAGCGTAAATGTGCTATTGTGATATTTCATATATTATCTCTACAGAGTAAAATGCTATAGTGCAATTTCATATATCATCTCAACAGAGTAAATGTGCTATCGTGCTATTTCATTTATTATCTCAACAGAGTGAATGTGTTGTTGTGCTATTCCATATATCATCTCTACAGAGTAAATGTGCTTTCGTGCTATTTCATATATTATCTCTACAGGGTAAATGTGCTATCGTGCTATTTCTTATATTATCTTTATACAGTAAATGTGCTATCGTGTTATTTCTTATATTATCTCTATAGCGCAAATGTGCTAACATACTTTTTTTTTCATTTATTATCTCTACAGAGTAAATGTGCTATCGTGCTATTTCATTTATTATCTCAACAGAGTGAATGTGCTATCGTGCTATTCCATATATCATCTCTATAGAGTAAATGTGCTTTCGTGCTATTTCATACATTATCTCTATAGGATAAATGTGCTTTCGTGCTATCTCATATATTATCTCTACAGGGTAAATGTGCTATCGTGCTATTTCATATATTATCTCTATAGAGCAAAGGTGATATCGTGTTATTTCTCATATTATCTCTATAGCGTCAATGTGCTAACGTACTTTTTTTCACATATTATCTCTAAAGAGTAAATGTGCTATCGTGTTATTTCATATATAATCTCTACAGAGTAATTATGCTATCATGCTATTTCATATATTATCTCAATAGCGTAAATGTACTATTGTATTATTTCGTATATTATATCAATAGAGTAAATGTGCTATCATGATTTTTCATATATTATTTCTTAAGAGTAAATGTGCTATCGTGCTATTTCATATATTACCTCAACTGACTAAATGTGTGCTGTTTCATATAGTGTCTCCACAGAGTAAAAGTGTTATCGTGCAATTTCATATATTATCTCTATATCGTAAATGTGCTATCGTGCTATTTCATATATTATCTCTGCAGAGTAAATGTGCTACCTTGGTATTACATATATTCTTTCTATTGAGTAAATGTACTATCGTACTATTTTATCTCAACAGAGTAAATGTCGTATCGTGCTATTTCATATATTATCTCCACAGAGTAAATGTGCTATCGTGCTATTTTATATATTATCTCTATTGAGTGATTTTACTATCGTGTTATTTCATATATTATCTCTACAGAATAAATGTGCTATCGTGCTATTTCACATATTTTCTCTATAGCGTAAATATGCGCTATCGTGCTATAACATATATTATCTCTATTGAGTAAATGAGCTATTGTGCTATTTCATATATTATCTCAACAGAATAAATGTACTTCGTGCTATTTCATATATTATCTCAATTGAGTAATTGTGCTATCGATCTATTTCATATATTATCAATACAGAATAAATGTGCTATCGTGCTATTACATATATTATCTCTACAGAGTAAATGTGCTATCGGGCTATTACATATATTATCTCTTTTGAGTAAATATACTATCATGTTATTTGATATATTATCTCAAGAGTAAATTTGCTATCGTGCTGTTCGATATTTTATCTCTACAAAGTAAATGTTCTATCGTGCTTTTTCATATTTTATTTCAACAGAGTAAATGTGGTATCGTGCTATTTCATATATTATCTCCACCGAGTAAATGTGCTATCGTGATATTTCATATATTATCTCTACAGAGTAAATGTGCTTTCTTTCTATTTCAAATATTATATCAAGCGAGTAAATGTGCTGTCGTGCTATTTCAAATATTATCGCAACAGAGTAAATGTGCTATCGTGCTATTTCATATATCATATCTTTAGAGTTAATGTTCTATCGTGCTATTTCATATATAATCTCTATAGAGTAAATGTGCTATCGTGCTATTTTATATATTATCTCTTTAGAGTAAATATGCTATCGTGCTGTTTCTTATATCATATTGACAGAGTAAATGTGCTATCGTGCTATTTCATATTTTATCGCTACAGAGTAGATGTGCTATCGTGCTGTTTCATATATTATGTCTGTAGAGAAAATGTGCTACCGTGCTATTACACATATCATCTCTATAGAGTAAAGTGCTATCGATCTATTATATATATCATCTCTATAGAGCAAATATGGTATCGTGATATTTCATATATCTTCCCTATACAGTAAATGTGCTATCGTGCTATTCCATATATTATCTCTATAGAGTAAATGTGCTATCGTGCTAGTTCATATACTATCTCTACAGAGAAAATGTGCTATCGTGAAATTTCATATATTATCTATAGAGAGTTAATGTGTCATCGTGATATTTCATATATTATCTCTAAAGCGTAAATGTCCTATCGGGCTATTACTAATATTATATCTATTGAGTAAATGTGCTATCGATTTATTTCATATATTTCTCTACAGAGTAATGTACTTTCGTGCTATTTCATATTTTTTTCTCAACAGAATAAATGTGCTATCGTGCTATTTTATATAAAAAAAAATTATTATCAATACATAGTAAATGTACTCTCGTGCTATTTCATATATTATCTCTACAGAGTTAATGTACTATCGTGCTATTTCATATATTATCTCTACAGAGTAAATGTACTATCGTGCTATTTTATATAGTATAAATACAGAGTAAATGTGCTGTCGTGCTTTTTCGCGTATTATGTCTACAGAGTAAATGTACTATGATCGTGCTATTTCCTATATTATCTCTACAGAGTAAATGTACTATCTTGCTATTTCATATATTATTTCTATAGAGTAAATGTGCTATCGTTCTATTTCATATATTATCTCAATAGAGTAAATGTACTATCGTGCTATATCATATATTATCTTTACAGAGTAAATGTACTATCGTGCTATTTCATATATCATCTTTACAGAGTAAATGTATTATCTTGCTATTTCATATATTATCTCTATAGAGTAAATGTACTATCGTGCTATTTCATATATTACCTCTATAGAGTAAATGTACTATCGTGCTATTTCATATAGTATCTCTTATTTATAGCACAAAAAAACTGTTTCTTGTTCTAAACCAGACAGCATAGTATTTATCTTTCCTTATTGCAGAAGAGAAAACGATCCCAACTATTCAGCGGTAATGACCACCCAATTAGGTGTCCAGTCCACATAACGTGTTTTTGTCCTGTTCTTTTTTGTGTGTAATTTGAGTGGTTCCAAAGTGTCAAATGAGGGATGGGGAGAATAGGACCACTGTTGTTGAAGCATGTCACAAGGGGCGACACGTAAATTATTGGATTTAATGCGTAGGTTTTAAGTTTAATTTACATTGCGTTGATATTTTGTTTATTTGTCTTTCTTATTCGTTGTTCCCTTACTAAAACGAGTATAGCTTTTTGTTGCCAGCCAGCCTCAAACTATTCCACTACCAGAATAAGCTAAAGGGAGTCAGTGCTCTGGTAGAATTACCCAACATATTTATAAGGCTACTCTTATAACGGAATAAGGATAGAAAACGTGACGGGGTCATGCGAGGCCGAGGGACCTAAGAAACCGTTTCAAGATCATTTTCTCTTATTGCTTCGTTTGTGGATTAGTTCCAAGTTCAGTCTAAAGACATCCGGAAGGACAATGGTTTTTCTCATGACACATTCCTCCACAAACAAGAACAAATATATATATATATATATATATATATATATATACAAGGCTTTAATAAATTAATTGCTAGATTATAAACCCGCACGCCTCCTAATTTTCATGCCGCCCGACCATTTCTTTTTTTCAAAAAAAGTATATAAAACATTTTTTTTAAAAAAAAACTAAAAAAAAAAATCTAAACTTTTAAAAATGAAAATAAAGTAACATCCTCCGCCCTCCCCATTTTTTAAGAAATCTTTGGATGATAATCTAGCAATTAATTTATAATTACCTAACCTGGTTAGTGTTGAAAATGGCGTTAAATCTAATTAAAACCAATGAGAAAAGAATTTCGAAACATTTTCTGTGAAATAATCGTTAAATGTATTTAAAATTGTTTCTGAAAAAAAAAATAAATAACTTACTTGTATAATTTGAATTAATTAAATATATTTCATGGATTTTATGTGTTTTAACATTTTAAGTTTTACTCAGTTATTGATAGCAATAAACGTCTTACGTCTTTGTGGCATTTAACAAACAACAAAGCATTCCGTTTCAAGTATACCCTTTATTACAATTTAAATAATAGTAATGATATATAATGCCAAACAATGTATATATTAGGATCAAAATGAGTCTCTCCTGTATTCAATTAATGTACCAATATGATTATCTATTGTACAATTACTTTGAAGAATAACTCAATAAACTTCTATGTAAATCAGTGATTCCATAACACGTAAACCTATCCACTTTAAGCCTGCACGTAATCTTCGCAAGAGGTTGTTGCAGTATGAACATATACATAGATAACATAAAACAAATATATACTACCAATCGAAGTCAAAAAAACACCTCCAGTATTTATATATCAAACTATAACAATTAAAGCCTGATATTTTAAAAAAAATATATTAAATATAAACAGTTATTAGTTATATAATAAATCAATAATTAAACGAGTTTAAAACATATTGCCTGTTAATCAAAATTGAATTCGCTTGGTATACTAAATAAGCTATGTAGCAAATTCATTTATTTTTTCCTTAAGTTTCCATTTGTCTATGTATCTAACATTATGCCTTGACACCAAGCGTTGAGAAATAATCCACTTAACCGCAATATGTAAATTCCTTGATCACGTGTTGATATTTAAACACCCAATACACAAACTACATGAAGTAATATTGATATTACTTGTCGATAGTCGATAATTAAATATCGTATGTTGTATGTAAATACGTGTAAACTGTCATGGGGCAAAATGTATAAAGTAATGAATGTAATAATTGTTTGATTATTTAACCTCGTATAGTGTATATATTTAAATATTAATTACATTTTCAAAGTTAAATCCTCACAAAACAATATATAATAAAATAGCAATATTGCATAGATCATTTACCCTCGCAAAAAATATGAACATTAATGTATTGCCTTTGGATAATCAAAATCATCATCAAACACAATTTATCAAACAATGTAAAACTTATTTGTTGATAAGTAAACTTTCATTAAACACAATGAAAACCCTCGTCAAGCACAAGGAGTCATGAGGTATACGCATAATTTGTTATATTAATAATACAATCTCAGTCGACGCAATGAGTCAATGAATATAAAAAAGGTGCTAATAATTAAACCGTCAAAGCACGCAAAGAGTCAATGAGTAAATGAAATATTTGTTAATAATTAAACCCTCAATAGACACAATGAGTCAATGAATATATGAATAAGCTGTTCATAACTAAATCGTCATTAAACACAGTATAACTATTATACATGTACGTGATTCTTCTCGTTATTATATCAATGTATTTATTATAATTAGAAAAAAGCGTAACTAGTGTCATTCTAAAAAGTGAACCTTAACGAAAAATGTCTTAAATTAAAAACCATATAAATATTTATAAATATTATAAAGTCCATTAAAATGTCAGGTACTAAAAAGTTTGTAAGTATGAGTTTTCCGAGTTGATTTTTACATTTTTGCTGCTTTGATCCAAGTATGTACATTCCGTGCTAACAAAATGCTTAAGTATCAAATTTCCGGGTGAACTTGTTGAAATTCCGGGCGGACATGTAGACATTTCGGGCAGACAAAACAGAATATCCACTACGACTTTTGCCATGAAAACAGAGGTTCCGTGTCAACTCAACCTTGATTCCGGGTAGTTTTTTTCATTAAGGCATTGACTGAACAACTGAAATAACACAAAAAGCATTAATATAGGCATGGTGATGATACGCTGATCGTGGTCAAATAAACAAAGTTGAGCATTGGTAATTAGATCAATAAACCATAGTTAAGCAACTATTGTTTAACCATATTTGATACATGTATGACTGTTACGATGTGAATTTTTAGTTTTAACTGCCGTGAGTCTGACAGCAGCATTCATTTGATAGTAAAAATGCAAAATAGATTGCGAATTCAAACTGATTTGAATGAATTAACAAACAACAAAGTACGTAAACAATATATACGATGCAAGATGTAAAATAAAATATATGACCTATGACCTTAGCGATAAGAGGTAAGTGATCATTAGACGACATCGTCTTAGACCACTCGGCCACGGAAAAAACCTCAACACATGTGTTCTTTATGTAAATATTCCTAAGACATGCATACATGTATACAGTAAGGAGGATAAACACCAAATATAGGGTGAGATGTTACTTTTCGGAAGAAAGCACAGGTCTTGCAGTATTAGTTTCTTAAATTGTGCTCTTTTATTAAAACGCTATCAGAAAAAAGTGAATCCTTATAAAAATACGGTCCCCAACTAACAAAAAAAGGAATAAAAAATAATGGCATCTATTAAGATTACTATTAGCAACAGACATGACAAAGATGCTTAATAGTATAGATTTAAGATAAATATATGTTGTCATCATTGCTGTGACTGATAATTGGAATTTCATACTATTGCTGATAAAGGGAGATAAAAATGATCGGAAAGACATAGGTCAACTATTGAATTAAATGTTTCATTCCTAAATAAGCATGACACTTACCATATAAGCGTCTTGAATAATGTTTTTTCATGTAAATATATGAAAGCAAATTAGTTCTGGGGTTAGCGAATATCATATCACCAACCACCTCAAGTTTGATGTTACAGACGTATATAGTCTGCTCTGTTTGTAAGCATAAACATAAGAACTCAATAGTCTGTAGATTATTAATGCTTTGATCAACAGTTTCACTACTGTTCTGGTTCAGATGGAATGTAAATGTGTCATAAATGTGTCATACACAGGATATATACAAAACATACACACAGTGTAAACATTTAAACATTCTACATCTTCAACACATAAACAAAAGAAACGTTGTTATGCGTACTATTGCTATTGACGGAAGATCATTTATTTAGGGCATATGCCAATTATAGAATTGGGTGAAGATTTACGGAAGAAAACATGGAACTGTGTATACACGTTCTT
Organism: Panopea generosa; assembly: GCA_029582155.1. Taxonomy (NCBI): domain Eukaryota; kingdom Metazoa; phylum Mollusca; class Bivalvia; order Adapedonta; family Hiatellidae; genus Panopea; species Panopea generosa. Next base: position 49,834,887 of record CM055907.1, read on the forward strand.
TTTTCTATTCTTGTCAAAATATCACTCTATAGCATATCATTTCCATCACCGGATAGCTATTTTCAGAGTAATGGCCACTGAATCATTAAACATGTCATTATTTGATGTTGTGTGCGCTGTAATGCTCGTTTCGTTGGTGGTAAACACACATATATTTCTCGAATTGAACAAATGGTATAATCATTTGCGACGTTATTGCCCTCGAATCGTCGAATATTATGTAATCTGACCCTAAATATATTGCATTGTGTAGGTTCTTGAGCTGGTCATATCAAATAAATTATGTTAAATTTATGGCTTTGAATTGTCAAACAATGTGTTATTCGATATTGCGTGTTCTCTAGAATGTTCAATATTCTTTGATGTTCAATTAATTTTCTCAGCAGTTGTATAACTGAAGTATTTTGGAAACATTTTTGAACTGATCAAAGTTGCTAACTAATGTTAGTTCTATGACTCTTGATTTGTGAAAAATGTTTTATTTGATATTCAATAAATGCGGCAATACGCAGTCACTTGTAATACGACTTAAAACACTACAAAGCGAAAATTAATTAGGATCTTGAATTTAATTTCTTCTTGTAAAGAAAAATTACCTTGGCAAAGTGTTTCCAAAATCATCTTTGCAATAGCTTCAAGACTTGCAAAGTTGCTAACTAGAAATACCAACTCTGATCCGTTGAAAGTATCGGCAAAGTCATTTAATTCGGGTATATTGATACCACTTCCAACCCCAACAGCAATTATTATAACATTTTCGTTTCGTAGCGCATTTGCTGCAGTCACTGCGCTATTTGCGCCGTTTGACTTTCCTGTAAAATAAGTTAGAACATCATACTATGTATTAATTATTTTAATATATTAATCAAATGTTCAATATATGCAGTTCGTCAATTAGAACATCATACTATTTATTAATTCTTTTAATATATTTATCAAATTATTCAATATATGCAGTTTGTCAATCAAACATAATTTACTATATATTCCTAAATGTTGCCTTTGCTTAATTATCAATGAGCTCTCAGTACAGTTTGTTTATATTTCAACTATGCCCCAGTTTTACCCAAATGATAGTATAAACATCAATTTAAAATAAAAAAATCCAATAAAATGATGTCTCAATCATTTTTTTATTCATATTTATACCAATTTTATTGATAACAGTTCCCAATTATTTTTGGTGCATTACCGTCTGTAATAACAATAGCAACTTGTGTAGCATTCGAACGTCGACCTTTGGAACCAATAAACATGCTTTGTCTCACTGCATCAAACGCCTCGTCGGTGTGTGTGCTTCCTCCGGAAAACCTTAACAATAAAAAACATACATAATTATCAAAAGAATAGCTATGTTTTGTTTTCAACTGTCTTCTTCAACATTTTGCATATATTATAATAAGAGTACATAACAGTACTTATTGTAGTTATTTTCAGAAATCTTCAAAACCTGTTAAGATCTTATGAGAAAGCCGGATCCGAGTAGCTCAGTCGGTTACGATTCTGACTATCAATTCAGGGGTCGCGAGTTCGAATCCCCGTCCGGCAACAGTCTCCGTGATTATTGATATACGACATTGTGTCTCATTATCATTCGTCTCTCACTGCTGATTCAAGAGGGAAAGTTATCAGTAACATGCGGAGATGGGATATGCTTAAGTACTGGTTATTATCTTTTCAGGATCCCAGGAAACATTAATTAGGTTAACTGATCGTTTGTTAGCCCTCGATGGCATAAAAATGACGCTAAATATTCATCAATCAATCAATGATTTAATTTACAAAACTTTATGTTTAAAGGTTTCGTAAAATAACCTTATTAAAATTATTAAAAAACAAAACAATTACTGGAAAATCTAACAAATTTTAAAATTCCCTATTTATTTTTTTATCTTATCGTTTAATCGTACTGCGCAATGAAGTATTACAGTTGTGAATGTTTTTGATTATGTAAAATTTAAAAGACCAGCGATTCTCTTAACTTGAGTATATATACATGTAAATGAGTTTTAACAGTTAAATAGTAATTGTATTTTAATACTTTTTTATTCAACGGGGCTTAACGCTTTTACGAGGGACGGTAAAACTATTTGAACCTTTCATGGTTTTCGCTTATCACGTGTGCTTGCCTAACAATTTAATACATGTGCAGAAACAACAATCCTTCATTAATAATTGGGATGAGGGTTTTTAAAGTGTTCATAAAGAGGATGCTTATTTGCCTGTGTTTTCACTAACACGGATTTCAACTTAGTGTAACGGTATTCGGTTATAAAAATCCAGCTTGTGGAGGAGTTTGCACAAGTAATCATAGTTAAGAACTTATACAAATAATAAACATATGCATATACTGTGCCTTAAGATCATTCTATCTAAGATCCTACGCTTGACCACAAGCTCCATTACTTTGATATATACATAATGTAACATATTCCATCAGAATAGCTATGCTCAGTTGCAAATATTTGCTTTTTAAAAACGATGTTATGCCTTTTTCCGATATGTATTCACCCATTCTTTATTAAATACACATGATGTATCAATTTAAATGTTGACATTGTCACGTATGTCATATTTGTAATGCCAATCAAAAATATAGTAATTTATCTTCATTTGTACATTGACATTTTCATATATATGCCCTCATATATATGTGTGTCATTTTCATATTACCCCTACACACACCATGCCATTGTCATTTTCACGTCGCATTCAAATTGTTCCATACATGTGCACTTGTAACTTGTAATTCATAAATAAAACGCATTCTTTACATTGTCATTTTCACGTTTCGCTTTCTTTTTTCAGACTTTAATTTGCCTTTTCCACACATAACGTCATCTTTACATGGCCCTTTTGATGAAATACAATGTCATTTTATTTATTTTCATTTTCATATTTGACTTAATCTATCTATAAGTTGTCATACAAGTTAATGTCCCATATTTTTGGTTGTTATTTTAAAAACAAATCCCATTATAAAAGTGCTTTCCCATCTTCACATTTACATTCTGAAATATTTACATATGCAAGTTTCACATTTGCATCCATTTTTACATACGTACGTCGTGCCAGTAGTATCGGCTATCGTGCCTGCTTTATCACCAAGGAAATCGTCGAGATGATATTGTATCTGTGGTGAGCCTGCAAACCTGAGCAATCCGAAACGCGTTTCATCAAACGGTAAACTGAAAAAAAGGTTAATATTACTTATTTGTCTACTAATATTTGAATTGATATTTTTATTAAATCTTACAAGAGTCGTTCTTAAATTGTATATTTTATTCATCTTAAATAATGATTTTGTCACATACAATGTATGGCATGAACATATTTATCGTATTCTATGGCACTTCGCGATTGTCAAACATTGGGCTTAAATTAATCGGTAGTAAACAATAACCTGTCTTAAAAGGTCACTGACTGCTTAATATAGGTTTTACTGTAAAAATAAAAAATTTAGGCAGACGACATTATAAGTTCAATGATTTAAACTAATTATTATTTTCGTTATTGACATTGAATTGATATCTCAATACAATCAGTATTAAATTTACTAAATAATATACGTAATCAGTAAAATATGTAACGATTACATCAATATTAACGACGATAATATAGTCAAACCTGTATAAGTGGTCACCTCTATTAAGCAAACATTTGTCTAAAGCATCCATATTTGTTAGCTCCTATTTATGTTTTATGAGCAAATTAACCTGTATTAAGCAACAGCGTGTGCAAATAGGTCACGTTTGCTAATTACATTGATTGGATGCGTAAGATTGACTGTACTATATTTTCATAATTGATAATTATTATCCAACCTGTTTATCAGAGTGACAATGAAGTTCAATTCGGTAACAAAATTGGTGGAGCCGACACTTCCAGAACTGTCCGCCATGAAAATGATATCAAGTAATCCTTAAAAAGAACAGATGATGAGCAGTTATAACATAAAGTGTCCGTATATAAATATGTATCCAAATGTTTTAGTACGATATATTTAACGTGGGGCTGTTCAAGAGCGGATAAACTGTTGTCCATATATGACAGAGATCGCAAGTTTGATCCCTGGCGTAACCCACAGGCCTTCCAAAAACAACATTCAGTAACTATTCAATTCAGGAAATAGGCTCAAGTGCTATTCATATTACCTGTTAGCTTATTTTTGAAATTGAACTGGTGTAAAATATGTAAAGGAATGGCAACATATGCCAAAGTCGAACATAGTGTAATATATGAAAAGAAATGGCAACATATGCAAATGTCGAACATATATACAGTAATAACAATCAGCTGACCAATACATGCAAACAATCATGCTCTAAAAACAATCTGAGGAGTTTGTATAAGTGTTTTAATCGGATTTAAATTCATTTTTAACAAAATACAGGTTGAAAGAAATATAATGACATTTGTTATACTTTTAGATAGACTCAGGGAAGTTTTTGATGCAGCCTGAATTATCATTAGAACAAACGTAATCTGAACTGAGCTTTAACGATCACAGCAGAGGGGAATACTGATATTTGGGCTCGGACAATAGTATGTGAACACATAATAACGTTAGGAAGCTAGCTTGTTCTTTTTTAGCGAGGCGAATAATAGTAGCTTCTTTCTTTAGATGTATTCAATATTCTTTGTTCTCTTTGCGTTGGTGCATTGGTTTAAAGTTTACTATATTGTGAACAGAGTTGGACCCAAATTGCAACCAACTTACTGTTAGCATGTCATGTATATTGTACCTCGGACATTTATCAAAAGAGAGGTTTTGATTTTAAACAGATAAAGGCTCTCAAAGAGGTACGCTTTCGGAAAAGAGGATATTTATATAAGAAAAGGAGCCACAAATGAGAAACCGTTAATAACAATAAACTCATACAATATCTGCATATTATTCAAGACCATATTGATATGAAATATGGAAAATACATTAAATTGTACATTTCGGTATATTTTGTTTGCACACGTTATTCAGCATTTATCATGACTAGCAATAAAAACTACATATTTTTGCTGTTAAAGGGATCTAATTTAGATAAAGTTGTATCCTTTTCAGTACCTCCTATAAATATGTTTCTTAAAATATATACTCAATTTGACACCGTATAATAGTTTTACTTTAAATGCGAAATATACATGTAAGTACATGGAATCTTTGTATCTTATACTTGTATTTATGTTACCATTCTTGCAATTGTGAGTGGGTCATCGCGCACACTTATATAAACAGTTTGTTATCATAATGTCATCTTATCATTGGAGGCAAAATATGTTATCATTTCTTTTATATATACATTAATGTTTTTATCAATATCATCAATATTATTATTGACAAATCATTAATATAATACGTAAAAAAGCATATCCTTGAAATGTCAATATCGCTTACAATAGATTGGTACATGTAATTGGGCAATGCAATTCACAAATCGTCTCTATATCATCAAAGTTTCAGTATAAGTTAAAAGATAATTATAGTATGTGCTTTCTTACCGATGCAACACGCATCAGATGTTGACCACGACTGTAAACAATAATCACAGGATATGTTAAAAATGTTGCCGACACGGAAAAACCCGGCATTGCACTCGGCTGTAGCCGAAGTGAAATCACAAGATGTGTTCCAAAACCCGTTTGTAATGTTTCTTAGAGACGAATTTCTGCAATCTGAAACAAAATCAAGACAAAATGTTCATAAAAAAACTGTTTCTTATGTTTGCTGCTATTTGGCTAATTCAGCTTCGTTTGTTGTCGTTGTCATCGTTAAATGACTAAGGTTTATATTTTATGTTAATTATTATAAGGTTAGGAATAGAAATTGTTTTGAACTATGCATTATACTAACTACTAACTAATACTCGGTATTAGTCCAAGGAAACATACATTTGTCTGCACATTAATGGATTTCGCTTACTCAGCGATTTAAATGTGTTAAACACCGTGCGCATGCGCATTGTTCAGAATGATCTGATGGTTAATTTTATTTTTTTTATATCATGTTTGAATATTTATCGTGTTTTTGACTGTGTTAATGAGTTTAATGAGTTGTGTTGGCTGTGTCTATTGTTCGATATGTATGTTTCCATTTTGCTACTATATCATTTATTAGTATCATTTCAACTACTACTACTACTACTACTATAACTACTATAACTACTTCTACTACTACTACAACTACAACTAATACTGCTGCTAATTCTTCTACAACTACTACTACCACAACTGTTAAACAACTACATCTACTGTTGCTAGTATTACCTTGATAAAAATAATGCATACATACTATTACTACTACAATATAACTACTAGAAGTTCTACCACTACCAATACAACAACTACACCTTCTACTACTATTACTACAACTACTACTACAATAACTAATATTATTACTACTATTACTACTATAACTACTACTATTACTACTACTACTACTACTACTACTACTACTATTACTACTACTATTACCACTACTACAACTACTGTAACTATTACTACAATTAGTTATTCTACTACAACAACAACTACTACTACAACTACAACAACTACTACTATTACTACTAACACAACAACTACAACTACCACTACTACTACTACTGCTACTACTACTACTACTACTACTACTACTACTACTACTACTACTACTTATACAACGGATACTATTTCTACTTATTAATAGCTTTAATAATAATAATAATATTGAAAATAATAAAAAAATAAACAATGATAATAATATTGAAAATTACTTTCTGGTACGCATGTTGGTAAAGTGTGATTCCATGCGTTTGTTGAGCATGCTATAGTTCCATTTTCTCCTGGAGGGCATATTGTATGATCGTCACAGCAATACAACTGCGCAATTGAACCAGTTGTATAATCTTTGTTGGCGTTGATACGGTAATGACCGTTAGGCACAATTGGGAGCCGCGGACAAACTGTAATTAGATAAAAAGCAGTAAGACTAAAATAATTTTTCCAAATATTACGGAAACACTGACAATTTTGTTTTATATTCAATGACAAAAACAAACAAAAGTCCCAAGAGGACCTAAAGAAGCTCTACTTGCTCATAGTGGCTATAGAACTTTTTGAAATTTCACAGCAGTTACCCACTTTTAGGGTTGTCTTAACAACTTATGGAGAAATCATCCCACCACACCTATACTGAACAAAAAGTTAATTGCTATGAAAAAGAAATACTTTAAATTCCCATACCATTCATCTGTTAAAAAATATAGTCCCCCGTACAGAACCCTTATACAACCAAGACCCTTGATTTGTCAGAACTTCAATCATCCATTCTTAGGGATTTGTTAAGAGCAGAAATGCTTTAAATTTAAGATAGAAGTTATTTTACACACTGATGCGAAAATTAAGTTTTCTCTATAATATTCCTATGTACATGTAAGAGTAAAAGTCACCTTGCAGGGTCCCAATATATCCCAGCCCCTTGACATGCAGAATTTTCAAGTCCTTGCTAATGTAAGGATAGCTTATATCAGATATGAACTAGTTTGACTGAAAAATCTGAAAAGTTATTATTAAGAGGAAGATTTATGAAAATTCCCAATTTTAACCACCGTATATTCACTTATTAACGCCCCTCCTCTAATAAACGCACCCCCACCCACCTATTTTTTCTGGAAAATTAAAAGAATATAACGTATATGCGAGTTGAGTGCGTATTCGCCTATCTTTCTCAGATCGATTATTTTGTTACACACTGTCAGACAACAATTAGCGGAGTGTTTACCACCTTTGAACTCTCTAACCCATTGTTTATATCTTGAGATACTTAACCACTTTTGGGTGAATACACACATCCCTATATTTGCCTTTAAAAACTAGTAAAAATCCCGTCTGTCGATTAAAACATTACAAAATTTCGCAAAATGCGGTATGTCTGTGTACGCTGAAAGATCACTGTTCTACGTTGATACGAGCAAGCGTCCAAGTGATTTAAAGTGAAGAGTACACTGACCATAAATTCGGATATTACAGTACGCGGACTAGTAGTTTCATACAGATTTTCAGCTTTTTTTTCATCCTATGTCGATTATTTCATTCACTTTCAAATAATTCTGAACCACTGTTTTGGGGATTTAAACCGGATTTAAGGGTTTTTCAAGGGGTTTATTGTATTTTTAACTGTTGTTAAATTTGCTTTTTTATCTTTAATAAACGCCCCCACCTTGTAAAATGTAACACCCCTGGGGGCATTAATAAGGGAATATACGGCATGTTGCCCTTCACCCCATGGCCCCATTATGGAAACTCAATCCTCAGTTTTACTTTTACTAGACAATGCTTTAGATCTCAAATTGACATAAATGGACGAAAGTTTCTAATAATATTCCTATGTAAAACTCAAAGTCCCATTACAGGGCATCTATACATCCCAGTGCCCCTTGATTTGTACAAACTTAGAACTGTAAATCATACAGAACAGAACATATATTTTACTAAATTAAGCATTACAACTCATCGTCATACATATATGCAAAATCAATACATACGTTGAAATAATGTAGTATATCAATATCGTTTCATTAAGTTGATATTTTTGTGAGAGTGCTATCTTGGTATTTAGAAACAGTCACAAAATAATTATTTAAAGCATAAACTCAATACAAATTTATATTACACTACCATTTTTCTACATTAAACTGCTAAACGAAGATCCCTGAGTCTGAAACCCTTAATACAATAAGTTGCAAGGTTGTTTTAAATTGTTTGTTTTGTGTCAATATTAAGAAGGTTAATAGATGAAAACATGCTTGGATGAGTTGAATAATATTTAGGTATATAGAATTTTCTCAGATCATTACAAAATGGGCAAATAAGTATGAAATGGTATTCGTCTTCAATGTCATTTAAGTCACAACTTAAACATTTTCTTTGAATTTTTGCAATTTTTTAGATGTCGTCCAGTTTCTATAACTAGTTTATGTGATGATCACCGTATTTTAGCTATCATAGTATTTCTATATTTTACATTAATCTTGCGCGCACGAAATGACCTATTTATGTGTCGACGTGCCGTAAAACACCATTCATTTATTCATTCATTCTATATTTGACATTTTTTAAAACTTAAAAATAAGAAGACGGTTCAAATGTCTGTTTTAAATGTCTGAATATATATATATATATATATATATATATGAAGATGTACATGTGACCATACCTTCCCGCCAATTTACAATGTATATATCTCTAAGCTTAGTTCGTGATAATGTTGTGAAACAGTTTATATCGTCTGATTCTGGGAAAATCCAGACGTCTGCATATCCTGCGTTATGTAAAATCGATCGGACTTTTGAGAATTGTGAGTTTCGTCAATTTCTCTTCTTTGACTATGTGTAATTGACCGTAGAATACAATTATACTGCTTAACACAATGTAATTTAGTTAAGTATTTAACAATTCTCAGATATTATCTTATATATAGTGGAAACCGACTTTGAATATAGATATAAAGAATTTGTAGATAAATTTACATTAAGAACCCATTTGCAAAACTTTCTTTGAATACGTTCAATGTTGTCTGCTTTTGCGAAACCCCATACTTCACAACTTATATTTAAAACTGATAAAATATATGCATCAAAAAGATTAAATATTATATGGTATGGCACTTCCTTATTTTTTGTTATGTCAAAAAGCGAACTCGTAGCTCTAAGTGCTTTGCCTGAAAGCGTATTTGAGCAATCATAGGGATAATTTATATCAAATATGAACAAATTTGAATGACCGGTGGTTGAGAATAAGATTTATGACAATGTTTACTTTTAACCGTTTTGCAACTCAACCTGGCCCCTTTTAGAAAGTCAATTCTTTGTATCGAACACAATCTTATATGTTTTTTTTTTTTTTTTGTTTTTTTTTTTGTAACCAAATGGCAGCCCGTTTATTTTTTCATTTTCACATTATCAATTTATTATATAACAATACACATTTATAAACATGAGTACTATAAGCAGTGTTGTGAAAATGTGTGTGAGAGAGAGAGAGAGAGAGAGAGAGAGAGAGAGAGAGAGAGAGAGAGAGAGAGAGAGGTGATGATGATTAATCATGTTCATTATAAGATCAATACATATTGATGTTAATTATATAAGGTTGCTATATTGGATTATTCAAATTTTATTGAGTGCCATTTTCTATTATGCGTTTCCAGTTTGGATCTCGCTTGGGCTAAGATTTGTTCTATATTTTTACATTCTTTTAAATATCTAAAATAGTTGTCAAAGCATGGTATATCGCTTTGCATTTTACATTTAAAAATGAAATATTTTGCTAAAAAAATAACAAAATTTATTATTGTTTTTTGTTTTGTGTTGTCGTCATGGATGCCCAATGATATATTTTTAAAATTAAAAGCTACATTAATACTGTTTTGTGATAAGAAATCATTTGTTTTTGTCCAGAAATGTTGTACATGAGCACAGTCCCAAAATAAATGTTGTACTGTTTCTACATGCATATTGCAGAATTGACATAAACTTGAATTTACGAAATGGCATTTGTGTAAGAATTTATTTGTGTGTAAAATTCTATATAAATATTTATATTGAAATAACCTCAATGTCGAATAAATAGTACATGTAATCGGTGATAAAAAGATTTTTTTCCAGTTCAGATTGTCATAGGAGTCATTCCATTTTTGTTGAGCTTTATTTGTAATATTGGTAGTTGTTTTCGATATATATGTCTCATATATAATTTTATTTGGTTTCAGTACCTTTAAAATCCTGCCAATGAAAAAAGTTCTGTCGTTGTTGTTGTATGTTTCATGTTTAATTTTTTCTTTCCAAGAGTTCGGTATGGAAGCAATTATTGAGTGGTATTTTAAGAAATCTGAATTGTCTAGATTGTAAAGTTGTTTGATCGTATTAAAATTATAAAAGTTCTTATTTCTGTAATCATAAAGTTGTTTAATATATTTTATTCCTTTATCCAGCCGTACTCTATAAAATATTGTTTTATTGTTATTTTGTATAAATGAGTTATTCCATATGATTTCATCTGTGATGTTTGTTATTTCCAAATTAAAGTTTACCTTTGCCCAACTTTGTAAAACATCCCTTAAGAAAATATTTTTGAATTTATTGGTTATATCTTTATATGTTATGTTTGATTGTAATAATAATTTACCACCAAATTTGTTAATTTCATTCATATAATTATCTTTCCAGATTCCGGTATTTTCATCGTTAAAAATTCTTTTGATCCAACTTGCTTTTATTGAGTATAGATATGCATTCAAATCTATCATTTTTAATCCCCCATCTTTATAGTCTTTTTTAATTGTGTGTCTTGCTATTTTATCTGGTTTATTGTCCCATAAGAATGAATAAAGTTGTTTAGTGATTTCAGTTATTGTGTGATCAGGTGGGTTTTCTAGTACTGTCAATAGGTATGTTATTTTTGGCAGGGCAAATGTTTTTATGACTGTTATTTTTCCTAATAATGATAAGTTATGTTTCTTCCATTTTGTAAGACATGAATACATTTGGTTTATTTTAGTATTAAGATTGATTTCTACTCGTTTGGCTTTATTATTTGTGAAGATGATTCCTAAAGTGGCTGCTTGATTAGATGTCCATGTAAATTTTTTCATTTTGCAATAAATTTTGTCTGTATTTTTTAGGGATCCTGCTCTTAATACTGTGGATTTATTTAGGTTCAATTTAAGGCCGGATATTTTACTAAATTCGTCTATAGTTTTAATAAGAGTATTGAAAGTTTTTCTGACCCATCAGTAACAAATGTTGCGTCATCAGCAAACAGGCTTTTTTTTATTTCTTTTTCATTAAGTTTGATACCTTTTATATCTTTATTGTTACTAACAGCTAATGATAAAATTTCTATCGATATAATAAATAAATATGGAGAGAGAGGGCATCCTTGACGTACACCACGTCCTATTTTAAAAAAATCAGACATGTAACCATTATTAAAAACACAGCCTTGCATGTCGTTGTAAAAAACATTAATCAATTTTTTAATTGATTCTCCAAAGTTAAAATAATCGAAAATTTTATAAATGAAATTGTGATCTACACAATCTTATTTGTTATGACTAGTAGAAACTTCAAAACTCAAACTGAATAAAAACTCATAAATGGATGAAACAATATGAATTTTCCGTTTTCCCTTAGTATTCCTATACACAACTCAGTGAATTTCTGGAGATTTTTTTTTTCATTATGAATTTTAATGTTACAAACTTAGTATTTTTTGATAACTATAACTATTATAAAGGTCAATTCAAAATTTCAGCTCAAAATTTTCGTAAAATACTGAAAATAAAACGTATTTAAGTAGTAATTAAACACCCTGTCCAATTGGTATTCTTATATACCAATTAGCATTAGTTTCTAATATAAAATTATGATTTCCAAACCGTCAATTCAAATTGGAAACTCAAGTTCCAATTGGAATGTAAAGGGCCCAGCAGTATTGAAGTACTCTTTAAACAAAGCTTAATTCTGCTCAAGAACAAGCAAATACAATCCGCATGCAAGATATTCGCTTAACCGTAGTAGTGCACAGTGAATTATACAGTATATATAAAAAAAAATAACATATTATTATTCACATTATAATTTACTGTCTTGTAATAAATTATATTACTAATTGATTGCCATTTATACAAAAGTTGCTATTTTATTTAACTGTATAAGCAAGTGTCTTTGTACATGTATTTTTAATTGAAAGAGAGAACGCGAGAGAACATTTTCTACATTACTTATTATAAGCCTGTCACTGTTTGTTAGATGCATTACTGGTTTTACATTTACTTCTATCTATAATCATAAAACAGAACCATACTCTAGTAGTCATATAGACTAAGTGATGTATTTCTAAGCATTTTATAAATGAACGTTCTGTCGATTTCTTAAAAACTATATCACATAGGCACATTGTTTTTATAATCGGTGCGTAAGTCCACATGATAGCAACAAGTCTATTGCTACTAAGAGTCACTTTTAACCTGAACAATTTGAATTATCAGTTTGAATTTTCCAGCTTTACAACCTTTACTTTACCATCCATTCCTTTCTTCGATATTTTTGTTTATTTAATATATACATATTAACTTGAATCAAATACACCAACCTCATAACAGTGCAGAAATGGGGCTTTTATTAAAACATATTGATTAAAACGAATATATTTATATTACACTTTTCATAGCTTATTTATTATCTGAACATTTTGTTTTCCCTCCCGACACATTTGATTGAATCTTAGATTACATGCATGTCTATATACTATTTTTGATATTAAGTTTTAAATCAAGGTAAATTGAAAAGAAAAAAAAACACGTTTGAATTGTTCTTTAGATTTCAAATGATGTTATTACATGTATACATTGATAAATTATATCAAATTGGATTGATTTCCCGTCAAAGTGTAAGTTTGTGATATATGAAAATGAAAGAAATGTTATGAACGGGGAATGGATTGTGCAGAAAGAAAATGCAACAGGCACTCGTTTTAAACAGCCTGCCGTCAATATTCATCAAATCTGGTCCTTCATGTACGGAATGTATTTCCCGAGACGAGTGAAACGAGAGAAGTGTAAATCATTACCTGGCACGCATTGACCTTGACGGTTTGTATCATAATTCGGCAAACAACGACAGGTTCTGTTTAATGGACTGTCATCACATTCGGTATTTTGTCCTTTACAGTCAGAGTTGTTGTTGCAAGATTCACCAAGACACCTCACTGTAAGAACAAACGAAATAAATTATAAAAAGTAAAACGTATATGACTTTAATATAAGTCATGTTTCTATTTGGAAATGAAACACTTATAAAATATTAAACGTTACATTGATTTCAGAGTTCAGCTGAACCCTTTAATCTCTTTCTGAACGAACGAACTTTACACACTTTTAATCACATAGTTTACGGTGCAGGAGCGTAAACTCGAGTTAACTTGTTTAATACATTCAATAATAAATAAGCACTTATGTAATATCCTCCATTTACAGCAATTTGATTCTACTACCGACGCCCTTGATCACTTCGTTCTCAAACTTTTTTCTAAACACCACGATTTTCTACCTTATAAAAATATGCACGGTCTTGAGAAATATCAATACTCAGTAATACGAAAAATTGAAATCGCTAGTGAATATGGTAAACATGTACTAAGGAATTTGAGTACAGAAATGTGATACATGTTTATCAATCTGTTAACAAACATGCATCACATAAATTTTAATGTTTTTTTCTGGTTAAAAAAGATCATCGTTTTAATAGAGATGCCATACTTACATGGCCTGCACGTATTGAAAAACTGGTAATGAGTTTCGATGGGACAAACACAAAATCCATTAGGGCATATGGCAACTTGATCTTCACAAACAGAACTTAATGTACAGTTACCACAGAGCTGTACCACTGATTTAAAATATTGTAGAGCGGTTAGTCATATTAAACTAGGTGGTATACTTACACGGCCTACAGGTATTGAAGAACCGGTAATAAGTTTCGTTTGGACAAATACAGACTCCTTCCAGACATATGGCTACGGGATCTTCACAAATGATTGTTGATGTACAGTTATCCCCAAGCGGTACCACTGATTCAAAATATTTGCATTGGATATATGAATTATTCTTATTTATTCAATCTGAATACAGTTTAAAAAATATCCGGACGTGAAAGATATCGGTCATACTTGGGTTATAAACAGGTATATATATATAAGAAAAAAAACTCACACTATATTTAATAAAAAACATGACTATGCAAAATATATCTTTATTTGAAATGAATAAAACGTTTAACCTGATATTGGTTAATACGTTGCCATGAATGAATAAATGATGACAAAGAAGTGTAATATATATTGGAATGGTTCTGAAATGAATTATTTCCAAGATTTCATATATCACCATAGTAAGTTGATTGTTGCACCTTACCTGGTACACATTGACCTTGAGGATTAGTTACGTGATTTGGCAAACAGCGACAAGTTCTGTTTAACGGACTGTCATCACATTCAGTGTTTTGCCCTTTACAGTCGGAATTGTTGTTGCATGACTCACCAAGGCACCTCACTATCAAAATAAACGCAAATATTTATAAGATTTCAAATGTCCATTACTAAACTTTCTCAAATAGCAGAACGGCTAGTATTGATTGTTATTTCATAACAATATTTCAATTCAGCTTGTTAGACCAAATA
Source organism: Panopea generosa (assembly GCA_029582155.1). Taxonomy (NCBI): domain Eukaryota; kingdom Metazoa; phylum Mollusca; class Bivalvia; order Adapedonta; family Hiatellidae; genus Panopea; species Panopea generosa. The sequence goes on from CM055907.1 coordinate 49,850,094, forward strand.
TTTATAATGTTATATATGTTCATACCAACATTACTGAATCGAAACGGTATAAAGAATTGCTCTTTTAAAAACTAAAATATTCGTCGTATTCATGGAAGTGGCATACTTACATGGCCTACACATATTGAAGAACCGGTAATGAGTTTCGTTTGGACAAATACAAACTCCATCAGGACACATGGCTACTGGATCTTCACAGATAATCCTTGATGTACAGTTTTCACCGAGCGGTACCACTGATTCAAAAAAGTGTACGATAATTTGCGTTATATATTGTATGAATTATTACATTTTAACAAATTAGAATACAGTTTAAAAAACAAACAGGCCGTCTAGATATTGGTCTTAGTTAAGCGACGAACACAGAAAAATCAATAAATGATGAAAAAGAAATGTTATATTAATATATATATATATATATATTGGAATATTTTTCAAATAAATTAGCTTCATTATTTTATAGATCATGACAGTTAGTTTGTTGTTGCACCTTACCTGGTACACATTGACCTTGAGGATTAGTTACGTGATTTGGCAAACAGCGACAGGTTCTGTTTAATGGACTGTCATCACATTCAGTGTTTTGCCCTTTACAGTCGGAGTTATTATTGCATGATTCACCAAGGCACCTCACTGTCAATACAAATGCAAATAATTGTCAATATTAAAATGTACATTATCAAAAGTGTACGCAATACTTATTAAAGAGAAGAATGGTAACATCTGATCATTTTTTACTAATAATATTTTGATTAAGGTTTGAGTCCACGTATTAGTAATGATATATGTTGTCATAACAACATGATTGAACAGTAACAGTGTAAAGCATTGCTCAAATAAAAGCTAAAACATTCGTCGTATTAAGGGAAATGTTACACTGTATACTCACATGGCCTACACGTATTGAAAAACCGGTAATGAGTTTCGTTTGGACAAATACAAACTCCATCATCACATATGGCTACGGAATCTTCACAAATAATCGTTGATGTACAGTTTTCACCGAGCGGAACCACTGAATTGAAATATTGTATAAAGATTTGCATTTAAATGGTTAAATTGTTATATTTTATTCCATCAGAACAAAGTTTCAATTAAAAAAAAATTAATGTGTAAAATACCGGTGACAGTCCTATTTCAGTTATGAACATTTAATATAAGCATTCATATTGCAATCATATGAAGAAATAGAACTTAAACTAAACTTAATTAAAAACATGACTATGAAAAATATATCTTTATTTGAAAGGAATTAAACGTTTTATCTGATATGGGTAAACATGTTGCTATGAATGAATAAATGACGACAAAGAAATATAATTTATATTGGAATGGTTCTTAAATGAATTATTTCAATTATTTCATATATCATCTTAGTAAGTTGACTGTTGCAACTTACCTGGTACACATTGACCTTGAGGATTAGTTACGTGATCTGGCAAACAGCGACAGGTTCTGTTTAACGGACTGTCATCACATTCAGTGTTTTGCCCTTTACAGTCGGAGTTATTATTGCATGATTCACCAAGGCACCTCACTGTCAATACAAACTCAAATAATTATAATTATTAAATGTGAACACAATTTTTATTAAAGAGAACAATGGTAACAGCTGATCTTATTTTACTAATAATACTTTAATTCAGGTTTGAGAAAACGTAATAATAATGATATATTTGCCATAACTACATAATTGAACTGTAAGGGTGTAAAGTATTGCTCAATTAAAAACTAAAACATTCGTCGTATTAACGGAAATGGTACACTGTATACTCACATGGCCTACACGTATTGAAGAACCGGTAATGAGTTTCGTTTGGACAAATACAAACTCCATCATCACATATGGCTACAGAATCTTCACAAATAATCGTTGATGTACAGTTTTCACCGAGCGGTACCACTGAATTAGAATAGTGTATAACGATTTGAATTTGAATGGTTAAATTAAAACATTTTATTCAATCAGAACACAGTTTCAATTAAAAAAAACTAATGTGTAATATACCGGTAACAGTCCTATTTAAATTATGAACATTAAATAAAAACATTCATATTGCAATCATATGAAGGAATATAACTTAAACTATACTCAATTAAAAACATGTCTATGGCAAATATATCTTTATTTGAAATGAATTAAACATTTTATCTGATATAGGTAAACATGTTGCTATGAATGAATAAATGATGACAAAGAAATGTAATTTATATTGGAATGGTTCTTAAATGAATTATTTCCATTATTTCATATATCATCATAGTAAGTTGATTGTTGCACCTTACCTGGTACACATTGACCTTGAGGATTAGTTACGTGATTTGGCAAACACCGGCAAGTTCTGTTTAACGGACTGTCATCACATTCAGTGTTTTGCCCTTTACAGTCGGAATTGTTGTTGCATGACTCACCAAGGCACCTCACTATCAAAATAAACGAAAATATTTATAAGATTTAAAAAGACCATTACTAAACATTCTCAAATAGCAGAATCGCTAATATTGATTGTTTTTTCATGAAAATATTTTGATTAAACATTTTAAACTACAAATTAACAATCATATATATGTTAATAACAACATAACTGAACTGAAAGAGTGTAAAGTATTACTCTATTTACAACTAAAGTATTCGTCGTATTCATGGAAGTGGCATACATACATGGCCTACACGTATTGAAGAACCGGTAATGAGTTTCGTTTGGACAAATACAGACTCCATCAGGACACATGGCTACTGGATCTTCACAGATAATCCTTGATGTACAGTTTTCACCGAGCGGTACCACTGAATTAAAATAGTGTATAACGATTTGCTTTGTAATGGTTAAATTGTTATACTTTATTCAATTAAAACAAGTAACGTGTAAAATACCGGTAACAGTCCTATTTCAGTTATGAACATTAAATAAAAGCATTCATGTTGCAATCATATGAAGGAATATAACTTAAAATTTATTCAATTAAAAACATGACTATGCAAAATATATCTTTATTTGAAATGAATTAAACGTTTTATCTGATATGGGTAAACATGTTGCTATGAATGAATAAATGATGACAAAGAAATGTAATTTATATTGGAATGGTTCTTAAATGAATAATTTCCATTATTTCATATATCATCATAGTAAGTTGATTGTTGCACCTTACCTGGTACACATTGACCTTGAGGATTAGTTACGTGATTTGGCAAACAGCGACAAGTTCTGTTTAACGGACTGTCATCACATTCAGTGTTTTGCCCTTTACAGTCGGAATTGTTGTTGCATGATTCGCCAAGACACCTCACTGTCAAAATAAACGCAAACATTTAAAGGATTTAAAAACTCCATTATTAAAAGAGTACTTTATATTTTTCAAAAAGCAGATCGGCTAGTATTGATTGTTATTTCATAACAACATTTTGATTCAGATTTTTAGACGACATATTTAAAATATACATATTTTCATAACAACATAACTAAACCGAAAGGGTGTGAAGTATTTTTTTTTCTATTGATAACTAAAACATTTGTCGTATTAATGGAAGTTTTGTACTTACATGGCCTACACGTGTTGAAGAACCGGTAATGAGTTTCGTTTGGACAAATACAAACTCCATCTGGACATCTTGCTACTGGATCTTCACAGATAATCCTTGATGTACAGTTATCACCAAGCGGTACAACTGATTTGAAATATTGAATGACAGTTTACGTTATATTGTATGAATTATTACATTTTATCAATCAAAACATAATTTCTAAAACAAACAGAACGCTTAAATATTGGTATTAGTTAAATGATGGACACAGAATGATTAATAAAATATGAGGAACAAATGTTATATATAATTGAATGGTTTTAAAATAAATTTGTTCCATTATTTTATCAATCATGATAATCAGTTGATTGTTGCACCTTACCTGGTACACATTGACCTTGAGGATTAGTTACGTGATTTGGCAAACAGCGACAGGTTCTGTTTAATGGACTGTCATCACATTCAGTGTTTTGCCCTTTACAGTCGGAGTTATTATTGCATGATTCACCAAGGCACCTCACTGTCAATACAAACGCAAATAATTGTCAATATTAAAATGTATATTATCAAAAGTGTACGCAATACTTATTAAAGAAAAGAATGGTAACATCTGATCATTTTTTACTAATAATATTTTGATTAAGGTTTGAGTCCACGTATTAGTAATGATATATGTTGTCATAACAACATGATTGAACAGTAACAGTGTAAAGCATTGCTCAAATAAAAGCTAAAACATTCGTCGTATTAAGGGAAATGTTACACTGTATACTCACATGGCCTACACGTATTGAAAAACCGGTAATGAGTTTCGTTTGGACAAATACAAACTCCATCATCACATATGGCTACGGAATCTTCACAAATAATCGTTGATGTACAGTTTTCACCGAGCGGAACCACTGAATTGAAATATTGTATAAAGATTTGCATTTAAATGGTTAAATTGTTATATTTTATTCCATCAGAACACAGTTTCAATCAAAAAAAAACTAATGTGTAAAATACCGGTGACAGTCCTATTTCAGTTATGAACATTTAATATAAGCATTCATATTGCAATCATACGAAGTAATATAACTCAAACTAAACTTAATTAAAAACATGACTATGAAAAATATATCTTTATTTGAAAGGAAGTAAACGTTTTATCTGCTATGGGTAAACATGTTGTTATGAATGAATAAATGACGACAAAGAAATATAATCTATATTGGAATGGTTCTTCAATGAATTATTTCCATTATTTCATATATCATCTTAGTAAGTTGATTGTTGCACCTTACCTGGTACACATTGACCTTGAGGATTAGTTACGTGATCTGGCAAACAGCGACAAGTTCTGTTTAACGGACTTTCATCACATTCAGTGTTTTGCCCTTTACAGTCGGAGTTATTATTGCATGATTCACCAAGGCACCTCACTGTCAAAACAAACTCAAATAATTATAATTATTAAATGTGTACACAATATTTATTAAAGAGAACAATGGTAACAGCTGATCTTTTTTTACTAATAATACTTTAATTCAGGTTTGAGAAAACGTAATAATAATGATATATGTTGCCATAACAACATAATTGAACTGTAAGGGTGTAAAGTATTGCTCAATTAAAAACTAAAACATTCGTCGTATTAACGGAAATGGTACACTGTATACTCACATGGCCTACACGTATTGAAGAACCGGTAATGAGTTTCGTTTGGACAAATACAAACTCCATCATCACATAAGGCTACGGAATCTTCACAAATAATCGTTGATGTACAGTTTTCACCGAGCGGTACCACTGAATTAGAATAGTGTATAACGATTTGAATTTGAATGGTTAAATTAAAACATTTTATTCAATCAGAACACAGTTTCAATTAAAAAAAACTAATGTGTAATATACCGGTGACAGTCCTATTTAAGTTATGAACATTAAATAAAAACATTCATATTGCAATCATATGAAGAAATATAACTTAAACTATACTCAATTAAAAACATGTCTATGGCAAATATATCTTTATTTGAAATGAATTAAACATTTTATCTGATATAGGTAAACATGTTGCTTTGAATGAAAAAATGATGGTAAAGGAATGTGATTTATATTGGAATGGTTCTGAAATGAATTGTTTCCATTGGTTAGTATATCATCATAGAAAGTTGATCGTTGCACCTTACCTGGTACACATTGACCTTGAGGATTAGTTACGTGATTTGGCAAACACCGGCAAGTTCTGTTTAACGGACTGTCATCACATTCAGTGTTTTGCCCTTTACAGTCGGAATTGTTGTTGCATGACTCACCAAGGCACCTCACTGTCAAAATAAACGAAAATATTCATAAGATTTAAAAAGACCATTACTAAACTTTCTCAAATAGCAGAATCGCTAATATTGATTGTTTCTTCATCAAAATATTTTGATTCGACATTTTAGACTACAAATTAACAATCATATATATGTTATTAACAACATAACTGAACTGAAAGAGTGTAAAGTATTACTTTATTTACAACTAAAACATTCGTCGTATTCATGGAAGTGGCATACTTACATGGCCTACACGTACTGAAGAACCGGTAATGAGTTTCGTTTGGACAAATACAGACTCCATCAGGACACATGGCTACTGGATCTTCACAGATAATCCTTGATGTACAGTTTTCACCAAGCGGTACCACTGAATTAAAATAGTGTATAACGATTTGCTTTGTAATGGTTAAATTGTTATACTTTATTCAATTAAAACAAGTAACGTGTAAAATACCGGTAACAGTCCTATTTCAGTTATGAACATTAAATAAAAGCATTCATGTTGCAATCATATGAAGGAATATAACTTAAAATTTACTCAATTAAAAACATGTCTATGGCAAATATATCTTTATTTGAAATGAATTAAACATTTTATCTGATATAGGTAAACATGTTGCTTTGAATGAAAAAATGATGGTAAAGGAATGTGATTTATATTGGAATGGTTCTGAAATGAATTGTTTCCATTAGTAAGTATATCATCATAGAAAGTTGATTGTTGCACCTTACCTGGTACACATTGACCTTGAGGATTAGTTACGTGATTTGGCAAACACCGGCAAGTTCTGTTTAACGGACTGTCATCACATTCAGTGTTTTGCCCTTTACAGTCGGAATTGTTGTTGCATGACTCACCAAGGCACCTCACTGTCAAAATAAACGAAAACATTTATAAGATTTAAAAATACCATTACTAAACTTTCTCAAATAGCAGAATCGCTAATATGGATTGTTTTTTCATGAAAATATTTTGATTCAACATTTTAAACTACAAATTAACAATCATATATATGTTAATAACAACATAACTGAACTGAAAGAGTGTAAAGTATTACTCTATTTACAACTAAAACATTCGTCGTATTCATGGAAGTGGCATACTTACATGGCCTACACGTATTGAAGAACCGGTAATGTGTTTCGTTTGGACAAATACAGACTCCATCAGGACACATGGCTACTGGATCTTCACAGATAATCCTTGATGTACAGTTTTCACCGAGCGGTACCACTGAATTAAAATAGTGTGTAACGATTTGCTTTGTAATGGTTAAATTGTTATACTTTATTCAATTAAAACAAGTAACGTGTAAAATACCGGTAACAGTCCTATTTCAGTTATGAACATTAAATAAAAGCATTCATGTTGCAATCATATGAAGGAATATAACTTAAAATTTATTCAATTAAAAACATGACTATGCAAAATATATCTTTATTTGAAATGAATTAAACGTTTTATCTGATATGGGTAAACATGTTGCTATGAATGAATAAATGATGACAAAGAAATGTAATTTATATTGGAATGGTTCTTAAATGAATTATTTCCATTATTTCATATATCATCATAGTAGGTTGATTGTTGCACCTTACCTGGTACACATTGACCTTGAGGATTAGTTACGTGATTTGGCAAACAGCGACAAGTTCTGTTTAACGGACTGTCATCACATTCAGTGTTTTGCCCTTTACAGTCGGATTTATTATTGCATGATTCACCAAGGCACCTCACTGTCAATACAAACTCAAATAATTATAATTATGAATTGTGTACACAATATTTATTAAAGAGAACAATGGTAACAGCTGATCTTTTTTGACTAATAATAATTTAATTCAGGTTTGAGAAAACGTAATAATAATGATATATGTTGCCATAACAACATAATTGAACTGTAAGGGTGTAAAGTATTGCTCAATTAAAAACTAAAACTTTTGTCGTATTAATGGAAATGGTACACTGTATACTCACATGGCCTACACGTATTGAAGAACCGGTAATGAGTTTCGTTTGGACAAATACAAACTCCATCATCACATATGGCTACGGAATCTTCACAAATAATCGTTGATGTACAGTTTTCACCGAGCGGTACCACTGAATTAGAATAGTGTATAACGATTTGAATTTGAATTGTTAAATTAAAACATTTTATTCAATCAGAACACAGTTTCAATTAAAAAAAACTTATGTGTAATATACCGGTGACAGTCCTATTTAAGTTATGAACATTAAATAAAAACATTCATATTGCAATCATATGAAGGAATATAACTTAAACTATACTCAATTAAAAGCATGTCTATGGCAAATATATCTTTATTTGAAATGAATTAAACATTTTATCTGATATAGGTAAACATGTTGCTTTGAATGAAAAAATGATGGTAAAGGAATGTGATTTATATTGGAATGGTTCTGAAATGAATTGTTTCCATTAGTTAGTATATCATCATAGAAAGTTGATTGTTGCACCTTACCTGGTACACATTGACCTTGAGGATTAGTTACGTGATTTGGCAAACACCGGCAAGTTCTGTTTAACGGACTGTCATCACATTCAGTGTTTTGCCCTTTACAGTCGGAATTGTTGTTGCATGACTCACCAAGGCACCTCACTGTCAAAATAAACGAAAATATTTATAAGATTTAAAAAGACCATTACTAAACTTTCTCAAATAGCAGAATCACTAATATTGATTGTTTTTTCATGAAAATATTTTGATTCAACATTTTAAACTACAAATTAACAATCATATATATGTTAATAATAACATAACTGAACTGAAAGAGTGTAAAGTATTACTCTATTTACAACTGAAACATTCGTCGTATTCATGGAAGTGGCATACTTACATGGCCTACACGTATTGAAGAACCGGTAATGAGTTTCGTTTGGACAAATACAAACTCCATCAGGACACATGGCTACTGGATCTTCACAGATAATCCTTGATGTACAGTTTTCACCGAGCGGTACCACTGAATTAAAATAGTGTATAACGATTTGCTTTGTAAAGGTTAAATTGTTATACTTTATTCAATCAGAACACAGTTTCAATTAAAACAAGAAACGTGTAAAATACCGGTAACAGTCCTATTTCAGTTATGAACATTAAATAAAAGCATTCATGTTGCAATCATATGAAGGAATATAACTTAAAACTTATTCAATTAAAAACATGACTATGCAAAATATATCTTTATTTGAAATGAATTAAACGTTTTTTTCTGATATGGGTAAACATGTTGCTATGAATGAATAAATGATGACAAAGAAATGTAATTTATATTGGAATGTTTCTTAAATGAATTATTTCCATTATTTCATATATCATCATAGAAAGTTGATTGTTGCACCTTACCTGGTACACATTGACCTTGAGGATTAGTTACGTGATTTGGCAAACAGCGACAAGTTCTGTTTAACGGACTGTCATCACATTCAGTGTTTTGCCCTTTACAGTCGGAATTGTTGTTGCATGACTCACCAAGGCACCTCACTATCAAAATAAACGCAAATATTTATAAGATTTCAAATATCCATTACTAAACTTTCTCAAATAGCAGAACGGCTAGTATTGATTGTTATTTCATAACAATATTTCAATTCAGCTTTTTAGACCAAATATTTATAATGTTATATATGTTCATACCAACATTACTGAATCGAAACGGTATAAAGAATTGCTCTTTTAAAAACTAAAACATTCGTCGTATTCATGGAAGTGGCATACTTACATGGCCTACACGTATTGAAGAACCGGTAATGAGTTTCGTTTGGACAAATACAAACTCCATCAGGACACATGGCTACTGGATCTTCACAGATAATCCTTGATGTACAGTTTTCACCGAGCGGTACCACTGATTCAAAAAAGTGTATGATAATTTGCGTTATATATTGTATGAATTATTACATTTTAACAAATTAGAATACAGTTTAAAAAACAAACAGGCCGTCTAGATATTTGTCTTAGTTAAGCGACGAACACAGAAAGATCAATAAATGATGAAAAAGAAATGTTATATTAATATATATATATATTGGAATATTTTTCAAATAAATTAGCTTCATTATTTTATAGATCATGACAGTTAGTTTGTTGTTGCACCTTACCTGGTACACATTGACCTTGAGGATTAGTTACGTGATTTGGCAAACAGCGACAGGTTCTGTTTAATGGACTGTCATCACATTCAGTGTTTTGCCCTTTACAGTCGGAGTTATTATTGCATGATTCACCAAGGCACCTCACTGTCAATACAAACGCAAATAATTGTCAATATTAAAATGTACATTATCAAAAGTGTACGCAATACTTATTAAAGAGAAGAATGGTAACATCTGATCATTTTTTACTAATAATATTTTGATTCAGGTTTGAGTCCACGTATTAGTAATGATATATGTTGTCATAACAACATGATTGAACAGTAAGAGTGTAAAGCATTGCTCAAATAAAAGCTAAAACTTTCGTCGTATGAATGGAAATGGTACACTGTATACTCACATGGCCTACACGTATTGAAAAACCGGTAATGAGTTTCGTTTGGACAAATACAAACTCCATCATCACATATGGCTACGGAATCTTCACAAATAATCGTTGATGTACAGTTTTCACCGAGCGGAACCACTGAATTGAAATATTGTATAAAGATTTGCATTTAAATGGTTAATGGTTATATTTTATTCCATCAGAACACAGTTTCAATTAAAAATACTGATGTGTAAAATACCCGTGACAGTCCTATTTCAGTTATGAACATTAAATATAAGCATTCATATTGCAATCATACGAAGAAATATAACTTAAACTAAACTTAATTAAAAACATGACTATGAAAAATATATCTTTATTTGAAATGAATTAAACATTTTATCTGATATAGGTAAACATGTTGCTTTTAATGAAAAAATGATGGTAAAGGAATGTGATTAATATTGGAATGGTTCTGAAATGAATTGTTTCCATTAGTTAGTATATCATCATAGAAAGTTGATTGTTGCACCTTACCTGGTACACATTGACCTTGAGGATTAGTTACGTGATTTGGCAAACACCGGCAAGTTCTGTTTAACGGACTGTCATCACATTCAGTGTTTTGCCCTTTACAGTCGGAATTGTTGTTGCATGACTCACCAAGGCACCTCACTGTCAAAATAAACGAAAATATTTATAAGATTTAAAAAGACCATTACTAAACTTTCTCAAATAGCAGAATCACTAATATTGATTGTTTTTTCATGAAAATATTTTGATTCAACATTTTAAACTACAAATTAACAATCATATATATGGTAATAACAACATAACTGAACTGAAAGAGTGTAAAGTATTACTCTATTTACAACTGAAACATTTGTCGTATTCATGGAAGTGGCATACTTACATGGCCTACACGTATTGAAGAACCGGTAATGAGTTTCGTTTGGACAAATACAAACTCCATCAGGACACATGGCTACTGGATCTTCACAGATAACCCTTGATGTACAGTTTTCACCGAGCGGTACCACTGAATTAAAATAGTGTATAACGATTTGCTTTGTAATGGTTAAATTGTTATACTTTATTCAATCAGAACACAGTTTTAATTAAAATTAGTAACGTGTAAAATACCAGTAACAGTCCTATTTCAGTTATGAACATTAAATAAAAGCATTCATGTTGCAATCATATGAAGGAATATAACTTAAAACTTATTCAATTAAAAACATGACTATGCAAAATATATCTTTATTTGAAATGAATTAAACGTTTTTTTCTGATATGGGTAAACATGTTGCTATGAATGAATAAATGACGACAAAGAAATATAATTTATATTGGAATGGTTCTTAAATGAATTATTTCCATTATTTCATATATCATCTTAGTAAGTTGATTGTTGCACCTTACCTGGTACACATTGACCTTGAGGATTAGTTACGTGATCTGGCAAACAGCGACAGGTTTTGTTTAACGGACTGTCATCACATTCAGTGTTTTGACCTTTACAGTCGGAGTTATTATTGCATGATTCACCAAGGCACCTCACTGTCAATACAAACTCAAATAATTATAATTATTAAATGTGTACACGATTTTTATTAAAGAGAACAATGGTAACAGCTGATCTTTTTTTACTAATAATACTTTAATTCAGGTTTGAGAAAACGTAATAATAATGATATATTTGCCATAACTACATAATTGAACTGTAAGGGTGTAAAGTATTGCTCAATTAAAAAGTAAAACATTCGTCGTATTAACGGAAATGGTACACTGTATACTCACATGGCTTACACGTATTGAAGAACCGGTAATGAGTTTCGTTTGGACAAATACAAACTCCATCATCGCATATGGCTACAGAATCTTCACAAATAATCGTTGATGTACAGTTTTCACCGAGCGGTACCACTGAATTAGAATAGTGTATAACGATTTGAATTTGAATGGTTAAATTAAAACATTTTATTCAATCAGAACACAGTTTCAATTAAAAAAAACTAATGTGTAATATACCGGTGATAGTCCTATTTAAATTATGAACATTAAATAAAAACATTCATATTGCAATCATATGAAGGAATATAACTTAAACTATACTCAATTAAAAACATGTCTATGGCAAATATATCTTTATTTGAAATGAATTGAACATTTTATCTGATATAGGTAAACATGTTGCTTTGAATGAAAAAATGATGGTAAAGGAATGTGATTTATATTGGAATGGTTCTGAAATGAATTGTTTCCATTAGTAAGTATATCATCATAGAAAGTTGATTATTGCACCTTACCTGGTACACATTGACCTTGAGGATTAGTTACGTGATTTGGCAAACACCGGCAAGTTCTGTTTAACGGACTGTCATCACATTCAGTGTTTTGCCCTTTACAGTCGGAATTGTTGTTGCATGACTCACCAAGGCACCTCACTGTCAAAATAAACGAAAATATTTATAAGATTTAAAAATACCATTACTAAACTTTCTCAAATAGCAGAATCGCTAATATTGATTGTTTTTTCATGAAAATATTTTGATTCAACATTTTAAACTACAAATTAACAATCATATATATGTTAATAACAACATAACTGAACTGAAAGAGTGTAAAGTATTACTCTATTTACAACTAAAACATTCGTCGTATTCATGGAAGTGGCATACTTACATGGCCTACACGTATTGAAGAACCGGTAATGTGTTTCGTTTGGACAAATACAGACTCCATCAGGACACATGGCTACTGGATCTTCACAGATAATCCTTGATGTACAGTTTTCACCGAGCGGTACCACTGAATTAAAATAGTGTATAACGATTTGCTTTGTAATGGTTAAACTGTTATACTTTATTCAATTAAAACAAGTAACGTGTAAAATACCGGTAACAGTCCTATTTCAGTTATGAACATTAAATAAAAGCATTCATGTTGCAATCATATGAAGGAATATAACTTAAAATTTATTCAATTAAAAACATGACTATGCAAAATATATCTTTATTTGAAATGAATTAAACGTTTTATCTGATATGGGTAAACATGTTGCTATGAATGAATAAATGATGACAAAGAAATGTAATTTATATTGGAATGGTTCTTAAATGAATTATTTCCATTATTTCATATATCATCATAGTAGGTTGATTGTTGCACCTTACCTGGTACACATTGACCTTGAGGATTAGTTACGTGATTTGGCAAACAGCGACAAGTTCTGTTTAACGGACTGTCATCACATTCAGTGTTTTGCCCTTTACAGTCGGAGTTATTATTGCATGATTCACCAAGGCACCTCACTGTCAATACAAACTCAAATAATTATAATTATTAATTGTGTACACAATATTTATTAAAGAGAACAATGGTAACAGCTGATCTTTTTTTACTAATAATACTTTAATTCAGGTTTGAGAAAACGTAATAATAATGATATATGTTGCCATAACAACATAATTGAACTGTAAGGGTGTAAAGTATTGCTCAATTAAAAACTAAAACTTTCGTCGTAATAATGGAAATGGTACACTGTATACTCACATGGCCTACACGTATTGAAGAACCGGTAATGAGTTTCGTTTGGACAAATACAAACTCCATCATCACATATGGCTACGGAATCTTCACAAATAATCGTTGATGTACAGTTTTCACCGAGCGGTACCACTGAATTAGAATAGTGTATAACGTTTTGAATTTGAATGGTTAAATTAAAACATTTTATTCAATCAGAACACAGTTTCAATTAAAAAAAACTAATGTGTAATATACCGGTGACAGTCCTATTTAAGTTATGAACATTAAATAAAAACATTCATATTGCAATCATATGAAGGAATATAACTTAAACTATACTCAATTAAAAGCATGTCTATGGCAAATATATCTTTATTTGAAATGAATTAAACATTTTATCTGATATAGGTAAACATGTTGCTTTGAATGAAAAAATGATGGTAAAGGAATGTGATTTATATTGGAATGGTTCTGCAATGAATTGTTTCCATTAGTTAGTATATCATCATAGAAAGTTGATTGTTGCACCTTACCTGGTACACATTGACCTTGAGGATTAGTTACGTGATTTGGCAAACACCGGCAAGTTCTGTTTAACGGACTGTCATCACATTCAGTGTTTTGCCCTTTACAGTCGGAATTGTTGTTGCATGACTCACCAAGGCACCTCACTGTCAAAATAAACGAAAATATTTATAAGATTTAAAAATACCATTACTAAACTTTCTCAAATAGAGAATCACTAATATTGATTGTTTTTTCATGAAAATATTTTGATTCAACATTTTAAACTACAAATTAACAATCATATATATGTTAATAACAACATAACTGAACTGAAAGAGTGTAAAGTATTACTCTATTTACAACTGAAACATTCGTCGTATTCATGGAAGTGGCATACTTACATGGCCTACACGTATTGAAGAACCGGTAATGAGTTTCGTTTGGACAAATACAAACTCCATCAGGACACATGGCTACTGGATCTTCACAGATAATCCTTGATGTACAGTTTTCACCGAGCGGTACCACTGAATTAAAATAGTGTATAACGATTTGCTTTGTAATGGTCAAATTGTTATACTTTATTCAATCAGAACACTGTTTCAATTAAAACAAGTAACGTGTAAAATACCAGTAACAGTCCTATTTCAGTTATGAACATTAAATAAAAGCATTCATATTGCAATCATTTGAAGGAATATAACTTAAAACTTATTCAATTAAAAACATGACTATGCAAAATATATCTTTATTTGAAATGAATTAAACGTTTTTTTCTGATATGGGTAAACATGTTGCTATGAATGAATAAATGATGACAAAGAAATGTAATTTATATTGGAATGTTTCTTAAATGAATTATTTCCATTATTTCATATATCATCATAGAAAGTTGATTGTTGCACCTTACCTGGTACACATTGACCTTGAGGATTAGTTACGTGATTTGGCAAACAGCGACAAGTTCTGTTTAACGGACTGTCATCACATTCAGTGTTTTGCCCTTTACAGTCGGAATTGTTGTTGCATGACTCACCAAGGCACCTCACTATCAAAATAAACGCAAATATTTATAAGATTTCAAAGATCCATTACTAAACTTTCTCAAATAGCAAAACGGCTAGTATTGATTGTTATTTCATAACAATATTTCAATTCAGCTTTTTAAACCAAATATTTATAATGTTATATATGTTCATACCAACATTACTGAATCGAAACGGTATAAAGAATTGCTCTTTTAAAAACTAAAACATTCGTCCTATTCATGGAAGTGGCATACTTACATGGCCTACACGTATTGAAGAACCGGTAATAAGTTTCGTTTGGACAAATACAAACTCCATCAGGACACATGGCTACTGGATCTTCACAGATAATCCTTGATGTACAGTTTTCACCGAGCGGTACCACTGATTCAAAAAAGTGTATGATAATTTGCGTTATATATTGTATGAATTATTACATTTTAACAAATTAGAATACAGTTTAAAAAACAAACAGGCCGTCTAGATATTGGTCTTAGTTAAGCGACGAACACAGAAAGATCAATAAATGATGAAAAAGAAATGTTATATTAATATATATATATATTGGAATATTTTTCAAATAAATTAGCTTCATTATTTTATAGATCATGACAGTTAGTTTGTTGTTGCACCTTACCTGGTACACATTGACCTTGAGGATTAGTTACGTGATTTGGCAAACAGCGACAGGTTCTGTTTAATGGACTGTCATCACATTCAGTGTTTTGCCCTTTACAGTCGGAGTTATTATTGCATGATTCACCAAGGCACCTCACTGTCAATACAAACGCAAATAATTGTCTATTAAAATGTACATTATCAAAAGTGTACGCAATACTTATTAAAGAGAAGAATGGTAACATCTGATCATTTTTTACTAATAATATTTTGATCCAGGTTTGAGTCCACGTATTAGTAATGATATATGTTGTCATAACAACATGATTGAACAGTAAGAGTGTAATGCATTGCTCAAATAAAAGCTAAAACTTTCGTCGTATTAATGGAAATGGTACACTGTATACTCACATGGCCTACACGTATTGAAA
This sequence comes from Panopea generosa, assembly GCA_029582155.1. Classification (NCBI taxonomy): domain Eukaryota; kingdom Metazoa; phylum Mollusca; class Bivalvia; order Adapedonta; family Hiatellidae; genus Panopea; species Panopea generosa. Next base: position 49,866,535 of record CM055907.1, read on the forward strand.
AACCGGTAATGAGTTTCGTTTGGACAAATACAAACTCCATCATCACATATGGCTACGGAATCTTCACAAATAATCGTTGATGTACAGTTTTCACCGAGCGGAACCACTGAATTGAAATAGTGTATAAAGATTTGCATTTAAATGGTTAAATTGTTATATTTTATTCCATCAGAACACAGTTTCAATTAAAAAAAATTAATGTGTAAAATACCGGTGACAGTCGTATTTTAGTTATGAACATTTAATATAAGCATTCATATTGCAATCATACGAAGAAATATAACTGAAACTAAACTTAATTAAAAACATGACTATGAAAAATATATCTTTATTTGAAAGGAAGTAAACGTTTTATCTGATATGGGAAAACATGTTGCTACGAATGAATAAATGACGACAAAGAAATATAATCTATTTTGGAATGGTTCTCAAATGAATTATTTCCATTATTTTATATATCATCTTAGTAAGTTGATTGTTGCACCTTACCTGGTACACATTGACCTTCAGGATTAGTTACGTGATCTGGCAAACAGCGACAAGTTCTGTTTAACGGACTGTCATCACATTCAGTGTTTTGCCCTTTACAGTCGGAGTTATTATTGCATGATTCACCAAGGCACCTCACTGCCAATACAAACTCAAATAATTATAATTATTAAATGTGTACACAATATTTATTAAAGAGAACAATGGTAACAGCTGATATTTTTTAACTAATAATACTTTAATTCAGGTTTGAGAAAACGTAATAATAATGATATATGTTGCCATAACAACATAATTGAACTGTAAGGGTGTAAAGTATTGCTTGATTAAAAACTAAAACATTCGTCGTATTAACGGAAATGGTACACTGTATACTCACATGGCCTACACGTATTGAAGAACCGGTAATGAGTTTCGTTTGGACAAATACAAACTCCATCATCACATATGGCTACGGAATCTTCACAAATAATCGTTGATGTACAGTTTTCACCGAGCGGTACCACTGAATTAGAATAATGTATAACGATTTGAATTGGAATGGTTAAATTAAAACTTTTTATTCAATCAGAACACAGTTTCAATTAAAAAAAACTAATGTGTAATATACCGGTGACAGTCCTATTTAAATTATGAACATTAAATAAAAACATTCATATTGCAATCATATGAAGGAATATAACTTAAACTATACTCAATTAAAAACATGTCTATGGCAAATATATCTTTATTTGTAATGAATTAAACATTTTATCTGATATAGGTAAACATGTTGCTATGAATGAATAAATGATGACAAAGAAATGTAATTTATATTGGAATGGTTCTTAAATGAATTATTTCCATTATTTCATATATCATCATAGTAAGTTGATTATTGCACCTTACCTGGTACACATTGACCTTGAGGATTAGTTACGTGATTTGGCAAACACCGGCAAGTTCTGTTTAACGGACTGTCATCACATTCAGTGTTTTGCCCTTTACAGTCGGAATTGTTGTTGCATGACTCACCAAGGCACCTCACTATCAAAATAAACGAAAATATTTATAAAATTTAAAAAGACTATTACTAAACTTTCTCAAATAGCAGAATCGCTAATATTGATTGTTTTTTCATGAAAATATTTTGATTCAACATTTTAGACTACAAATTAACAATCATATATATGTTAATAACAACATAACTGAACTGAAAGAGTGTAAAGTATTACTCTATTTACAACTAAAACAATCGTCGTATTCATGGAAGTGGCATACTTACATGGCCTACACGTATTGAAGAACCGGTAATGAGTTTCGTTTGGACAAATACAGACTCCATCAGGACACATGGCTACTGGATCTTCACAGATAATCCTTGATGTACAGTTTTCACCGAGCGGTACCACTGAATTAAAATAGTGTATAACGATTTGCTTTGTAATGGTTAAATTGTTATACTTTATTCAATTAAAATAAGTAACGTGTAAAATACCGGTAACAGTCCTATTTCAGTTATGAACATTAAATAAAAGCATTCATGTTGCAATCATATGAAGGAATATAACTTAAAACTTATTCAATTAAAAACATGACTATGCAAAATATATCTTTATTTGAAATGAATTAAACGTTTTTTTCTGATATGGGTAAACATGTTGCTATGAATGAATAAATGATGACAAAGAAATGTAATTTATATTGGAATGTTTCTTCAATGAATTATTTCCATTATTTCATATATCATCATAGTAAGTTGATTGTTGCACCTTACCTGGTACACATTGACCTTGAGGATTAGTTACGTGATTTGGCAAACACCGACAAGTTCTGTTTAACGGACTGTCATCACATTCTGTGTTTTGCCCTTTACAGTCGGAATTGTTGTTGCATGATTCGCCAAGACACCTCACTGTCAAAATAAACGCAAACATTTAAAGGATTTAAAAAGTCTATTATTAAAAGAGTACTTTATATTTTTCAAAAAGCAGATCGGGTAGTATTGATTGTTATTTCATAACAACATTTTGATTCAGCTTTTCAGACGACATATTTAAAATATACATATTTTCATAACAACATAACTAAACCGAAATTGTGTGAAGTATTTCTCTATTGATAACTAAAACATTTGTCGTATTAGTGGAAGTTTTATACTTACATGGCCTACACGTGTTGAAGAACCGGTAATGAGTTTCGTTTGGACAAATACAAACTCCATCAGGACATCTTGCTACTGGATCTTCACAGATAATCCTTGATGTACAGTTATCACCAAGCGGTACAACTGATTTGAAATATTGAATGACAGCTTGCGTTATATTGTATGAATTATTACATTTTATCAAATCAGAACATAATTTCTAAAACAAACAGAACGCTTAAATATTGGTCTTAGTTAAATGATGGACACTGAATGATTAATAAATTATGACGAACAAATGTTCTATATAATTGAAAGGTTTTAATATAAATGAGTTCCATTATTTTATCAATCATGATAATAAGTTTATTGTTGAATCTTACCTGGTACACATTGACCTTGAGGATTAGTTACGTGATTTGGCAAACAGCGACAAGTTCTGTTTAACGGACTGTCGTCACATTCAGTGTTTTGCCCTTTACAGTCGGAGTTATTATTGCATGATTCACCAAGGCACCTCACTGTCAATACAAACGCAAATAATTATCATCATTTAAAGTGTACGCAATACTTATTAAAGAGCAGAACGCTAACAGCTGATCATTTTTTACTCATAATATTTTAATTCAGGTTTGAGTCCGCGTATTAATAATGATATATGTTGTCATAACAACAAAGCATTGCTCAATCAAAAGCTAAAATATGTGTCGTATTAATGGAAATGGTACACTGTATACTCACATGGCCTACACATATTGAAGAGCCGGTAATGAGTTTCGTTTGGACAAATACAAACTCCATCATCACATATGGCTACAGAATCTTCACAAATAATCGTTGATGTACAGTTTTCACCGAGCGGTACCACTGAATTGAAATAGTGTATAACGATTTGCATTTTAATGGTTAAATTGTTATATTTTATTCCATCAGAACACAGTTTCAATTACAAAAACCTAATGTGTAAAATATCGCTGACAGTCCTATTTCAGTTATGAACATTAAATAAAAGCATTCATATTGTAACCATACGAAGAAATATAACTTAAACTAAACTCAATTAAAAACATGACTATGTAAAATATATCTTTATTTGAAATGAATTAAACATTTTATGTGATATGAGTTAACATGTTGCTATGAATGAATAAATGACGACAAAGAAATATAATTTATATTGGAATGGTTCTTAAATGAATTATTACCATTATGTTATATATCATCTTAGTAAGTTCATTGTTGCACCTTACCTGGTACACATTGACCTTGAGGATTAGTTACGTGATTTGGCAAACAGCGACAAGTTCTGTTTAACGGACTGTCATCACATTCAGTGTTTCGCCCTTTACAGTCGGAATTGTTGTTGCAGGATTCACCAAGGCACCTCACTGTCAATAAAAACGCAAATATTTAAAGGATTTAAAAAGTCCATTACTAAATGTGTACGCTATATATTTCAAAAAGCAGATCGGCTAGTATTTATTGTTATTTCATAACAACATTTTGATTCATCTTTTCAGACGACATATTTAAAATATACATATTTTCATAACAACATAACTAAACCGAAAGGGTGTAAAGTATTTCTCTATTGATAACTAAAACTTTCGTCGTATTAATGGAAGTTTTATACTTACATGGCCTACACGTGTTGAAGAACCGGTAATGAGTTTCGTTTGGACAAATACAAACTCCATCAGGACATCTTGCTACTGGATCTTCACAGATAATCCTTGATGTACAGTTATCACCGAGCGGTACAACTGATTTGAAATTTTAAATGACAGTTTACGTTATATTGTATGAATTATTACATTATATCAAATCAGAACATAATTTCTAAAACAAACAAAACGCTTAAATATTGGTCTTAGTTAAATGATTGACACTGAATGATTAATACATTATGACGAACAAATGTTATATATAATTGATCGATTTTAAAATAAACTAATTCCATTATTTTATCAGTCATGCTAATCAGTTTATTGTTGCATCTTACCTGGTACACATTGACCTTGAGGATTAGTTACGTGATTTGGCAAACAGCGACAGGTTCTGTTTAACGGACTGTCATCACATTCAGTGTTTTGCCCTTTACAGTCGGAGTTATTATCGCACGATTCACCAAGGCACCTCACTGTCAATAAAAACACAAAATTATTATCATTATTAAAAGTGTACACAATACTTATTAAAGAGAAGAATGGTAACAGCTGGTCTTTTTTAACAAATAATATTTTAATTCAGGTTTGAGTCCACGTATTAATAATGATATATGTTGTCATAACAACATAATTGAACTGTAAGTCTGTAAAGTATTGCTCAATTAACAACTAAAACATTCGTCGTATTAATGGAAATGGTACACTGTATACTCACATGGCCTACACGTATTGAAGAACCGGTAATGAGTTTCGTTTGGACAAATACAAACTCCATCATCACATATGGCTACGGAATCTTCACAAATAATCGTTGATGTACAGTTTTCACCGAGCGGTACCACTGAATTAAAATAGAGTATAACGATTTGCTTTGAAAGTGTTAAATTGTTATATTTTATTCAATGAGAACACAGTTTCAATTAAAAAAAAATAATGTGTAAAATACCGGTAACAGTCCTATTTAAGTTATGAACAATTAAATAAAATCATTCATGTTGCAATCATATGAAGGAATATTACTTAATCTATACTCAATTAAAACATGACTATGCAAAATATATCTTTATTTGAAATGAATTAAACGTTTTATTTAATATGGGTAAATATGTTGCTATCAATGAATAAATGATGACAAAGAAATGTAATTTATATTGGAATGGTTCTTTAAGGAATTATTTCAAATAGTTTATATATCATCATAGTAAGTCTATTGTTGCACCTTACCTGGTACACATTGACCTTGAGGATTAGTTACGTGATTTGGCAAACAGCGACAAGTTCTGTTTAACGGACTGTCATCACATTCTGTGTTTTGCCCTTTACAGTCGGAATTGTTGTTGCATGACTCACCAAGGCACCTCACTGTCAAAATAAACGCAAATATTTATAAGATTTAAAAAGTCCATTACTAAACTTCTCAAATAACAAAACAGCTAGTATTGATTGTTGTTTCATAACGATACTTCAATTCAGCTTTTGAGACGACATATTAACAATTATATTTATGTTTATAACAAATAATTGAACCAAATTGGTGTTAAGTATTTCTCTATTTACAATTAAAACATTCGTCCTATTCATGGAAGTGGCATACTTACATGGCCTACATGTATTGAAGAACCGGTAATGAGTTTCGTTTGGACAAATACAAACTCCATCTGGACATTTTGCTACTGGATCTTCACAGATAATCCTTGATGTACAGTTATCACCGAGCGGTACCACTGATTTAAAATAGTGTATGATAATTTGCGTTATATATTGTATGAATTATTGCATTTTATCAAATCAGAATACAGTTTCAAAAACAAAAGGCCGTTTAGATATTGGTCTTAGTTAAGTGACGAACACGGTATGATAAATAAATGATGAAAACGAAACGTTAACTTATATATATTGGAATATTTTTCAAATAAATTAACTTCAATATTTTATAGATCATGACAGCTAGTTTGTTGTTTCACCTTACCTGGTACACATTGACCTTGAGAATTAGTTACATGATTTGGCAAACAGCGACAGGTTCTGTTTAACGGACTGTCATCACATTCAGTGTTTTGCCCTTTACAGTCGGAGTTATTATTGCATGATTCACCAAGGCACCTCACTGTCAATACAAACGCAAATAATTATCATTGTTAAAAGTGTACGCAATACTTATCAAAGAGAACAATGGTAACAGCTGATCTTGTTTTACTAATAATACTTTAATTCAGGTTTGAGTCCACGTATTAATAATGATATATGTTGCCATAACAACATAATTGAACTGTAAAGCTGTAAAATATTGCTCAATTAACAACTAAAACATTCGTCGTATTAATGGAAATGGTACACTGTATACTCACATGGCCTACACGTATTGAAGAACCGGTAATGAGTTTCGTTTGGACAAATACAAACTCCATCATCACATATGGCTACAGAATCTTCACAAATAATCGTTGATGTACAGTTTTCACCGAGCGGTACCACTGAATTAAAATAGTATATAATGATTTGCTTTGTAATGGTTAAATTGTTATATTTTATTCTATAAGAACACAGTTTCAATGTAAAAAAGTAACGTGTAAAATACCGGTGACAGTACTATTTAATTTATGAACATTAAATAAAAGAAATTATGTTGCAATCATATGAAGGAATATAACTTAAACTATAGTCAATTAAAACATGACTATGCAAAGTATATCTTTATTTGAATGAATTAAACGTTTTATCTTATATGGGTAAACATGTTGCTATCAATGAATAAATGATGACAAAGAAATGTAATTTATATTGGAATGGTTCTTAAATGAAATATTTCCATTATTTCATATGTCATCATAGTAAGTTGATTGTTGCACCTTACCTGGTACACATTGACCTTGAGGATTTGTTACGTGATTTGGCAAACAGCGACAAGTTTTGTTTAACGGACTGTCATCACATTCAGTGTTTTGCCCTTTACAGTCGGAATTGTTGTTGCATGACTCACCAAGGCACCTCACTTTCAAAATAAACGCAAATATTTATAAGATTTAAAAAGTCCATTACTAAACTTTCTCAAACACATTACAGCTAGTATTGATTGTTATTTCATAACGATATTTCAATTCAGGTTTTTAGACCCCATATTAACAATGATATAAATGTTCATAACAACATAGCTGAACCGCAAGGGTGTAAAGTATTTCTCTTTTTACAACTGAAACATTCGTTCTATTCATGGAAGTGGTATACTTACATGGCCTACATGTATTGAAGAACCGGTAATGAGTTTCGTTTGGACAAATACAAACTCCATCCTCACATATGGCTACGGAATCTTCACAAATAATCGTTGATGTACAGTTTTCACCGAGTGGTACCACTGAGTAAAAATATTGTATAACCATTTGCGTTTCAGTGTTAGAAATATTGATGAATATTTATGAAAGCAGAAATATCAAAGTATTTTCAAACAAGATGTTTTAAGTAGCTTTATTTCAATGTTCGAAATATTCGAACAATAGATATTACGAACACTGAAATAAAGCATTAGATTCTTTTAATCCTTTTTAAGAACATAGCTAGATATATAATGAATTCAAATATTGACTATGCAAACTATATCCTCATTTCCAATTGATTATATGTTTTGTTTTATGTGGGAGTAAATATGTAGCTTTTACCAATAAATGATGACAAATAAGAGATTTTATATATATATATGTAAAATATATCCATTATTATATATATATATATCAAGATATTAGATTGATTGTTTTCAGGTCCCAATACAGTTGAATTTTGCACTATTATTGTTGTTCTATGATAGAGTCTAGTTTTCCCACTGTTAAAAAAATCTCTTAGAAAAGTATTACTTTTCATAGCAGGTATGCATCTTCTAATGAAATTGCAGTCAGACAAACGGTCGCGAGAACGGCACAGTCATTTCAAGTTAACACTGAGTGGTATTACATTATGTTGAATATTGTATAATAATTTGCTCAATCATTGTTTTAAAACATAAATATACGTTTTGATCGGAAAACAATCAATTACCAGGAACACATCGTCCTTGATCATCTACCCTGTGCTTTGGTAGACACACACATGTAGTATTAGTAGAATTTCCACCACATCTGACATTGTCACCTTTACACTGAGTGTCATTACTGCATGGTTCTCCCAAACATTTTTCTGGAAAAAAAGTAATACTAATATACGACAGGACAGATCGTATGCAAAAGATAATATAAAACACATACACACCAAGCTGAATGTGTGTATATACTATTAACGAGCCAATGTATACGTAAATATGCAGAAAATAAGGATATACAATAAAGTGTATGGTTATCAACTGATAAACTCATAAAGGTTTCAGGCATAAATGTTTCAAGGAATACGCTTTAAAAACTGATATTTTAACAAAAATAGTCAAATCAAAGACATACATTCACAATTGAAATTTACAAACCAAACCAACACATTGAATAACTGAACAGTCCAAAACATACTTATGAAACCGTAAGGGAATATAAATATAATGAAATTATTAGGTAGAAGATTGGAGAAATGCAACAGTGTCATTTAAAAGAAAAAAAATTAACAATCAAACTACAAACGTCGTGTATACACATAAGCAATATATACATCGATATAAATTGGTTATATTGGACAATATGTAAATTGAAGTATACATGAACATGTATGTAACCAAACGACAACGAAATTATCACTGATAGTATATTGAATACATTGTTTACATAGAAAACTAAAGTAAACATACACAAATAAGCTATAGAGTTATATCAGTTTTATGTAGTTGTACTATAATTTTATCTGAAGTTTGAACTTTCAACACATCATCATTACAACGTCATAATCACATCATCAGTTGACGAAATCCTAAAACTATATTTTCGTATCTTTTTTCTGTTATAACTATTTATTTATTACCAACCTTATTTTTTAATGATCATTCTTCATAGATATGTTTAATTTGTTCAGTAAAAATTGTTTAAAATTTGTAGAACACTTACGGATTACACACGAACCGTTGTCTGCGTAAAATGGTATAGGACAAAAACACGTTGTATTACAGATAGCAATCGGGTCAAGACACTCGTCAGGTAATGTACAATTTTCACCAAGTGGAATAGCTAAATGTAAATGAAACGCAGTTATTATGACAGCTAAGTGGGAACTCCTTCGGACATAAATACTTTTTAAAAGTCATATACCTAGATAAAGTATTTATCTTAACAATCATTATCTTGTTCAGTTGACAATAAGGCTATTCTTGAGAACGTATAAGTCGAGAAAAAAATATATAGATATAACAAACAGCATACTTACAAGGAACACATGTTCCATTCCTGTTGTAAAAGCCTTCCCTACAAACACACACCCGAGTATCGTAATCACATACAGCGTTCGGATCTTCACACTCATCAAGACATGAACAATTTCTTCCTAGGGGTACATCTGGAACATAAGATGTATACCATAAACATGTTATAGTCTTTCAAATTATTATAGTATGACTTCTTATACAACTTTTACATGAAAGAAAACAAGACGTGAAGTAATAGAATAATCACTTGGAATTAAGGAGCAAAATGTTCATAAGTCCTCATGCTATTAAACAGGCGTTGCACATGCGACATAAAGATTATTAATTGTTTAATGATACATGTAGTTAAACAATTTATGCAGTAGTTTCCGACCTTGTAGTTTTACAAGAGTATGTGAAAGTTCTCTATATAACACTGTGTGAAAATGTGAAGTCATTTATGATGAAATGTCATTAGCTGAAAAGTTCACCGAATATTGACGAGAAGACCTCTCTTGTAGTTTTCACTCTTTGTAAATTGACATGTTAGTTTTCTTTCTTTTTTCCACCTATTAACGCTTTTTGAAATAATTATATTTTAGTTTGTTATCGTAAAACATAAGACTTTAGAAAACGTAACCACGTTTATTATATTAGACTGTACAAATAATGCGTTAAGAGTGGTTAAAAACTTCAAAATGATGTTAATTAATTTGCAAATCAAATAACATTGACCTGGGTTACGTTCTGTAAGAGCAAACGTTTGCTTACAATATTAATTTTCCCTACAAATCGGCTTTACCTTAATTTTGCACTATGGAATTAGATACGAGGCAGCAAATGTAATTGCGGTTTAACGCTACAAAATGCACCTTTCAGATTACGTGATACAAAACATAACTAACCTGGCTGTGGAAGGGTGCACTTATCGATGCATTCGCCTTTATAACAAAACTGTAAACACAAGAAACAGTCAAAGAATATAAAACAGCACTACAGAATAAATTGTGGTGTACACAATAAACATTGCCACATTCGTGTAAAAAGTGGAGCTGTTCTGAGGTGTTTTTTTATGCTCAGATGTAATATTTCCTGGTATACTTGTAGTTCTTTTTACTGAGGATAAGGTACGAACGTTAATTATATGCATGTGCGTATAAACAATGTGTTTCAAAGCAAAAACGGAAACTACGTTTAGATTATGTTTTCAGTTGTTTAAAAAGAATGTTCCACATTGAATTTCGTAATACTCGATACTTATAGAAAACAAAGAAGTATGTAAATTTTCTGAAAACATGTTTATTTTATAGTTATGTAACGTCATATATACTTTTTATATGAAACAAAAATGAAATGGGTCATCATGGTTAATTCAGACGACCGTTTTGTATATAAGAAATTAAATCGCGGGTAAAATTAAAGAGAAGTGTTAAAGCAATTCAATAGAAAGTATGTGCTTACACTGTTATTTCCACAGTGAGTCCCAGATAAAAATATACATACAATAGAAATTATGTGCTTACACTGTTATTTCCACATTGGGTTCCAGATAACACTCGCACACGACAATCACAGGTGCCATTTCCATCAAATCCGAAACCAGGTGCCGTGCAGAAAATACCAAGTGTGCACATATATTCAGGAAATTCCTGTCAAAATAGTGTAATGGTTCAAGACTGGACTGAGACTTTATGTTTTGACTAGTATGTATATGCCATGAAATTAAATTATAAAACAGTAGGATAAGCTTCTTTCAATAAGGAAATACAAAGCAACAATAACGATACATTTACGATAACTGCTTTAAACAAATGATACCAATGTATAACAGAACTCACTGTTTAAGTCAAAAGTATTAATAATAACCATTCTGTCTAAATACACTATCTTCCTTAGTGTCGGATCCGATAACGAACTGTTCAAATTAGTCTAAAAAAATGGATTTCCAATATCGGTTTACAACTGAAGGAAACAAGGTCGGATCACAAACATAACGAAGCAGAAGTTTTCAATTGTGTGCAAACATTAAACAATACTATTTATGCTTTCATTATGACGCTATATTTTGATTTAAAAACGCAAGAAATGCTACCGTGTCATTTGTTTCCATTCAATTATTGACATAGTATTCGACTTCCATACGTAACAAATACCTAACAAATACAAGTCCATTCTTCGGTTATTGTTTGTGACAAATGCATATATAGTACACTTTTATTTTAACCAACAGGCGTGTGTACGGATATTTTCGGAAACGACAAGCTATGTTCGGGAGGCTTGCGGAAGTAAATGTATATATTGCGTAATATAATTTTTTACATGTTCGTGTGCCGCGACAAACAGTTGTCAATACTTTATTTCTTAAATAATAATTTCATACATATGTTGACAACTGTTTACTTTACAATAAGTCGAATAATGTGTTTAAAAATATACTTACTGGACCACATAGTTCAGATTTGAATCCATATCGAAACTGGCACTGTTCCGTTTTGTTCCAGAAAGTTCCTGCTAACGGCTTTTCGACTCGATCCCAAAATTGTGAGTTAGTGAAATGATGTTCTTTCAAACAGTTATTGCTAGAAAATAGTAACATAATTGGACATTAGCCTAAAACAACAAACGGCACTTTGTTAGACAAATATAAACCCATAGGCATGATACCAAGAAAAACTTCTGTAAATAATAAAAGCTCAACAATATTTCGTTTTGATAAAAGTACGTTTAGGCGTGATCTTAAATTATTATATACAAGTACAGGCATGCACGTACACTATACATGTGCACATATATCTATTACTTTAATATCAGTGTGCACTGACCAACATATATGTCACTATTGAATATCTCTTCATATCATTAGTATAATTGTCATGAGTGTTAATGTATTGTTTTCAGAAAGAAAAAAAATATGTAAAATCTAGTTTTTTCATAGTTCGCTGTTTAAAATCTTTTTTTAACAATATATAGCTTTGGGTGTGTTTTGGCCTCAATCAGAAAGTCCAAGTTCTCTGTTTGCATTACCTTATACTGAAACGATCAGTCGTACGTATAATAAGATTTTTCTTACCCGGTTTGATTAAGGTAATCCAAGTTATCACAAATAGCTCCTAGACTGCAGTTTGAGAAGAACCAACTGTTCCTAATAAAAGCTGGATGTACAGGAAAAGCATCCAACTTGGACATTAGGAAATTATCGTCATCGTCACAGTGCCAGTTATTTGGGTTGGCATTTAAGCTGTCCCAGTCGCTATTCAGCCTGGAAGGAAATGATCACATTCAATGAAATTATAAAGTAATGGTAAGCTGATAGTTTTACAAGATGTCAGTAATATCACTCAATTTGTATTTTCTTTCCCTATAAAAACACCGGTCTCCTGAATTGTGTCTTGGTTGAAGTAAATAGTCACATAATTATAAAACGAAATTATAATGCATTAATTAGCTGATATTTTTACAAGATAAAAACATACATGATCATTGTGTTTTCCTTCAAAAAATAAACACCAGTTCCGAATTGAAATAATGAAATTTTGAATTGTGTTTGAGCAAACAACGTAGTATACGTCAATTTGTAGTGTGATCTAATCGTACTATGGCGTCTAGATTTTTATAGGCATTGGTTGAAAAGCAATCTGCAACGAGTAAGTAATACATTTAATTAAAAATAATTTCTATAGATGTTCATGTGCATCGATTTTGCATACAATATTCCTTTTATACTGTTTGTTATGCATACAGTAAACACCAATAAAGGAAAACATGACAATTTACAATCAATGAAGAATTGTTAAAAATAAACACAATTACAAATACGACAATCAGAACCCTCAACTCCAATTGGCTTGACGCGGTCTGTCAATCAAACCGTCGGTAATCCAATAAGCGACCGATATTGTTTGCTAGGATGCAATTTTCCTTAGACAAACCGTTTCTTAGTCTCATTCATTGTACTAAATTGGACAAACAATGCCACATGGCCAGTGGGCTGACCAATAGTCGCTCTCGCATCAGGTATATTGTAATACGAAGTCAACGTATGTAATTGATATTGTTACGAATGTTTCCTTCATTCATATTGTATACAGATTAAGCAAAGCTCTGTTTCTAAAAATCCATTCAGTCCATACACGGTTGAATTAATGAATAATAAATTTGACCTCAATATTATATTGTGTAAATTAATATACTCGATCAAAATGTATTTTTAAAAGAGGTGACATAAAAAGAGCTCTCTAATATGTTTTATCTACGTGGTAAAGTATATCGCCACTATGTGCAAATCGATTCCAAATGTGTGCGTGTGTATTTTCATTTAGTACCACTGAACAAATTTTTGCATTAATGGGACAAAATTCTTTTCATTTTATATTTCAGTCTACTCTGCCTAATGGGAAAGTTTGCTTAAATTATAGAAATCGTCTTTCATTTTAAAATGATTTCCTCGTTGTCAATATATAAAAATGCATCGCTATATTTCAATTTTCTAATGTGGGATTTAAAACATAACGCACTACATTGTTTATGAAATTTCAAAGTTTAAAAATGAATTGTCATACATGATACGTCAATTCTATTTCTTATCTTTTCTCCCTTGTTAATCGTCTTTGCCTCTATAACGCTTTACACTCACACTTAAAAATGTTACTTGTTAGACATTGTATTAATGTTCTCTTATAAACAGTTACCATGTAATATATTAAGTTTCAAAATTATAGTGTTTGTATCGATACCTGCATATTTTTGTATAACATTGTATTATGTCTTACATGGAATAAAATATATTCATTACAAAAAACACACTGTTAAATTGTTAATAATAATTTGACCACAATATTAGAAATTATCAAAACAAATCGAAAAAAATCCATCTTCAGAATAGGCGACATAGCTAAAGAGCTATCCATGTTTTATATACGAAGTAAAGTTTATCACCCCTATTTGTGCAAAAAGCTCCCAAGTGTCTTTTTTTCATATGAACTTGGCACCTTTTTGTACTAAGGGGACGTAATCTTTGTATCTTTCTTGTTTATTCATAGGAAAACAATCGTAAACTTAGGTAAATGAACTGACATACATGATGCCGATGTTGCGGGCAATGATCCGATCATTGTCATCTCCTAGCACCTCCACAATCCCTATTGCGTACTGTTGTAATACACAGGCAAATCCTAACACAGCCATACCTAAAATAAAACACAATCGCTAATCGTATCTATTCAAGTTCTTGGTTGCAAGGAACTGTTACATAGCAATGACATACGAGAACGTCCATTGGATAGCTGCTTGAGATGAAATGGGAACACGTCACAGTTTGGTAAGTCTTCGAATGTTACAAATTTATTTTTAATTCGTTTGTCTTTCATTTTATGACCATAACTTCTAAGACAATTGTGTGGATGAGACGATATATTATGGGTGCCGATATTTGAAGTCTATAGGTATCGATAATATCTGTTTAAGGATTCATTAGAAACAAGAAATTTCCCCAAGAAAGGATAATAGCAGCCTATATATCAATGAATCTGTTAATAATCGTTTTAACCTACACTTATATTTAAATTTTATAAATATATTTCTGATATTGCTCAACAAATAGTGTGGACCCCATTAATATTAAATAAGCAAAACCGATGTCAGTGTTAATTTGTGTTTGGATTTATCAAACGAAATGGCAAAAGTAACAGAGGCCATCTATATAAAGGTTTTCCAAAAAGTTGATAACAATTTGTATATACATAATAAAGTTTGAAATGTCCTCTTTAAAACGATGTTTCCCGTTTTTACATATCCTCGGTATTTCACATAAAAATGTACAATTGATGTTTTATATTCTGCGATCGTAGATCATGTAATGAATAAGCATATTTACCTCTGTGATAGCTGTAGTATGTGTCGTCGTCATTATCGTTATGTGTAATATCTTGCCTGTAAAATAAATATATTTATATTTCACGCTAGCCTCCTTATATGTTAGTCCCATTTTCAATGTTCGTGAGTGCCGTTTAGTAACACTGCACAGTTTTGATCCTTCTCTTTTGAAGTTCACCTGCCTTCAAGCATCAAAAGGTAATGCCGCCATGTTAAAAGACCCCACGATATAAATGCCGATAGTTATAAAATGATCGGCTCTAAACAATCCAAGAGGTCAACTTGAATCCAAACATTTCATGCCCACTTTTTATTTTTAAATCAGCTTATTTGGATCGAACATTCACGTGTAACAAAGAAGCCCGATAACAGGAATAGTAAGGTTAACTATTTACACATTTACCCTCGCTGTCAACGTTGCTAGACCTAATATAACTAGCCATGCAATAGAACTATAGGGGATTTTAGCATTTCATGACAACGTTCAGTTTCATACCTTCGCAATACTTCAAACAGTTCATCGGACTCCTAATTACTAATGTTTGTATATATAATACTGTATATTTATGCCGTCAGAACGGCAGTATGCTATCAGAAGTTGCTGCTATCAAATAATGAGCGACACAGCATAAGTTACCTATTCATTTTGACTGATATGATGTATTTTAATGTAACGTGATCATTGGCAGTATTATATTTTATTATATATTTTAAAGCTGCAGATGCAATATGAAAGCAGCGAGATGGTTTGGGAAAAGCTTTTTATAAAGATCGGTACATTATTCAAATCAGGTGTTTTTTACAATTTCGCGTACACAACTACATTGTTTTTCTTTTAATTTAACATTCTATATATACTAATCAAAGTTATACATGAAATTGACAAGATAACACGCTTTTGTTGCTTGCTTTCAAAGTTGTTACTCCAACTTTGAAACAATCGGCATTTTAGAATGGAGCTTGTGAGTTCATGCGCTCGGAATTTATACACATTGATCTCTCTACATGCTTGTAATCTTGTAAATGTCCCCCTCCCTCAGCCAACACATTTTTTTAAACAAACGTACCTTGTGGCACACTGTAGAACGTCAAATGAACAGTTTATTGCTACGCTAGCCACGCTGTTGGAACACTCGATCATACCTTCATAGCCAAACAGATATTCGTGGTTGTGGTAACTATACTTGACTGGTGTACTCCACGAAGCATTAACAGTCTATCCATAACAACAACAGCAACATATATAAGAAACAAACGTCGGTTGTATTTAAAGGAAACTAAAAGTTAAACCGTGTAGAAAAACAAATCCTGCTTCAAGTCAAAACCATTTGGAATTTAATATTTATAAGGGCATTGGCATTTTAAGTTTGTAGGTACATATGTTAGTAAATAACTGATTGTGAGGCTCGATCATTTTAACATATTAGGAAAAAGTTTTCTTCAATATTCACATTATATAAATTATAATACGCTAATCCAATGTGATTCACAATTTTAACGGTCAACATGGCAAATGTCTGATTGTAGTTAGTTTCTGTTTTGGTTTATTGTGATTTTTATGCTAGTATGTTTGAGTGACAATACAATTTAAAGAAATAGACAATGAAAAGTATACCCTTTGTACAATGACTCCCGACAGGAACACACGAATACACACGCCATCCTTGACCTTTGGGATTAAACAGTAACGTAGATCTACCTGTAATATATAAAATGATCTAAATGGTTTAACGAACTTGTTTTACTTACTATGTCATCGTTAATATAATAATATAAACGCTGGAAACTATCATGTTTAAAGCCGCAATGGTGGTTGGGAGGTGGAGCGTCAACTGCGCATGCAGAAGGTCGTGGGTTCGAATCCCGACTGAGCATATCAAAGACTTGAAGTATGCTCGCTTGCATAGAATACCTTTGTGTATAAATGTAAGAAAATATTTACCTGATATTTGTAAGTAAGATTAGTATTTATCTACATTATCATGTGTAGTAATGGATATTATGAATCTATCGCCATGTAGAGAGATTTGTAACATATATATGTAACACTATATGTACAGTATATATTCATGCGATGTATATTCATTATTCTATACACATCTTTGTACCTTGTAGAACTTCTTCTTTTTGTGTATACTATATAAACCTACTTCCGTATATACATGTTTGCATACATAACTGATATTTACCTCTGTGTATAGGCAGGTGAAGTACAACAGAAGAAGTTGTTCCGCATGCACAGAGGAATAGTTCGCCTTTTCTAACCAACTGCAATATTAAAAAGTACACATTGACACTGACATCGACTTTTATTTATACTAATTTAATTTAGTTCGATTGCTAAGTAAGATCCTGTTCTGTGTAATACAGGTACTTAGTGAGTTTCTTAAGATGTCATCTGGTCGATCAGTGAAAATAATAATAATGATAATAATGATAAAAGTAATAACTATTTTTACAATATTGGTAGTAGTAGAAGTAGTAATAACATTTATAATAGTAGATTCTGAAGTGGTAATAGTAGTTACTGTAGTAGAAGATGTAGTATTAGTACAGTAATAGTAGTAGTAGTAGTAGTAGTAGTAGAAGTAGTAGCAGTAGAAGTAATAGTAGCAGTTGTAACTGTAACAGTAGTAGTAATTTAGTAGAAGTAGTAGTAGTAGTTACAATAATAGTTACAATAATAATAATAATAATAATAATAGTTATTGTAGTAGTAGTTTGGCACTTATATTTGTAATAGAAGTAATATAGAAATGTATTAAACATTTTGCAATTTGAAAAAAAAAAGTAAATAAATTTTTGCTTCTCTCACGTAACGTACATTTTAAGTATGATTTTATCACATTTTGAAACAAAATATTTAAAATCAAAAGGAAGTTCAATAAAAATAAACAAAATAGTGTCGCGTCGAAATGATCGCTGGAAATACGTACAAGTCCCAAACCGACGAATCTGCCAGGACACACACTTCCACAACATTACAATTTGTCAAATTGAAAGGATCTTCATCTTCTCTTTTGCTTCGGGAATGCGATTCGGCAGCTGAAGGTGCACGATGATCATACACGTTATTTAGCGACCGCTTTCTCCTTTGCTGAACTTTGAAAATAAAAAATAAATGCATTAATCACCATCAGAAATTGTCTTCAATCTCAAATAAAATAAAGCTAAAAGGACATAAACAAATGCATCCAAAAATGCCAAGCGTCTCTTCAACTACTTCCAATCTTCATAAGTGTCAATTCTCGAATATTTAAGATATTTCTTTTCGCCTTTAATTAGGTCAATCTGTTATTTATTATATCTAAAACCACAATACTTTGTTTTATTATTTAATAAAAGAAAAAAAATCAAATTTAAAAAGAATATAATTTTTTTTTTTTAATTAAATTACAAATATTAGGATATGAACAGCAGTTGTATTTGATTTACACCATGTTGCTTCTAAAACACTTTATACACGACCACCTAATAAGTATTCCTTTAAACTTGAGTATTCATTCTTTAAATATTTCAGAGAAGAAAAAAAAAAGAATATATCAGAAATCTAAAAAAAAACAAAATTGGCTAAAAACATATTTTCCCAATATACCATTTCTATATATATATTCACTGACCCCATTTTGCCGAAAGGACATCTATTGAAACATGCCAAAACAATATAATTATTAAAATAGTATTTTGTAACGTCGGCTACCTGGCTAGGTTAACTAAAATAGATTTTCCGCTTAAAATTGCAACATATTGTGTGACGTATTAAATGAGTTACGTAATTACATTTTCAATTCAATATGATCCGTATTTACAGATTGACATGAAGTTAAACGTGTTCTACCTTAGAAAAAATGACAATGTGAAAGGTCGCCTGGTTATTTTTCGAATCCCGGCCCGACCAAAGTCTCATTGATGACTGATTTACGACATTGCAATGCAATTCGTCTCTTAACGTTGCTTCAGATGGGGAAGATATCAGTTACTTGCGGAGACGGGATGTGTTCTGAGTAATGGTTTACCTTTCAAGATCCAAAGAAATAGCGGTTATGTTAAACGCTCGTCTGTTAGCCCTCGATGACTTAGGAATGGCGTTAGACCAATCAATCAATCAAATATCAGAAACAATGACGAGTAGTTCTTACTTATGTCCTCTGGTGCCGGGAACCCGCCTGCGTCAGGGTTGTACCCCTTCTCTGGAGGACTTTTTATTTGCGCTTTGTGAAATTCCAAATTATTTGGAATCGGCTCTAAATTCCACATGACATCATCTACTTCCATTGAACCTTGCTGTGTATGACAACAGTAAAAACAATCAAATGAAAGATATAAATATTAATGGAATTGTCTGTAATTAACAAATTGACTGAAAAGCATCCTGGTATATTATTTATATGATTAACGAATTTAGTGTAAAATAAAAATAAAATTATAGTTTTTATTTATATGGTTAAATCAAGTCCTTTAAAGTTTTTAAGAGACAAACAATATTACATTAAATCCATCCTTTCCGCTCAGATTAAGTATTTTCTAACAATTCATATTCTCTCACAAACATACATATAAAAGACTCACCAGTGAGCATACATTAGACTCGTCAGCACATATGACCAGTATGGCAGCCAAGTTATCCAAGTCTTGATAGATTCCAACATGTCGCTGTGTATATGTACAACATTTTAATGGTTATTGACAATTAACAGTAATAACGTCTTTGTTAGAAATGTGTTTGTTTACATGTTCACATTTTTTCAACATTATATCATTTCGGTCAACGCACCTACCCACCGTCCGTGAGTTTCATTGAGCGATTAAACAGTACTAGACACATATTTAAATCAGCAGACGACTGTCTCTTGAAACAAGACACTTTTAGAACCATTGACAATGCGCTCAGTGTTCAAGAAGTGCATTTCCTTATATGAAGAACGGCACAAAGTGAATTGGTATGTGAGACGTATAGATGTGTCTAGAACCGGTTAACTGCCTGCCAATATATTTACAACAATTTATTTACTGAAGTTTTATATTGAAAGTCAAAGAACATGGATAATTAAAAAGCAAAAGTCAGGTAAAAATGTAAAGTATTAACATCTGATGAAAGGACACACAGGACGCTGCTGTCGTCTTTATTTAATCTTTTTAGAGGAGCAATATTAATGTAACACCAAAATTTAATATATCTCACGCAACAAAACAAAAGCTTTAGTATAAATTTAAAATTATAAAACTTTCAGTGCAAAAGTCTAATAACTTTCTGGCGTCTCTCGTTAGCATTTTTTTTCGAGCCAATTTTAGATTTATAACCCTGTTTTCTTTTAAAAAGAAGTATGACATACTTAAATATACGTTGTTCGAACATGTAAAGGCAGAATCTCCATTTCGTCAAATATTCATTTTCATTAAAATTGAGTCGATGTTTGTATGGGGCCGTTTAAAACACAATATAGTTCATTAACTATTGGCATGTTTCTCAATATTTTAATTCATTTATATTTTAAATTAGTTATTTATGTACCAACCCCAAGATTATGTTCGTATTCCCCATATCCGTCCAATAATTTTATATCTGCCGTCATGTACGGATGTTTCTTCAGATTCAATGTCTTCTTCGTGCGAGGAAATTCAATTGTGAATTGCATAATGTCTGGAAACTCAACATGGCTTCCAGACACTGATCGCTTTCTCCTGGACACTCGGGTTTCTTGCTGTACTCTGACAACAAGTTCTGAAATTCAAACAAGAGTATGTATATGCATAAAATCCTGACTAGCACAGCTACATCAATGTGTGTCATATAGGATATCTTGATCTCGGACGTGCTCGATATTTATTGAACAAATGAATTGCGGTGAATTTGTGTAATAAATCGATGACATATTTTTTATGTGATATAAAATTAATATCGATTCAACAATCGGAGTTATACATATAATTTGATACTCGTACGGAACATATTAAACTAATTTCCGACGTCCCCGTACATTTTACTGACATTAGATACGATAACTGATATAAACAGAACTAAACGGTACTAACTCTGCCCGCTAGGGGTGCAAGCGCAATGCTAGAGATATAACCAAGGGTTTGACTTAAAGACTCAAAGGAGACATCGTTCATACGATAATTCAAAAGTCTCGACTTATCCCAATTGTATCTATTCCAGATAACTGCGATTAATGTATCTTATATCGAAGTATTAGAAGGTCACCACAACGTAAACTAGGTTTGCTTTGAAACTTTTAGCCTAACGCAACAGGGATACAGTCTCTGCTGCAGATGTTGACTTCCAGTCTTGGTAACATTCTCTCTCTCCGAGGCACTGTTGCAGTGTTTTGCCTTAAGATATATAGTACTTACAAGAGCGCGTGGCCTCTTGCACAAATGTGTCAATCTGTTTTGCATAACGTACTGACAGTGTTTTCAATGGTCGTCTTCTGGGGAATTATTATATTACCTGTCATTGCCATTGTCACTCTCTTAATATTAAACAACAATGTCCTCACCAATTTTGATTTGATTTACAAATGGCGTAAATTAACACAAGGGAAGTAACTCAATAATCAAAAATGGTAATTAACTTAAGAATGAAGTTGAGCATATTGTTATCACAACAGCCAATGATATTAATTTTATTTCGAATAACCAGCATATAGCTGACAATTAAAGTAAAGTATATATACTATCGCTAGGTTAATTAAAAACACTGGTAATTTTTTCTACATTCAAAATAATAACCGACAGCCTTAAATTCCGGAACTATAAGAGTTTTAAGTTGTGCGACGATAGTCGATAGTGTACAGCTGCTACATACACAGTAAAAAGTAAAATAGGAACAGCCGCCTATTCAAAAGAATAGCTGATATGAAATTAGTTTTTTAAAAAATCTATTATTTTCACTTTTACAGTATCATTCGTAGGCATCAACAGAACAGCTGACAATAAAAATATTACTGAGAATGATTAATATCAAACCAAAATCTATTGTTATGTGCAATTAAACACTAAAATGTCAGTTTTGAGGATAAAACTATACACAATGAAAAGTATTATCATTATTTTGTATTAAAGGTAACTTAGTGAAAAAACAGAATTAATTCTGGAGAGTCACTTACCCTCCGTCCCGCCTACTGATATGCTCAAGGCCTGTATCACTGTCATAAGCCACGTGACCGTTAATATCCAGTATAGCGTCCGAGTGGCAAAAAACTCCATTTTGCTGGAATCAACATTTAAACAAATGAACTGATCTAAATACTTTTCCAATTAGGCAGATGGCGGCGATATGTTGGTAAAATGCTATTACAAATATATGTTATCTATTTATTTTGTCTTTTTACTCGCGATATTTGATAGTCTGTCAAGACTGTAACATATATCGCCGTTTTTCAGCAGCATTTCAGTTATATAGCGATGGTTGGCTCATGATTATAAACGCTGTGATTCGCCAGGCGGTTAACACGTATTAGAACACATTATCTCAACAAATCAATGCGTACTTCCTCATAAGTTCAAAGAACGAACTTTTTTGACAATAGAACAAAATATTTGACTGAATAATCGAACTCACGACCTCTGGGTTCACTGTCAAACGCGTTACTGGTTGAGTTAGCCATGCTTAGTATGATGACGGGACAAGAAAAAAAAACAACTTTGTCCATGCGTGTATGCATTCGGGGTGTTTTGATTATTTCTTAATTACATTATTGCTTTGTGTAGTGATCGCGTCATTTAAGTAGCTCAACACCTGTTGGACATACGTTTTCTTAATTACGAAGTTGTAAAATCTACACATAACTTTTTTATCATAGAAATGTCGGCCATTTATTTATAAAATCATGGTTACATTTTATCCACTTTTGTATGTTTCATGATATGAAAGAATGGCTATGTACGCGTTATCATACTAAACTTGTATTTTAAGATTAATAATTGGCGAGCGCTATGGTTGGTTTGAATTAAGATCTCTCGACACATCATCCTGTATCACTTAAGGCATTTGATTAAGTAAAATAGCAGGTGTAATCCTGTTTAGTATATTTTTGTAAAGTAATAAGCTGTCTTCAGATAAAATATTGACACGTCGAATAAGAACATAAAAGAAGAAATAAAAGACGCCGAAATATCATAGTGACTTACTTGTCGGGATTGTAACTGCTCTCTCCAGCAAAAAAATGTGGATTGAACATGTATTTCTCCGAATATATACAAAAAAAAATTAACAGGCAATTAGTGTTTTCTCGTATTTTTCTTCCCTTTAATTACTTTTTGGAGTCATCTGGGAGGCAAGGACACGTGAACACCATAAAGTTCACTGATAGGTCAGGCAAAGATTCGATATTAAGGTAAAGGACGAGTAAACAGTGTTGTTTTTTTTTCTGTTTAATTATCAAATTTCGTTCTATAAAATTTGTTTTTAAATTAGGTCTAAGAAAAAAAATACTTAAAATTACTGAAGCTTCGGTACCATTATTTTGGCTTAGGGATCTTACAGGACTACTTTTAATCTAATGATGCCCTCCTAAAAATCAATGCTGTTTTTTAAATGAATAATACAATAGTAAACGTTTCTTTCACGGAAAAGGTGTCATATTGATATAAAAATCTAGTACAGGTCTGATATTTTAATATGTTCAGATAGAAAAAAATAGATAATCTGAGAGTTCATAACGCGCTTTTATAAACTGATTGCATTTTTTATAATATTTTTTTGTATTATTGTTAATATTTCTGAATATAGTATTAACTTAGCATGAGATCAGGGTAAGAAATATGTTATAAGTACATGTGAATAAGGCTTAACTGTGTCTATGTATATATGTCTCGGGGTGTTTGAATTTTTTTAATACGTTATTGTATTGTGTAATGGTCGAGTCATTCTGAATGTTTTCACTCTTGTTGTGCGTACATTTTCCTATTTTTAGAATTACAAAATCTTTACAGCACCTTATAAACAATAGTTTAAATCTAAACACTAAACTTATGCCATCATTGTACTGTCGGCCATTTATCTATAAAGTCATGGAAACATTTTACTCTCATTTGTATAATGTTTCATGATATGTAAGAATGGCTGTGTACATGTAATCAAATTAAGTAATAAGCCATCTTCATATATTGTCACGTCGAATAAGATAAATAAGAACATAAAAGAAGAAACAAAGAAGCTGAAAAATCATAAAATTGTGACTTACCTTCTGGGATTTGCAGCTGCTTTCTCCAGCAAAATGATGTGGAGAAAAAAAGTATTTGTCTTCCAATATATACAGTTAAACAACATGGGTTTGAGGTTCGGATAGAAAATTCCGTCGCGAGGTATAACTGTTTTGGTGGGAAGGAGGCTCTGGCGAGTTGCCGTGAAAATATACATGCCCTCCTAAAAATCAATGATGATTTTATTTAAATAAATAAATAATAATATATTATATATCTTATATTTCTTTAATGGAAAAGGTCTTATATTTGAACGTTACATTTGATATGTTTGTATCTTTTAAAGTTATATTTTGTTTGTTTATGTAACATAATCAAAATTTAAATAAGCATTGTACGTGCAACATAATCAACTTTCAATTAGCGTATACATGGTACAGAATCAATCTTTGAATAACCGTTGCACATGCAACATAATCAACCTTTAAATTAGCGTATACATGTTGCAGAATCAATCTTTGAATTACCGTTGTACATGTAACAGAATCAACCTGTTAATTACCGCTGTACATGTAAAAGAATCAACCTGTCAATTAGCGTTGTACATGTTACAGTATCAACCTGTCATTTAGCGTTGTACATGTAACAGAATCAACCTTTCAATTAGCGTTATGCATGTAATAGAATCAATCTGTCAATTAGCGTTGTACATGTAACAGAATCAACCTTTCAATTAGCGTATACATGTAATAGAATCAACCTTTCAATTACCGTTGTACATGTAACAGAATCAACATGTCAATTAACGCTGTACATGTAACAGAATCAACCTGTCAATTACCGTTGTACATGTAACAGAATCAACCTGTCAATTACCGTTGTACATGTAACAGAATCAACCTGTCAATTACCGTTGTACATGTAACATAATCAACCTGTCAATTAACGTTGTACATGTTAAAGTATCAACCTGTCAATTAACGCTGTACATGTAACAGAATAAACCTGTCAATTAACGCTGTACATGTTACAGAATCAACCTGTCAATTAGCGTTGTACATGTAATATAATCAACCTGTCAATTAGCGTTGTACATGTAACAGAATCAACCTGCCAATTAGAATATACATGTAACAGAATCAACCTGCCAATTAACGTTGTACATGTTACAGTACCAACCTGTCAATTAGCGTTTTACATGTAACAGTATCAACCTGTCAATTAGCGTTGTACATGTAACAGAATCAACCTTTCAATTAGCATTGTACATGTAACAGAATCAACCTTTCAATTAGCGTATACATGTTACAGAATCAACCTTTGAATTACCTTGTACATGTAACAGAATCAACCTGTCAATAAGCGTTGTACATGTAACAGAATCAACCTTTCAATACACGTTGTACATGTAACATAATCAACCTTTCAATTAGCGTATACATGTAACATCATCAACCTGTCACTAAGTGATGTACATGTAACAGAATCAACATTTCACTTATCGTATACATGTAACAGAATCTACCTGCAATTAGCGTTGTACATGTAACATAATCAAACTGTCATTTAGCATTGTACATGTAACATAATCAACATTTCATTTAGCGTTGTACGTGTAACATAATCAACCTGTTAATTAGTGTTGTACGTGTAACATAGTCAACCTTCAATTAGCGTATTCATGTTACAGAGTCAACCTTTGAATTACCGTTGTACATGTATCAGAATCAATCTGTCAATTACCGTTGTACATGTAACATAATCTACCTTTCAATAAGCGTTGTACATGTAGCAGAATCAACCTGTCAATTAGCATTGTACATGTTACAATCAATCTATCATATAGCGGTGTACATTTCATAGAATCAGTCTTTCAATTAGCGTTGTATGTGTAACAGAATCAATCTTTCATATCGGTGTACATTTTATAGAATCAATCATTCAATTATCATTGTTTATGTAGCAGAATCAATCTTTTAATTAGCAATGTACATGTTCAAGACTTAACCTGTCAATTAGCGTTGTACATGTTCAAGACTCAACCTGTCAATTAGCGTTGAACATGTTACAGATTCATATCTCCTTTATCCTCATAAATATCATAAGTAACGGTAAATACGGTTTGTATGCATAAATTATATGTATATATATATGGAGATAATTATTTGTAACCAATCAGACATAAATTTGCAGACCAGGCTACGGCGATGTACGTAATTATATATATATATATATATATATATATATATATATATATATATATATATATATATATATGCATAGAAAATAATATAAAATAATAGATGACCTGGTTAATACAAAAAGGCAAGAAAATACTTTTTTCCTTAAAGATAACTATTTTTCTCATATATTCAAATAAATTAGCATATTCGTATATATCGTTTATATTTCTTAATTTGTTTTGTTTTTTTCCAATCCAATTATATTTCTCTGGCCACTGAATGTTTCACCTCTGAATCTGAACTAATTATATGTATATATAATTATATGGAGAGAAATACATTAAAACAAAAGGTGGCGACCTTAGTATCATGGACGTCAATGTACTACCCGAAGCTGTATATGAACTTTCTATTCAAATGAATGCTTTGTTTAAGCTTCCTAACGGCTGATTTGCAACTGGTCGTTCAAAGGCTAGAGTGACTCTGTTTCCACTTTTTTCTGTATAGATCTGTATATATTGTATTCACAACTAATATAATGCATATCTTTGTAACACATTTGTACAGGTATTGATATAATATGCAAGTTTGTATGTAAAATGATTTACAGTTACGCAGTTTCAGAATATTTAATTTGAGGGGCACTAGTTTAATAGACTCATGAGTACGATCTATCATCCTAGTGTTATATTACTGCCGATCCATCGCTCGGTGTTTTCCGTACAATTCGGCTGTTGCACGATATATTTCGACCTGACCGAACATCTCAATGATGTCACTTTCAGGAAACATTGATTTCATACTTGTATAAGCATAGAGAAACTATAGCATCTCGGAAAATATATTTTTCTCGGTTTTTGTGAGCTGAAAAATAACAAATGGTATAAATGATAGTGTGAAACATGAACTTCATTGTCGAATTGTGTTGCTTTGATGGTATAAATTTTAAAAATCTGTTGCAGTTCTCCATGATATTGTCCAATTAATTTATTATACCCAAATGAACATCAGATAATTCAATAACTGTTACATGATTATCGTTTAGATGTTACATATTTACATGTTTCTTCACGTTTTATTTATTGAAGTAGCTGGCAACCAATCAGCAGCTTAGACACAGTTCTGCTGGGTGGTAAATAGTGATAAGACTATCAGTAATACAAGTTTATTGTAGTTATCAAACAAAACTAAAAAATATAGTCGGCAGCTCTGTATCAATAAAAAGTCAATAGGAATGTTATTAATATTATAATAAATATTACAATTTTGAGACCACTACTTTTGTAAGATTATTTTGGCATTACAGATATCAATACGCAATATGGTATCAGTTCCCTTCTTTGATTTGAGTCTTTCTATGAATAGATAACCTTTCAATGTTATAGTTCACTATAGAAATAAGATCAATGGTGACGGTATACCTATATAAAGGTTGTGTTATCTTAAAAAATACTTACCATGCTATCATAATAGGATTATTATTGTTTGCAAAGCTTTCTAGTGCAACTATAGAGAGCTTTCATACACTAAGTAATGTATTGGTTTCACCACTTTATGTTCGGAAGAAATGCAGACGTTTTGAATTCATAACGTGTATTTTGTTTCTGTCGTTTGTCAGTCTGTCTTTGCGTTAAACAAATTCCAACTCAACTGGCTGATGTTGAGATATCTTAATCAAAATTTAGTTTGGGTGGATTTCGTTTCAGAAGTTTTTGTTTTGTTGACCCTGGGTTTTTTAATGTGGCCACCAGGACCCCAGTCCAAGAGAGTCGCTATACGTCCCTATTGGAAGTAGTCAACATATTTAAACGTGCAGCACGGGCTTGTCGTTATACATACCCGGCATTGTATATAGTGTATGTAAACATAGTAACACGTTTATGTTATCGAGGTGAGTTATACACACATATCAACTATGACAGACAGTGACAATGAATATGTTGAAGCAATGGAACCAAGAGTGGCACCTGTTTCAGTTGGTAAAATACTCAAATCAAAAAACAAACGCAAGGACTCACCTCTAAAAAAACTTACCTTAAACGACAATATTTGCTACCAAATATAGCAAAATTAACGGGAGCTCCAAAAGGTTTGTCTTTCTCTGATATGCTACAGTAAATTAAAAGTTTTAATGATACTACCTTCATCAATGATGTAGCCACAATTATTAAAGACATAACATCACCATTAATAAAGAATGCCATTAAAAATGCTGTCAGTACTGCTGTTACCAACCTACGTTCATCCGTTATAGACCAAGTCGTAGAGTCCAATGCTAAACTACAAGAGACAGTCAACAAACAGATGGAAATGATTGAACGACAAATATCTGTAATTGAAAGTCAATCTCGTGAACTTAAACAGAAAACTAAAAACATATCTAGTCTTGAAAACAAAGTTAAATGCCTTTCAACAGATATTCGCAGAGGCTGATCTAACAAAACACATACTATTAGTTGGTTTTATTAACACCAAAGTCCTACCAACTGGCGAAAATATGTCCGAGCTAGATGTGGAAAGATGTCACCCAATTGGCAAGCAAAATACGTATAGACATAAACAAATCAGTGTTAAATTTGCACGATACCACACAAAAAGTAAGGTATTTGTTGCTAAATCTCGACTGAAGAACAACACGGGCAGAGTATTTCTTTCTTAAGATCTCACTTCTTTCAACCACTCCATCATCAAATATCTCTTGCCATTGAAAAAATCTGGTAAGATTGATAGTTTTTGGACGAGGAACGGCAATGTTATTGCTAAAAAATCGCCCAGCAGTGTACCTGCTAGAATTTTTGATCCTGCTGAAATACTAGCTACGCTCGGCCCACTGTAGCTTTCCCATAATCTGGCCAATATACTATACTTGGCTTAACTCATCGGTTTGACAGGTGACAACTGATTCTAGTTTTGTGCCAAATGACATCACGAAAATCCAGTTCTGTAAATAATTTAGTTTAAATACTTGAGTGGCGTATGTTTTTTTTTCCCGTGCACAAATTACGCCTTATAAATAGACGGAGCTAAAATTAGTACAGGTGAATGACTATATATTAAACAGTTTTATACAGTTCGATTGTCATGGTATACACATTAACTTTGAGACCGGTTATTGGACACACGCGACTGCAGAATGGGAAGTTGTTGATGTTGATGATTATAATAATAATAATGGTAAAAATTAATATGTTGATGATTATATTGATGAAAATGGTGATTATTAGCCATGTTGATGATTATACTGATGAAAATTATGATTATTAGCCATGTTGATTATAATAATGATAATAATGGTGGTTTTGATGATGATGCTGTTGATAATAATGATGATAATGGTGAGTATTGATATATATTGATGACTATTATGATGACAATGAGGAAACTCAATACGTCGATGATTATAATGATTATAATGGTGATGTTGAAGATGACGTTGATGATGATTATAATGATGATAAAAGTGATCTTGATGATGATGTTGATGATGTGATGGCGATAATGGAGATGTTAATTATGATAATGATGATGTTAGTGATAATTAAAATGATGATAATGGGGATGCTGTGCTAATTATGATGATTATAATGATGATAAAAGTGATACTGATGATGATGTTGATGATTTGATGACGATAATGGAGATGTTGATGGTGATAATGATAATGTTAGTGATGATTATAATGACGATGGAGATGTTGATGATGACGACGTTGACGACGATTATAATTATGATAATGGTTATATTGAGTATAATGTTGACGATTATAAAATGATAATGGAGATGTTGTTGATGATGATGATGATGATAATGATGAAGGTGATGATGATAATGATTAAAATGATAATAATGGTGATGTTGTTGAGGACTATAATGATGATAATGGAGATGTTGATGATGATGATTATAATAATTATAATAGTGATGATCATGATGATGATGATTATAATGATAATAATGGTGATGTTGATGATGATGTTGATGATTTTAATGATGATTATGGTGATGATTGATATATTGATTATTATGATGATGATTATTAGAAAACTAAATATGTTGGTTTAAACATATTTATTCATAAATTATGTACAGCATATTCCACAACATATTTAGTAAAAGGATTGAAACGAAATAAATATGTTGATGATTATAACAATGATAATGGTGACGTTGATGATGATTATAGTGAGGATAATGGTGATGTTGATGATGTTGATGATTATAATGGTGATAATGGTGATTATTGATCATTATTATGATGATAATGGTGATGTTGTTGATGATGATAATAAAGATAATGGAGATATAAGTGATACTATTGATGATCATACTAACGATAATGATGATGTTGACGAAAATGATGATGATTATGGTAATATTGATGATGATATTGATGATAATAATGATGATAATGGGGGTAAATGAAATTTTGATGATTATTATGATGATAATTAAGAAACAGAATATGTTAATGATTATAATGATGATAAAGGTAATGTAAATGATGATGTTGATGATTATAATGATGATAATGGGGGTTATTGATATATTAATGATTATTATGATGATAATTATGAAACAGAATATGTTGATGATTATAAAGATGATAAAGGTAATGTTGGTGATGATAATGATGATAATAGTGATTATTTATATGCTGATGATTATAATGATGATAATGGAGATGGTGACGATGATGATAATGTTGATTATAATAAATTAGGTTGAATCTTATAATGATATATGATAAATTGGTGAAAGCACACATGAATGCTTAACGCATATGACATTTATTCACTTTACTACTGATGTGTTTTAAATATAACCGTAACGAATGATTATTCAGCCCTTTCCCTGCCATAGAAACACGATAAGCTATTTTGATTAGTTTCATTTACGAGTTAAGATATTAATTGGATTGTTTTGAAGTTTGTGTTGTTATATTTTTGTTGTTTTTTTTTTTTTTTTTGTTTTTTTTTTTTTTTTTTTTTTTTTTTGTTTGTTGTTGTTTTTTTGAGGGGGGGGGGTGGTGGGGGGTTCTTTTGTTTCAATATTAGTTTCTTAATTTCATTTGAGTAAATTTGGCTGGGCATGGGCTGAACCTTCAATGCCTTAAAATCATCCCTAGCCGATTCCGATGGAAACTACTGTATCAATATTTAACATGACATTTTTTCTCTATTTTATCCTTCCTTTCCTTCTACTGTCTACTCTACTACATACATACGTTAGGCCAGGTAGTTTGTCCTTGTATTCTTATTCTTGTCTTTTCTTCCTTATGTGTGATTCCGGTATTAAAGTTCTTCCATAAAACAGGCTGTTTGGAGTCCCTCAGATTGTCTGTGTTTTTAAATCCAAATAGGTAATGATGTAAATGCATGGAGGATCGCCATTCGGTTTGTTTCATGGTAAAGTATATTACTGCTCATAGAGATTACATGTAAAGCTTAAGCTAATCTGCAAAATTTATTATATTGATTTTAGCAAAGGCTAAGTCGTGATTGAGGGAAATTATACATTTAGCCAAAGATGTATTTTATAGTTCATATTTTAATGTAGTTATATGTCTACTACTTTTGGAGGCTGGTGATATTGAGCTTAACCCTGGACCAATCACTGGGAATCATTGTTTATCAATCATTCATTGTAATATTAGAAGTATTAGGAATATGTAAGAGTAGAGATACTTACATTGATTTCGATATTTTATGTTTTACGGAGACTCACTTAGATCAAGCTATTACAGATGAATCAAATACATTTGATGTTCCCTATAGAAGGGATAGAACAAATCATGGAGGTGGAATTCTTGTATACTTAAATAAAGCTTTAGTGCACTCAAGAAAACCTGACCTTGAACAATTTTGTAGTAAATTTATATGGTTTGATGTTAGAGTAAATAGTGAAATATATGTAATAGGAGTATTTTATAGTCCGAAACATCTGATGCAACTGTTTTAATAACTTCAAAAGAAATATAGAAAAGGCTTTTGGAAAAATAAAAAAAATAATAATACTGCTAGGCGACCTAAATGAACATTTATTAAATAACTCCTATCGTAATTTAAAATATATTTTACTCACTAGTTCATTATGTAACGTGATAAATACACCAACAAGACAACACTCTCTTCTTGACCCTATTCTTATAACCAATGACATGGTTTATATTGAGGCAGGGGCACGACGTAACCCGTCAGAAATAAGTGACTTATATATATTTACCATTTACTTATGAACTCAACTCATCATATGAAAGGATCGTCTGGTTATATAAAAAAGGAAATTTTGAGTTATTAAATAGTAAAAATATCGTCTTTCAACTGGGACTGTCTATCAAATGGATCAGTACACGAAGCTTGTGATATGTTCACAGATATTTCTTTTCGAATTTGTCGAACTATGTGTACCATTCATAAATGTATGTGTTAGACCTGACGATAAACCCTGGTATGATCAAGAAATTCGAAAAAATGTCGCGAAAAAGAGACAATATAAAACGAATGCAAAAACAGCTTGCAAATTAAATGAATGGTGTATATACAAAAAAGTTCGTAATAAAGTAAACAACTTAAAAAAAAACATGCAAAAGAACTATTTTTTAGTAACTTAGAAATAAATTTAGCTGACTTGCAGTAAAATGATGAAAGGGGATTTTGGAAAATAATACGTCATTTTGTTAAGAAAAATACTTCTTCTGACATTCCTCCAATTTGTGTAACATCTCCAAATGGTCAAACCAAAATATTTACTACAAATAAAGAGAAAACAGACTGTCTGAATGATTATTTTTCGTCAATCTCTAGCGTGGATGACTCAAATGTTATGCTTCCTGAACTATTTTTAAGAACACAAAATCGACTTGATAGTTTTCATATTACTCAAATTGAAATTAATGATATTATCTCCTCACTTAATACAAATAAACCCAGTGGTCCAGACAAAATAAGTAATAAAACGATAAAGGGATGTGCAGATTATATCACAAATTCGTTAGTTATCATTTTTAACCGTTCTATACAAGAAAGTATTTTCCCAAACTCATGGAATATAGCTCAAGTTACTCCCATCTTCAAAAGGGGAGATAAAACATTAACTTCTTATTATAGACCCGTTTCACTTTTAAGCTGTTGTGGAAAAATTCTTGATAGAATAGTTTTTAAAAACATATATTACTTTTTTCTTGGCAAACCAACTATTGCATAAATATCAGTCTGTTGTTTTACTTGGCCACAGTACAACTTATCAATTAGTCGATATATATCATCATATCTGTTACACGCGAGACAATAATCAGTTTTCATATATGGTGTGATATCTCCAAAGCGTTTGACAGAGTATGGTATAAGGGACTGCTTTTCAAACTACGCGAAAACGGAATTAATGTAAAATTATTAAATTGGGTATCAAATTATTTATCTTGATCTTAAACCAGTCACCTCAGGGGTTCCACAAGGCTCCGTCCTTGGACCCCTTTTATTCCTCATGTACGTTAATGATATTTCAGATTCACTTCTTAGTCTTACAAGATTATATGCTGATGATAGTTCTTTATTTTATTCAACTGCAACCATTTAAGACATTGAAGGCATAATTAATTACGATTTGATAACAATAACAGAATGGTCAAAACAATGGTTGGTAAATTTAACCCAAATAAAACTGAAGCAATGTTCTTTACCCTTAAAAATTAAAATCTCTATTCGCATTTGATCTTTGATAATACTGAAATAATATTTGTACAAAACCACAAACATCTGGGAGTTACATTTTATAGAAATGGAAAATGGACAAAACATATAGAAGAAATATTGACTCCTCATCAAAAATAATTTGTATAATGCGAAAATTGAAATTTTCCCTTAATAGAGCAGCATTAAATCAAATATACTTGTCATATGTTCGACCTATTCTCGAGTATGCATCTCATGTATTGGGCGGTTGTACATTTTCCTCTTTTGAATCCCTTGAAAAGCTTCAAAACGAAGCAGCTCGTATAGTTACTAGGCTTACAAGATCCGTTTCGTTAGAAACACAATATAAAGAATGTGGCTGAAACTCTTTCCCAAAGAAAAAAGTAACCAAAAGTATTCCTTTATATTTAAATCGGTTAATCGTATGGTTCCTGAGTATATAAATGATATTATGTCTCCCCTTGTTGATGATATTACACGTTATCCATTGCGTAACAGAAATGATATTGAACTTCCCCTAACACAAACTGCTTTATCTAAAAAGTCTTGTATCCCATCATCGATATCATAATGGAATTCTTTAGAAACTGATATTAAACAATCGGCGTCTTACTCTGTTTTTAAAAAAAATTTGCTTTCTTCATCTGGCAC
Organism: Panopea generosa; assembly: GCA_029582155.1. Lineage (NCBI taxonomy): Eukaryota > Metazoa > Mollusca > Bivalvia > Adapedonta > Hiatellidae > Panopea > Panopea generosa. The sequence continues at coordinate 49,901,664 of CM055907.1, forward strand.
GAATGAGATACCTGGTTACTTTTTACATGGCAATCGATATGTATCGGTTATCCATGCTAGAATTAGATATCATTGCAGCGAACTTAATAATGACCTTTTTCTAAATCACTTAAGACCAAACGCTATATGTGATTGTTCCATCGGGGTAGAAAATGCTGAACATTTCTTTTTTCTATGCAGACGTTACAGAAATCTAAGATATTCACTTTCCCAATCTACGAGAGAATTCCATCCGTTTAATATTAATGTATTACTATTTGGAAATAAGAATCTAAAATTGGATGAAAACATTCACATTTTTCAAGCTGTCGAGGACTATATCAAAATTTCAAAATGGTCTTCAAATTAAGTTGTATTACATTCTGAGAACATTTGATAAGCTTTCCAATATGTACATGTATGATGTGGTAAATAGCCAAATAAACTTACGCAAAGTTATTATATGTAATTATTTTTTGAAGTCGGTCCATCTCGAATGTTTATCTATATTTAATCACGGGATTCCACTGTCGTTTTCTTATGAAAACTCGTTCAATTAACTATGTCAAACAAACATTTTAGTATTTTTAAAGTTATCTGTTCTCTCTGGTTTCCATTTGCTAACAATTCTGTCTTTTTCTCCTTCATATTTATTTTTTATTTGTTTACAACTACCGTTCGTTATATGTTATTTGTTAAACTGTAGGAGGATGGCTAAATCTAATGTTGGAAGAACTTGTCGCCCAACCCCATTTCTGTATATTTAAATAGAAATAAAATATGTTTAAACGAAAAAAAAAAGTCAAGTTTTATTATTTTTACCTCGTATAAGCTTCTACTGAAATTGTTGTTGTTTTTTTTCGTTTTAGTATTAAACAAGATGGTCACACGGGCTCCATTAAATTTTACATTTTTTAGATAAATACATTTCGCTAATACAACTATCAGTGTTAAGGGTTCGATATTAAGCATACAGTATAACCACATGTTGCTTTTCATATTTGTCTGTTTATTGTGATTTATTTCGTTGTCATCGAGTAACCAATATAACTGCCACATCTCTAGTCTATCCATGAACCTGATATCTCCCGAATCAGGTCTATATATCTATATATGAAAAAGCAGAGAATTCTATGCCTGTCCGACAATTCACAACAATTGATCGCTTACTAACTGTGACGTCATTCAAATTTTCAGCTGAAGCAATTGACCAATCAGCGTGTCCAAATGTGACTTTCCCAACAAGTTATTTAACGGACCTAGTCCGTTCTACAGATTAACACAGCTCTGCCCTTTTTAAGATTTTAGTACTGAAAAATGACATCACTCTATAAACGACATGTCTTCAGTGATTTAAAATCTTAAATGTTCGTAAAATAAAAATGAATTAACATTAATAACATTCTTTGAACTGTTTGCTCATAGTCAGTTATGACTAATGCATAAACTGATATAAAAATGTGTTCGGTAATTTTGGTTGGCCTCGACCCTAATTGACCTATGAGGAAATAAAAATCTTCTTCTACATAAAGTGTATAAAGTACACGATTCGAAATTAGTGTGACATCGGTAAAATATAAACTGTATCACGAAAGTTCCGAATTTTTGTTTGCATTTCCATGCTTTAATAAAATATAACTTTATTTCAAAACCACACGTACAGAAGCTCTTGGGACATTTATAAACTGTATTATATATCAAATATTAGTATTTAAATATAATTATTGATATATCAAATAGTAAAGTTTACCGAACGTGTATGGAGAAAAATATTAAATCGGACTCGTTGTTTTTGGCGGAGGAATATTATTCCAGCCAAATAAATTATTCCAACTTATATTTCTTAATACTCGTTCAGTTAGCTATACTATTAAATACGTTAGAAGGAATATCTAATAGGTTAATAATAATAATTGATATTTACGTTATTATGGAATAAGTTTCCATTTTTACTTGGGTGTAAACAGAAAATCATGTAAAGACAAATTATAATTCAGTTTTATTTCTGTAAAACAAAATGCGGATAAACACCATAAAATAAATGTAAGACATTTATGTAAACGAGAATACTATGTGTTTGTACTTTTTAACTTTTAACTTGATCGAGTCTACAAAATAAAATAACAAACTCATGCAATAATGGGTAGTAAATTATGCAGCAGACTTCGAGCCCCACTGTACCGACTTAAAACCCCAACTGCCAAATAAAAGCGACACTTAGTCTTTGCGGCAGGTTTTATATAATTACAAACAAGATTCAAATTAGAAAAAAAAACATTTTTCTAGATTTCACATTCATCACTGTATTGTTTTTGTTTTAATTTTGCAAGCTACTGGATTATTGCAAATACATTTAAAGATATTTTTCCAATAATGTGTTTGATATATTCAGTTTGAAATAAAATTTAACTATAACAGTTACTACCAAATATTCTAGGGAGCTTGTGCGTTCATACACTCTAAATTGTAAACAAAATACATGCATCTGTATTAGCAGGCTTAAAGCAGCCGATTATAATGGCCTATTTTTAGCATACTGTACACCTATAGACTACAGCTGTTGTTTATTAGCCATTCCCACATAGTTCTCTACGGGGGCAGAAAGTTTTAGGGTTAAAGCAGTACTTTCGAGCAATATTGCCTTAGCTCCATGATTTCAGAAAAAAAACAGTGTATATATTTTGTAATAAAACTCGAACAGAAGAACATAATATGTGCATGCATGATGGATTTTTGTACATGAACATGGAGATTAATGGTTTTTTTCAAATGAAATGATGTAAAATGACGTTTTTATATCACTTGTCCTGTGATACTGTATTCTAATTATCATGTTAACATAGTCAGGAAAATATATTAGAATAAAACAATATTACAACATGTAAACATCAAACATCATACTCCTTGTAAACTATTAACGAATTGATAATAATGAAAAAACACATTTTCAGACGCAAGAAAGATAACGTACTATGGTCAACATGAGAATTAGCTTATACAGATTAAAGCCACCACAACAGCACAAATACAAAATAATATTTAAAAGACGGCTTCAAACACTCACAATACAAACGTGGACAATAACTTATGTTGCAAAACCATAGTTTAGTTTTACACTAAACCTTGTTATTTAGTTTTTTCATATTTAATTTCATGAACAGTAGTTCGTCTACCATTCGTCTGTTCCCTAACCTCATTATTTTCTCGTTGTCAAGTCATAAAACGGGAAGCTTCATCATTGCACGAACATTATACATTCCTCTTTTTTATTATAAATTGTCTTTCTTCCGCTTATAGCAGAATTCTTGTCACAAACTAATACTAATATTCAAATGAAATTATATTTCATAAAAACAATATAAACAAAACAACAACAGTTTAAATTGACTTCACGAAGACATTTTATAAATTAATTCCAAATATATTACCCAATACATATGGATACTTTACTTAATGCAATTTTTTCCTAAACTCTTGTATGTCATACTTGAACTTCATCTGTTGTGTCTTTAGTTTTCATATTTGCTGCTTTCTGCCACAGTCCTTTTGACGTTTTTATCAGTTCTTTACATTCGGCTGTCTCACCATCTTTTCCTTCTTTACATTTTGAATAACCTACACTAGGCTGTTCAACAGACACTTCTTTTAAATCATCATCAGATTCAGATTGTTCGGCGAATTCTCTATTAATCGCTTCATTACTTTCTGATTTTTTCTGAAATGCTGTCATAAACTTTTGCACAGATATCAACGTTGCCCAGTTCATTTTAGCGGGGTTAAAGTCGCTGTTTGAAGTTTTCATAAGGTTACTAGCCATGTGCTCACTCGTTATACCTCCTGGTGTTACAGTTTTATGCATTTCCCTCACAAGTTTACCCATGGCAGATTTATTCACGTTATATACCATCGCAACTCTCTTGTGCATTTCTTTCATATAGTTCAAATGAGCTTTTCTGTACGCACGGGTCGCTGGATTATTATATAACGTGTAAGCTAGAAACCATCTTGTTCTTGCACGTGTATTAACACCGTTTTCTTTACGCTTTTTTTTGTTGTCTATAAAATACCAAACAAAAAGTATCAGTGTATTATATAATGGTTAAGGTTAGTGAATAACTTGAATATATTCAATCAAGTGAACATTATGTGTTTATATCAGAAACGGTTGTATCTTTTAAAACATGATATGAGAAAATGAACTATTATAAACTTTTAAGATAGTTTGCCAACTTTAAAGATTTAAATTTGTGCATCTGTTTTGAAATTCCCAAATCCATTTTTTAACAAACTTAGCATACTAACTTGTATCAAAACAACAATAGCTTTATTCCATTATATTATGACCTATATACAGTACCGGTGAAAAGGTTTCGTGTCATTTTGGGATAATTTATATCACACGAATACGTAAACTATAGATAAACATAATGTTTAAAGCAATCATTATATTATTGGCCTCACTTCAAAGTAGTACTATTTTTGCACTTAACATATTCTGCAATAAAACTTCACTGTTTTTCAAAATGTGACTTGTATAGAATTTGAACACATGCATATATTTATGAGCATCTGCCAAGCTGGCGAACCCGCCTGTTATTTTACATTGGTATATGTGGATACATTTATTGCTATACAACAAATATTTGAAAAAAAATTATATGTGATATTTTTCACCTTGGAAACCCTAAACCCTATTTATATAAAAGAAAGGACAAAATCAAACGGTGTAGTAAGACATTAATACTTGGTATATAACTTGATCGGTGCAGGAATACTTTAGACGCATACCTATATTGTCATCCATACTGATAGCGGTATATTGTCCATCGATTATTGGTGCATGTCTTTGTCTATAATCCAACATCAGCATCCGAAGAAACATGAGCATTACAGGGTGTGTATGTGCACATTCAACATGAATGAAACCGACATATGCAGCAAAACCTGAAATAAAAGATAAAATAAGCATTGATGATAAATCAGAGAAATACAGCATAATCTAAAATAGGTTAATTCATATGCATTGGTTTAAATATTCGTAAGTAAAATCTGAAATAGATAAATCAAACTGGTTGAAACCAACATTTGTAGAACTGTCTACAATATATATATCCACGAGGATGAAACCGATACATACAGCATAACCTGAAATACATCAATCTACATTAATCAAACGTGCATCATAACCTGATATAGATTAAGCCACATGAATCAAACGTGCAGCATAACCTGATATAGATAAAATGGATGAAACCAGTATATTCAGCAAAACATGCAATAGATAACTCCACATGGATATAATCAATATGTGCAGCGTAACCTGAAATAGATAACTATTTATGGTTGGAACCAGTATATTCAGAAAAAAATGAAAAGGATAACTCCACATTGATGGAACCAATATATTCAGAAAAAACTGTAAAGGATAACTCCACATAGATGGAACCAATATATTCAGAAAAACGGAAAAGGATAACTTCACATGGATGTAATTAATATATTCAACAAAACCTGAAAGTGGTATATCCACATGGATGAAACCGACACACACAGCATAACCTAAAATAGATAAATCCACACAGATGGAACCCATATATGTATAACAATCTGAAATAGATATCTCCACATTATGATACCAATATATTCAGCAAATATGAAGTAGCTAACTCCACATGGATGAAACCAATATGTGCAGCATAACCTGAAATAGATAAATCCACGAGGATTAAAACGGACATGCAGCAAAACCTGAAATAGATCAATTCACGTGGATTAAAACAGCACATGTAGCAAAACCTGAGATAAATTCACATAAATAAAATGTATGCAGCAAAATCTGATTAAATAAATGACAGCGATTTTGTAAAATAATATATGAACCGATAAAAATGATAGCAGATCTGGGATTAATAACATATCCAATATTCAAAATCTTGTGTTTTTAAGGTCGTTAAGAATATATGAAAAGAGGATATCACGGAAGAGGACAACAAAACTAAGTAAAGCAACTCATTAACATGATTCTTTTAAGGTGTTAAGGTTGTTCTTTATTCTATAGCAAATAAAAAAGTTCGAAGGTTTGTTATTCATAGAGAGACCCAATGAAAAAGTGAAACTTACATTTTATTGTTTGTCTCTGTACTACCAAAATATGATAAAAAAATGTAAGGTTATGTGTCATATAACAGATTTTTTTATCAGTGTGTACACTGTTGACAAAGTGAAAGTAGACTTCCGAAATTATGTATTCACACAATTCACAATTTAAACATAACAATGCTTTCAAAATGTTAAAACTACATAAAATACGTCATTAAAATGAGAATTGAAACAAGGAAAAGATATTGTTAACGAAGAAAAACAATGATTATTTATGATCGCCATTATGGGATTATCCCACAGAAGCATTGCCTGTTTCCAATAGTGATTTCATGCCTTAGCATGAAATTCCTTCACACACCCCAGCTTGAGAGATTTTCTTTTTTCAAGGAATAATAAAATATTTTGTATTTAAATTTCAAGTATACATTCACCTTAACAAATGTTAGAGATTATGGACTTGAATTATAATGAGTGGGTAATAGAATATTTCTATAATCTAAATACAGCAATTATTATTATTTTATTTAAAAATGGAATTTTACAGGCATCTAACTTGACATAAATATACCTTAATCATAAGTAGGTTTTGGCAATTTATAGCAATATTTTCTTTTTAATGAGACGTGTTGTTTTGCATTTGTATTAATACTATTAAGCTTACCGGGGTCAAACATTTGAAATCGTCGTGGTAACGCACTATTGTCGAGTCGAGATAGGAACACTGCACCGATAACTATGGATTTTATAATTCTTAGAAGACAAGACAAGAAACCAATGAAGGTATTGTAGAAGAACATGAAGAAGGTGAAGCTGAAGAGGACCCGTCTGGAATGAAAGAAACAATATGTCAAACATGTTTGAATATATTATAACCATATGAGCTGGTTTACAGGATTGATATGTAAATCAAGTATCATATGTCAATCAAAACTCATCAACATGAAACATTTAATATTTTAATTGAGTTTAACACATTTAAGGTAATACATGTATAAGGTATATACTGTTTCATTGGAGGAGGAAGATCTTAGAATGAATAGGAGTAGAACCACCGTCCTTCCGCAAGTAAATGGCAAACTTTCTCACATACAGTTTTAGGAGCGTGTGGGACTCGAACCTACCACCTCAGCGGTGAGTGGTAAGTGATCTTGAAACGGCGCCTTAGACATTAGAATGTGTAACAGATTAAAAGTCATGTTAAAAACGACATTTAGTTACGGAAAGCATGGCATTGTAATATGAATCCCATTAGAGTTCCATATACTATCATAATAATGTATGGCAAAATGTATTGGGCAATTATGTGTGTGTGCTGTAAAATCGAATAGAAAAGTCAGTCCTGCTGAGAAAAATATTTTAAAGCGATACCTGTGCGTAATATGATACATGTATATGTGTTTTTGTCATAAGGGTATAAAACCCACATACATTTTCTCCATTGAGTTCGTGGGTTCGAACCAATTTTGTCGCAAAACCAAAAGATTAAAAAGTTTCCAACTTTTGTCAGTTACCTTGCGGAAAGACGATGGTTTTATTCCGAATAGTTTTTCATCCATTGGATGCAATATTGTCTATTGTGGCGATCCTGACATTAACTCTTCAAACCACTGTGTAAAAAATATATGGCTACTAATCCCTATCTGATTAAGACGATATTATGTCTTACCAAAACATATGTTCATATCAACAACACTAATAGACCCATTGGTGCAATAAGGTACTTGGTACCTGTCTGCACTAATGGGACGAATTTTGAACCGCTTACCTATTGTCTATAGCAAAGAGCGCACCGCGTTCTTGAAGAAACACATGTTTAGACAGAAGAGTCTGTGCGGTTGAAATTACCACAGACAAAAGCACCAAAGGCCTGGAAATACAAATTGGGTACATGCCATACAACAAATCAACAAATGTTCATGGTATTTAGCCAACGAATGGACATATGATTTATATCATTATTTATTATTATTACTTATTATTATTGACTTACATTTATATCATATTGTTTGCAACAAATGAAAATACAATGTATGAATAAACATTTTAAGGCGGGTGTATTATTAATTAATGTACTAATTCAAAACGAACTGATAAAATCATGTTTACACCACAGTTAAGAAGAATGAAAATATACTGTACGGAACCCGCCACTTGACATTTTATGATGAATACGAAATTTCTTTAGGAGAGCAGTGACCGCTGATCTTTTAATGTTAAATTCATACATAATTGTCTGTTAATGTTGTATACCAATTTTTATAGTGCTACTCAATACTTTGACGATATATTGGATAAAAAGGTAGGGGGGCTTGCTGTTTCGTTAAGTATACATAATTATGGAGTTAACAACGCAAATAAAAGAAAACAAAATCTAATAATTTGTTTTAGTTTGTTTATAACGGGTCAGAAATCACAACTACCCAAAGCAAATGATAAAAAGATATTTTGATATCATTCGACAATTGATGGTCTCCATGATTCCAAGGAATCAAGTTTTGTGTTAACTTATTTTCTTTACTTAAATTGTGAAACTGGGACAAATCACGTTCGAAGTCTTCTTGGTAGAACCGTTTCTAAAGAGCACCACGCATAGCCGTGACAGAAGATCGAACCCCCGACTGTCCGATCCTTGGGAAGATACTATACAACTGAATCACGCGCTCAGCATAAGGAATCACGAATATTAGCATCACCGAATCAAAATTGATTTTCTTCGAATGGGGTTTTACGCTATTTTCAACACAATTCAGGTTAAAATGGCATATCCAGTTTTATTTATGGAGGAAGACCTTACGATGTTTCTGAGTAGAATCACAGTCCTTCTGAAAGTAACGGGCAAACGTTTGAACATCAGTTTTGTTGGAGCGAGAGGGACTCGAACCTATGGCCTTAGCGGTGAGAGATCTTAAGGCGGCGCCTTAGACTACCCGGCCACGCAGGATAGCCTGAACTTACAAAATGAACAAATCAACGCACCATATATTTAGAAGAAAATCAATGATCCACTGGTACCATCCGGATTGTATCAAATTGACAAGAACTGCCACGAAGGATGACAAGATGAATAGAATCAGGAATTGGATGGCCAGCCCTTAAATAGAAAGCAATATATAATGTATATTCAACGGTCGGTTCAGAGATCAGCATAAATTTATGTAAACGAAATCGTGTTAGACGACTGTTAAAGGTAACATATGCTGCAAAATCGAACGAGTATAGCCTCTTTTGATAAACTCTGTTTAATCTGTTTAAAAGTAAAAACAATGGTACAGTATTTGTACCAAGCAGCTTGTTAACCGTCATAACAGTCGGATAACGACGAACCTTGTCAAAAAAGTAATTTTAAATCCATGTTGCATTTACAGATTACAAAAATACAATACTACGGTTGTAGTGTAAAGACAATAAATATCTTCTGGCAGAATTTTTGATGTTGTTATTAGTAGTAAATATATTAAACTTATTGTAGTAAACAACAAAGTTGCATCCTCTAGTAAACAAATAAAATCATGTAGCTATGAGTACATCACATTCCATTGAAATCAAGAGGATTTCTCTTGTCGTTTATTGCCATTGGTACTTTTGTAAGTATTGTTTGAAGGTAAACCGTATACACTTTTAAAATTCCAATTTTACCAAGAACAAAAACATGAAGCTATTAATTTCGGAAAATGATTATTTAAATCGTATGATTATCTCGGATAGCTTCATTTGAAATTTTGTTGTGTTTTCTCAAAAGAAATATACACATTCGTGTTTTATTTTTCGTAATTCGTGCATATATACATGTAAGACAAATCAGTTTTTTCATTTAAAAAATTTAGACTAGTGAAATATAATGATTTTTTTCGCACCCCATCCTATATATCCAACCTGGTATCCTGCATACCGCATACTTCCAACCTGCAAAGAAACAAATTAAAAACTGATTTCATATAATGATATATAGCATGTTTCTGTTACTGTTTGGGGTTTCTGGCATGTCAAGTCAGTGGAATTGGCCGCAAGTATGCTAATATTCTTAGGAACGAGCACATAGTGTTAACGATTTTGGATGCCAGCGTTTGTACATATTATGTTACGGTTATATTAAGTAGGTTATGCTGATGTTACCGGAAACCAAAATGTTTTGTTTAAAGTATAATACTTTAAAAATAAGTAGATAAATGCTTACATATGCATGTAAGATTCACGTAACTATGGTAATAACAGTTATATCGAAAAAATGTTAAATGTACATTGAAAACGCAGTCAAGAAAAGAAAATGGCAGTTTTTGTTTCATTAAATCTGTTCATGTGGGCAAATAATATATGCAGCAATTCTATCGAGCCACGGCGTTGTCGTTTATTTACCACTTACTTCTCACCACTGAGGTCGTTGGCTCGAAAAATGTTATGTTAAAGGATTCTGCTCAGCTTCATCCTATGGTCATTCTTCTACAATTCAAACTGGATATGCCTTAAATAACCTTTCACGTGTTAAAAATGGCATTAAACCCCATTAAAAATTACATTTATATACACACTATTCCAACAACATCAGCTATAGCAGCTTCTTTATTTTGCAACATTAAAACATCATTTCACCATTAATGTTTATTTCTATTTTGCTACAAATGCTGAGTAGATGAACTTTGTAACATAAAACATAAATGATAGTTTGATAAAAAACGTTTAAGAGCCAAATTCTAGTTTATATTAATTGCTGACTCTTATGATGTTTTCTTTTAAAGAAATCGTCAGTGATTTAAAACTCATTTCGCTTTTAAACAACTCAGTTTAACAATGAGTTTTAAATATTCGACTAAGTTTTGTTTTAATTAATACTTATATAATGTTTATATAAAAACTTTAACACATTACCATAAGGGATTCATTAGAAAGACTAGATCTTGGAGGAATGTGTGTATTATCTCCCTTGTATAGGTGAAACAAGTTCGTCCTGTAATACAATTATAGATTTTGATAATTTTAATAAAAGTAAAGACAATAACAAAAAGTATCCAATAGAGTGAAACATTGTCTTTAACTTTTAATTGCCTTTTATATGTATTGCTTATACACACTTTTAATTTCAATATACACGTATGTGTAGAAGAATAGGTTATTTTGTGTCAATATCATATTATATGTCGCTAAAACATGAATACAGAGTCCATCAACACGAACAAGAATAAATCCTATCTAAATAATATATCACTTCATTTTCCCGGTTCTGAGGACATACTGGTTGTCAATAGTATTAGGTTTAGAAATTCCATAAACTGTTTTGGTTGCAAAACACAAAAGCACTATACAAGTTAATCATCTGTGGTATTATTATGTGTTTCTGATAATGCACTACAAACGTATGTGAACATCTTTTCTGTAGTTTATCTTAATAGGTAATTGCCATTTCTGAATTGTTTATTTCACTGCCCTCACACGTGAATATGGTCCCTTTTAATATTATAGAGTGACCAACTAATCAAAACCGTCAATGTTCATCAAATCTAGGAAAATGACACGTTTTATTCAAAGGATTTTTATTCAACGTATTCTTTTTGTGATGATAATATAAAGTGATACAATTTTTATATACAACTACATGTGAAACAAAAAATCTCTTTGGAACTACGAAAAAAAAATGTATACCACTCGTATAGCTATTTTCTTTATATTTGTTTTTATTTTCTTGGCAAATAATCTTTATAACAAATAACTGCCCCCTTTTTTATACATACAATATTATACTATAAAAGCGCAGTTTACATCTATAATAATAACACTGTAAAGTTTGGTTAAGTATTTAAAGAATGCATGGCTCAGTGGTAGAGCATCGAACCCAGGATGGGAAAGCCATGGGTTCTATCCTACGCTAAGGTTATTGGTGATGTCGTTGAGCAACTCATTCCTAGTTCTGCCAGGAAGACTTCAAGCGTGATTTGCCTATGTTATAAGTACTTGTTTTACAATCGAAGTAAAATCAATAAGATTAAATCATGGGTAAAACAGCATAAAAGGTACTACCTATATGACGTCAGCATATGTAGAATACAGACTACACCCATGATGCAGGCAATACCCATCGATACTAAGAAGCAAACTAGATGATAAGGAACAAAGAAAACAAAATATAAGTACATTTGGCGAAATTCCAAACATAATACATAAAACATGGTTCATTGAGTGATAATATAGTGCGGACTAAGGGAATGATAGCATGCATATTGCAAACAGTGACATTTATACAATTCCAATTAGGATCCACACACTTATATCCAGTACGATTAATGTTTATTATATTTGTTACTAAATAACACTAACGCAATTAAAGATTTGACATTTTAATGTATTTGTTATATTTCTTATAAATGTTGTATGTAATTAACAATTAGCTGCAAGTGGATATAGTGACACCTTATTCAATTAAAATGTAACTGTAAAATCGTTATGCTTGTTATATTTTGGTGTTAATAGTGTGTATACTTGCAGTTGTTTTCTTATATATTTTTCAATATTTAGTGTCTTAGACTTTTCTGCGTTCAGCTTTATGGAAATGTGTTTGAACTATAATCCATAGTTGTGTAACTATTTCAGTATCGGGTTATCAAGACATGCAATACAATACTCAATTAACAAAATAGCACAAAAGCGCAAATATGATGAAAACCGTATATTATTTTTTAAACAATGAAAGACGGATTCAAAACTTTAAACGGTTCGAATGCTTAGGTTAAAAATATATTATCAATCTAAATGTCATGTTCCTTCTCAATGTCATGTTCCTACAACATAACATAGACTTAAGTATCGAGTTAATCAATGGTGTGAACAATACAACACAATTCAAATTCAATTCAGTTATATTCTTTTTTGGTTAAAATTAAAATTGTTATACATGATCTCGATGCCAAGATATATATCATTAACGCATAATGTGATAATTTAACAAACCTCTTCCAGATTTCAACAGATCATATGAAAATAGTACGCTGTCTCTCAACATAGCTGTTTCCGCGTTTTCGGTTACCTTGGCCACGTATCCAATGCTGTTTAGAGTTGCAACGAACTGATGTTCTAGAGCTCGGAGTACATATATAACCATGGCCATGATTTCAAATGTAGTCTAAAACAAAATGAAAGTTGTTAAAATGATACGTTGCTTTAAAGTCACATTAGTTCAAACAATACACCAATTTTCTTCTTTAAAGACATAAACTAAATATATTCTTATAAAGGTTTAATAACAACTCTAATATCAGCCCAATAATATAACAATGTTTAAACACATACATAATTTCAAAGAATAATTAGATTTTAATGTCGCATATAATCAAACTCTAGCAAAATACACAAATAATTATTATATTTTTCTCTCAAACCAAATAGTTTCCAATAAAACGATCAATTTAGTCCAATATTTAATTCAAGCGTATTACTAATATACATGATTATGGACAGTTGTTTTAACTACAAAATACTCGTCAACAGATGAGGCATTTTACTATTTAGCAATTTAAAGCGTTCGATCATTTTGTTAATTTAATTATATAACTCGTTTCAATTGAAATTGGGGAAAAATATGCTTTACGTATCACTACACAGTTCCATTGCCTTCTTTCAAACGGTAACATGATTCTTATGCTTACAAAATAACCTATGTAATTTGCTTTGAAATATTTTCAAAATGGTACATAGTGGTTGTGATTTCCTGCTTTAGATGAGTAAAGCAAAGGCTGGCATAGTATTTACTGCAATAAGACATCACTGGTGCTAAAAAGGTGACTTTTATAGGATTTTAACAGGTGCATGTATTTATGAGCATTTGGGGCCTTCTTGTTTTAAAAAAAAATTTAATGTTGTCATTGCACCCTCTTTAGAAATATAAGCTGGTCAATCTACCAGTTATTGTTTATATTATGTTGGGATATATTCCTGCTATGAAAAACAAATACTTAAAAAGTTATATGTGAAATAGTTGTTTTACCGTGGAAATCGTAGACCTAGAACAAAGTGTGTAGTGAGACCTTTAGATTTAATAAACGAATTATTTGTCATTTAAATAACAATGTACTTACTTTATATATTAAGATTAGGCCAACAAACATGACAGAGGTAATGCGGGCCGAATATCGAAAATCTAAAAACAAAAACAACAGATAATATAAAGATCGTCAAAAGGGTAACTTTATACTTATTTGCTAAGATAAAATCCCAGACAACTCTAGTAATGGTTGTAAAAAATCGCTGTTTCAGTTGTTAAATGTATGTATTGTTATAAATGTATGTTGTAGTTATGAATTTCATTGAAACTTTTTTACGTTTAATACTTTACTATAATACATACTGGGTTTTCGTTGATACAGCACCTTCCCTGTTACATCTGAAAGAACTTGCTTTATTTTTCCACGTGTGGTTTCATCCTGTTCCCTGATATAAAGTATGTGAACATTGTTACTTAACCACAGTTATATATATTTATATTTCATTCTATGTTTCATTTTAAATCAGCTAACTTTGCTTCTCAGTTTCCCTCAGTAATTGTTTGTGCTTTATGTACATTTGTATCATATAGACACTCGTTGACTTTATTTTTCACGTTAATATCAACTGAAGGCTCCATATATTGTTAAACTACGTTTTGTCTGAAAACCGTATAGTATAGTATCTGGTCAAAAAATATATTTGTGTTCTCAGACTTACTACATCAATCGAGCTCTTAGCATATAGTTAGTCTGTAGTATGGACCTGGCTCTCCCGAGTGTGACCGTTAAACAGAAATGTTGGGAAAGCCGCAATTTAATTCATTGATAGGTAAGTTGCTTCAACTGAAAGTTTGAATGACCTCATAGTCTAGTTAGCGATCAATTGCTATGAATTGCGGGACAGGCAAAATATTCCCTGTTGTTTTTTTTTATTTTTGGTTTATAGGCCTGATTAGAGAGATATCAGGTTCTGGGATAGACTCGAAATAATAACCGTCTCGGTTAGCACGTGTATAGTCTATCCAAGAACCTGACATCTCCCGGATCATGTCTGTTAACCACCAATGGCTTTTTAGCTACCTCCATTAAAAGCCAGTTACTCCTGTTGTCACTTCTACTGATGTATATTTATATTTGTACATATCGATTGTGTTCCCGCTGTTGTGCTAGATGTGTCTTGGAATGATACGTGTCATATTCGAATTCATTTCATATCAACATTTATCACGACCACTTCTTTAAATAAATGTCATACAGAACACTAAAACGATAATACTTACAAAGGTGGTAGTGGTATACGAAGCAATTGCTTCACGTGCGCAGCTTCCGGTGAAGATTCAATCTCTTTACTTGTATTCAATATGGACACCATTTCGGATGATGATATAATCTTAAGGTTCTTATTCCGGATACCTTGAAAGGTTCGTGCAGGTAAACTAAGGGCCAGGTAACCGAGGCACAGCAGGTTTGGTAAGTCCCTTACCAATACCACAAGTCGTGTATTCTAAAAACATGTGCATAATTAGTTACAATAAAACAATACCGTTTTGTCTGGTCCATGTTAAGCATCACCAATAATCAATAACCTTTGATTTAAATTTATTTATTTTACATCGATTTTGAAACAAGTTCTTACAATTTAGATAAATCACGGTTGAAATGGGTAGAACCAGTACTTAACATATGCGAATAAAGTCTTGCATAAGGACACCACACATAGCTGTGGTGGATGGTCGAACTAACGACCTCATGCCAATTACTGCAAATCAATCAAGTTTTAAAAGTAATAAAGTTTGAAATATACAGAAATAAAACAAATGAAGAGAAAATTCAAAAGTAATATTTTTGTTAAGACATATATTTTCAAATCGTTATACCAATACGATAAGCTTAACCGTTTTCAATATATGATAAATCCTACTTACTATGGTCAAATTATGCTCTATCATAAGTTTTTTCATTCGGAACACCTTGCCGATTATCCTAATTGAGAATACGGAAGGATGACAGAATTGGTCGAGTCTGAACGATTGAGGATTGTTGTGTATTTATTGAGTTTTGCTTGTTCAAAATACGATTATATAATAAATCCAATATTCGTAACACCATAACTTTCAACATAAACGTATGAACACATATTTAGTACAATAAAAATAAACAAATTATACATTTGCTATATATAAATCATATCGTGATATACCCGTTAATTGAATATATTATATTTAAAAAAAAAATCTAATACTATCAATCGCACACATATTAGTTATTTTTATCAATATACAGGACCTAAATTCATTATTATATTTAAAATTCAAATAATTTCTATGAAACAAGCAGTTTTAATGATTATTTAACAGAAAATGATGTGACAGTATCACATTTATTACCAATAATTGTATGTTTTGCAAAATGTAAGGTTTTCTCAGACTCAAATTATTGATGAATTTAGGCCTAGGTGAATGGTTGTTGCTTACCACTGAAAAGTTGCATTCTGCATCTTTATACAGATTTATCACAACTAACATCCAGGCATAGGCCGTTCCAATCAAATCACCAGTCACTGAATTCAGAGCGAGAGCGGCAAACAAAGGGAAATAACCGATCCCGTAAACTAACATTGAAATAAGTCCGTTTGCAGCTAAATAAGATATAAAAAACATGATTGAGCTAGAACATTTGTATTCACAATTAAACTTACTATAATCAAAACCATCGGACCAAATACAATTAACAAAGCAACAGCAGTTTCAAAGAATAGATTTATTGACTGAAGGTGCTTAATTTAATATTTTTAACACTTTTCTCAGTTAACCGGTTATTTTTATGTTCAACTAGATGGGAAGGTTATTTTCAAAATTAGTGCAAACACTTAAAATTGGCGAATAAAAGAAATATTCATTGGCATTTAAAGTAGCTTATACCATTAAATGATAGTTAATTCTTGACTTGTACAAGTACAGACAAAATCAATTTGAAGTGAAGATTTGTGTTTGACATACCTGTAACGTACGCTTTGCCTTCAAGACGTACAGCGAATTGTTTATTTAGCACCATATCGGCGGCGAGGTACGCGATGGCACCCCAGGCCGCTGCGTAAGAAAACCGATGCGATTTGCCTAATATGTCCATTGGGCTGGGTTGTTAAAAAGAAACATTATGTTTATTATATAACTGCATTTCTTTGACGATATATATCTGGAGAATATTTAATAAATACAATCAAATATATATCTTCATTTAGTACAGCCAAATCTTTGTGATGTGGTTATAGATTTAACTAAATGAAATGTCAATGCGGCGGATATAGTAAATGCTAACATTAAAACTAACACAATTTGAATTCAAAGCAACAAAACTGCTCTCACTAATTTTGTACCTAGCTACGTGTATCCAGACTCAAGGCCTTTTTCCATGGCGCGTATTATTCTGACGGTTCCGGCGACTACATCGCAGGGGTTTGTATACGCAGATTTTGTAAAAATCGCTTCACACTATCTAGCATTCCTTTCGTTTCCATCGGAGCAGATTTCTGCGCTGACTAATAACCGCACGAACAAAAAGTCGCCAGTATAGGCGATTTTTCTACGCTTGTCTGCATGTACAATGCGTAATATATACTTTTGATGGGCACTACACAATATATACATGTGTATTTCCACGCACGTGCCTCTATAAACTCTGCTCAGACAATCTGCATCATGGAATTTGATTGTCTGTGCGCCTGTTAATACTGCGCGACAAAAAGTACCTTAAGGAAAAAACAGCACAGCAAAAATACGCGCCTATAAACCTGAACCTAATATTTTACCTGAGCGAAAGTTAAATGAACTAGTTATTTATCCTGTGTTTATACATGCATGCTAGGCATATCGGGATATTCTAAAATGAGTTAAACCGAGGCGTTGACGTACTAAATACATCATGTACATGTAACATTGAGACAGAGGTCGCGGGTTCGATCCTAATATCCGATGTCATAAAAATACAACAACACCCAGCACCATTGGTTATGCCCAGCAATCGTTCTCGATAGTTACTTACACATGTTCGGAAAATACAAGGCAGCCATGCCTAATGAATATTAATATATTAATTGGAACTTATTACCATTTGACCATATGTGGTACATGTTCATTGAGTTAGACATTTAGTCTGCATATGGATAATATAGAGAACTAATATTAGAAATACGATTAAGTGACGTTATGGATAAACCGTATCAAGTTTTAACCAAAACATCTTGGTACATTCATTTGTGACAAGGACCAAACTGAGATTTACGCTCAGTCATACTTAACGTTTTTTATAGATGATTAATCAAAAATAAAAACAAAACATCTTCGTGCTTTCATTTAGAACAGTGCCTTATTGAGATTTAAGCCCAATCAACCACAACGTTTTATATGGACGAGACGGGCCCGATTAGCTCAGTCGGTAGCGCGTGTGAATATCAATCCAGGGGTCGTGAGTCTGAATACCCGTTTAGCAACAGTCTCCGTGATGACTGATATACGACAGTGGGAAAGTTATTAGTTACTTGTGGAGATGGGGTGTGTTCGAGTATTGGTTAATCTTCCAGTATCCCAGAAAACAGTGGTTCAGATAACTGATCGTCTGTTAGCCCTCGATTGCATAGTATGACGCTAAATATTCAATCAGTCAATTATATATTTAAAATTAAATACAAAACATCTTGGTACTTTCATTTAGGACTGGGCCTTATTGGGAGTTATGCTCTGTCATACTCGACTTCTTATATGTCGAGTATTTAAAAATAAAAGCAAAATATCTTCCATTGTATATACTTACAACACTACTCCTGGTCGTCCCTTGCAGAACGACAAATATATGTTCTTCCGGGATATCGTGAAGGCCAATACCAGTATCATTATGCTCTGCAAATATAATTGATTATAAAGAACACAATATTGTCTGCTACAGTAACAAGCAATTCAGGCACTATTACCGTAGCGCAAAACATGTTTAATACGATATCAACATACACGAATAACAAGCAAGATAAATACACTGTGGCTATATTTAAATTATGATATGAGATACTGAAATGATACTGTGGTAACTACAGGCATAGTGCCACCATTGCAAAAGGGAAGTGCTTCCGTGGGGTAGGCGCATAATGGCGGTTATAAATAATCCTCAATTCTTCTTCTTTAAAAATGCATTTTCCTTATTTTAATGCTCATTTTTTTATTTGAATGGCATTATTGATGTATTTTGAACATTTTGATAGCATTGTCATGTTTGAATTGTGAATTTAGAAAAAAAAATGATGCTTGGAAATTGGGGTATGAATTCATGATTTCGGAAGTCTACTTTCACTTTGTCACCAGTGTACACACTGAGCAGAAAAAAA
This sequence comes from Panopea generosa, assembly GCA_029582155.1. Lineage (NCBI taxonomy): Eukaryota > Metazoa > Mollusca > Bivalvia > Adapedonta > Hiatellidae > Panopea > Panopea generosa. The sequence continues at coordinate 49,921,086 of CM055907.1, forward strand.
ATCTCTTATATGACACATGACCCCTACTTTTCTCATCATATTTTGATAGTGCAGAGGTTGACAAACAGTAAAATGTAGGTTTCACTTCTTTCATTTGGGACCCTCTATGAATGACAAGCCTTCAAACTTTTATTATTTACTATAGAATAAAGAACAAAAATCAATGGTGGGATTACACCTATAAGAGAGACTTGAGTGAAATGGGGGTGATTTTCCAAAATGTTAATTGTAGGTAAAATAACCTCTTTTTTACACTCTCATAGTAATAAATGACAAATTGGAGACATTTGCTTCATAAAAAAAACACATTTTGGCAAGTGTATGCCTCAAATAAAGCATATATGTGCATATTTACATTGAAATTTCATGAAAAATCACAAAATGTTGAAGATTTTTTATTTTGGATGATTTAAATGTGCAATTTTTAGCATGTACATTGTATTGAATAATGTATTTTGGTAAGATAATGTCTTCAGTGTATCATGAGACAATTTTGGTGTAAAGATTTTAATGGAATTAGGTAAAAAAAAAAATTTTTTGGTAAAATTAGTCAAACACATCAAAATTGCATGTCGGTCAACATCTCGCGCCTGTATATAATGATCATGTAAAAAGTGGTATTTTGACAAAAGTTTCAGTATTTAATGCCTGCAACTTGGCAGTATTACTTCAAATTGGTAGTACTTAGTAAAAATGAGGTAATTATGAAATTAAAAAAAAAAGAGTTTCCTTATAGGCATAGTGCCACCATTGCAAAAGGGAAGTGCTTCCGTGGGGTAGTCGCATAATGGCGGTTATAAATAATCCTCAATTCTTCTTCTTTAAAAATGCATTTTCCTTATTTTAATGCTCATTTTTTTATTTGAATGGCATTATTGATGTATTTTGAACATTTTGATAGCATTGTCATGTTTGAATTGTGAATTTAGAAAAAAAAAATGATGCTTGGAAATTGGGGTATGAATTCATGATTTCGGAAGTCTACTTTCACTTTGTCACCAGTGTACACACTGAGCAGAAAAAAAATTATATGACACATGACCCCTACTTTTCTCATCATATTTTGATAGTGCAGAGGTTGACAAACAGTAAAATGTAGGTTTCACTTCTTTCATTGGGACCCTCTATGAATGACAAGCCTTCAAACTTTTATTATTTACTATAGAATAAAGAACAAAAATCAATGGTGGGGTTACACCTACAAATACGATATGTAATGGTTCAGACTCTCAACAACCTATCACGTCACGTGTGCTGGTGGTAATATATTAGTCATATGAATATCATGTAGGGAATGTGTTTTCTTTAATCTTTTATTTGTTTAGCTTAACATGCATGTGTTTTTGTTTTTTTTTACCATTTGTTTTTTTTTTTGTAGTTTTTGATGGTGTTTTTATGTAGTCTTTTGTTTGATGGTTAGCTGTTAGTTGTTGATATTTTTCCGGGTGTTGGGTGGTGTTAATTATTACACGGCTATAGACACAGTCGTTTGTATGCTAAGTGATATACCTCGTTATCATATAGATGGCATTTGATACACCCAATACGCAATATAGGTTTTAAATACGGAAGTAATTACGAAATTGTATAGCGACATACTCATTAGTTATCAATAATCATGCAAAAATGCAATTTTGAAAGGGGAAAAAACGCATGCAGTTCATGTATAGATGTGTAATTTTATATAGTTTAAGTAGTTTTATTATACTTTTGACATTATATATCAAAATCTTTTTTTTTTTTGTATTGATAAAAAAAAATCACTTGTAAGACATTGTATTAATGTTTAGTTATTTATGTACAGGTACTCTATAATGTGTTAAATTTCAAAATCATACCGTTTATATTGGTATCTGAACTACTTTTGTATAATATTGTATTATGTCTTACATGAAATAAAAGATATTTATCACAAAAAATATATATTAAACGTGACATATTCAGAATCAGTCAATTTGCATTAGTACAACTGTGTTGTGTCTTCGTTTTATTTTCTTAGAGCAATAATATATATTTATTATTTAGATAAAACAAATTCATCGACGTATATATATTTCAGATATAAATTTCGATTTAATTTAACTACATACGATCATTGTAACTAACTTAAATAGGTAAAATCATTTAATCAATTCACATGTACTTAACTGACACATGGCTAACTTTCATGTGTTTAGCCTTATTTCTGAAAATTAAATATCTGCATGATTCAGATATGCAATTAAAACATCACAGTATGTATGCTTACCCTTTATTTTGTTTTAATTCTGAAAGGGTGATTACCCTGACCAATTATAATTGAAAGGCATCTGACATTGTAATTTCGTCATTATATTTGACAAAAAATAACGTCAAACATATCTAAATTTGACAAAATTTCAGCGGAACTATTGAAAATAAAGAATAAATTTGTTCTTCGAGAATAATATCTCTATATGTTAATGCTTACATATGCAATACTAAATATATTCCGATTAATATGAGTAACTCGATTTCAAAATTGCTATGTGCCCGTTCCAAATAGTTTAATTCTGAGTAAAACTGAAGACATACATATAATAACTGTATACGATGTCTTAAAGTTATATCTTGAAAGAGTAACTATACATAAATTATAAGAATTTCGATGTACGACTCCGTTTAAATATGAAAAAGAAATGTCATTAATATTACACAGCAAAAAAAATAATGAAAATATGTTGTTGTTTTTTGTTTTTTTTTTCAACAAAAAAAACACAAACAAATGTATAACACTTTCAATAAATCAGTTTGTTGTTGAAATGGCAAATGTACGCCTAAATAAACAAAAACGGTCGTAAACGAGCACTCTCGTTAATAGTACAAAATGTGTCTCTATCTTTATTGTACTCTATCTTTATAGTATTCATCGGTTGTTCAGTTATTATATATGGACCCCTTGACTCTATTTACATTCCCTTTCGACCATTACGCCCTAAACATTAATAAGCATGTATAAAAACGCAAAGACATATAGGAAAAAAAATATGTTTTTAAATTAGATTACGAATACACATAAGTGTACTAATATGGTTAGATTTCAAAGTGTTTACACACATATAAATAGAAACCACATGTCCAACAGAACAGGATGATTAATTCAATAGAACACACCAACAGCAATAGTATAATTAAAAGCAGTCATAATAATAAATACATTACACACATACAGGAGAAATGACAATAAAGGTCAGCATCTTGGAATATACAACTGAATAGCCTCCGCTACTTATTTGTTATAATACTTTCATGAATTTAATCATTCTACATTTGCCGGGCCCGATTAGCTCAGTCGGTAACACATCTGACTATCAATCCAGGGGTCGTGAGTTCGAATCCCCGCCCGGAAACAGTCTCCGTGATGCTTGATATACGACATTGTGTTTCATTATCATTCGTCTCTCACCGATGATTCAGGTTGGAAAGTTATCAGTTACTTGCGGAGATGAGGTTTGCTGATCGTATGTTAGCACTCGATGTCATGAAAATGACGCGAAATATTCAATCAATCAATAAATCACTCTACATTTTAAAAAACAAGATTTAAGATAAGTCATATCTATAAAGGGATTTAGAACATCCACCTCATAATAAAATGATATATTTTCATACTTACCGAAGGCAAGAGCAGCCACAAATGAAACCGCTGGTGATCCACCTTCGATACACATGTCTCTCTGAAAGGTTAAACAGTAATGTTAACTGTGTTGTGGATATTTAATTAACTTTTGAATCGATTCTTTACTCAATACAATATAGTCATATCGAATTTGATATATATATATATATATATCCGTAATGCAATTTTAAAACGTCAGCAAGGATCCTCCGTGACTGAGTGGTATAAGGCGCCGTCTCAACTTACCTCCTAGTTTATAGGGTCGAGTCCCGCTCACTCCACAAACTTTAAGTGAGCAAGTTAGCCAGTTACTTCAGGAAGTATTATATAATAGTATATTGTTCCCGTACGTACGAACAGAAGTCAAATTTAGATAATATATAGATAATAAGGTTAAATTTTATTCAAAACCGCTATAAACTTGCCAAAGCATATTTAAAAAAACATATTTGAAATTCATATTTAAACCCGTTTATTTCTGAATATCAATTAGTTTGAGAGCTATATCACGATTTCATATTCACGATTTCAAGTTCAAATATTTCTTTATTTGCAACTTAAACATCTGCTTCAAAAAGAAACATACATGACAATTAGATGGGGATCCGGGAGGTGGGGTAATTTTTGCAAAACATAAAGAGAAAATGGTTTATTTAGGATTTTCTGCGAGGATATTTGCTGTCAGCCTCTTGTAATAGGGAACGCTTGTGTGGTTTCCTTGAGCAAGACACCTTTTCCGCATATACTCAGTACTGGTTCTACCAATGAAGACTTCGAGCGTGATTTGTCTACTTTGTAAGAACTTGTTTCACAATCGAAGTAAAATAAATAATTTTAAACGTAGAAGCGGTTTCCTCCTTCAATAATCAGATTTAGTATTTTGCCCTGACAACTAATTATGTGTAACTTACATATATAATGTTTCGCATTACATACATACATACATACATACATTCACACACACATACATACATACATACACACTACACTACACTGCACTGCACTGCACTGCACTGCACTGCTAGGCACTGTTAGGCACTGCACTGCACTACATACATACATACATACATACATACATACATACATACATACATACATACATACATACATACAGATTGCGAATGTATATTATAACAAACATATAATATATTTATCACGTGACACATATTTGAAACAATTTGTAGATATTTTATTAGATATTCATAACACATTAAGTAGCATATGTACATCTGTAGCAGCATGTTTCAACAAGACAATACTAGGTTGGACTTAACTGTTTATAAATCAAAATATTTAGAGAGGAAGCTGCGATATTAATGTCATCTGCTATTTCAGGGGTAGTTTCTATATATGCATAGATTTCAGTGTCACCACTGTATCGTTTTTTTGTCGTAATTTGGTACACTACTAAATTAGTATTCAAACATTTAATTGGCGAAACATATATTACTAAATAATTGCGTGTG